>OZ025299.1:129926609-130609109 GCA_964019185.1 Maratus speculifer | reverse complement strand
CAGATATTTTATTTCATCTTTACTTTATATATATATGTGTATCCTTTTCTTTTTCTCTGAGTGTAAGTTAAAACTGGAATGAGTACATGTTCTAAATTTGGATTTATTATTGTTAGTTGAATACTTTATAATAAAATAAAATATAACACTCAACAATATTTTGAAAAAAAAAGTAATAATAATTTTATATTTGAAATATATGATTTTCCATGTCTTTCTAAATATTTTTTTGTTATATTTTCTAACCATTACCAAGAAAATATATGTGTGATCAAAAAGAAAAGTTTAGCATTCTTTTCCATAAAAATAAAAAAGAAACGGAAAGAAATAGAAATATTAATATCAAAATTATAAAAGAAATTTTATACCCATTGTTTAACAGTTAAAAAATGAGTAAAAATGTATACAGTTTAAATAATAAAAAATATATAGTATAAAACGTAAATTGCATCAAATTTCAAATTTAGAATTTTAGAAAATGAGACTGATAAAAATAAAATTAATGGCAGATTTTAATGGTTTGTTTGTTTGTTTATTGAACAACATACATCTGACTTGTGTGCTCGACATGAAGCCTGCTTATAAGCCATCGTCAATATACAGGAACGAGATAGCACACAAGGAAATATTACAACACAAGAGAAGTACAACCAGGAGCTCCACACAAAGAGTGTGTGCAATGGAGCCAGTGGGATTCGAACCCACGATTTTACGATCAGCGGCGTGGTGTCTTAACCACTCAGCCACGGAGGCCCGCTTTTAATGGTCATCTAGTTCAAAACAAATAAAAATAAATATTGTTACTTTTCAAAAAAGAAAAAAAAAGAGAGGAGCCCTAGTGTGTAAAAATAAATGTTCTACCCAGTACTTTTGGTAAATTTCTGATAAAAAGCAAATATAATTGATGGTAAATTATAAACTTAAAATTCTTTCGGTTCATTGCGTATGCGCAGGTTAGATTGACAACATCGTTTATAGTCTTAAAGAAATATGAATCAGTTACGCAATACAGAAATTTGTGACGATTGTGACGATGCAGTAATTCCTTAACGTTCGCGAGGTTCCGCGAATGTCAAAACTGCGACCGCAAAACAGCTATTTTTATACTCTGTTCGCACCGCTATTTAAATATATATATATATATATATATTGTATTATACAATTATTGTATTATACAAATTTTGACAACATTTATGTAAAAGATTTTTCTTTTTTTAAAAGTGTTGCGAATTTTGAAGTATTCTGTATTTTCTATTTCCCGAATAATCAAAACTCGCGAATGTTAAGGGACAACTGTACTTAATTTAAAAACAAACAATTAAAAATTAAAGAATTTTCTAACGAACTGTTCGAGTTATTAACTTTCAAATCTTGACGAACAGGGACTATACAGGGTCATTCTAAATTCATGGTACAAACTTTAAGTAATAGTACAGGACACTGTAACAATCATTTATTGTATAAGAATGTATGAGTGCAAGTGACGCGTTGAGGTACAAACAAAATGGTTGACCTTCAACTTGAATCCTCCGTCTCTCCTATAGACATGAGCAAATTTCTACCTACTTTAGCACTGATGACTTTAAGCTATATGCTACCGAAATCTTTTTGCTTGTAATTTAATATAATTGGTGCTTCTAACGTTGCTCATTTTTAACCGACTTCCAAAAAGGAGAGGAGGTTATCAATTAAACGCGTATGTATTTTTTTTATGTATGTTCACCGATTACTCCGAAACTATCCAATTGATTAATTTGGTTTTGGTGTTAAATGAAAGAGCTTGCTCTCGAATTGGTACCACTTCCGTTTCATCGAAATTGGTTCAGTGCTTTTTTAGTAATTAGGCAAAAACTAATAAAATTAGTGATTTTTCGCTAATCAAAAGTGTTGAATACGTTCGCTGAGTGCTGTATAGACAGTATGGCCGAGCGGTCTAAGGCGCCCGATTGAAGTTCTGTTTCTCGAAAGAGAGCGTGGGTTCGAACCCCACTCCTGACATAATGTATATCCATGTAGAATTTACAATATTTTTTTCGTATTACAATTTTTATTATTAACCGGCTTCAGAAAAGGAAGAGGAAGTTATCAATTCAACGCGTATGTATATTTTTTTTATGTATGTTCACCGATTACTCCGAAACTTTTCAACCGATTTCTGTTATTTTTGTTTTAAATGAAAGACGATGCTCTCGAATTGATACCACTTCTGTTTCATCGAAATTGGTTCAGTACTTTTTTTGTAATTAGGCAAAAATTAATATAATTAGTGATTTTTCGCAAATTAAAATTGTTAAATAAGTTCGCTGAATGGAGTGCTGACAAAATGGCCGAACGGTCTAAGGCGCCCGATTGAAGTTCGTTTTCTCAAAAGAGAGCGTGGGTTCGAACCCCACTCCTGACATAATTTACATCCATGTAAAATTTTCAATATTTTTTTTCGAATTACAATTTTTATTATTAACCGGCTTCTGAAAAGGAAGAGGAAGTTATGAATTCGACGCGTATGTATTTTTTTAACCGACTTCCAAAAAGGAGAGGAAGTTATCAATTCAACGCGTATGTATATTTTTTTATGTATGTTCACCGATTACTCCGAAACTATTCAACTTATTTCTGTTATTTTTGTTTTAAATGAAAGACGATGCTCTCGAATTGGTACCACTTCCGTTTCATCGAAATTGGTTCAGTACTTTTTTAGTAATTAGGCAAAAATTAATAGTGATTTTTCACTAATTTAAAGTGTTGAATACGTTCGTTGAATGGAGTGTAGACAGCATTGGCTGAGCGGTCTAACGCGTCAGATTGAACCTCAGTTACTCGAACGAGAGCGTGGGTTCGATCCCCGCTCCCGACATATTTTAGATCCTTGTAAAATTTACAATTCTTTTTCCGTATTACAATTTTTATTATTAACCGGCTTCAGGAAAGGAAGAGGAAGTTTCGACGCGTATGTATTTTTTTTCTATGTATGTTCACCGATTACTCTGAAACTATCCAACCGATTAATTTTGTTTTTGTGTTAAATAAAAGAGGCTACTCCCGAATTGGTACCACTTCCATTTCATTGAAATTGGTTTAGTACTTTTTTAGTAATTAGGCAAATTTTAATAAAATTGGTGATTTTTCGCAAATTAAAAATAACATGGACTTTGAATAAGCTCGCCGATTGGAGCGCAGTCAGGATGACCCAGCGGTTTAAGCAGCCAGATTTAAGTTGGTATTCTAATCCAAACTGCTTATTTTCTGATTTATGTTTAAATTCACTTTTGCTCTCAAACGCACAAAACTGACAGATTCTCTTATTGAGAAACTACTCTAGGTGCCGTGTTAGTCGATTTTTTGATAAAGGCGGAAAATATTTCAAAAAAAAGTCTGTCAAAAACGGCATTTTGTAACGAATTTTTCGAAGCTAGAGACCTGGGAACGAAAAAATGATCGAACTGAGAAAACAATTGTTTATAAATAAAATTATAATTAATTGAGTGAAAAATAGCATTACACAGTATGTTATACATCACTTCAAAAATCACCGCAGCAAGTTTCATATCTTTACCGTTAAAAATGAGTCTGTAAATGTATCGGAAAAATTCGAGCTGTTGCAAGTGGAAAATCATTTTTTCGTATACATCCTTAAGCTCTGGTGCTGGAAAGAGAGCGTGCGTTCGAACCCCACTGCTGAAAAAATTTATATCCATGGATAATTTACAATATTTTTTTTCCGTATCATAATTTTTACTAACTGACTTCAAAAAATCGTTAACTTTTAACTAAAAAGAGAAAAATAAACTTTTCTACCAAAAATTGAACCGACTTCAAAAACTACTACAAAGTGAAAAATAATTTTTTTACATAATAGTAAGAAATTAAATTAAGAGCATAGTATTTACCATGCGTATTATTATATTTATGTACATTAATTTGATTTTTTGGAGTCGGTGCCAACCAAGCCAATTTCAAAAATTAAATTAAGTATCCAATGCAAATCCTAAAAGAATAAAGACTTGGATGGCGCTGACGCCAAAAAATCAAATTAATGTACATAAATAAAATAATACGCATGGTAAATACTATGTTCTTAATTAAATTTCTTATTACTGTTATGTAAAAAAAATATTTTTCACTTTGTGGTAGTTTTTGAAGTCGGTTCAGTTTTTGGTAGAAAAGTTTATTTTTCTCTTTTTAGTTAAAAGTTAACGATTTTTTGAAGTCAGTTAATAAAAATTATAATACGGAAAAAAATATTGTAAACTTTGTAGTAGTTTTTGAAGTCGGTTCAATTTTTGGTAGTTTATATTCATTTCTTTTGATTTCAATCAAATTTGTTTGCAAAAAATAAATGTATAACAATACGTGTATACCATTCCAAACAAAAGAAAAGAATTCAAAAATAAAAATTTCATCTGCAAAGATTGATAACAATATCACTGTGAGGGAGCGTGGTGGTGGTGGTGGTGCGTGTGTGTGTGTGTGGGGGGGGGGGGGCGAGGTACGATAGCGTATGATATCGTAAGGAAAGAGGGATCCAAAATTAGCGAAAATTCAAAATGTTATATATGCACAGCCCCAAACATAATTTTAAATGCCGATGGTACACATAGCACGCCGCAGCTGACAATATGTATTTCCATACCGTCCGTGTCTTTAAGGATTAATCTATCGGTTATTTAGACAGTTAATCGATTAACAGAAAATAAATTTTTTCTTAAATCATGATTAACAATGTTTTTATACTTTTGCTACCATAGGTACCTCCGGTGCTCCTCAATTTCTTTGCTGATGCCCGCAAATCAAAATTTGTTTGTGAATTTTTCAGTGCACTAAAATATGAACTATTCTGTTTTTAATAAGTCATAAAATTCAGCATACTAAAAATGTGTTAAAGTAATTATTTCAAAAGTTTAAAATTCATTACAGGATCTTTTTTTAAACTATTAAAATCATTATATTCCTATTATATTGCATCAAGCTCCATCTCAATTATTTATTAACAGGAAGACATATCTGACACATTTTAAAATTTAATATAAAATTAAGTAATTGGGGTACGGGAGTGCGGTTTGGACTAAAATGCTTGTCACGATGAAACGTTTTCTTTAAGGGAATGGAAATAATTAGTTCCGAATTTCCTAGTTTGGTTCCGTTTGTAGGTTTCAAAAGGGCGTTTTTTCTGACTTAAAAATTTGGTGTGCGACTATGACATAGAAGTGACGACTGTTAGTCAATGAACTGATTGCTGTAATTCGAAAACAAACCGAAACTAACCAGAAAAAATGCATGTTTAAAACCAAAGATATCGACATGGGTGTTATCTATAACTGATGGTTGGAACTAGTTCTT
This sequence comes from Maratus speculifer, assembly GCA_964019185.1. NCBI lineage: Eukaryota > Metazoa > Arthropoda > Arachnida > Araneae > Salticidae > Maratus > Maratus speculifer. Next base: position 130,603,772 of record OZ025299.1, on the reverse strand, counting down.
CTCATTCGCTTTAAGAGACATTTTTCGCAGTTAGAAGCATTTTAGCACAAACTTCCCTCCTGTGCGACAATTCCTTGATTTTATCTTGCATTTTCAAATTTACCAGGGACTTTTGGGACACTCTGTATTTATGGCATGAATATTTGTCTAGAAAGGCTATCCGGGAAATATTTCAACTGTGCTATAGCAGTGAATGTGATAAAAATATTTTGTGATATTTTATGAGATGTGCATGAATTAAATTACACCCGATTCGAACACTAAAACTCTATATGAAGTCAACACGAAATCAGACTCTAACTCAACAAATTTATTCATTGATCCGCGATCGGATTCGAAATTAAAAAAAAATTAAGTTCGTAAATACAAAATTCTAAATATTTAAAAATAAATAAATAAATAAAATAAAAGTCCCGAAGAAAGAAAAGAAAGGAAAGAACCCCTTTTTAAAATGTAGCAATGATAAATTAATATAGAATTTTACCTTTAATATCAGTTTTATTTTTTTTGTTGAAAATTGTGTATAGTAAAACAGTAAAATAGTATGTAATAGTAAAATAGTGACGTATAATATATAAGAACAAGGGTTTCAAAACTCACCTTATCTCAAATTTAAATAACCGGTCAAGTGCGAATATTACTTCGCGTTCAGATGGTTCCGTACTGTTAATATATGAATTATTAATCCCTTGGGGTCTATCTGTGACGTAAAATTCTTAGAAAACTTCATTATTCCCACCACTCATTTTTTATTACAAAATTTACCATACTCAATCAGAGCATTTCGCGATTAAACTACAGAAAATTATCTGTTTTGAAAAATCAGTGGTACAATATTAAAAAGCAAGAAAAGTTCTCTAGTAGCGAAGGAGTTAATTGTATTAATAAGAAAACGTTGCTAAAACAATAATTAGACTTTGCAAAAAACTACATAACGTAGACTTTGTAAAAAACTACATAACATAGACTTGTTTACTGCTCTATATATTAGAGATGTATGAATTGGTATACTATAAAAGTTCAAATATGAAGCCTAAATAGTATCAAGTATTGCTATTCTTTATAACCTTTTTTTATTTTATCTTATCTGTTTATAATGAACTCAATTCGGTACAGAAAATGAAAGTCCTGCATATTTTCTGTACCGAACTATCTATCTATCACGAAACTTAATTCAGTAATAATCTTTCCTTTTTACAGTGTAGCTAACACAACAACCTTGTTGAAAATTAAACTTGCAAGTGTGCTAAGCCGGTTTTGGAAGGTGTTCGCAAATAGTTAACTAACTTTTAAAGAAACAGGAAACGTATCGACAGACTCACTAAATACAAACTCGATGCGAATCAAAAGTGTCTATGTGATTAATTCTAATTAAATTACTCTGTTTTCAAGAATTTGAGGTTTATTGTTTTTCTATTGCTATTAGGTATTGCATTACTCAATTATATTTTTAAAAGTTGTCATCTAGTCTTTAAAAGCCGATGGTACATAGAGTACGTCACTTCTATCAATATGTATGTCCAAACCGTCCGTGTCTTTAAGGATTAATAATTCGGCTAATTACTAAAGATTTTTTTCGAAAATAGTTATCAACAATACTGTTATATTTCTGCTATACGATAGACGAATCCAGCAGTCCTCGACACCTTTACTGAATGCCTGCAAATCGAAATTTATGTTCGAAAAATGCAAGTTTCTCAAAAACTATGCGATCAAAAGTAATCGCTATATCGTTCCTGTAAAGTTTAGATTAACATACACTGTAAAAAAAATCTGTGACCTTAGTAATCTAAATTTACCGAAACCTGTTATGCTTACTGAAATTTTATATGCACACTGTACAAGAAAATGATATCAATGAACTAAGTTTGTAAGCAACACTTGAGACATATGTAACTTTACAAAAGAATTTACTAAAATTTTGGCAATTTTACTAGAATTTTACCTGTAATCTTCGTTACCGTTACTTAGAAAGTTCTGGGATTTCGATGTTCCAAAAAATTTCTTAGTAAGCTTAAAAAAATTTTCATTCAAAGTGCAAATCTGTACTTGTTACATGAATTTTTATTGTTGGCATTGCATAAAAAATTCTTAGAATATAATTATACTAGAAAAAGTTTTGTAATTTTCCGATTTTTTTACAGTGTGCACTGCCTCTAATTTTTTCACAATTTTTGTATCAATAAACTAAGAATTATATGGGATGGGACATATTTTTGCAGTATATTTTCAATGATATCTCTGAAAAAATAATAACTTAAATTTAAAATAAAAATGTATTCCCGAGTTCAGTTTTACCAAAGCTGTCACATAATAGGCAAAGAAAAGATTTCTTTTTTTTTCATGTAATTTAATTAGATTTCGTACTTTTTCAATAAATATATTTGTGAATGTTTAATAATCTGTAAATATGTGGGTCAATAGCTTTTATTACTTCACCCAATTTGAACTTTCTACGTTTCATAGTTTACGAGTAAAATGGGTGAGGCAGACAGACACAGGAGTGATCTTATAATGGTTCAGTTTGTACTTTTATGTACGGTGTTCTGAAAAGCACTTTTTCTCTACCAATCAATCCTATTTGTAAACCTGCATACAAAAAACACTATGGACTGCAAAAAACGACTTGTATCTGCATTTCTGTAATTCTAAAATCTTGGTTAACAATGATAACCAACAGATGCAATTAAAGGTTTTTCGCAATTTCCCAAAATTTCATTTTTTCGACAAGGCGAGTTTTGAAACTCGGGTCCTCTTACACATGCTCTTTCGTATTCAAATATAGGGTTTTTCTTCAATAAATATTCTTGTATAAAATAAACAATGTTAAACTGGGCCTCACCCACAAAACTAAAAAAATAAATGAAAATAATAAATTACAACCCGTTTTGTGTCTGCTCGAATCGCCGGTTAACAGGTAATTTGCATAAAATCAAAAGGTTCAGGTCAGTTTTGACTTCACACTGTTAAAACTAATGGTGACACATTGCACCTTTTAGGGGTGAAAGGCTTGTCTCACTGGTGACACCCCTAGAGGAGCTAAAATGGCACCCTTAACTAGGGTGAAAGGATGGCACCCCTAATCCAGGGTGTTTCAGGGGGTGAAAGGACGGCACCTCAGCGAAGAATAATGACACCCCTTATCCACAGTATTCAATAGGGTGAAAAGATGGCACCACAGGGGAGAATAATGGCACCCCTTATCCAGGGTGCCTCAGGAGGTGAAAGGATGGCATCTCAGGGGAGAATAATGATACCACTTATCCAGGGTGCCCCAGAGGGTGAACGGATGACACACATAATCCAGTGTGCCCTGTGGCATCCTACAAGAAATAGCACTCACAATCTATGGTCCACAGTTGCAACCCCCCTCCCCCCACTCCGCTTATCAAGAAATTGTATTGGTTTGAATCATGAAATAAAAAGTGTTTACCCATTTTTAAATTGAATTCTGCAGAGAAAATTATCATGATCAGTCAATATTTTGAGTCTTTTTTTTCTTTTAGATTGATGGAATATTATATTTTTAAACTCATTATCAGGTGTCCAAAGAAAAATTGTAGCATATTTTTGTAACTCAGAGAGGGATAATATGAACTACAAAAATAATCATAGAAAGGCAGAGAATTCAAATTGTACTTTCATTTACATGGAGAGTATTTTAAGAAAAATTCAAAATTTTAACTTTTATACAGTCTTTGCATTTCAAAATTCACCAATCATAAGTCATCACTATTGCATTATTAGACATACCCAAAAGGTTTTGTTAGAATAAATCGCAAAATTTACACAACCTCTACACCTATTTTCTGCCTTTAAAAATAACTGAGTTAGAGTCAAATATTCTGACTTTGTCATGCAATTTGAAGCCTGATTTTCAATTTTTTGTTTTGAATTTCTTGTAAAATGAAATAAATCATGATTTTTGGCTGTCTCTAACTCAGATGTTTGGATCAAACTTTTTGGGTATGTTTAAGAAAGGGCCAGTAACTATTTTTGTGATCGGGCATTTTTAGATGCAGGAACATTATAAAAATTTGATGTTTTTTGCCTCCAAAATAAGAGAAAGTACAAATTGAATTATCTATCTTCATATGAATATTTTTATAATTTTCTTATACTTTCAGAAGTAATCCGTAACCATCTTTTTTGACATACAGTATATTGCTTGACATGTATTTTCATTATTTTATATACAGGGCAACTGAAAAATATGGGGATACAGAAAAATGCTATATCCTGTAAAATATATGCCATATTTTAATTAAAAAAATAAAAGAAATAACAATATTTTAACAAATTGTTCACTGGCTTGATATTTATTTTTTACACAAGTTTGAAAACGAAAGATCACAGAATTGACAGTCCGCTGCAGATAATTCTGATTTAAATCATTCTATGCCTTGATAATTTCGCATCACATACGATGCAAACTGGGGATTTTCTATTTCTAACTTTTCTACAGAAGTCAAGTGAGTTAAGATCTGATTGTTCGAAGGCAATGCACCTGTTATTAAATATCCACGCAGATGGGTGTTGAAGGTCAATGTTGTTTTTGCTCCATGTGAAGGCCCCAATACTGCTGGAAGTTCCATTAAAATTATTTTGCTTCCATGAGGCCAACACTTCGTTGAACATATTAGTTGCTGATCATTTTGACGGTTGTGAACTTTTCGGAGGATTAAGATTTTCATATAATGGAAGAAATGCTACAAAATTTTAAAATAAGCATTTCTCAGATTTTAGTTCTGAAATATCAATGTCAAACAACGCACCAATATTTTTTTCAGCTACCCTGCTGTATCTAATTAAAAAAATGTAAAACACAAATTAGAAAAGAATATGTAATAAATGCTGTGTAACTTTTAAATTAGTAAGAATCTTTCATATTCTTTAAAATTCTTCCAGAAAGTTAGCCATCAAGCTATGAAATGAATTATAGAAAATAAGTTCATTTTATAGTTGTGGTAAAATCACAGATGAAATTGAGTAAAAAAAAATCATTTTTATGATATATGTAGTACTTACCTTTATAGTGAACTCATGCAAATCCATATTTTATAGCATATATCCACACAGGATTAGAAATTAAGAACTGTATGTAAGGTGTCAAAATAACGCCTACAATTTTTTTTCGATGTGCCAACTGCATTTCATATTTCCTTATTTCTTTTCACAACCATGTTAATAGTAATAATATTGCATTGCATATTTAATTTTAATGTATTGAAGGGAAGTAAGGAGGAAACTTTATATATCAAACACTTTTTCTTACTAAACAAAATAAAAACTGACTTTCCATAAGTATGAAACCTGATTAAACTACAATATTTGGATTCTGTAAAAACTCATTCTTTTTATAAAGCTAATATGCATACAAAACAGATAATCAAGCAAATATGTCCACAGAAAGAAAGCATGAGCTTTAGCTATAACTAGGGATAAGCTAATTTTTAAAAAATCTGAGACTAACAGTACATCAGAAAATAAAAAGTTAGCAAATAAATGAATCTTTGGTTGCCAATTATGGTGTGGCATTTAAAACATTTCCAAATCACACACATTTTTTTTTGTTTGTTTGTTTGAGGAAGGGAGTACAAAAATTTTAAACAATTTTAATACAGTTTCTTATTTTAGGAACATATAAGGATGCAGAAATATCTCATAATAAAAGAAAATCTTGTTTACAGGGGTGTAATATCCAAGGACCAGTTTTATCAGTCATTGGTTAAAGTGAAGTTAACTTAGAGGTTATTAACAGGTTCAAAATTCTTAAGACGCGTGCTGATGTCATGGTGCAGAGGGGGGGGGTGTACGCTAAAATACAAATGAAAGCATTTGCTGAACAAAAATTAAAGTTAAAGAATGCTAGCTATCAAGATTTGACGACTAGGAATATTTTTTTCTATAATTTAGTTTCATTTGACGACTAACGACTGCTGATTTCTAGTCCTGTATCCACATCAAAACACTTTCTACCAAATTGTTTTTGTGTTTTGACTTATTGCATCTGAAATTTTAATCCAAAGAGTAATTATAATAAAAGGAATAAAACACTGAATAAAAAAAAAACAACCTTTTAGTTCAAATAATCTTTTTATTGTAAACACCAAGAATGTATTAAATACTATTTAACAAAGACGCGACACTATGTGGAACTGATGCCACTGAGAAAGTTTTGAAGACATAAGTATCTAATAAAAATGATAAAAATTTAAATTGGCTTTTGCTATAGTTAACGTTAAACAACCAAAATAATGCATACCACAAAGTAACTAAGTTTATAAAATAATCAGTTTTTGTAATTAAACTGTTTATATAAAATTAATACATAGCATGAGTATTTGAACAAGTTGCTTGAATTGCGGAGCACAATAACAGGTTGAAACACAGAAATTTCTGCATCTTCTTCATGACAAAGAGTCGGAAACTTTTCTTGTATCAAGCATGGTAATGTAAGTACTGTAAGTTCACTATCTGAAATAATAATAATAACACATTACGGAAAACACACAACAAGACAGTCCAATTAAAATGTATCAACAAAGTACAGCAAAAATGGTAGATGAACAAAGAAAGAAAGAATAAAATTTAAATAAAATTTAAATTATAGCTCACAAGGCTATCAAAGCCTGACAGCTAATGTGCCCGCAGGTTCTGTATGTAACGTGATAACTCTTTATATAAATATCAGATTTGCTTCAAATTTTATAGACAGGTTCATTCTGATAAGGTTCTTCACTGATTAGCATTGGAGGTTCATTGGTTAACTATGAAGGGGGGAGAAGAGAGTGCTACCCCCCTTAATTTATATAAATATGCAGAAATCATGCAGAATTATGAAATTTTCTTCAAATTTTGTTAATAGGTTCACTCTGATAAGGCACTTCCCTGATTAGTTTTAGGGGCTCATTGGTTAAGTATAAAGAGGGGTGGTAGTTAATCCACTGTCCAATAACTTACAGTTGATTTCTTTTACTTTTGGAAGGGCATTATTCTTTGAAATGAGAGTATAATATACAGTTGTATGTATAGCATGCGAGCTCAATGCCATCAGTTTAACTGGGCACTTTCCTTTTTATTGCCTATTTTCGGACAGCACGAGAAAATTACATGACCAACTCATACTTGTCATTCAGATATTCTTTTCCTGTGTTATCATTAAGAGTTACAAACTGTTTACATTATTAACCATATTTACAAAACATATTTTGCAACAAAGTGTGTATTCCAGATTAGCAACGAATTTCCCTAACATGTCCAGGTATTCCATACCAGTAATAATAATTAAAAAAATGAGAAATTTTATTCAAATTTATTAGTACGCCCCTATTATGTATCCTATATTGACACTAATCAATGAATATATGGATACAACCCCTCGTGTTTTTCCTTCATTTTGGGAATAACGAATTTTCAACGTATTCTATTGACGATTATTTTCAAAAATTTCAAGATGTGATTTTGCGACTTTCACAAAAGTTGCTCTATACATTTGGCTAACATAATATGTAAATGAAATTTTGATATCTTTGACGCATGCGCAGTGAAAAATTATTTAGTAAACCTACTCAATATTCGAACAATTTTTATTATTTTTTAATTCTGATTACAGGGTATTATGTGCAGTGTTGTTTGTCACATTTTCTGAAAAGAATGTTACTTTATATTAAGAACTCTTCAAATTATAAGCAAAAATCTTTGGTAAATTCGAGGCTGTTTTTCGGATTCGTAGAAAACCTTAATTTTTCTACGAGTATACATGCTATCGACATAAGAATGAACACAGTTTATTACAATAAGCCACTTAATCATAATCTACAGTTTGAGCGCTTTTGCTACATTAGTTTTGACAGGGTTATCCAAAAGATATCTAAAGGTATTCATTCTTTTTTAATTTGTTGACGGTCCCCTATTGGAGTTTCGGAATAAAACCTCCAGGGAAATATATGACTTGTACTACACTACCTGGCCATTGATTATCGTCAACTTGCGATTTTAGACATTTTGTTAAATATCTAGAAAAATACATGCGGAATTATCCTGAAACTCTCAGTGTATAAACATAATAGTACAGGTCATATATTTCCGTGAAGATTTTTTCCAGAACCTTATAGGAGACAGTCAACAAATTAAAAAAGAATGAATATCTTTTGGATAACCCTGTCAAAACTAATGCAGTAGAAGCGCTCAAATTGTAGATTGTGATTAAGTGGCTTATTGTTATAAACTGTGTTCATTTTTATGTTGATAGCATGTTACTAAATAATTTTTCACTGCGCATGCGTCAACGATATCAAAATTTCATTTGCATATTATGTTAGCTAAATGTATAGAACAAATTTTGTGAAAGTCGCAAAATCATAGCTTGAAAATTCTAAAAATAATCGTCAATAGAATAAGTTGTAAATCCGTTGTTCCCAAAATGACGCAATAAAATGAGGGATTTTATCCAAATGTAGTAGTAAGTTCCGTATTGTGTATTCTGTATTGACACTAATCAATGCATATATAGATACAACCCCTCTTGTTTTTACTTCATTCTGGAAATAACAGATTTTTAAGTGATTCTATTGACGATTATTTTCCGAATTTTCAATCTATGATTTTGCAACTTTCACAAAAGTTGCTCTATACATTTAGCTAACATAATATGCAAATGAAATTTTGATATCGTTGACGCATGTGCAGTGAAAAATTATTTAGTAAACCTACTCATTTTTCATACAATTTTTATTATTTTTTAATTCTGATTACAGGGTATTATGTGCAATGTTGTTTGTCACATTTTCAGAAAATATTATTATTTTATATTAAGAACTCTGCAAATTATAAACAAAAATCTTGGAAAATTTTGGGAGTAATTTTATAAAAACCTTAATTTCTCTACGAGGTTACATGCTATCGACATAAAAATGAACACAGTTTATAACAATAAACCACTTAATCGCAATCTACAGTTTGAGCGCTTTTGATGCATTAGTTTTGACAGGGTTATCCAAAAGACATTCATACATTTTTAAATTTGTGGGCGGTCCCCTATAAAGTTTCTGGAAAAAATCTTCACGGAAATATATGACCTGTACTATATTGTTTATACACTGAGAGTTTCAGGATAATTCCTCATGTATTTTTCTAGATATTTTGCAAAATGTCTAAAATCGCAAGTGGACGATAATCAATGGCCAGGTAGTGCATTATATTTATACACTAAAATTTTCAGGATAATTCCTCATACATTTTTCTAGATATTTAGCAAAATGTCTAAAATCGCAATTGGACGGTCATCTCTGGCCATATAGTGTATATCAGGAGCTTTAGGGAACTGGCTAATTCTTTATTTCCCCTTTTGCTATATGAGGGAAAGTCGGGTGGAATGGGACAGTAGGTTTTTCTCTTTGTGCATTATTCTAAACATTTCATCGATCGCACACAAGATGAAGCAATGGTAAACCATTCTTCAGTTTACAAAAAATATTGATATGCATAGACTTGCAAATGTACGAAAGAAAAAATTATTTCAAAAATCCAACTTAAATTTGATTTTTTTGTTTTCAATATATTAAAGGCTTATTTATGTATAAATGTAATAGTTTCCCTATTTATAGAACATTATACTGTATATTATCCATAATTTAAACTAAGCCTGAAGCAGCATTTTTGTTTGAACAAGAAGTGTAACACAAACAAGGAAGTGGCGAGGAATGGGACATGCCAGAAAAGGGAGGAATGTGACGCGCCCAGTTCCTTTTTTTAATTAATAATAATGCGAATTGCTAACATGCAAATATTTTTAGAGGATAATATATTAATTATAACATTGATAATATATACATTCATACTTCAAAATGTAAATAAATTGATGATTATTACGCAACGCTAGGCACAGAAAAAGACCCGGATGATATTGCAAAGTCTATGGAGGCGTTCTTTTCAAATATTACGCGCAAATTTTAATATTTTTACGTGATTGTTTTGCACAAAATTGCTGAGGGCGATCCGCAACCGGCGTACTTTTTACTTTTTCAGTTTTGGCTTCAGATTTTTTTTAAAATCACTTTAACTTACGAAATCGGTTTAAACCGGTTCTGAAATTGAAACTATCGTTATACAAAAAATATAAAAGCAAAATCGAAAAAATAAAACCTAGGCCGGTTATGGATCATCCTCAGCTGTCTTGTTCAAAAAAATCATGTAAAAATATTAAAATTTGAGCTAGGTATTTGAAAAGAACGCTTCTATAGACTTTTACATTATCATCCGGGTCTCTTTCTGTGCCTAGTGTGGGGCCTTAATGACACCTATGACAGAAAATCCTGAATTTTCATTCTAGTCATGAAGATATTGGAATTTTATATTGTGGCATATACATTATCAACTTACAACCTTTGTTTGATTGTTTATCTTACCGACACTATAGGTTATTTTGTGCTTTATAGCTTTTTTTTATTATTGCTGTCCCATAACTCTTAATGAGGAGGTATGAGACACATTTTGAAACTTACGTTCTCTTTAAAATAAAATAGTATTTGCACGTTATGCTTCTATATTGTTCAGGGGGATTAAAAATTGTTTTACCTTGCATGCTATAAATTGAAATTTTTCTTTTTGTATATATACATAAAAAATTCTTACTTTTGTAAAAAAAGTCCCACACCACCCCACTCTCCCCTATTTAGATATTATATATTAATACACCAATTACATGAAAATAGAATTTTTATCAATAGTATTAAAATACAGTTTAAGGGCTAACAGTTTATTGTATATCCTTAGGTTTTTACCACCTTCTCCCCAGGTTTTTACCGGTAAAAAGCCAATCCTGTTTATTGGTCTTGTTTCAGAACGGGAGGAATGAAAGATTGTTAAAAATTATGTCATTAGAAAAATGTTTAAGATTTATAAATGAAAGTGCACATTTTTTTTTATAACACGAGACCTACATCACCAGCGGAAATATTTCACATTTGTGTAAAATTACGATATAAGTTTTTATTCATTGTTATATTTTTTGAACACACACTATTTCTGTAAACTATTCTGAAAGTTCCGTGGAGTAAATACAGATTGTTTTCCTTTTATAATTTGAATGTTCATGACTACAAATTTGTCATATCGGATGATGTTGATGATTGAGAAAGGAGGGGGGGACTGATTACGGTCTAATCAAACTTAAATTATTATTATTGAAAAAATATTTTATTTTATTTAACCATAAAATTCTGCTACTAAATAAGGTTTAATGCGAAAGAATACTTTCGAAAAAAAAAAAAAATGGGTGTAAATCTGCATAGCCGATAATCAGATCATTCAATACCCTAACATTTTCTCACCTTTTTGAAAGAAAATGAAACCAAAAGTATGAAAATATGAAGAATTTGGAGCAAGAAAACATAATGGTAAATCCAAGATACCGCTAAATTCGGGTTTTTAGACATTTCGCTCCAAGGTATGACTTGGCTGACTAATAACGTTTTAATATGCAAATCGAGGTTTTATCCGTGATTTTTATCCTTAAATGATACTAAATGATTGTCCGTGCTAACTCCTTCCGATCTAATCTTATTATGAAGATTATTTTGGAAATAATGGTGGTTAATAAGGAAAATATTAATAATGAAAACCCTGTAAATAAGTTTTGATTACTTTAAGATTTGCAAGTATTCAATTGTCTTAAATGAAAACGTTACCCCCCCCCTCTCAAACAAAGACAAATCAAGAATACTGAAACAATATTAGAGAAGTTATGCGAGGCTGCAATATGGTGTGAATCAGCCTTTACAGGAGGGGTTCGGATAGCATCTATCCGACAATATATGCAAAGCCGGCCAGATGCTGTCCGAGATCCCGTGTAAAGGTTAAAATTAAAACTTCGCGAATAAAATTAATTGCTTTTAACTGTATATAGACGCAAAAACATATTTTAGCCTTAACTGCTCTGACAAGAATTGTTACATAACTACTGTGAGCTGTCTGTCAGACCATTTAATCTGAAGATGAATAAAATGTTACATTAATTCTCAGAATACTATTTATGTATTAAACTTTATGTACAAGAATATTATAAATCAAATTCAGCTATTCAAAAGTATTTAGAGGTAGTAATAAGACTCCAAACTAAAAAAATTTGACCAGTATCTATAGTTAAACTAAAAATTACAAGTTAAACTGTGAAACTTGAAAAACTCCCGGTGTCTGAGACCACTAATAGCAGTTAAGGGTTAAATCTAAACAGTTGAGTTTAAACACAAGGTAAAATGGTCATAGAATATTCCGATTGCAACAAGATTTGTCAATAATAACTGATTTGTAATGAAAAAATATGTAAATATTTTTACAATCTTTCATTTCGCTCTTTCTAATTGTGCGCCCTTAGGATTCCCGTGCCTAGAGCAGTTTGCTCCAATTGCTCCTCGGTAGTTAAGGCCTCGATAAATCATTTAAAAATATTGACATGTAAACGAGAAATTGTAAAATAACTGTCTCATAGGTTTAACACTAGCAAGCGGGTATTTTGGTGAGAGTGTAGCTTGTAGCTTCACATAATAAACTTACCAATCTATCAAACTAACAAACAAATCTTATTTACTGGTTTTTTATGACATTACATATAGGGATGTACGATAAATTAACGTAACAATAAAATAAAATAAAATAAAGTTAAATCTTACCTTTAATCAGACTTTGCCCGGTTCACTGGTCGCGCAAATCGGATCGTTAAGTCCTCATTGTTGTTTAATTGTAACACAGTGATTAGTCCTCAATTAATATTGCCAATTTACACACTGCCATGTTTTGATTTGCTCACAGCCGTAAACTTTATTTGTCGACACCGAAAACAAAAAAGACACACGTCATAGCGCATGCGCATGTTGCCAGTCACCCGATGAGGTGGTACATTGCTACCCATACGACGTGCATGGCACCTTATTTAGCTCCCATCATCCTGTAACAGATCTGTCGTCACCCCAACCACATATTCAAGCTCCTATGACACCCTAGGGTTCCAAATGGCACCGCCTTTTTACCTCCGGGTCCCAAATGGCACCGGTTTGTCACCTTTATTTTTAACAGTGTGCACTTTACAAAAAGTATTTTGGCACTGCTATTTTTAAAAAGTTACTCTGAGATCTCTGAAGATCTCTTTTTTTATTTTATTTTTTTAAAGGTGGTTCTATGGCCCGTCAGTCACTTAGGGCGTGCCACTCCTTTACAGTGATATATAAATAATTTTATATCTGATAAATGTATTGACAGACAATCCCAACTAAGTGCTTCTATCTATATAATCTGTTATTATCCGGTGAATCTTCCGCAATGGAACATTTATTTTAATCTGAAGTAATCGATATTCCCTTGACATTCCTCCGAAATGGCCCTCATTCGAAAAATATGGAAAGAGCAACTTTATGTTGTCATAAAGATGGCGTCACAGTATGTTACTGCTACACATACAGACACAAGCCCAACTAGTGACATAATTGCTTTCCATAAATACTTTTCAGAGATTCTTTAGCATATTCCCATTCCATTTTTTTAAATGCAGTATTACTGTTTCCTACTCAAATTTTTTTATTATCGTAACTGTGGAATATTGCGGTTTAAAAGATATTAGAGTGTTACTAGGGAAATTTCAGAAAACATTCCAATTTAAGATGGACATTTATCCAACGAAAAGCTTCCAAACAAAAGCAGAAAAGACGACACCATTTTATTCCCCTAAAAAGGGAAAAATAATTAATCCTTTTGCGTCTGCTGTACTGTTAATAGTACATGTCTTTTCATAGAGTATTATTTTGCCTTAAAAATTAAGCAGTTAATTTCGACATATGGAAATTATATATATGGCTTTTTCTTATTTTGATTTCATTTATGTTTTGACGTTTGGTAATAATAATAATAAATGTTTACATTATTCTCTTTGCTTATTTGGTAATCCCATTATTTTATACATATGTTTCATTCTTTAAATTTAAAATATGATTCTTTTCTCATTCAATCATGTGTGACAAAAAGCAAAAAAAAAAAAATAAAATAAAATAAAATAAACATTTGTAATTTCTTGTAGTGTTGTAATACGTAATTTTCCAACCGTCTTCGAAAACTCTTTCTTTGCCTACTATAACATAAATATGAATTGAATACTATACAAAATAAGTACATCTTGAGATTTCAGACAATGAGATAATCTTTTTTAAACACCAATAAATCTATTTGGACAGCTTCGATTAATGCTGTCAAAAATAAAATTAAATTTGTTCTCAAAATGGGAAAAAATTCAGACCCGAAAGACATATGATTGGATGATTGCATAATTAAAAAAAATTCCAAAAGTAAATACCAGTATTTTTCTGACCTAAACCAATCAAAGATCCTTGAATTGTAGCATGCCTGATTTAGTAGTATATCTCTTTTTTTATATTCTTTTCAAAAAATTTCGATTTGCACAATGAATAAATTTTCAAAGAGTGAAACATTATTACTATGGAAAAATCGTCATTTTTCTACTCACTTAACATTTTCGTCATAAGCCACAACCTTAAATGATACACTAGAAATATGTTTTAATATTTTAAGAATAAACTTCTGTACAAATACTGTTATAAAAATGTTTATATTAATACAGGGTCCGTACACATCAAGGTATTCAAGGAATTTTCGGTGTTTCAGTACCAGAAATTTCATAAAGTCACAATATCTGAAGATTGACTTTTTTTAATGAAATAAGGCAAGTATTATTTTACAAAAATTACATACATATATTTTGAAAATTTTAAAGACATACATAAAATATTATCTTTACATAAAAATGCGTTTTTAATCTTTTGCTTTCTTTTACTAAGAAAAAAAAATCAAAGACATCCACTTTAAAAATCAAATTTTTATATCCTTAAAGTCAACAAAACATTCAAATGTTATTTTTGGGGTATAAAATCACAGCGTTAATGTCATAGTGTAGTTGCTCTTAAAGTAAAATGTTATAAAAAATTTCCATTAATTATATAAATTAAATTAAAATTACTGGCATCAATATTAATTTGTTCATTGTTGACAAATAACCAAAGCATACGATACATGTTTCTCAAGGGGTATTTCCATGCGCACTCCTTGTGTAAGTCACCTTTCTAGTAACTGATAAATTGTTGGCCACCTTTATTTTCGAAAGGTTTCCATGGCCTTATTCAATTAATGAAATATCTCTGATAAAATAAGTCACATTTTTCCGTTCTAAAATACTGGTATCTAAAATTGTAGCATGTGACTTGCACGACATATGCTCATGGAATTACCCCAAGATCAAAAACTAAAGACTGACTATAAGGATCAATTTTGAAATAAATATGTTGGTTACTTCTAGGAAAGGTGGCCATAGTTTTTAAAGATTGAAGTAGAAATTAACAGCATGCAAATACGAGAAATATTTATGTATGATTTAAATTATTATGCGTATAATCAAGACATTTTGGGCAAAAAATAATTAAATATTGGGAACAAAAAATGGGAAAGAAAACTGAAATTAAAATAGCAGATGACCATCTCTACTTCAGGCCGAGCAGAGATGATCGTCCAATATCAGAAAGAAAAAATGAAGTTAAAATAGCAAAAAATACAACATTTCATGTAGTTAATCATGAAAAATACACAGCAATTCGTAATGATGAAATTATATCAGGGAAAATCAATGAATGAAATTCTAATGAACAAAATTTGAAGTACCGTTTCAATCCTTAACTTATCTTAAAATTTTACCAATTTTGCCGGAAATACCATGATAGTTTGTACACGTTTCATGAAACCACTTCTGGTACCTTAAACGTGGATTAAGTGTTACAGTAATCCTTTTTAGCTGTGGTATTACATTCTTCCCCACAATCAAAATAGTGATTTTCATCCAATTCTGTTCCGTCGGAATCTGCTTAGAATCTTTTAATTTGAAATGTATTTAAACTTCTTCTCTATTGCAAGTGTCGTGTTTTAGTGTTTTCTCGCAATTATTTTATACCTTTTTACGGCTTTAAGTTTATTTGTCAACTTTATCTGTTACTGGAATGAAAATTTACGAAGTTTTTCCATATTTTCTGAAGTTCATTGTCATCGTATTAAGCACCAATATTTTCAAAAGTTCATTGTTAGATCCTATTATATTACTGCTATTGTTTTTTATATTAGTTAAAATTAAATAATTGCATCAATTAAAATAGTTATAAACATAGTTTTGTTAAAATCATAACTTCGTATAATTTTGAAATATTGATTATAGGTGGCTATCTCTCCTAAAATAGAAGAACACAGTGCCATCCATTTAAAAACGTCACTCCGCTATTGTGCGTCTTTGTTTTAACTTAAACGAAAAGATTGGATTATATACGTGCCTTAAATTCTTTATAGTTAAAAAAAGTATGGCGTACGTATCGTAAAACATTCAAATATCTAACTCAATAAAAACATCCAATTACTAAATTAAATGAACATTGAAATTACACTTTCTTTTCACAATGAAAAAACACAGATGCGCGTCGCAATGAATTAACCCTTTGGTTACGGGGTTGGGACATACGTCGTCCCAAAGACTATCAATATTTTTTATTCTCACCACTTTTTGTAAACTACTCTCATCCAATATACTTAGAACAGAATAAATTCAACAGAAATTTTCCACAAAGAAATTTATTTGTAAATTGTGGTACGAATCAATAAAAAAATAGTGGCTGTCCTAGCCCGTAATCAAAAGGTTAACATGTTGAACTGTTTTTTTACGGACATAGTTTATGCTGCAATCTTTTATTTAGTTTTTAAATATTTAGACTGGCCATCTCTCCTTTATGACCATCTATTCTAGCATTGCTCTATTCATCTTCTGTATTGTTAGTGATGTGTACAGCAACAAACAATACATAAAGAAACTTAGGGCAAAATCAAACATCTTAATTGTTGTTAATTGATTCTTTAATGAAAATCAGTACTTTTATTTGTACTATTATATCTATGGTATAAAACAAAATCATATGCGTGAGTAACGCTGATTGACGGCAACAAATCATATTGACAGCATCAATATTTACCAATAAATTTTTCTTTTGCTGTCATTTTTTCTGTATCCAAATGTTACACAATTTCACTTTTTACAAGGTCGAACTATTAAAAACGGTGTTCTTTCGAATGCAATTTATTTGAAAACGACATCTAAATTTACTATTTTTATAATATTTAGAATAATATTCAAGCATAATTTTCTTTTAAATCTATCTTAAAAAGGGAGGTTTGACCTATCCCTCAGTTTTCATATTTATAAGTATTTCAGAGTTTTATCAATAGGTGTTAACCAAAACTACTGTAATGCTTTAAAAATATTCTTTGTTTCATATAGATAATCGAAATAGGCGTAGAAAAAATCAATTGTAAGGCGTTTTTAATGTAACAGTTGTGTTTTTTACAAATATTTTGTACATTTTTTTCAGAAAACATGCATCACAGAAATTTAAGTAAGTAGATTTAATCTTATGAAGGACAATCGAGGTTTCATTCCAGACATAAAGATTGTACAGTAAGTTAGGCTTAACATAAGAATATGTTATTCTTTAGAAAAAGACTTTGAGGAGGCTTGATCCAGTCAATTTGAGGGAAAGTTCCCTAGATGCTCAAGGCTCCCTTAATTAAACGGTTTCAGAAATCTTTTTATTACACGTTGTTTATAACGAAATTTGAATAAATAAAAAATAATATAAATGTATTCTTAAAGCTACTTTAAAATGGAGTGATTGAAAAGATAATGTTTAAAACTGATTAACATTTTCCGGAACTGACAAATTCTGTTTTTAAAATGAGAAATTATCGACTAACACCGGAATTTACTAACAACTTTTTTAGAAATTAAGAAATTCTTAATTTAAGGTTTCATTGTAAAAGCAAATTTTTCTTAAAATATAATTGGTGCTTGTTTGCAAGTTTAGAATTAAAATTAGTTATCCCGGACTGGGCACATTGTTCCGGAAAGGGTTAAAGAAAGGTATTAAAAATTGCTATTGTACCCACTGCAAGTAAAAATTTAATGAAATATAAATGGGAAAATTGGCAGGACCTTTTTTTCCATTTAAATGTTACTTATAATAGATAAATAGAAATTCTGGAAAAGACTAGAAACAACAAAAAAATATGAAAGCAGCTGTTTTGAAACATGTCAATGATAAGTTAAGTGTTCATGCGGCGATTAAATGAATATAGCAATGAACAAAAAACTTTAGGCAGGTATGTAAACAAATTTCACCAGGTTGAATGCAGCGAGATTAAGCCAAGCTATGTGACAGCTAGAGTGGTCAGATCGATTGTCACAAAAACTAGCACAAAGAAACAAAAAAAAGCAATACAGTGGCTCCCACATCCAAACATAATATATGAAACCCTATATAATCAGAACTTGTATAACGGATGGTCGCACATACTGGGTTTCAGGGTTGATTGCAGACATAACTCGAGATATATAAGTTAAAACCACAGTTTATTTAAACTGTTAGGGCTCAGGGGAAGTGGAGTTTTCAGTTCGTCAATTTCGATAACTAGTCACAATACTAAAAGATTAAACTCATAAATATACTCACAGCTCCGGCACTAGACTCAGTCGGGGCACTTCAAATCAACTTCTCACTTAGACTTCAGCTAAACTGCTAGTTAAAGCTTTATTAAACAGCCCGTGGCTGTTTATTGTCCTTATTGGCTCTTTATTGTCTAAAATACTCAACGTAACTAAATTATCTGTTACCAACGGCAATCTCCTTGAATAGCTCTGCTCTGAATCAACTAAGTCGGCAAACGCTGCTAGCTATCTCACTTCGAAACTCCACGCTAATTCACTAGAGGCTAAATAATAACTCGCTATAACTCAATCTAATTCAAGTCACTGCCTCTCACCACCACCTAGCTGGCTTGCACCGCTACACACACCACTCTCTTCACACTCAAAGCTTTTATATGCTGCAAACTGAAATACTACAAATTTGCATATTACTTCTAACCGCGACATAACTTGTAGAACCGAGGAAGACACACACGCTCTAGAAAGTTAAAGTAAAATAGAGGATTGATGTCGCTTCCACGCTACACATGTTAAATCATTGACGTCACGATCTCAAAAAATGCTAGAGTGCCTTTATCACAAAGGTCACTCTCTCACACTTGTATCTAACGGAATAATATCTAAAATGTTAAATTTCACTTTCTCTGGTGTATAATTATACCTGCTCAGAAATATAAGGTTTAAAACAAAAATTTCCTCCTGACTTGCAATTGCATCTAAACAGGTATGTTTAAGCATCATATTTTTAAATATATTTTTTATAATAATTAAAACATGTAGCAGAAAGTTATTTTGATATTTTAAAATTGATTTTATTTCACTTCATAAATATTTCAATGTAAAACAAAATGGGTCAAGCCTATAGTGGGTCCTATATAGTTGATCAACCTACCCATATGTGGAGAGCCTTGACCCATTATTTTCTCGTGATTAAAATCATTCCTTTTTCATATTCCTTATACATTACAAGTATGTAGTAATTTAATTTTGATAATTGTTTGCATTACGAAGAAAATGGTATATAAAACTCTATTCTACATTAATATTTGAAAAATAAAAAGTCATTTTGTAAAAAGTGTGTAGATACCCCCTAGCAGTAGGGTAGCCAGGGTGGGGTCCAATCGCTCTGGAGACCACTAATTTTGTGAAGTTTCATTCGTCTAAATTAATTGCATTGATTTTTCTGCATTTAATCAAGATGAAGAAACATTGAAACATTATTGGTATTCAGCGCATTTTTGACCCACTCCCTGACTACGCCAGTCCTCTCTGGTCTCCCCCAATTAGATCAGCATTTGCTTTCGGCTAATATTTCATAACGAAATGAAAACCTCATAAACAAATAAATGAAGAAAATTATTTAAATGAAACACAAATTTAACAAACACATGGTCTAACTACGCGATTGAACCACTGAAATTGTGAGAATAATAAAGACTGCTGTAAGTAGACAAATGTTTCGCAATTAATTTCTACGGTTATTAACTCTTGACAAGAGTGTAATACAAAATTATCGCTTTTTTAAATTTTAAAACTTTTTTAGAATGTATGATTCATATTTTTTATGCAAACATTATCTGCTGTATTGTTAATGGTAATACAAAAATATATATTAAAAGAATAATATCTTAGAGTTGCGTAAAAAATACTCTTATGTTCTGCAACCCTGAAAGCCGGGGAAGGGGGGGGAGTGGATAATTAGATTTTTACAAGTATGTTATTTGTGTACTGCATTTTCTCTCAATAGAAGCTTTTTTGGAAAATTCAGTTCATCCGACTTACTCTACCAGTTGGGAAAAACCCTGCAACTTTGAGGATATGCTAATCTTACAAGATATGAAAGAGTTTAGACTTTTTTTTGAAAAAGAATAAAATATTTTGTCTAACAATTATAATTAAGAAATTTAATTATGAATATTTCAATTATAAGCCCAATTATTTAATATTTATAGGCAAAAGAATAATTATCTTCATCATGATGAAGAAGTGAAGAAAAATAACTGCACCTCTTTTTTAAGGTTTAAAAAAGTGATAATCCCCAAAGCATTTTGACTTTGGGGGAAGTTATTTGCATTAGTTCGTTTCAGTGTATTTCACTATACATTTTGACCATCACAACGATTGCCTATCTATTGTACCCATTATACGGTAATTTAACTATTTCACTAAAATATGTTGAATGTAAGACTCAGGACGTAGAATTTCGTGTGATATCCATTTATTTTGCAATAGACTTAGTTACTGGTTAAGAAATATATAATTTTTGTCTTCTTAACCTAGGGCTGGGAAAAGATGACGAAAATTGCAAATTTTGGAGTTAAAAGAAGCGATTGAAAATGTTTATGGTATCAGGAAAGATATAGACGAAGTCCTCATGCAAATATCTATTCATAAATTCTTTCACAATGGCTCGGTATAACTGTAGAAACTTTTCTTTGTTATCATTCCTCACCTTCTTCTACAATTTTTCATTTTTTGCCATACGCTAACGACAAAAAAAAAATTCATTTATATATAAAGAATTAAAATATATATTAAAACGGTATGTTTGATTTCTATTTTTACCATTAGAATAGAAATTATACATTGCATTCGGATTTTATTTTTAATTTAACTCACGCGATCTCTTAAAAAGACAAAATTAAAAAAAATGTCAATTGCTAAAAATCCGCAAAAAAATTAATTACAAAAATCTTTTTATAATACTTTTAACACAAATTAACAAACAGACGTCCAAAGTAATCATAAAATGACAATTAGATCGTCACATGTTAAAATACATAAATGAAAAAAAAAAGGCTGTAGAAGATTAACAGTTCTTAAGAGTACTTAAGCTTCGAGTGATTCCTTTACTCATAAAATAAATTTATTTATAATAGGTTCATTTAAGACTCAAATTTTGTAATGTAATCACTTAATATAAAAATTAGCGTTTGACCTGCTTCTCTTAAGCACAGGGGATTAAGCCCTAAGTACTTAAAATGAAAAAGAAATTCTTTATTTGTTATTGTATTTATGAAACTTTTAGGTAACGTTGAAATCGTTTATTGTTTTTTAAAGCCAATGTTAACTTTGCATAAGTATATAATTCTAATTTGTCGAGGATAATAATAATGTTATTTTATGATAGCAATTGAAGTTTTCTGATGAATATTTATTTTTCAGATATTCTTTAAAAAATAACAGCTTAAGTAACTAAAGCTCTTTGAATTAATTAAATACTTGTGTTATGTGAATGATATGAGTCTACAATAACATAAGAAGTCACGAAACTCCAAAGAAAAGATATTTAGTAAATTAATGTTTTAGAAGATTATAAACAAGATTTTAATATTAAATTTTTTATCAATCAAAAATGGTTATCAAAATTGTAGTTGTTATTTTAAACTAGTTTTATCAGCAATTTGTATTTTGTTGAAATATTTCTGATTTATATTTCTTAATTATGTAGCGCAATCCATAGCGCAATTGTGCCATTCTCCCACAAAATATATATTTTTAAAAGGTTGTTAAAAATTTTAAAGTTACATACAATACCCTGTCATTATTCATGAAGTTTATGAAAACGTAGCACAGTGACAGAACATTTTAAAAGAGGTTTTAGATGTATCAGTATTTAGAGATCATTACGTCCCATGGACGTAAAGGCCTTCCAGTGTGTAAAGGGAGTGTGGACCGAGAAAGTCCACATACATAATATTTGTTTTGTAAGTTATTTTTAAGATACTAAATATTAGACGAATTATCTGGTACTGCTGGATTTTGCACAATTAAAAATATAGGCTGTTTACTTGTATAACTTGTTCATAATTCTATGTAACTTGAAAGTATTGTCATATGTAGTTACATTCATTGAAAAGTACATTTACCATTTCATTACAAACTGAATTTTATTAGACATTTACTTAGCGCTTTTAAAAAAACTTGAATACAAAACTATTTTTTTTAATTAATTATTAGTGGGGTTATTAAAATTACACAAATCTGAACTATTATTTTTCTTATCTTTAATTTTCTTATCCAAATAATCGAATCCATTACAAGCCTTCACCAATGAATTAATGAATTTATAACTACATTTTGTCGCACTTTTGACCATTAGCTGCCAAATGATCAGAAATTGAAATATCAGTAACTTTAAGGATCCATACTTTAAATTAAAATGGGAAATATGTTTTCTGCTATTTTCTTAATTTCAGACAGCAAGTCCAAAATGTCTTTGACGATTAATTGTTATACTGGGTGTCCCAAAAATGACTGATGGATTTTAAAATTCAATAATTTGCAAACGGTGACAGCTATTTAACACTAGAAGCGCCGTTGGGGTCATTTCACCTTTTTTTTTCCAATTTCCAATGCTTTATTTCGACATGTAAGCGAACACCGCAGGTCATATTTTTCTACTTTTTCTAAAATACTATCAAGCATATTGCGACAATTATTTATCTTTCTACATTAATTATTAAAGAAAATAATCATAGAAAAACCTAAAACAGCCAACAGGGGTCATTTTGACCCCCCATAAGAAAAATGACAAATTTTCAAGTTAAAATCTGTTTTTGAATTCCCGATATCTCGTTTTTGATTACTGCTCTGGGGGATTCCCACAGTGTATAAAAATTGCCCCTTTTGCTGCATCGTCACTCCACCGCCATTAAAGAATATCTCTCTTTTGACCTATGAGAATGCTCCATAATACGGTGAAGTAATCGTTTTCTATAAAAGCGGTGGAGTGACGATGCAGCAAAAGGGTCAAATTTTTTACAGTGCATTTCTTATTGCGACTACTAAAAACAGAAAAGTTAACTCCAGTTTTGCTTTGTTTAGATGACAGATAGCGATGCAGGGGGAAGGGAAGTAGTCTTCTCTCTGTTGCGTGCTCGCCTTCAGTTAGGAGGGTTCTTCTAAGCATTTCGACTCTATCATGAAATATGCAGGCATCCTAGCAGCGCTGGCGTAATGTAAATTAACAGAATGCGTCGTATTCTGAAAGCAGTAGCAGTGATGCCGTACAAAATTCTACCAAAGTGAATTCCCTTGTTTCTTGCGGATCAGGAAGCTCGCGTGGACAAGGACGAGACAATAACATACCTAACATTTCTGCTGACAGCAGTCGCGAAAAGTACACATCATCAAACGATATTCTTTGGATTCTGATGAGCCGTGTCACCCCTATTTCCACTACAGATCGCACACCAGCTCGAAATATTGTGAAAATTGCAAGTGGAACAACATCGTTTGCTCGTCGTAACATTGGGACAAATAGAACTTCAGCCTGATCTTTGGTGGTTATTGCAGCAATGCTGTTAAAACATGCACAACTGCTGAAGCACTACGTCAGCTTGGAATTGATAGCAACTGGTATGTTTCTCTGGTAGAACTCGATTTTTTCCCGCCCTCTTATATGCCCGTTTTGAACTAGGTTATTCAAACCTTTGTGCAGATGATTTATGAAACAAAAGTTGGGGACCATCTGTGTTCAAAGGGACAATGTCCCGCAATCCTTTCTGTAAAATCATGCGGTATCTCAGATTCGATGTGCAAAGTAACAGGGCGATGCACCTGCCACAGATAAATTTGCTCTCGCTTCGGAAACCTGATACAACCTGTTTACAAATTATTATTTGTGTTGTAATCCTGGTGAAGAAATAACAATTGTTGAACAGTTGTTGCCATGTAAATCTAGGTGCAGATTTATCCAATACATAGCAAATAACCCGCACAAATTTTGCATCATGTTGGCAACTCCCACTAACAGATCAAGTACAGTCTCTGAAGCAAAAGAAATGTACCTTTAACTTTGCAAGGGATAAAATAAAACTTATGTAAGCTGTAAGGGATGTCAGAAACTATTTTTTAAAAATTTTAAAAAAGTGGTAAATGTATTGCTTTCACAGTCTAGCGCGCATATTGCTGTTTTTGAGCTGATGTCTAAGTAACTTTTGACAACATTTATGTGCTTATTCAGGATTTATTTTCTTTTTTTTTCTCACTCTGAAGCATATTGTGTGCTTATTTGTATTATTTGCATTTGTAACTTTTGTTTCTTTTCTTACCACTTTGTTGTGTAATATTATTATATTTTGATATGTATATATTATTATATATATATAATTAACTGTATTGTGCGGTATTGTGTAATAAATTATATTGAATTATATATTGTCATTTATATAACGTCATTTAAAAAAAAAAGTAAAAATGGGCACAGGCGTACTCTAACGACTAAATAAATAAAAAAGAAAAACTATAAAATCTTCAAAAAATTTTATATTTTGCAATTTAAACATCACTTATCAAGAAAAAACATTTTTATTTTGATATGGCTTGAATTTCTTATTAGGGTCAAATTGACCCCGAACGGCAGTTTTAGGTAAGTCCAAAATCCGGCTGTTCTAGTGTTAAAAAATTTTTGCAGGAGGGTTATGTATAATGTCAGGAGTTTTTTTTACCGTAATTTTTTATTTTAGTTCGAATTTCAAACAATAGTTGGCGCTGACGGCAATCGAAGCCCAGGTTGACGCCGAAATTGACCACACTCAGCACTGATCACATGACAGATGTAATTTTTCCATTTTTTGAATTTTGGGTGAAAAAAGTCCGGGCCAGGATTCGAACCAGGGATGTATTGGCTGAAGCCGCCAATGCTCTACCAACTGAGCTATCCCGGCATTGGCGGCTTCAGCCAATACATCCCTGGTTCGAATCCTGGCCCGGACTTTTTTCACCCAAAATTCAAAAAATGGAAAAATTACATCTGTTATAATTAATTTACCGATTGAATATTTGTGTTTAAAAATTAATCTACTGATCACATGGCCTCCAATCGCCGTCAGCGCCATCTATTGTTTGAAATTCGAACTAAAATAAAAAATTGCGGTAAAAAAACTCCTGACATTATACATAACCCTCCTGCAAATTTTTTTTAAATAGCTTTCACCGTTTGCAAGTTATTGAATTTTAAAATCCATCAGTCATTTTTGGGACACCCGGTGTTATAATTTTAATAATTTCAACATCAATGACATTTACTTTTAAAAACGAGTTTCTCAATTATGGCAGAATATCTGAACGTATTTTAATTCATATTTAGCGTGTTGCCTAACTATAGGTTTATTTAATACTTTTATAGCCAATGTTTCCAGTTATAAACGTTGAATTGAAAAATAGATTAAAAAATTAATGTTATTGGCACAGACATGAAAATAATTTTAATTCATAGCAAAAGATATCCCTTATTTATTTATTTAAAAATTCTATTCTGTTTTCAGTCAAAAAGAGGAAATGTGCAGAAAATCGTATAACCGGCATTTTTTTCCATTTTACTCTGAGCACAAATTAAAATTTTATATATAATTTAAAATGATACAATAATTTTAAATATCTAGGAACGTACTTCAAACGATTGACATTAGAACAGCATAAGGTAGAACATTAATAATTAATGAGCTTGCTGTAATTACCAGTCGTTCATGTTTTCAATTAAAAAAAATCTAAAAATTCTTCCAATTTTGTATGTATAAAATTGAGAGTTTAATACTGTTTAATGTAAAATGTAAGACTATCACAAATATAAAACATTAGAAGGTGCAATATGGGTAAATAAATAGTTAAAAGTATACCGAATCTGAATTACTCTTGAAATATTCTTATAATAACATTATATAAATGAAATAAAATACATAGAAAATGATCACAGAAACAGAATTGTACGTATGAATTTGCATACGGTTCTATTCCTTTCCACTGCACTTATAATAAATTTTAAAAACCTCGATTCAATCACTGAATATTATCTACACTATCGAAACTGTTGAACTTTATCCGATTTCCTATTTAAATGTAACATTAGGTGATAGAACAGTTCCTTTCTTTTCTCTTGATGAGGGAAAAAAGCTTATAAAATGATATTTTCTAGAAATTTGAAAGAAAAAAAATGTATTGAACTTAATTGTAAGATTTATTTGATTGCTTCCATTTTAGAAAATAAACTCAGCAAACGAAAATTTTGAAAAATAAAAAATAAACATTAATATCATAATTCAATAAATTAAATATCACGGGGATTTATTTATTTCTTACAGTAAGATTTTTCTGATATTATGTTTTGAAAGAAACTAAATCTATATTAGACTTTTCATTTTATGGTATAAACAATGCCCCAAAATAAAATTTATAGGCATTGCATATTTTGGCTAAAATTTAATTAAATTTATTATTTTTAATATTTTTCTCAATCATTTGTAAAATTCTTCTTGATACCTTTTTCTAAAACTTTATTGTAATTATTTATACTTCACATACTAATTTATTTCACTCCATGCTAAGAATTTTAGTTATATTTTGTCCAACAAAACAGATGACCAAACATTTATAATAATTTCATTTAAGTATTTATTTATTCCTGTCGTATTATAAATATTTTTTCAGATCAAAAGTACCGGAAGAAAACACTATTTTAAAATATCATGTTTTCTTTGAAAGTTGTTTCTGCTTTAATCGTAGTATCCCAAACGAAATTTATTTTACTAAAATTCACAGACTCTACATATTTTCTTTCTTTAACTTTTTTTCTTACGTCGAAACAATGTTCTCATAATAGTTCCATACATCGTTTCTCAATTTTTTCCAGGAAACATCCTTAAAATATTCAATTTGTTTTGCAACCTTTTAAAACAAAACTGTTTCACTTCCTGCTGAATTCATCTTAGGATTTTTTGATACATTTTGTAATACTTTATTGTGATCATTTATATTTCAATTACTATTTATTTCACATCATGCTAAGAATTTCAGCTATATATTGTCCAACAAAATAGATGAACAAATATTTATGATACTTTTATTTAAATATTTAGTTACTCCTGTCTTAATATAAATATTTTTTCACATCTAAAGTACCGAAAGAAATTTTTTTTTAAACATCACGTTTTCTTCGAAAGTTGTTTTTCTTTTAATCTTAGCATCTTACACGAAATTACTTTTACTAAAATTTACAGATTCTACATATTTTTTTCGTTAACTTTTTTCCTTACATTGGAGCTATGTTCTTATAAGAGTTCCATACATCATGCCTCATTTTTTTCCAGGCAACACACTTAAAATATTCAATTTATTTTGTAATCTTTTAAAACAAAACTGTTTCACTTCCAGCTGAATTTATCTTAGGAAATGCCGTTTTGTTTTGATTATTTACTCAAACGCATAATTAAATTTTCTGAAAAGATTTTCGAAATACTACACATTTCCTTTTTTATTACTTTTTTATCCGAAAAACAATAAACAGTATAATATTATAGATAATTTATTTTTCCTTTTAATTAACATAATTATATAAAAAAAGAAAAAAAAATTAAAAATCATTGAATTTTAATAAGAAAAAAATATGGAATGACAAAAAAAAAAAAAAAAATATTTTTTCAATGTTTAATAGATTAATGATAGTTTTTTTTTTTTTTTTTTTTTTTTTTTTTTTAAATTTTAAAAACGGAAATTCTATGTTTCCAGCTTTGAATAGCAAACATAATTAAAGGCGTAAAAGCACCGTTTTTATGGGCTATATGTTCAACAATATTGGTAATTTTACTACATATTTTAACTATATTGAATATTTAAGAAATAATGCGACTACAAGAAATATTATTGACTATTGATACGAAATATTACGGCATTTTAATGACAATATTTTCCATGAAAAACAATATTAATGTAATATTGGATTATTGTAAATATGATGTAAAAACAATATTTCGGTTACAATTCACTTTATTACAAATATTCTCAATGCAATATTTAATATTTGAGAAATATTTAATATTACTAGAACTGTAGTAGAATTTTTATGGATAAATGCAGTAAGGGAAAAATACTAAATCCTAATATAATCAATATTAGTTTGTCAATATTCATAGATACAGTATTATTTTAAACTTTTATGCATAAATAACTTTCGGAAATAAATTTCGTATTGCTTCGATAGATTTAAAATGGAAAATATTTTAAATTTCTTTCATAAGTAGAAATTTATTTGTGAACCTCACTAAACAGAAAAACCTCTTCCAGTATTTTTCATGTAAAATCATATTTTAAGACATTCTCAGGGGTATACTAAGTGCTGTTTATTGTAATGTTAGCATTAATTTTTTTAGTTGTATGCTTCCGATTAATCCTTACAGTAAGAATAAGGCAGCGACATCAGTGCAAGAAACAGTGATGACGTCACACCTGTGAGAAAAATTTTGCCCCTCAGTGACATCCCAAGATGACTAAAATGTGAACATCTTCTAAAACCTATAAACAATTTGATTAAAAATTATTCGTAGTAAAAGATATTTTTCGGATACTTTTTTAATTTACTTGCCATTATACATGGACTTTACTACGAATCATGTATGTCACGTTACTAAAATGTGAAGGCACATTTAGAACATAATATGATTTTTAAATATACCTTTGAAAATGTAAAAAAAATATATATTTTGAACAGTCAGGGCTCCCAAATGGTCCGCGAACTGAACACCAATATTTTTTAGCAGAAAATTTCATGGTAGGTTTCTACAGTATTTGTGCTAAAACTAACCTCCGCAGACGGTTCTGCGCAACCTGGAAGAAAAATATAAAACGAAAATATTTATAAGAAAATATTGATGTTCAGTTGGCGGACCATTTGGGAGTCCTGAACAGTGCCATTTTAATTCATTTGAGCTGTCTGGACACGATTGATATTTATTTCCCTTTACAAAATTAATGTACATTTTTTCTTAACCTGCTTGAAATAATTTCTAAAGAGATAGATTTTGGTTTATACTCAATTGGAATTTCTTATACAAAACATTTTGCAAAGATTCAGAATATATATACTATTAAAAAATTCTAAATGCTAATTTAAAGAAAATCTTGAAATACTGTGCTTAATATTGAAGTGTTAAGTGAAAATGAGATGAAATTTATCATTGAATATATGTAAAACTAAGTTTACATTACGGGGAATTCGTCTAAAATTGCGAGCTAATATCGGTAGAAATGATCTGAACGTCATCAGTAGAAAATAATGTAATGGAAATTTTCTTAGTTTGCAAGATGCGGCTAATAAAATTTGATTCACGAGACGATTTTCGACAAAAGCTTAACTAATCCAACATCAACTTCTCGAAAACATGTTCAGTTTTTCAGTTGCTTTGTAATCTTTATGAAAAATTTATAACGAGCTAAAACAACTGCAACTGTTTTATTAATATAACAACAAATTCAAGCAGATTATTCATACTATGGGAAACTATTGAACATATTCGAAATAGATCAAAGTGTTATCTTCTTTAACCCCTTGAAGGGCGGTGGTATAAAATATATACCACTTAATATTTATTGAGAAATGTTACATTGGCACCAGAATTTTGAAAGGAAAATCTAATTTTTATCAACTATGTGAAGAAAAGCATTTATCTATTTTGAAATAAATTTGTTTTTGAATTCTGGGTCATTTAATCATTTCAGCATTTTATGAAAGGAAGTGCTTTGCCCCTCAAAGGGTTAAAGTGATATTGCAAGCGACAAAAATCAAATGCGTTTTTTTGTTTTCTTAGCATTTCATTGGCAAAAATTTAGTAATATTAAATTATTTTTCAATGTATAAAAATTATAGCAGATCACACAAAGTATCAATGTGTCATTGAATGTGTTAAACTTTTTGGACCATAACTTTTTATTTTGCAAAAAAATCAGCGGTGATTAATAAACGTTTTCAGCCGATATATAAACACACCTCACCATAAAGCTTAGAAGCCTCTCACCACATTAGGCTGGCCCTGATTGAAGGCACCGAAGCTGATCTAAATATAGAATTGTTTTATACATACTTGTAATAAGGTTTAAAATGACTTTTATATATTCCTAATTCAAATTTAATGCTGGAAAACTTTGACAATAAGAACTAGCCAGATGTAGCAATCCCAAAATTTTCTTCTATATTAGGCATGTTAATACTTCCTGAAAAATGCAGTAAAGCAATGCCACCGTTTAGGGTTTTAAACCATATTCTAATCAGCAACAACTTATGTCAACTTATAAGTGAATCTGAAGTTTGATGAAAATCCGTGCATTAGTTTTTAAGGTAAGAGCTATTGCAAAATCGTAAAAATTCATCGCCACTTGCTGGGTGATGTACACCAATAACTAACCAGGATAAATTTTTTATCAGGTACTAACTGAATCTCAAATTTGATGAAAATTCATGCATTAGTTATTGAGATACATTCATTGCGAAATTGTGTAAAATGCAGCATAATAGCATCATCTGTAAGGCGATTTGAACCAAAAATTAAACTACAATAATCTATATCAGGGACTAACTGAATCTGAAGTTTTAGAAAATTTCGTACATTAATTCTAGAGAAAGAGCTATTACAATTGTAACGTTACATGCATACTGAGTGTCATTTGTAACGTTTGGTTGGTCGTGGTGGAGGTTAAATGTAGACATACTCAGTAATTAAGATAAAACAACAAAGTTCATTAAAATGATGAGGGCTGAAGGGAAGTGGAGCAAGTCTTAATTTTACACAACTGAGGATACTATGAAAAGGCTAAACGCATACTCACAGACTTCGGCCTAGCTCAATCGTGGCACCTTCTAATACTTCTCCCTATCTCTTGGCTGAGCTGCTAGATAAAGCTTAATTAGACAGCCCGTGGCTGTATGTACTTCTTTATTCACAAATAATCAAAATGAAACTACTATAAAGTTTCTTACCCCGGCCAACTCTCAAGTCAACTATCAAAACTCCTTTACACTTCGCTGGAGGCTCGCTGCTACTTTTCAATTTGCTAGCACTTCGCTGAACAATAATTCACTTCGATATCTAATGCCAGAGATCCTCGCTCGCTGGCTACCGCCACAGATGCTCTCTCGCTGGCTAATGCCAGAGACACTCTCTCGCTGGCTAGTGCCAGAGACACCCCCCATTCACTCAAACCCAAGCTTTTATATGCTGCAAACTGAGATACTTCACATTAACATATTACTAATAACCGCGAGCTAACTGCAGAAACCGAAAGAGCACACACACTCTAGAAAGTTAAAGTAAAAGAGAGGATAGATGTCGCTTTTACGCTTACACTTGTTAAATTATTGACGTCACGATCTCAGAAATACTAGAGTGCCTTTATGCAAAGGTCACTCCCTCACACAATAACCACGAATAATTCACCAAGGCAGCGCTACCTGTTGAGTGATTTGTACCAAAACTTAATCAGAACCATGTTATATCAAGTACTAACTAAATCTAAAGTTTTATGAAAACCCATGCACTAGTTCCTGAGATGTGGAAATTGTGAATGATGCAGCATAGCAGTTGCACGTGTCGAACGATACATATCTAAAACTAATTAGATCTAATTTATATCAAGGTATAACAGAATCTAAAATTTTGTGGAATTCCGAGCATTAGTTCTTGAGAAAAAGCACTCACAAAATTTTTGTCACACATCTACTGACACATACTCACAGTCACACTGACAGACATTTTGTAGAAACATGTCTTTCGGGTTCTCTGACCCGTAAAACTTGTATATCCGTCGCAAACCGGATTTCGAAAATTTACACGAATCCGATACTTTCACGAATCCACTTCTTGTAAAGATAAACGAAAAAAAGAAAAAAAAATCATGAAAATTTAACGAGAAATTCAATTGCTATCAACTATTTATAATATGGGGAAGATTTTTTTTTCTCCTTTTTTTCACACCAATATTTTGTTAGAGAATATGCTATAGTATTTGATCGGAACACTTTTGCGATTCAAAAGAACAACATTTTCTCTAAGAATATACTGGTGTCCAAAACAGAGAAGTCTTACAAAATTGATGTTAAAACGCTATTTGTGACAGCAAGAAATTAATGAACAATATATATATATATATATATATATATATATATATATATATATATATGTATATATATATAGCCTAGATTTAATAATAATAAAAAAAATATGTAGTTTTAAAAACATCTGCTTAAATTGAGGCTCAATAACTTTGCTGAAGAGGATTTGCTATCTTTTGTTGTTATTGAGTCACGTTTACCTAAACATGACTGAATAACGTATTGTACTAATTTCTAGTAATACTAATGTTATTACTAGAAAAAGTTTAGGTATGTTTTCCTGGACTGGATGTGGAAAAATGAATATTCACAAACGAGGTATGTAACTATTTTATTTTTTTTTCAGTTTTATATCATTATAAAAATTTAAACTGTCTAGGCCATTCAGTTTTCTCTTTTCTTTTAGATTTCATAAATTCTGCAAATTCCTGCAAATTCCTGCAGTTTACGTTAGAAAACATTGTACTTTGAAAATTAATTTACTTTACAGATTAAGATAGTAGCCAGATTTCTGAATGGAGAAAATTCTTTAGTATTGGCCAGTTCTTTTACTAGCACAAGTATATCAGTTCATTTCTGTATGTCTTTCCTAAATTATGAAAAATTAGGTGGGGGGATTAAATTTACTATCAAAATATTGTCATAAGACTTAAAATTATTTTGTTATTTTAGTGTTTATTAAATTTAAGTATCTTTGACTAATTTATTTCGTTTTTTAATGCGGAAAAAACCGGTCAAGTCCAAATGTTACTCGCCCTCAGACGGTTTCTTACAATAAAATGTGAATTATTAATTGTATTGTTATATTAAAAAACTTTGCTTAACCTTTCCGGCACACTGGGCCTAGTTTCTGGGATACCTAATTTTAATTCCAAACTTGTAAACGGAACCAATAATATTTTAATAAATTTTACTTTTAAAATAAAAGTTTAAATGAGAGGATTCTTAGTTTTTAAAAAAGTTGTTTATTAATTCCGGTGACAGTTGATAAAATTTCATTTTACTAACAGAATTTGTCCGTGCCTTAAAAGATTAAAGAATAACAAGACTTTGTAAAAAAGTATAGAACGTAGAGTTGGGTACAACTGTATATACTAGAAAGGTATAAATATCTATGTAATAAAATTTCAAATAAACTTGAAACCTAAATAATATTAGATAATTGATATTCTGTATAACTCTCTTTCTATCTTATTTCAACCTGTTTTTTTATGGACTTAATAAATTCGATATGACTATAAAAATAGTGCATATTTAAACTTCATTTAGAATTCCATAAAACTAAATTCAATGTAATAAAAATCTTTAGTTTTACAATGTAGCTAAAATAAAACACTTGTTTCACATTTAAACTTGACACTGTGCTAAACACACTTCGAAAGAATGCGGAAATTTGTAACACAGTAATGATCGATGCCACGTTTTTAAAGATTGGTTTTAGCACTAGAAAGGCTGGAACCTTTAGTCAAGTTTTATAAAAATATTTCACACCAGAATTTTGATTTAAAATAGTTTAAAAATCTGTTATTTAACGTTTCTCTTCTTTGTATCTTTTAAACATTTTTTAAAGTAAAATATCTGATTTGAAACGAAAAATATCCATATGGCAGCAGTCAAAATGACCTAAAATTCCATTCTAGTGTTAATTAACTTTTAAAGATACCAAAGATGAATTGAAAGATCCACACAATGCAAACTAGTCTTAAATCCCACAATAATTATCTGATTAACACATTAACAGACAGTTGCACATTTAGATCACTAGACTAATCGGCAATAAATCATCTTTCACACCAGTAAGTATGAAGATAAATATATACTCTTTTTCAAGAAAAAAATTCCTTGATAAAGTAACCTAAAAATAATCTTCTTTTAAATGGTGAGAAATCTAAAATTTAAATTTTAACGAAAAAATAATTCGTTAATGGATTAATTCTAGTTAAATTAGTCTGTTTTGAAAATTTTGATTTATTGCTTTAGTACTACTACTGGGCATAGCATTACTCAAATATTTCATTAAAAGTTGTTATCTAGGTTTCAAAAGCCGATGTTACATAGAGTACGCCGCCCCTGTCATTATGTATGCCTAAACCGTCTATATGTTTAAGGGTTAATATCTCGTCTAATTTGAGACAATTTTTTTAAAATCATTATCAACAATGCTTTTATACAATTCTGCTAAGATGGGTACTTTCAGCGTTCCTCAACACCTTTGCTGAATGCCCATAAATCTACTTGCATGCATATGGATATAAAGAAAATTTTGCAGTAAAAATCATATTTAAATAATTTATTAAAAGAAGCGAAATACCTAAAACATTCCAGAAAGATAAACTTTATTTATGTAATTTGAAACTATGATTCTCTAGATTATCTTTATGATAAGATGGTGAAAACTGCCTTTTACCTATAATTTGCGTTTCTACATGTGAATCCTTATCTTTTCTTTCAAATTTTGTAAAAAAGTTGATTCTCTTCATGCATTTTCATCGTTTCTATTGCACAATTTCTATCTATTTCCGTATTTTTTAAAAAGAACTCGGTGGTATTATTTTAGGAAAAATTACACAAATATCATTACGCAAATATCAATATCCCTGATCACCAGCGTAAATTATTGTTAGAAGAAATAGAACTAATGACAAAATTTTTGACACACCAAGTTTAGCATTTATGCTAAAATCAATATTTTTCAAATTTTCCATATTTATAAGGACCTATTAATTTTTTTAAGTAACCTTTCAAAATTTTAGATAATGCTTAATATAATTAGCCTAGTCACGGGGTCTGGGTGAGGCTTCAGCTCCCATAGCCCTTTCCATGGGTGCGTCAGTGCCATGTTTTCCTATTGGTCAAAAAATCGTCGTTAGCACTGAGGAAGGTAAGGTTATATGCTGACAAAACCGGTGTGCTTAAAATTGAAAACAATAGGTGCTTTTAACGTTGATATTTGTATAATTTTTACTATAGTGTACCAAGCTCCATCTTAATAAATATTTTAAAAAATGATATCTTAAAACGTTTTATGATGATATCCTCCCTTAAACTAGTAAACTTTTTGGAAAACTGGTCCTTAACACTCCAAGTGATTGGAATGTAATATTCCGTTCACTAAGCTTCAAGTTTTACTGCAATATAAGCGATATTCAAGATACCATTATTCTATAGAATTAATGAATTTTCAATACATTTTAGAATGATTTATATTCTCAAGGATTACATCCATATTTGTAATTATGCTTTTTAAATATAATGTTGAAAGAATCGTATTTTCTGAGCGTTTAAAACAAAATGCAGAGAAAACAACATTACAATTTTACCCTTTTGCAACACGCTCGCTCAAAGTGTTAAATTTTAAAGTGTGAAGAACTTATTTGTAAGGAAAGCATAAAATAACTGTTGTAAAAAGTTCGAAATTGAATTTCAATTATTTATTTTTTATCTGGAGCATTTTACCGAGTTTTCTTCACATTACAGTGTTCGTACGCTGCAAAGAATTTTAAATATCTTTTATCAGAATCTAAAGTAATATTTACCTTATTTAATAAAACTGAATTCTATCTTGAGATATAGCGATGAGTACTTTACGAAATTTCTGGTACTAAAACACCTAAAATCATCTGAATCCCTTGATGTGTCATTATCGATATTTTCTATGTTTAATGCATTTTTTTAACCACAAATTTTCATTTTTTTTTTTTTTTTTTTTTTTTTTTTTTTTTTTTTTTTGAGAAATCAACTCCTAGAAACAGATAGAAAGTGATAAAAGTCCGAAAGTATTTCTTAATGCTAAAACTGCCAGAAATGTTACTGATGTAATATAATAATATTTTAAAACTTGAATTTTTATTTAATACTATTGAAATTTAATATTTAGATTATTTCTATTTTGTGCGTATCTGACAAATTCAATTGGATGGCTTTCATTTCCATTAACCCAGGAGGACGCGCGCAGGGCCTAAAAGACCCGTAGTGCGTACGGTTTTTACAATTGTAACCACTAATTTTTTTAAAGTAATCTTCAAATTATTTTATCTCAAAATTTGCAAGAATTGTCTCTGTCTTTATAAAGGGACTGTTATAATTTGATTTTATTGGTGGCAAAGTTAAAACCATTCATACCCCGGGTAAGCGCGCGTTCTCCCGGATTAAAGCGTTTGCAATGGCTGTCGGGCGTTAATTACAGAATTTTTTCTCACCAATTTTTTTAAAATAGAAATTTTTGCTCAATTTTATCGCAAAACTTCTGTGATTAAATAAGGCACAATTTTTAATAAAGAATTATTTGTACGAACAATCAAGGATGATTGATTTTCGCCTGATGTATTCGCAGTCACGATGGGATTAGAAAATTTTAATATCATTTAAATTAAATTACATAAATATTTGTAAAATAATTTTTAAAAAACTTTTTTATTTTAAAATGATTTAAACGTAATTGACAGATATTTTTTACCAAATTTGTTTTTAATTTTTTAATAATATTAGCGTTCATTAATCGTAATTTCTATTAGTGTGTTTCTGTAAAAAAAAATTACCTCGATTATTTTTGATTTTACATAAATCTGAAACTTACTTCCCGCATCATTAAAGTACAAAAATCTACTAAAGAGTTAAAAACATCTAAAGAAAATTAATAATTACATTGATTATTTTATTTTCAATTATTCAACAATTTCTTACGTTAATTTCTTATAGGATAAAACAGACATTAAAATAATTTTAATGAAAGACTAATATAAAAACTACTTTCATATTTATTAATCGGTGTATTAATATCAATTAATCGATTACTCCTAATTTCTCAGTTTGACATTTTTTTAACAACAAATTCTTTCGAATATTTTACATGAAATCTCTTTTCACATAAATCTGACATCAACTATGCATGTATAAGAATGCCCGAAAGTAACACCTGAAAAAGTATTTGAATATCATTTTAATCCATGAGCAATCGTTAAATGTTTATCTTTTATAAGTTTATCAGTACACCATATTTCTCTTTTAATAAGATTTAATTATAATTTATAAGAACATTTAACCACCTTTGGATTAACCCGTGAGCAAAAGCGTTAGCATAAAATCAATCCTACTCACATTGTATTCTTTTTAAAAAACAGAGTAAGTTTTACAGGACGCTTCTGACCTGCCTTATAACTTTCTAAGTCAAAGGTGAAAAGCGGTCGGTCAAGTAATATCTTTTATTTGTTCGGTAAGAAAGGATAAATATATTTCTTAGAATTAAAATATCCCCCGAGTTTAGAAGTGTTTCATCTCAATGCATTCATTTCTTACGAGATAACATAGTTTAAAATAGTTTCACTGAAACACCAACATAAGAGCTACTTGTGTATGTTGATGAAAGGGTACAAAATTGAATTAATATTAATTTTGTGAAATCATTCATCATTTAAAGTGTAACGCAAATTGTTTGCTTATTTTCCCATAAAAAAAAAAATATATTTACAGAAGCTGTTTCAAAATCTGAAAATAAATATGAAAAGTATGATTTTTTCCCTTAAAAGAAGGTGCATTTTGCTTTATTGACCTGTAGATTTGTTTATAAAAAGCATTTAGATAAAAATATAATGGGATACGAAATTGGATGTGATTTATTTCACGCGTGCAGTAGTATAATGAATAGGGGCACGTGTGCTGGCGAGTTAAATTTTTCTACAACATTTATTATACGGTATGCGTAATTTTTAAACAATGGTTCTCTACAATGAGTACAGTTGAAGGTCGAGCATTTAACTTAAACTGCTTGTCACTTATTTTCCAAATTCCCCTCCGTAATGTTAAGTCTATGGGCGTTTGATGCATTTTTATATTCAAAATGTCTCCCCAGGAAGTTAATATTTTTAACTTCTTTCTTCGGTGTTCTCTTCTTAAAAGATATCCCTTTTTTCTTAGTGCTCAAAATGTTTCTAAAACTTTGCTTAATTTAATATTTTATGTTTTAAACAATGAGAAAGTGGGAGTAAAATTTTAACACTTCCTATGAGATTAAGCGTAGCTTTTAGAGATATTTTGAAAAAAAAATTAGACATGCTTAAAGAAGAGAATATTGAAATAAAAAAGAATACTGCCCAGTTAAACTGAAGGCATTGAGTTCACAGGCTACAAATACTAATTGCACATTAAAGCTTTATATTTTCAAGGGTTAATTCCGTTCGAAAAAAAAAATTAAGAAGGGGAAACAGCTCTCCCCTTTTCTCTTTTTTTATACTTAATCATTGAACCTCCTATACTATCAAAGACATGCTTTATCATATAAAAAATCTATATCCAAAATTCAGAGCAAATTAGATAATTCTTAATAAAAACCCATTTAGCATTTATATAATTTAAAAAGAGTTATCCCCCTCTTTTATACTTAACCATTAAACTTCCAAAACTATTCAGAGATTTGAAAGAAATCTGAAAATTCTGCTTGAAAAACCCATTTGTATAAATTAAGGGGGGGGGGACATTAGAACCCCTGTTCCCCTTATTTATACTTATTCAATGAACACCTAATAACAGTCACGGAATCGCCTCATCAGAATGATCCTAATCTAAATTTTGAACGAAAATTAATTCTGCATGAAAATCCCATTTATATCAACTAACGGGGGGGGGGCATTAGAGCCCCTGTTCCCCCTATTTATACTTATTCAATGAACACCTAATAACAGTCACGGAATCGCCTCATCAGAATGATCCTAATCTAAATTTTGAACGAAAACTTAATTCTGCATGAAAATCCCATTTATATCAACTAACGGGGGGGGGGCATTAGAACCCCTGTTCCCCCTATTTATACTTATTCAATGAACACCTAATAACAGTCACGGAATCGCCTCATCAGAATGATCCTTATCTAAATTTTGAACGAAAACTTAATTCTGCATTAAAATCCCATTTATATCAACTAACGGGGGGGGGGCATTAGAACCCCTGTTCCCCCTATTTATACTTAATCAATGAACACCTAATAACAGTCACGGAATCGCCTCATCAGAATGATCCTAATCTAAATTTTGAAAACTTAATTCTGCATGAAAATCCCATCTATATCAACTAACGGGGGGCATGAGTCCCCCGTTCCCCCTCTTATACATATCGAATGAACTCCAAAAACTAATCAGGGAAGCGCCTTGTCAGGATATACCTACATACAAAATTTCAAGTGGATCGGATATTTTTATCATGAGTTATCGCGTTACGTACACACGAACATACATACAGAACGGACGGGCACATAAGCTCTCAGGCTATGATAGCCTGTGAGCTAAAAAGAAGTTAAAAATATGAATTTCCTGAGGAGATAATGTGAATATAAAAATGTATCAAACGTCCATAGACTTAACATAATAGAGGGGAATTTGGAAAATGAGTAACCAGCAGCCTTAAGGCCCCACACTAGGCACAGAAAAAGACCCGGATGATAATGT
This sequence comes from Maratus speculifer, assembly GCA_964019185.1. Taxonomy (NCBI): domain Eukaryota; kingdom Metazoa; phylum Arthropoda; class Arachnida; order Araneae; family Salticidae; genus Maratus; species Maratus speculifer. Next base: position 130,563,886 of record OZ025299.1, on the reverse strand, counting down.
AAAGTCTATGGGGGCGTTCTTTTCAAATATCTCGTTTAAATTTTAATATTTTTACATGATTTTTTTGCATAAGATAGCTGAGGACGTTCCACAACGGGCCTAGTTTTTGATTTTTCAATTTTGGTTTCAGATTTTTTTAAAAAATTACTTTAAATTTTAAAACCGGTTTAAGCCGGTTCTGAAATTGAAACTATCATAATATAAAAATATATAAGCAAAATTGAAAAAATAAAAACTAGGCCGTTTGTAGATCGTCCTGAGTTATCTTATGCAAAACAAATCAGGTAAAAATATCAAAATTTGAGCGAGATATTTGAAAAGAACGCCCCCATATACTTCACATTATCACCCGGATCTTTTTCTGCGCCTAGTGTCGGGCCTTAAGAGAGTGAGAAGATAATGTGTGCACGTGGAAAAATTGGTGCAAAAAATTTAACCAAAGACGTAGAATTACTGAGAAAAAAGAGCGAGAAAATAAATTATTTAATTTTACTTAAATGAAATCACTAATAAAGTTATTTTCATTTTATGCGAGGCGATGGAAATTAAAATGAATATCAGCAGCATGTAAAGATCAATTTAATGCGACATGAGGGATTATGTTTGTCTTTCGTTAATTCTTCCTTCCGCGTTTTGACGGAGAACAGATGCGGTTAATCTCATTTGCTGATGAATGTGTATCTTTTTTGTATGTTGTTGTTGACTTGGAGTAGAGTATTTATAAGTATTTATACAAGAGTTTAGTCTAAAATTATTTTTTGATGTCAGTGGATGACTTTACAATTAATAAGTACTAATAAGCACAGTAGGAAGATCAAGCATTGAACGGAAGAGTGTGGGACGGTAGTTGTATGCGCACGGGTACTTTTTCATTTACTAAAAATGTAGAAACATGAATAAAAATAAAAGGCGAGAGGATATAAATAAATTTTTTGTCGAGCAGAATCACTAATGAAGTTATTTTCGCTGTGTCCAAGGCGATGGAAATCAAAATGAATATCAGCCTCATGTGGAAGGATCAATTTTGTGCGACATGAGGGATTACGTTTGTTTTCTGTTAATTCTTCGCGCTTGATGGAAAGCAGGTGCATTTATTCTCATTAACTGATGAATGTGATTTTTTCCCTCTGTGGTATAAAGTAGAGTATTTATACAAGATTTTTTGGTCCCAACCTATTTTTTGATTAATTGTATTTTTTACGTAGTAATAAATACAGGTGGAGCATCGAGTATTTGCATGCGTAAAGAATAGATGGATTTTTTATTTAAATTATTATTATTATTATTATTATTATTATTATTATTATTATTATTATTATTATTATTATTATTATTATTATTTTGTAAAGAGTTGTATTTTGGGGATTTCGATGGTTCAGGGAAAATACCAACTGGGCCATTTCCTGGATTAATCGCTACTAATCTGTTTCAAACAGTTTGTCAGTTAAAAATTCCGTTAAACGTTTCCGTTCCGTCTTCATATTATTAAAATTATGAATAAATATCCGTGTTTGAATTAAACTGAAACACCCGGATTTTTTTAATTGGAGAAATGAAGAATGTAGAAATTTCTGTATTACAGTGTATTATACTTTTTTTTCCTGTCCCATTTTTATTATAATGCGATTAGTAGCACTTTTGTTAAAAAAAGTGTTATTAATCTTAGTCTTTGTAAAACGTTAGTCTGATTTGGGTAGAGTCATGGTGGAATTTTGTGCTGAAAATAATTATATATATAAACATGCATATATTGTGTGTGTGTTTCGCTTAATACATTATAGTTTTCACGAAAATATATGATTTCATTTGGTGAATGATTTTTTTTGACATGCTCATATACTTATAATGGCTGTTGCCGAATTCGACACACAAATTCAGAGGTGTGATAACTGGAATCAACAGGAACAGAAATTACAATGTAACATGGATTCACAAATCACGTATTAATTAAAAAAACTAAAGGGTCTTATATCATCCGACCATATCTTAATTCATCTTGGGTTGCCGGTAATAATTTTCTTAAAACTTAAGTACATTATAATGAAATTTTTCATTGACATGTTTGCCGGAAATGTGATAACATAAATAAATGGTAGAAATGTCCATTATACGCGCCAACAGTACACTGTAAAAAAGACGGATGTACGAAAAATGTACTATAATGAAATATGAAAATTTACAATTTAAAATTACAATAACAGCTTCCAAGTCGTCGATAATTCCGCATAACGTTCGTTTTTCTTTAAGAATCCTGGAAAACGATTTATTTTTTAAATAAATAAATAAATAAAAAGTCATGAAAATAAAATTTCGTTAGCTACCCATCATTATCGGAAACATTTCTGAAAAACATTTTCCACAACTGAAAACGCACTTCCAGCGATTATCGTTCATAAATACATGTGTCAAACCGAATAATTTCATGTGTGCTTGTAAATGAACGATAAACGCTGCATAATATTCTATGTAGAGAATCTTGTTGCGAACACCAGTGATACATATCAATTTTAATGTGTTTGAAATAGTGTAACCTCGTTAATGTATATTCTAACAATTTATCACAACGGACGAAAGATGATAATGGCATTATGGTAATAAAAATTAAAGTACTGTTAGGGATATACAATAACCATACATTAATAAAATTAATACACAGTAATACTTAAACTTCCGCAAACACACATATATAAATCATTTTTAAATGTTTGTCATATGTTAATAATCCATATTCTCTTCTTTTATAAAATTTTCTCGAAAGAATTTAACGAGTTTTTTTGAGTGTCCCTGTAAAAGAACTGCATACATTGAACGCTACATTTTTAACACAGGACATACCATAGTAAACTTCAAAATATGCATGAATTATGGCGATACGAGTACATTTATATGAGTTAGAGGACGGTCAGACTAATAGGTGGCAGGATAAACCTAAGTTATAAAACAATTCAGTTGTGTTTGAAAGTATTAAAATGGGCTTTCTTTACTTAAATTCTTTACTTAAATTTTAAGTATGGATGGCTCTTAAATATCTAATGGCTTAGACTTTTAAACCCAGACACATAGACAATCTCACACAGTTTCATTTTTGAATTGCAAATTTTAAACTACGGGTGTAATGGGTCGCAAATATCAGCATACAGCAAGAGAAAAATGTGAAATTACAGCTTTTAAGGAGCGTGGTAAATCCAATAGAGAAAAAAACAACTTTAAAAAGATCATATAATTTTGTGAACAATTTTTATTGATGTAAAGTTCTTACGTGACTTGGAAGACGAAATATATATATATATATATATATATATATCTTTTTCAAAATAGAACGACGCTAAAACGGTTAATTTTAACTTCTTTTAAACCTGTCGCAAAGACAAAGAAGCATGATAATCTTTAAGTCTGCACCGTCTACAAATTTGAAGAAATGAAACTTTATAAAATACAAATAGATAAATTTATATTTAAGGAAAAAATATTAAAATCTGTAAAAGAAATAATACTTGAGATAAAAAAGTCTGATATTCAAGGTGGCGAGTGGTTAAAAAAAAAAAAAAAAAAAAAAAAAAAAAAAAAAAAGGAACGTACCAGTATCATTTTTAAAGGAAATATATCAAATAATATATGAAGAGAATTTTTCTTTAATAAAGTACTGGCATTTAATACCTTTTATGAACATGTTTTCTTTAACCACTCACCACTAAGATGGAGCAAGAAAAATTATTTCTTACAAATCAAAAACGGGTAGGTGCCAAAAATTGCCTTTGTACTAGTACATCAACTGCGTGAAATTTTACTGCTGAAAAAAAGGGCTTAAGTCTGCGCTTTTGCTATAAAAGTCGAAATTTTGGGTAAAATTTGACATTTTTTGACATTTTTTCAAAAAAATTAAAAAATTACTACAGAGCTGGTTATTATTTAAAAGTGTTACTTAGACCTTTATATTTATCTGCTTGACGTATTTAAACTATAAAACAATATCTTTAGTCTGTATAATTGGAACAAATCTGACAACTTTTGGTAAAAAATCAGCGTCATCTCTCTATTGGAGCATACAACGAATTGTTGTTTTGAATGCATTACTTACCTAGCTGCTTTCAAAACTACCCAAGGTATACTCGTGGAGGTGGCTCCATTTCATATTCTATCCGTCCCAACCAACCGACCATCTAGGCCCAGTGTTTTATTTATGCACTGAATTGTTACTTTTTTCCCGTAGGCGGACATAAGTTCTTTATGTATCAAAGTATTTTACCTCTTTTTGTATTCACTGACTTTGGATACTGCTGGTGTGACCTGCTGCACGTACATTTTTATACCTTGTATAAGGGAAGAGAAGCTGAGTAATGTATTGAGTATGTTATTAATTGAACCTATTCAGCAGTCTACTATCTTCATTAAAATTTCATGCAATTAATACATTATAATTGGAAGTTATGTTACCACGGCATTTTTTCAATCAATTGCATTTTATATACATTGATTTGCCTAAAAATGGATTGTATGAATTCAATTTCTAGTATGCTATCATTTACTGTACCTGTTACATTGAATATATGCTGAGAAACTAGCTGTTTAATATTATGACGATCGTCACAGGGAATTGCAAACAAAATTTGCGTGTAAAGCAACAATATTTCTAAAGAAATTTTAGTATTTGTTTTATGTCGTTTCCTGTGTTGTTTCGTAGTCGAGTAATTTCCAATAATTTTTTGTATCTAGTCTTTAGGTGTGCATTAAATTTGGTTTAAAACATTCTACGGTATTAACTTGGATTATATATTTTGTGAGTGAACCTGTAGACTCTGATTTCCAATCTGTGCTTATATAAAGCGGAAATTTTTACTCGCTTTATGAACTGTCTTTCGTGTGAGATGTTTTTTAAATTCCTATTTCCCAGTTCTTCTGAGAAATAGCTTTCCTTATGAATTAGCTTTGCAATCTACGACAGAAATTTCTAGTCTGTTCTGAATATCATTTTCTCAATTTGAGGAAATAATTTATCAAAATTATTCTCTATATTATAAAAATTTGCAATATTAAGTGAATAGTACGTAGACAAAGATTTTCCTATAGACCCAGTGAATCCATGTGGATTAGAACGTTTTATATCTACTTCTCTAATAATTGACGCAGAGGAAATTCACTGGAGTTGAAGTAGCATATGATCCATTATTATACACAATTGTAAGCTTACTCCATGCAAAATAGTTCACAACAACAAATAGAATTTTCCTAATTTTAAATGAGTACTTATTGTCTATTAGAGTTTGTACATTCCCTCAAAATACACTATGCATTATAAATTTATGCCCAGGACAGTTCACCATCAAATGTTATCCACTTATAAAAGAGGGATCTAAAAGTTAATGGGAAATTATCTGACTACGAAAACACTTAGGAAACGACATAAAACTAATAAAAAAAAAGTTATTTCCAGCAACAGTTGTCAGCACATGCAGAACAAATCCTTATTGCAATTCTCTCTGACGTTCACCATCACATAAAAAAATCTCGCTTCTCAACATATAAAAAATGCAAATGTATAATAAATTATAGCATACTGAGAGTTGAAATCATCAATATCTAAAATCATCTTTGAAACAGATCATTATGTAAAAACATATAACTCACTGAAAAAATGTTGTGGTAACAGAACTTCCAATCACTATTCATCAACTGGATATAATTTTGATAAAGATAATAGATGGGAGAATGAATCCCTTTAATAATATCCCTGTGTATTACTCTGCTTGTCATTTTTTTGTATAAGCTGTTATTAAAATATACATGAAGATAGTCACAGCATCATGTGGATTTAAAGAACAGATAAACTAGGTGCATACATCGAAAACATGCCAAATTTTGATATTCACAAAGAAAATCACAAATCAATATATAAATAAAACACTGTAATAAGATGATCGAGTAGTTGGGATTGGTGGGTTATGAAACATAGCCACTTCCAGGACGTATGACCAAGGTAGTTTTGAAAAAAAAAGAGCTGTATTGAAAACAACAATTCGTTGTATGTCCCAATAGAGTGGTAATGTCGTTTTCTTATCAAAAGTTGTCTGTTTTGCTACAGCTGTACGTAATAAAGATATTATTTTATAGTTTAAATACGTTAAGCAGATAAAAGCAAAGGTCTAAGTAACATTTTTAAATAATAATTATCTCTGTAAGAATTTTTTAATTTTTTTGAAAAAATGACAAAAATGTCAAATTTTGCCCAAATTTTTGATTTTTGGAACAAAAGCGCAGACTCAAGCCATTTTTTTCAGCGGTAAAATTTCACACAGTTAATTTACTAATATAAAGGGAACTTTTGGCACCTACCCGTTTTTGATTTTTTAAAAATACTTTTTTTTGCTCGACCCTACTCACCACTCTGGTTATTTAATGATATAAATAAAGGGGGGGGGGGGGGAATTTAAAAGAGATACATGAATGTTAAATTCATCGGCATGATTTTTATGAAAATAGCATTTTCTTTCAAACGGCGAGAACATGCGGTTGTGCAATGGCTTGGGTATATATTAGATAGCTAGAACTAAACATACTATATTTAAAAATAATTTCAGTGCTGCTACAGATTACCAGCAGGTATTTTAAAGACCACTTGTTCACTGAAAAAGTAATCGAAAAGTGATTTTTTTCAAAGTTTTTTTTTCATTTTCTTTTTCTTTTCTTTTCTTTTTTTTTTTTTGTAAAATTGTCATAACTACATAAGACATTCATTTACCACATTTTTTATTATGATTTAAATATATATTCAGAGGAAGTAGACTATTCTTATGTTTATTTATTAAAAAGTTTATGAGTTGCGCAGTTTTAATTTATAACTCTTTTTCTGAACTTACTGCGTTTTTTGTCTTTTTATGCCTATTACTTTTAAAACAACCATGTTATCGCCATAAAAACAGTTTAGCTCCTGTATACCATTATTATAATTATTAATGAATTGTTGTTTTTAGTTAATATTTTAAATTAAAAAGCTTTGAAAAAATATATGTTTTTCGGTTAATTTTATACTATTTTTAAATATAATTAAATAACTTATTTTTATATTTATTTCACATTTTATCAATTTTATATAACAATTACCAATTGTATACGTAAAATTAAAAAATTACAATTAAAAACAAATGTTCTGAAAGCATACAGTTACATTAAAACCTAGAGAATGTATCTGGTAAAGATTGCGTATGCTAAAGGAAAACAATATAATTCCACAAATGAACAACGAGCAATTTTGTCTCAGCAGCGTATTATCTGCTTGTATAATTTTCAGACATGCATTAATTCAATGCCAAAAACAATTTATGACCTGATTCTGAAAAAAAGCGTGTAACAGGTCTTATTAAAAAAATTTAGTATTTTATTTCCTGGATCTGTCTTATTGCTACACTTCTGTTTCACATATTATTTTAATTTTTATAAAAATATTTACCATAACTTTTTATTTTTGATAGTTTATTATGGTAGCCTATTTGAATAAGTTAAATAATGGTCTCATGAATGCATAATGTAATAAATGTAATAAATTCAGAGATGTAAAAATTTGGTGTAGATCTATCATTTTGTAAAGAATTGTACATATATAGGCTGTTGCCGAATTACAACGGTAAATTCATAGATTTGATAATATTGGCATCAAGAGAATGAAAGATTATCTTAGGGTCGCAAGCCACTTTTGAATGACATAAACAGAGAATGTTTCACCTAATCTGAACTCGGGTTGATTATAATAATGTTATAATTTTCGTATAATGTAATAATTATAATTTAAAATTTATAATAATGTTATAATGTTATAATTTTCGCAAAGTACTGGATACTATATCTGAAGATACACTATATTGCCATTGATTATGGGACACTTGCGATTTTAGACATTTTACTAAATATCTAGAAAAATACATGAGGAATCATCTCGAAACTCTTAGTGTATAAATAAAATAGTATACGTCATACATCTCCGTGAAGATTTTTTACCGAAACTCCATAGGGGACCGTCAGCAAATTAAAAAAGAATGAATATCTTTTGAATAACTCTGTCAAAACTAATGTAGCAAAAGCGCTCAAACTCTAGATTATGATTGAATGCCTTATTGTAATACACTGTGTTCATTTTTATGCAAATAGGATGCATACTTGCAGAGTAATTAAGGTTTTTATAAAAATGGTCCCAAATTTTTCCAAGTTTTTTCCTTATAATTTTCAGAGTTCTTAATATAAAATAATATTTTTTTCAGAAAATATGACAAATAACATTACACACAGTAGCCTGTAATCAGAATTAAAAAATTATGAAAATTGTATACAAAATGAGTTGGTTTACTAAATAATTTTTTACTGCGCATGCGTCAACGATATCAAAATTTCATTTGCATATTATGTTAGCTAAATGTATAGAGCAACTTTTGTGAAAGTCACAAAATCATAATATGAAAATTCTGAAAATAATCGTCAATTGAATAAGTTGAAAATCCGTTATTCTCAAAATGAAGCAAAAACAAGAGGGGTTGTATCCATATATTCATTGATTCGTGTCAATGTAGAATACACAATACGGGATGTTACGACTACTTCTGGATAAAATCCCTCATTTTTTTGCTTCATTTTGGAAACAACGGATTTTGTCCTTTTTCTATAGACGACTACTTTCAGAATTTTCAAGCTATAATTTTGAGACTTTTACAAAAGTTGCTCTATACATTTAGCTAACATAATATGCAAATGAAATTTTGATATCTTTGACGCATGCGCAGTAAAAAATTATTTAGCAAACCTACTCATTTTTCATACAATTTTTATTATTTTTTAATTCTGATTACAGGGTACTGTGTGCAATGTTGTTTGTCATATTTTCTGAAAAAAATATTATTTTATATTAAGAACTCTGAAAATTATAAGGGAAAAACTTAGAAAAATTTGGGGCCATTTTTATAAAAACCTTAATTACTCTGCGAGTATGCATGCTATTTGCATAAAAATGAACACAGTGTATTACAATAAGGCATTCAATCATAATCTAGAGTTTGAGCGCTTTTGCTACATTAGTTTTGACAGGGTTATTCAAAAGATATTCATTCTTTTTTAATTTGTTGACGGTCCCCTGTGGAGTTTCGGTAAAAAATCTTCACGGAGATGTATGACATATACTATTTTATTTATACACTAAGAGTTTCGAGATGATTCCTCATGTATTTTTCTAGATATTTAGTAAAATGTCTAAAATCGCAAGTGTCCCATAATCAAAGGCAATATAGTGTAGATACTTTCCCTTAAATAAGACAAATATTATTTTACAAAAATTCTGGTAAAATGTCCTAGAAAGTTATTGAAGATCGCAATTGAGATATCAGAGATATCAGACCAGATGTCATAATCAATAAGGTTTAAAGGTGAATTGTGTGTCAGCGAGATTTACATTACCAGATATAAAGTTGGTAACGAATTTCAGTGAAAAGATTTCCAGTAAGAATTATAGCCTCAACACATTTTCGAAATTACAAGTTGTGTAAAAAAATTAAATTTAAGAATACTTTAAAAATAATTACTGATACGATCAATTGTAACAATTAATTTTAGATAGTGAAAAAATTCTCAGAATGATTACTTTTCAAACTTCCAAATTACTTAATAGCCTAAGAATTGTCATATACCACTTGTAATATTCCACAAGTTTCTGACGGAACGATAATAAATTTCACGATATGAGTTATTTAATTAAGATAGTAAATAAAATAAATAAAATATACTACAACTTATCTGGATAATTAAAATGGTCATGTTGTACGGTTGACATGGATTATCGTTATGTGTCAATAAGAGTTTGAATATATATACAGGGTGAGTCATAAATATCGAAACAATAGGCTATCTCCTTAAATATTGCCCCTAGACCCATGCTTCCAATTGCAAAAATTCATAAAAAAGTGAAATTTTTGATAAGATAAGTTTCAACTCCATGGGGGGTCTATTGGAAAAAGTACAAAAGTACTTTTTATACGGCCCCCGTAGGATAAAAATTCCAATTAGAGAAACTTTCCTTATCCAGTCCTGAATAATACACAAAAAGTTGCATCTTCATATCTTAAAAATTCGCGGAGTTATAACCGTTTGAATAATTGTTCATGTTTTAAGGGATTAGACACAAATTGAAATGCGTGCAATTCAAAAGACAATGTTACTTTAACAGTTGTAGGAAACAATCTATCTTTTGAGTTAGAATTTTGATTTTTTTCTTTTTTTGTGTATGTTAGCAATATAATTTGCTAAGAAAATCACGTGCTAAAATTTATCATAAAATTTATAAAAATTTCATATGGTTTCAATGTGATAATTAAAAATCGTTATAACTCTAAACATTATTTATCGGATTTCAATTTCGTTCTATTTAACTAAAAATGAAAATCTGATTTTAGTTTTGTTTCGAGGTTTTTATTTTTCAATATTTATTTTAGAACTATTAAAAATATTTATTTAAAAAATAATAACTTTTAAAAAATCATATTTTCAAAAGTAAATAATTTTAAATTTTTTTTAAAACAAAAGTAAGGTAAAATAATTAAAAATGACATGTTTCAAGTTTGTACTTTTTTTTAAACAATTCTTAACTTTTAATAACTTAAAGACAAGAAATATTCGGGAAATAATTCATTATACATAAAAACGAAATCTACTGTTTTACTGCCCATTAGTTATTAGAATGCTTTTCTAAGATGCATATTAAGTCTTTTTTGAGAATTAAGCTCTCAAAACTTCAAGCTTTTTATCGTCCTGTAGAGGCTGTTAAAAAATCTGTATTCTGGGCTCAGGTCAGATCAGGACCGAGACGTTACTTTTTTCTGAAGACTCGCCTATCCGGGTCTAATGTATTTTTCATACCGGAGGCGACTGCTTCCTTTTTCCCAGACTTGCACTGGACGAAATTTTTAATCCCGGTCTCGAACAATCCGTATTAAAATCACAGACCTAATACGTACATAAAATAAGTAAAACTTGGTTTAATCAATATTTTTACGAAAACCACATAAATTTTAAAACCGCTTTTATTTTACAAAACAATAAAAAAAAACTTTAAAATTTATTATTTTTTTTTAAGAATAGTACATTTAAATGCTAAAAAACTAAACAAAATAAAACCAGAGAAAAAAAATTGCCTATGACGAAGTTCTGTCTTAAACAGAAAATGTGTTGATCCATGCAAAATAAATACAATAATACCTGAAAAAAAAACTCCATTTAACCTGCATAGGAAAAGCATTTGTCTGTTTGTTTTTTCTTTCCTATGTGATTCCGTCTTAAAAGGTTTTACTGTATAACATTTTTCAAAGTCTTCAACGCACGGGATATGGGTTAGCGATAATAAAATATAAGTGAAACATTTACATATAAACATAGATTCATTGATAAAATAAATATATCACAGCCTTCGGCGCCTCTTTAATATTAAAACGTAAAAATATAAAAAAACGAAATTCTATATTAAGTATTTTTGGTCAGAACTTCTCCACGCAAAACAATTTTTAACTATACGTAAAAAACTATGTAGAAATTCCAGGCTTCCGAAATTTTCCAGGCTGGTCCGGATTATGATTTTAACATTACTTCAAAGCCGGGCTGAACTTTTTTTCCTATGGGTCGGTTTAGGACCGGACCTAAATATTACGATTTATTCAGACGTCCAGTGCTAACGATCAACATGTTTTAGAAACAAGTTTCAATTTTAAATCAATATGCTGTTTTATTATGGCCAAATAAGAGGCACGGTCTTAAACCGACATATAATAACGTTACAATTTGTGGACGATCCCTTATTTGCTCTGAAAATTGATGAGAAACACTTCGTTTACAGGCATGGTAAAGTGGTGTAAGTCATGAATTTTTGAGAATTTTAGATTTTGATGTCTCTGTCAGGTTTTCAGATAGAGAGATGAAATTTTTTTTGTTCAATTTAGGAATGGATAAGGAATAATTTTCTAATTGGGAATTTTGCTCTACGAGGGCCGTATAAAAATTTAATTTTCGTATTTTTTCAACTAGACCCCCCATGGAGTTGCAACTTATATTATCAGAAATTTCACCTTTTTTTATGAGTTTTTGCAATTGGAAGTATGGGTCTAGAGGCAATATTTAAGGAGATAGCCTATTGTTTCGATATTTATGACTCACCCTGTATACTGATGGGAATAACAAAAATGTTAAATATTTTACAACTTTAGATTTTATGGAATCTGGAATTGAAAAATGCATAAATTGTCACATAGAAAAAATGTGTATCACATATGCAAATTCGAATGTTCAAAATATATTAAATATTTATCTGTTCAAACATATGAGTATCTTTATTTTTTGTCTCAAAAAGCACATGTCTAAATAAATCAGATATATCATATTACGTACAATATTCAATAAAAATATTATATAATATCTCTATATATATACATAATATGCGTATAATAATAGAAACCTAAACATTTGAATCAAAATTTATCAAAAAATGAAATGATAAAAATAAATTAACTGTTAATCAAAATTCTTACATATCATGCTTTATAAGTATACATGTCAGAGTGATAGAGGTTTTGATAATCCTTTACTAAATAAGTGACGATTGGATAGTGACGTAGTTTTCTAATAAATTTATTTGGATTAAATTCGAAATATATACCAAAAAATGAAATTAAAAAATCTAGTTTTATACTCGTGTTTAACGAATAAAACAATGTTTTAATATTAATTAAAATTAATTATTTGTTTCATTTTAATCTAAGAAAAACCATTTTCAGATTTTCTTTTTAAAGTCACTGAAAATAATAAATAAACATAACATAAATAATTAATGCAAAAGTGGAATTTTAAGTATTATTGAAAAGAAAGTGGAAACTCATTTTATTTAAACGTAAGAAGTTTTGCTTATTAAAATAAATTCTCTTTAAAAATATTTTATTTGCTTGTTTAATTTCATTTAAAATGTCTTCAGGGTAATAACGTAAATAATAGAAACATTTTTAAGGCATAATTTATTAGAAATTAAAGAATAACTTAATATGTTTAATATTAATTCGATCTACATTTCTTTTCTACAGTTTTATCTAATGCATTTTGAACGATATTGAAAAAATAAACAGGTATGAAAAATATTTATGACTAATGAAATAGAGATGAATGAATTAAAGTATACTTTTTTGTAATTTAATCAAATTAACGAAATATGGCAAATTTAAAACAATGAAACGGATATAATATTTTAAAAACTGAAAAAAAACTTAAACTTACACTATGTTTTTAATTTTAAAAATTAAAAGTTTCATTTAGTTGACAAAATTTAATGTGGATAAATTTTCATTTCACGAATTTGCCAATTTTTCTTCGTAATATAGAACACAAAATTATGAACTTTTTACCGTAAATTTTACCGTTTATTTAAAAAATAAAATAAATAACGTACTTGCCTTTTATATATCAAATGATGGTTTGTGTTTTTTAAAAGACTTTTCAGGAAGACACATTTCAGGCTGTTAAAAAGCTCTGTCAGCTTGGCTTGAAGGCTAAATGTTACGCAATACAGTGTGTTCCACCGAAATAAAGTGACCATTATGTTGTATCGTAATTGGACAAGAAACAAACCAATGGAAGGGAAACAAATATAATAAGAAAGCTTACATAAAAAATACATATTTATAAGAAGTAACTCGCTCCTTGACCCATCTTGGCCGTAAAAACAATGAATGTATAAAAAAAGAGTGGGATTAAAGAGTGTCCCACCGAAATAAAGCCACTACTTTTAATAGCCAATATATTCACCATATTTATATATGACAAGAAATATACGATATGGCATGCCACTTATAAATCTCTGGAAGGCAGTAGCCTCAATATTAATCCAGGATTCAATGATGGCGAACTTCAGTTCTGCCATAGACTTAAATTGTCTGCCATTGACATATATAAGTCTAATGAGTATATCCGACACCTTTTTTTAGAGTTGAGATGAACGTACAGGAATGGACATTCCATAACATGCACTCAATTTTCAAAAAAACATTCCTAGAAGGATTTTGCAAAGATTATGTGGGCGTTGTTCTGCTGGAAAATCCGACTTAGGAAACCAGTTCTCTCTGCAAATGACAGTAAATGGGTTTCTAGCATCTCTTGGTAACAGGCAGCCTGCATGCATTCTGAGTGAAAAACCAGATTAATTTTAACACCATAGTCGAAACCTCCAAACACCGTTAATAAGCCACCGCCTAATGGCCTATGTTGAAAGTTATTCACAAGTAAAGCAGAATCAATGGGTTTAAATACAAACAAACCTGGAAGGACCAGCGGCATCTTTTTATTTTCTCACATAAGATAAAAAATAGTTTGGATTGCTCACACAGCCTTACTTTCCATTGGCATGACACGAGAAAAGGTGATGAAATTTTCTCCAAAAGACAGCATGGTGGAGGCTTACTAATACTGTTTGAGAGGCTTCGGCTAAGGTGGTAAACGTAACCTGGATTTCCTTCAGACTGTATGTAGACTACCGATTACCAATAATTGTTAGAAAACCATTTATTGCCATATACAGAGAGAATTGGTGGCTTAAGTTGGATTTTCCAGCAGGAAAACGCCCCCATAACCTTTTCAAAATCGTCCTAGGAATGATTTTTTGATATTTGAGGATATGTAATGGAATGGCCTGCCCTGTTCTTCCATTTCAATTCCCGAGAAAATATGTGGGGTATCCTCAGTTGAGCTTTAAATACCAATGTCAGGCGGCTCTAGTCTGTGGCCATACTGCAGGCCTCCATCATTGAGCCTCGGAATATTAGTGATGCTACTGCCTTCCATGGATTAGTAGATGGTATGTTACATCATTTATTCCAAGTCATATGTTAGCATCGCGGATATATTGGCTATTAACAATAGTGGCTTTATTTCGGCGGGACACTTTTCCCACCAATCTTTTATGTACATTTAATTTTTTTTCCTGACCATGTGGTGCAGGGAGTGAGTTACTCCTTGAAAATATGCATTTCCATATCGACTTTCTTAATACATTTTTTTCGCTCTCATGGATTTGTTTCGTGTCTAATTACGGTACAAAATCACGGTGGCTTTATTTCAGTGGGATACACTGTATGTTTAATCCTAATATAAAACTAATAATCTTAACATCACTGTGACGTCATAATTTTTATAAATGGCCACAATCTTAATGGAAGAATAAGATGACATTTTTTTATTATTATTACGTCTCCATGAGGAGATTTTTGCTTGCTGGCATTCCGTGACACTACAGCAGAGTCAACATGGCCAATGTTTTCGCGAACACATCTGATGAAAACACAGCTATTGAGGCATCATCTTATTTTTCTTCTTCATTTCCATCCATTTTATTTCCTGCCTTCGTGCCATTAGTAATTAATTCTTCTGCAATATTTATTCGTAAATCCATCTATTTCAAAATATCCTTTTTTATATCCATTACGTCACAAGCTCGCCTATACTGTTACAACGAGTTTGAAGCTGCTAAGTCAACAGTTTGTGAATCAGTTTTTGTATGGTCCGTTTCTTTTGTTCTGGCTTTAGCTCGTTAGTAACTAATACCATGATCAATCATATGCACACCATCATCCTTAGACTTATATTCCTTAACTATTTTACGACTTCTGTCATCAATATATGTATATATTTTAGACCACCTCTAGCAGCAATCTTTTTGACCAATGGAATAAACTGAAGATATAACTTAAATTGGTTTATTGTCTTACCATTTAATTATATCTATTTTGCTATCATTTCTAACTAAATAACCAGAACTACTACGCCCTCTTCCTTGGAGACGTTTATCTGGAATTAATTTTTTTGCTTTGGAAATTCTATAATCTGGTATTGTTCCTATTGTTTGGAATAAATTCCGTTTCTTTCCTGTAATTTATGGCTATTTTTCTGTTAAAAAACAGTTAACTGTACAGGCATCGTGATTACTTGTACAATCTATGTAAAAACTTTTTTTTTTTTACATTGTTGTATCACGATGTATTGTAAATTTTATTTATAGATCCAGAGCAATTACCCATACAAAGGAAAACTTTAAACTTATTTTTCTCCCTGTTCATATTTTTATAATTTGCTTGTTCGAAAAATACTAGGGCTTTTTTGTTAATTCAGATACAGGTTTGAATTTTTTTTACTTGTTTACCATGGTGTATTTAATTTTTTTTTTGTCCATGGATTTAACATTAAAATTTATAATTATTTAAAAAAAATTGGGAGTTTATTGAAATTTCTTCATTTTTTAATGCACACGAGAGAAAAATACATCTAAAATTCCCTGCATAGTTTTATGTAGTCTATTCTAATGAATGTGGAAATAAAATCGAAGCAAAAATATTCATATTTAAAAAAGTAGTAGAGATTTTTTAAAAGTTAAATTTGAAAAATATATAAATTTTAGTAAAATAGGCTGTTCTGCATGATTAAAAAATTTAAATTTTATTTTTAAGTTTTATGCCACCACATACATCACAGATTTATTAAAAATTGATGAGATGGTTTCAAAGGTACTATGTCCCCCTTAAGGTGAAATAAATGAAATGTCATTGCTTTAAAATTATTCGCGCATTTAATTTAGTTGCTGCTACATTAATATACATTTTGCAATTGCTTGTTTAATAAAATTGAAATTAGGATTCATGGATTGTACGTAATTACTTTCTCTTAAATACGAAATAGTTCTTCTTTTTTCTTTTAAATAGAGAAATCCGCTGTTGTTAGTCAGATTCGATAGACAATCCGTTTGTCAACTGTATAGGCGTATCAAAATAATAAACGAGACGAATGCATATGGAACAGTATCATGATCAAGTTATCTTGTGGTTTAATTCATTGTATTTGATCGAAAGGATCTGCATCTCGAAATGCTTTAACTATTTCAAAGTAAGATAGAAAAACCATTCATCAGGCATATAGTATGCAATATTTTCCATTACATTAACTCTTTGGGGATAAGCGACAAGTATATGTGCCGCAAAAAGGCTTAAGAATCATTGTTTATCCACACCAGTAAAATTATACAGTGAGAGTTGCGTTATTGAATCGGAACATTTTCTCTATTTAAGAAGGAACAAATTTCTGTTTTTTTTTAAACCGGTGACAAAACATTAAAAATTTCGTAAAATGCTCCCGTCGCGAAAAAGTTAAGATTAGGATAGTAAAACGTAACAGTTAAATAAGTTGAAAAACTATTCCCTAATGAGAAATTGGTGAAACGCATAACACAATTGACCAAACTACTTCAACAATTACCACCAACAGAAGGAAAAATACATGAACTTTTTCTAGAATCCTGTATATGATCTATAGATTTATAATATTCTACATAGTATGCTAAAATTTAGTTCATTTATCATGCGCATAACACAGATAAAAATTCCTCTTTAGCAATTTCCTACAATAAATGGAAATGCACTCGAAATCACCCTCTATGCTATCTATTGAATTTATTTTCACCAAGTAATATGCAAAATATTAGGTAAATTTAAAAAACGTATACATGATAAAAAAAATGCTCTTCTAGCAGTTATTGCTCATAATTGTAACCGAATTATTTTGTGTGTCCCTGCAAATAGATGATAATTGCTATGCACTCCATATTCGACGGGCCCCACCAGTGGCCGAGAGGGTTTGACCTCTCAACTGATAGACGGCAGGTGCTGGGTTCGAACCCAATCGCGGCCGTCGGCCTAATCGTTCGGAGTTTTCGTGGTTTTCTTCGAACCTTGCGTAAATACGGGTTAGGTTCCCTTAGAAAGACCCCCACGAAGGGCATCCCTCCCCCTGGGCCTATATCCCTAGCGTAGATAATCGGTCGTCACAAAATACACACACACCATATTCGACGGTAAACATCTCGTATATCCCAAGAGTACAATATGATTGAAATAGCATAACATTATTAAAATATAATTGCAAAAGATTTTTTTTCTATAGACCGACCATAATGTAACGGAATATTTTGAGCATCTCAGTAAACGAATTATAAATACTACATCATTCCTTTTCAAAACTGTATAGTCCATAGAAAAATCCATAACTCATATCTATTACATGACAATTTGAATATTTTTCGAGAGTTAAAGTATAGACTCGGAGACGAAGAGAAAAATCGAAATCATAAACACTTAAAATGTTTAAAATTTAAAAGATAAATTTCTGCTTCATTAACGTATTATTTATTTATTCACCACTATTCATTTCTTTTTTTTTATACTTTCCAAAATTGTTAAAAAAATTGTTTTACTGGTTAACTGTCTCTCTATATATACTCCAACTCACATAAATATTCTCAATTTGCCATTTAATTGGTATACATTACTGCAATATAATATGGTATGTTCAGGGCTCGCACCGTTGCTAAAATTTTCATACTTTACTATCACAATTTTAAAACGGTAATCTTTATTGTATAATTCTATTGAAGACGCTCTAGGAACTTTCCACGAAGATTTTCTTTTAAAATTGTGAAAATTGTGAATAAAAGTGTGAAAATTTTAGGAACGGTGCGAGCCCTGTATGTTTGGTATAGTAAATCAACTTGTAGCTTTGTATTTTGTTTATAGAGACACTGAAAAAAATCGTTACATTATTGCCTTAGAGAAAAAAAGTCGTTTGCAAAGAGTTTAATGATGTTATATTATTTCAAATATATTAAAATTAATTTTATTACCTTAGTTGGACTAGAAGGTACTTCCTATAGAATATGATGTGCTCATTTCTCGTTCCTTTACAGAAACACACAAAGCAATTCGGTTACAGTACTGTCTGTGAAAGATAACTTCTAGAAGTGCGTTTTGTTTGTCGTATGAGTTCTTAAATATAAATATATATATCTTTTGCCATATACATAGCATGTATAAATTCTATAGATCATATGCAGGGTTACTGAAAATAATTTGATTACGTTTCCATTTTTTGATGAAAATAGTTGAAGCAGAATTTGAACTGTATTATGCATTTGTTACCTAAACTAAATTTCAGCGTATACTGCAATATACATGCCAATCTGCAGATTATGCATAGGGCTTCACAAGAGAACTCGAATACTTTTCCATCTATTCCGATGGTCATTAGCAAAATTGTTTACAATTAGTTTTTCAAATTATTTACATACTTGTCACCGCTCACCTTATTAAACGATGATATTTTTTACACTATTCTTAATATGCTGGAAAATGTTACACAATCTATGCTTAACGCATACTTTTTTTAAAAAAAGGGAAGATTGGAAAGGGAAGGTGAAATTGATATATTCTAATTTGAAGAAGAACATGCTCAAGATTTTGACTTCTATGGCAATTATTTTTTTTTTAAATGTAAAACACGGAAGTCTCATTATTGCAAAATTTATTATTGAGGGGAAATTTTAACTGCCATATGTGTTTTTTAACCAAACGAAATTTCATCATATTATATAGTATATATCATGATCTGTAGATTAATTGTGAAATTTTTGAATTATTAGTGAAATTGATAATTGCTAATTTGAAACAGAAAAGACTCAAGATTTTGACTTTTTAGATAATAATAATTATTTCTTCCAATATATAACACAATACTTTCATTAGTGTATTGAAAATGAGCACAGAAAATGTATATTCCTTAAAACCTCAGTAAATTCGTCACTCATGTGATTTTCAATAAACTTTAAATTTTGCATGGAAGCTCAAGACGTGGACATTTTATTTTCTATAATTTATTTCCATGGAAAGCGTGAAAATGTCACCAGTTCATTAAAAATAATCATAAAAAGTATTCCCCGGAATGCAACTACCGATAAAATTTAAAAAAATCTATAATGTTTAGTTTCTAACATTCCGGAAACATTCTTTTTCCATCAATAACTTATAAATAACGTGAAACTTCTCTGATGTCCAGTAAAATTAAAAGTTCATAAGAATCAATGAAACAATAAGCAGGAAAACGAGAGATAGATCTTCATTTTTTATTACGCGATTATGGGACGCATCCAACAATATTCTTCATACAAAGTCATTTTCTATTTCGAAGCCAGTAGCCAAAGCGAGTCCAAGGCATAAATTAGGCATTTCTTTGTCTTTAACAATTCAGTGTCTTTGTGCTACATATGGGAAGATCGTAAACTTCTGGGAAATATTAATAAATAACCAGAAGACTTTTGAATGTGTCTGCGGCTAGGGGAGCCTTGAGGTAACATCATGACTACAGCCGCATTTTTTACTTTGCTTTTTACCTTTAACTGAAGCAAGATTATGCTGCGTTTTTTTCCTGCCGCATTTCTTTGTCTTAATTTTACTTTAAATATATGCGTTGCAATAGCATTTTTTTTTTTTTACATCTCGTACACGATCTGTGTCCTCGTATACATCATATCACCTTCATGTGCATTACAATCCATGATACAAAATATAGAAAGAAAAAAAGGGTACGTGTTACACGAAAAATGGTAATTTTTTTTTTGCTTTACCGTGCACATGCATTTCAGACTTTTTCTATGACGATCCGAAGTTTATGATAAATAAAGAAAAGACTATTTTTTTATCATTATTTTTTGTCGCATATGTTTTCTTTCTTGATGAATGTGTTTTCTTAGTAAGTCTAGACATTTGCATGCCTGCCTGTGTATAGATGTAAACATGTATAACTTATGTAACGCTTTTCATCTGGTTTTTGGGACTTTTACATTTTACATTTCATTTTTTATTTGTTTTTATGACAGAAAGCTGAATTAGAAGTTTATATATTCAAATGTAGTGTTTTTATTTTAAAATCCATATCTCATTTGGAGTCAACCGTTTATTACGTCAACCAGATTTTGTAGAGTGTTTTCTTCTTCTTTCTCTTACGTCACATGTCACACTTCAGTGATGCCTTAGCACTATGACGTCATATTTTTAGAACTACTAATTAAGAGCAAATTTTGTCTGAAAAAAGATAAGTTAGAGATAGATAAGTGAAATATAAAGCTAATTTTGTGCAAAATGCTTACTATATTTAAATACTATATAATCGCGATAATCTTGTGAGCTTTTGCTTCCATCTATTGCATTTTAACTTATTAGTGCCTGCATTTTTTTAGCCCAGTATCGTGCTTAAATATAGTAAAAGGTGTAAAATGAAATAAAAATAAAAGAAAAATTATTTTCGAAAAAATCTACATTTAACTTATAAAAATCTAAACGTCCCAATTTTGGGACACTAGACACGAAAAGGTAGGGGTTTGCTTCGTTACTGCCGGTGCTTTAAAATCTATGTTTTACCATTTATTTTCTTGCAAAAAATGTTATGTATCATTTGGATTATTATTTGATTGTAAAAAATTTTCCTTATTACTTACTATAACGGTGAAGGGAAGCTGGGGTTTGGCTCAAGAACGGAACTCCATGCCTAATCACCCTTAGTCACTGGCATAGTAAAAAATTATAACATACAGTTATATTTTGCACTATTTTAGTATTTGACATAATGAGGTTACTAATATATATATATATATATATATATATATATATATATATATATATATATATATATATATATATATATATATATATATATATATATATATATATATATATATATATATATATATATATATATATATATATATATATATATATCTTAATATATATATCTTTATCTTAATATTATTCATTATTTGCACTCAAGAATTACTCACTTTTTAGTTAAAAACACCATAAAATAACAGAATAAATGTTCAAAATGTCATTAGCATGGATGTCCACAGCAGCTGTACCTTGTATATACTAGCTTTTTAAAGAGATAATATCATGTTTATAAAATAAAACAAATGTTATTCTTTCTTTAAATTAATCAAGGAGAGGATTTATCCAATAAATTTCTATTAAAAAAAAATTATAGTATATAAAAAAAGAATTAAAGTTTGTCCTCCATATTCTATTTTCAAAACAATGTCATACTATAACAGCTGGTTAATAATCAAAATTTCATTTTCACATATGACAATAGTTTGAAAATATAAAGTTTCTTCATGACAACAAGTAGCCATTTTATCCCAGCCTGAAAATAGAAGCATGTATTGTATTTTAAGATTAGAAGTTGAATAATAGGGCGTACATCAATTGTATGTCATTAGAATGGATAATAATCTTCATGTTTATTTTATAATTAAAATTTTTATTTTACTTATTTGCATAGGACTTTTGTGTTTTAAAAAGCCCCAGAAAGGACTATTGCATTGTGATTATATTATGGCTCATAATCTTATTTAAATTAAAATTTGTCATTAGCATCGACAAATATCAGTGTCATTAGCATGGTTTTTCTGTCCATGCTAAAGACTCCTATGTGCATAAATGTAACCATTGCTTATATTGTATCTTTTACAAAGTTTAATTTTACATATAAATTTAGGTATTACATTTATTATCCCTAAAATATGCATTAAATCTGTCAGAAAATCACAAAGAGAGCTTGTTACATTGTTAGTGTCAGAATGTTGCTCATGTAAACAAAGTTTGCTCTTTGGTAATGTTTTTATTCTCCTTATATGTATATATGTAAAAATGGAAACCATTTGCTGAAAAGGAAGGCTAATAAATATAGAAAAAAGTATTTAAACAGGAAGAAAATAAAAATTTCTTAATATATTTATTCCATGCAATTTGTTTTGTCATTAGCATGGCTCAAAAAATACTAATTATTTTTTTTAAAGTTAATTTTTAAATATTTAGCTCTGCTGACTACATGTAAAGTATACCTAATACTATATTAACAACACCTATTTTTTTCAGAAATTTTGCTAACAGTAATTTTTTTAAGATTTCACTTTTGAAATTGTCCCCTATTTTGAGAATCACCCATATATGCTATATATATGCTAATAATAAGTAATTGTTGATTAGTAATACGTAAGTACTTTTTAATTATAAATTCAATAATAATAGTTTTTGTCGTATTTTTTCTATTACTGTCTGTATGTAGTATATACCGGGTGTCCCAAAAATGACTGATGGATTTTAAAATTCAATAACTTGCAAACGGTGATAGCTATTTAAAAAAAATTTTTGCAGGAGGGTTATGTATAATGTCAGGAGTTTTTTTTACCGTAATTTTTTATTTTAGTTCGCATCTCAAACAACAGGTGGCGCTGACGGCGATTGAAGGCCAGGTCGACGCTTCACTCAGCACTGATCATCTGGCCCTCAATCGCCGTCAGCGCCACCTATTGTTTGAGATGCGAACTAAAATAAAAAATTACGGTAAAACAAAACTGCTGACATTATACATAACCCTCCTGCAAACATTTTTTAAATAGCTGTCACCGTTTGCAAGTTATTGAATTTAAAAATCAATCAGTCATTTTGGGACACCCGGTATATTGTATATACTTGCATATAAGTTGACCTCATGAATTTTTACTTCAATTTTGCACACACTCAAGCCTAATAAGATTTCACTTACTAATGTGAAGAAGTAGTAACTAAAAAAACCAAACAAATCATAATTTTTTTTAATTAAAAATTGTGATTATTTGTAGATTGTAAATATTACTTTATTATTTGTACACATAAAGGCCAGAATTTTGCAGTATTCGCACAATTTCACTCTTGTTTTTGGTTTTTGTAATTGACTTGGGTAGATCGGCACCCAATATACTTGCAGAAAATTGTCAGAGAATTATAAGCGAGTAGATATGGTATATATATGATAGTAAACAAATTAGTGACTTCCGGATGTCAAATACCATTTTAATATAAAATATAACGTTAGGGTATAATTTTTTTACCAAGCCGATAGCTAAGGGTGGGGCGGTGTATGTGCATTGTTCTTGATCCTAGCCGAGTTCCACACTCACACACACCTTTATAATAATAATAAAAAGTTTTTGACAGCCAAATAATATTCTGAATTATGTGTAACTACTTTGTAACAAAATAAATCAATTAAAACATAGATTTAATGCATAGGCGGTAACGGAGAAAACCCATTCGGGCCTTTCGTGCTTTGTGAAAAAGTGTAGGGCTACCGTTTCCGACTTTTCGTACTCTTGCATCCCAAAAATAGGACAGTATATAAAGGTTCAAATTCATACGAAAAAGTAGAAATCTGAAAGAATGCAAAAATAGGTATTCTAAAATAATGTTTTGTTTTATAAATAGTACCATTTGTAAAATAATTGACAAAAAAAAAAAAATAAAATAAATGTATCACTTTTGCTTACGCGTCATTTTATTTTAAGAAAATCAAAGTTTGTGCTACAGCAAACATTTATTTCGCCTTTTTTATCCATAAAAATGTTCTGCTATTTATGAATAAATATTGAAACTATTACATTTTACAAAATTTTGAGAGGATATCAAAACTCCATTTGTAATAGGAATTTATTTTAAGAAAGCATCCCAAAACTAGGACGCCAGTCACAAATGGGTTAAAGTAAATGGAAAAATATACTTATCTCTACCTGTATAAAAGTAGATATTTTTTAATAAAATTATTATACTGAATCCCTCCTTTACAAAGAAAAAGAAAAGCAAAACATGCGAAATTACATAATATGTAAAATCGAAAATCTTCAAATGTCAAATTAAAAAAAACGCACACTTATTTAAAAGTTCCAATAAACCTTTTGATGCGTGAATTTTTTCTTTTTATGAGGAAAAAAAATTCAAAAATATGTTGCTGTTCCGTAAAAAGGAAAAGTATTTTTTCAAAATAACATTTGAAGAATCTGAATCTTATCTTTCAAGAGATATGTCGCGCAAAAAGTACAGTTTATATTTTGGAAATAGTGGGTGAGACATAATAGATTTCCCACTGTCTATATTCATAAATGAGTTTTTCCGTCTGTGTACTGCGATATCTAGGGATATCTACGGCACCTAGCGATTTGAAAACTGGGATAAAGCTAGTCTGAGTGTAGACTAAGGTTTTGATGCACTTGAGATCCAAAAAATAATTATCAAAAATCTAAAATCTAATTAATTTTCAAAAAATAAATCCTAGGTTATTTTTTATAGTTACGTAAAGTAATTAAAAGTCCTTATTTTGAAAATCAGACAAAGTGAGATAGTAGTATTCTTTTCATTTTCTTGATTTTTTTATATATTGAAGTAGATCTTATTTAACCTCTTAACGCGCAGTGTTGCCGGGTCGGCAACACCTAAAGTTCCCCCTGTTTAGAGACACAAAAACTCCGTGAATATTTCAAAAACTACTCTAATGGCTACTTTAAATCTTTCTTATGAGTTCTAGATGGCAGCACCGCAGAGATCAAACTCTACTGTTTTTAAATAATAGGTAAAAGGTTTTACTGTAATACGCGCTTCACAGCAATGCTCTTCTCACTGCGCTTATCAATGCTTTACGTATGGGAAGTTACCACTTCGGCAACAGCTGTATAATTAAAATGGTTAGTGCAATCTTTACAAAACAATACCTGTGTACCCCTCTAGGCCTAAATAGATTGCCTATTTTTTTTTCTTTAAATTCTAACTTTAAAGAGTAGTGCGCCGGAAAGGGTTAATGAATAGTGTGCAATTTTGAAGCCCTGAAAAAATTTCCTCTTTCCTATAGAAAATATCAAGTTCGAGGCTGTGAATGCCATTTTTATAAAAAATGAAATCCCAATATGTTTGGAATGGTATATCTCTGGCAAGCAACAGCATCCCAAAATTCTTTTGGCAGAAACTTAAAGTATAACACTACCTGCTTATTAAAATTTATTTGTTTCCATGAGGATTGTTATTTTACATTGTTATGTTGCCAACAAACTACAGTCAAAATGACGTTTTTGTCCATTTTCTGCTCTTAATATCTTATTTAAGCTATAATACCCGAAAGTTTTTCGTATAGAATATGAAAGTGCACTACTAGGACAAGCTAAATAATATAGTAATGCACGCAAGAACTATTGCTGTTAGTAGCTATAGCCTGTTAAATATTCAAAATTTCCAAAATGTGCAATTTTTAAAGTAATTCATTTCAAAAAAAGCGTCACAGTTGGATCAAAAAAAAAATGTCACGCAATGGTTAAACATCTGTACAAAAACATGGAAAAGAAAAAGAAGTGTGGCCTCGTAATAATTTTTAGTAAAAAAATGAAAAAAATTATAAGAAATGCAATTTCCATCATCATATTTTTTCCCTAAGAGAAAATGAAACATCCCATTTTTCTTTCGTCTTTCTATGATTTTTCCCTATGAATAAATGAAAATCCCTTTTTTGCCGCCTCTTCCGAAAGAGAAACGGTATGTTTCATTTTCTCTTAAGAAAAAATGTGATGATGGACATTGCTTTTCTTATGAATTTTTTCATTTTTTTACTAAAAAATATCACGAAGCCCCACTTCTTTTTCTTTTCCATGTTTTTGTACATATGTTCAACTATTGCGCGACATTTTTTTTCATCCAACTGTAGCGCTTTTTTGAAATAAACTACTTTAAATATTGCACATTTTGGAAATTTTGAATATTTAACAGGTTATAGCTACTAACAGCAATAATATATGCGTGCAGTACTATAGTATTTAGCTTTTCCTAGTAGTGCACTTTCATATTCTATAAGAAAAACTTTGGGGTATTATAGCTTAAATAAGATATTAAGAGCGGAAAATGAACAAAAACGTCATTTTGACTGTACTTTGTGGCAACATAACAATGTGAAATAACAATGAACAAAACAACAAAATATACAAAAACAACAAAACATGTAAAACAACAAAATATACAAAATATTCGCTCAGTACGATACTGACTTTTGGTCATGTTTTTACAACTAAATATCGATATACACGGGAGGTGGCAGCACAGGCAACCACCTCATTGAATTCATGCATGAAAATCTAGGATTTGTCAAATCTAGATTTGCATATTAAAATACAATCGGTCTGGCAAATCACATCTTGGTGGAAAACACCTAAAAAACCGTTTTTAGCACTTGACTCGTAGGTTTACAACTGTGATTTCTTGCACCCAAAAGTATGAAAACATAAATGATTAGGAGCAGAAAAACATTATGGTAAACCTATGAGTCAATCGTTAAAATCGAGTTTTTAGGTCCATCAAGGTATGACTTAGCAGACCGATTGTTTTTATTAGCACTTTCCAACAAAGTTGAAAAGTGCTTATGCATTCGGTTTGTCTGTCCGTCTGGCCGTCTGTCCGCGCTCTAACTCCCGTAAATATACTCGGATTGCTATGAAATTTTTATACATTATTGAGATTTACCCTAGCACGAATCCTATTGAAAATGAAGTATCTACCATGATTAGTTTATCTACAGAGAGAACCAAAAGTTTCCCATTACATTACGGCCTAAGGGGAAAAATCGTTAATATACTCGGATTTCCATGAAATTTTAGGACGCTATTGACGTTTACCCTAGCACAAGTCCTATTGAAAATGAAGTTTCTACCATGATTAGTTTATCTACAGGGCGAATCAAAAGTTTCCCATTACATTACGGCCTATGGGGAAAAATCGTTAATGTACTCGGATTGCCATGAAATTTTAGGACGTTATTGACGTTTACCCTAGCATGAACCCTATTGAAAATGAAGTTTCCATTATGATTAGTTTTTCTACAGGGCGAATCAAAAGTTTTCTATTACATTACGGCCCATGGGGAAAAATCGTTAATATACTCGGATTGCCATGAAATTTTAGGACGTTATTGACGTTTACCCTAGCACAAGTCCTATCGAAAATGAAGATTCTACCATGATTAATTTATCTACAGGGCGAATCAAAAGTTTCCTATTACATTACGGCCTATGGGAAAAAAATGTTTCAAAGGAATTTTAAAGATGTTATACCCTGTCAAACATATTAAAATATGCATTCTATAAAATATAAGGTGAAAATGTAGCTATTATTCATTTACAGGGCCACACAAAAGAATTTCATTAGATAATGGTAAAAGGGGGAATTGTGTGTGACATATTTTAAATATATTAAGATTTTTCATGTATAATAAAATTGATATATGTCACTGAAGCTTAATATAAATTATACGCTACTGTTTTGCATAATATGAAGTACATAGCATTTACAGGGCCATACAAAAGATTTCAAATAGTATATTCTTTCCGAAGTACAGTATATGTGTCCGATGATGAAATGCATTTTAATTATGATATTCGCGTTTATATTTCGCTAAATATATGCACATTATATGGTGCGTATAAATGTTATAGTTGATATACAGGGCTCCCCAAAAGAGCTCACCAACGTTACTGAAGATGAGCGTATATTATTTAAACATGGTTCTTAAATAAGCTATGCATTTGTTCGCTGACCTGCATTTAATTTATTGAGAAATGTTTGCAGAATATAGATAAAGGGATATACAGGGCCACGCAAAGAATTCGGTACATAGACGCCTATGAATGATGATTTATGAGAATGTGATTTCAGTTGTTTTAAAAGTGTTTTAGTTTACAATAAATTTTAGCCTAATGCTGACGTGTAATAAAGGTACAATGTAAACTACAGGGCTGAACAAAAATATTCAAGTATGTTTCCATCTAATAGTATGAATTGCTGAAAAAGAAATTTCAAGCTACTGGGTATTTTCTTGCTAAGCTAAATTTTCCCATTATATGAACTGACATATGAAATACAGGGCTGTTCTAAAGTACTGGAATACATATTTGGGTATATTTGGCTATACACTATTATTTCCCTAAATAACAAAGTTTTGTTAAAGATTTCATTAAGTGTTGGAAAGTGCTTCATAATCTATGCTTAACGCATGATTTTTCTTACTTGTTTAATACGAAAGTGGAGATTTAACAAATCCTAGATTTTCATCCATGAACTCGATGAGGTTATTGTCTGTGCTACCGCCTCCTGGCCTAATAGATTTGTTTGAAAATTTTACGTAGACTTCCAAAACATTATATGTATGGCTCATAAAAAGTTTAAGGACTAGAATATCTATTCTATTTCCCATATTAAAGGGCATTATGCGAAAAAAAATAACTCTTCTAACAGGCCCTTGGTATCCTGTGATAAAATTTTCATTGAAATATCTAAATTCATTCAATACAGGTTTTGGGTGTATTTAATGTTATTATTATGAGTCCGGGTTATATAGGTATTTCGTTTAAAAATATAAAATCAAAACAGACACATAGAGCGTATTTAGCCCTCCAAGTATGCGCTACTGAAGACAGACAGATAGATAGAGCAAGCGAGAGAAATAAATAATTTTCTTAATATTTTAAATATGGGTCAGGATTGGCGAATAATTTTATATTAAAAATGCACCGCTTAATCACTTGAAATATTCATGTATAAGTATATAGCAAGATAATGTTTCAAGACTTTATACGAATAAAATAAAAAATAGTTCACTAGAGTGTACATCTGAACATATTATCAAAGAATAAAGTAGTGCAAAAATCTTCAAGCAGCTAACAGATAGTTAAATAGATTCATTTTGTTAAATATAATCTAATGTATTTCACTGATTTAACAGTTCATATAAATTTGGTATTTGCAAACACAATGTTTGTTTAACAACTAAATTTAAACGATTGTTTTGTTATTTGGTGTAAAATAGGATTCCGCCGTTTTTTGAAAAAAAAAAAAGAAAGAAATATTTATTCAACATAATGCTATCAGAAGATAGAACGTTCGACTATATTTGCTGTAAGAAACGGATTTCGAAATGGATGAAGCATAGTTCTTTTAAAGCAATCATTTCATCAAGCCAGTTTTCGTTTTCTACCAATGAACTGAGCTTTTCTCGTGAATCGGCGTTATGCATGGGAATGCAACAAATTGCAATTTTAAGAAGCAGCACTTGGTAGCACACAGTAGCAAGCAACACAGTGGATGGGCCAAAATATCCGACAGAAGTGTTTCTAGAGATATTTTTACTAGTTTTGCTCTATGTGTTGCAAAACAAACTTTTATATCATTCGGCGTATTCCAGGCGTTTTATTTCAACGTTTCATTCAAATAGTTCTCGAATTAATCTCGTTTAAATACACAGTTTTAAATTTTACCATTGAATGTTATCTTGTTCTAACAGTTTAGAAAGACTACGCCCGTTTCGTCCAACTAAATTCTTACCAACACGTTGAAAGACCACTCAAAAGACAACTAGAAGCACTTCGTTGTTAAGTGTTACTTCTTCCGTTGTGTTCACTGAATATCCTTCAGATTATTATTTGTTTATCTTTAGTCAACAAGTCTTTAGTCTGGCTAGTGGTTATGTTTTATTTTAGAAATCAAAAATTGATGAGGGGAACAGCAAAACTACCAAACTTCATTCATTTCGGAATTTTCTTGTTGCTTCATAAATGGAAAAATTCTATATGTTGTTAATAAATATATTTTGAATAAATATTTCCTTGAGTTTGGGGAGAAATAATTATGTTTTTGTTACTCGAAATTGAGCGAAGTTATATTTATACAGCTACTAATTTTCTCTGAATTATAATATATATATATATCGTATAGACAATTTAAGATAAATTCTAATCAATCTTTGAGAACATACAAACTTAAGACTTGTTACAAACTAGGCTTTAACTGTCTTGACTCCGAAAAAGTAATTATTTAAATGTAGATGCCTCATTTTATATAAAATATCATAACTATTAAAGAAAGTGCAATGCATATCTTCCTACAAGGGAAGATGTCAGAAAGTGTAAATTTTCTTTATCTTAAACAGAATTCTTTACCTAAAGACTATCAGAAACATAGTTCTTAATGAGCCATCAATTTGTTCAAAGTAAAACAATCTTTCACTTTTAATAAAGTCTCAAAGAACAAATAGAGCAAGATTTTAGGAAGTTCTCTAATCTCGAGCACTGTTGAAACTTAATTTTTTCTTATCTTTAAAGTGTCTTTTAAGAGCTTGAAGTGAAAGCATTCTTAAAACTGTAATTCTCTCTTGCTACAGTCTATATTCACACATGCTACGTTCGGAATATATCAACATTTATTTCAGACCGTAAATTTAGCGAAGCACTCATCTATATTAAGAGGGTGAAAGAAAAGCTCTTAGTTGATTAATAGTATAATATGATGAATAAATGTTAAAGTTATAAATGTCACTTAAAAAGTTAGTTCCAATTTTTATGAAAGAATTTAAGAAATTAAATTTTTGTGCAAATGTTTGTTTTTAATTGTAATGATACAGAGGTTTTAATAAAACAGGGATTAAAAAATCAGTTATAATGTATGAGCACCTAACTTTTTCACAGGTTTAATGCATGTCTGTAGAATAATATAATAAATAAATACTGAACTCATGATGTCAAGTAAAAAAAAAAAAATCTGGATTTTATTCGATAATTTAACAAATAAAATTTTTGATCAGATGTTTGTTTGAGGTGATAAAAGGCCTTAGAATGTGAAAAATAACGAAAATATCGATTTCCCAATTTTGAGCTTAAGATGGAATTTAAACATAAGTAGTGTTTTTGAACAACATTTCGTAAAGACCCGATAAATAAAAATATACAAAAAAGGGCTTTTTTATTGCATTAATTTCCACTTTCATGATTTCTAGTTCCAATATAAACTAATTTTCTCATTTTCTATTTTTGTTTTAATATATCATTGCAATAAAACTTATTTTTTTAAACTGACTAGATTTTTTATGGAGGATCCTTATGGCATATATCTCAAAATTAAAAATTCCATTTTCAGTAATATAAGTATTCAATTTTTTTTAAATGTAAGTACTGAGTAAATAGAAATTTTTATTGTGATTTCTTTATATGTTGTAAAATTTTATTTATGTTTTCCATAAACGAATATCTTTTTTAAAACAAAATCGGATCCTAACAGTTATACAGCACTCTTCTATAAAAAATATAAAAAGCCGTTCGTCAGAAAAGTGCAAAATTGTAAGAGCTATGTGCATTTAAAATCTTCTTACATTTCTTAGTTATATTTTTCATATTTTGTTATAATTTCATTTTTGGGGGTAAGAACAATTTTCTTTCTTAAAGCAATTTAGAAAATATATCAAATTATTACTATAAAATGCTTAAATAAAAAATCGATCAAAGAGTAGCAAATTCTTTTAATTATACGGTAGTTATTTTAGGAAAAATGTCGTTTTAAATTCCTGTTTGAAAGTATTAGACATTTTTCAAAGATTAATACATTTCTTCTGCATAAAATAAAAATAAATATTGTCACACAAAAAGATGCTTCTAATCTTAATAGGCAGATATTTATTTTCAGAAATAATCCCACAGAGAGTGTTGCTCTAAGATTTTTATTTAAATCTTCAATAATTTGTATCGAACCAGATATAAATTCTCTCACAGATTTACACAGATCCTACACAGACCATACACAGATGTAAACTCTGCCTCATATTTAATGTACATAAACACTATTATGTGATGAATAGATGCTGACGCTCTGAACGTCATGTAAAAGCTAATTACAGCACTTTTTGTATTATTTACGGCATACAGAATAAACAAATATTTATTTTAAGCAATAATAGGTCAATCAATTATTCTTTTCGCCTATTCCAGACAGAAATAAAACATGCATTTCAAGAAAGCGAAAAATTGTTTCACACACAAAAAGTGCACTACTGCCTACTGCAGCGGAACTTCATTTATTGATCTAATAAATATACTAAATGGAATGAAAAATTGTTTATTAATATATTTCCAAGAAGTAAAAGTTACCTTTTTTAACTCCCCCTTTTCAGGTAAAATAACATCCCATATACAAAATATAGTCACTGTAATACGGAAGTTTTCTAATAGACAATGATATTTTTAAAAAAATTCATAGCTTAATTTTACATATTTATAAAATTAATACTTAACACGGAGTACAATATGGTGAATAAATATTAAAGCTCTGTAGATCCCTGATCTGTTAGCTACTTCCAATTTTCATTTGGAAAATTTAACTACAAAAATGTGCAGACATATGTATTTGTTTTCAATAATAATAATAAAGAAAGTGTTACATAAATAAGATTACTTAAACATTCTTCATGAAGTATAAGAGTATCTATTAGTCAATAGTACTTGACAAGAACTAGTCATTTTCACAAAGTTTAATACATACGTACATTATAATGCGACGAAAAAATTATAAAATCAACTGTAAAAAATCATTTATACTTCCAATATTTATCAGGTAATTTAAAGTTTAAAAACTTATCTGAAATATTTTTATACGGATAAAATATCTAAAAGATATTGCACTTTTTAGCAGATTGAAATAAATTTACAGTATATTATAATGGCCAAACGTTAAAGGTCCTAAACATTTTGGGACAATTAACACATGTCTGTTATTATTTTTGAATAATCTTACTCAATTTTTCAGAATTAAATTCAGATTAAATAAGGCGAAGACTAATTTTGGAATTTACGTTTATAAACTATCACATATGAGACTCGTCACATCTCGAAAGGGTTAATGTGAAATAAGAAGGCACTTAAAGTTTTGATTGTGTAATCTTAGATTAAAAAATATTGCGCACATAAGTGTTTTCAGAATATAATACGGAATATGTAGAAATAAATACACAGTTTAAAGAGATGGTGGACTTTGGGGCAACAAAAATAAATAAATAAATAAATAAAATAAAAGCTAACAAAAAATGTTTGATTGAAGATTTTTGGTCTGTAGTTACCTCGATGTATATTAAATCTGTCATGGTGGATTTCAATCAGAAGAAATTTAAAACTAGTTTTATGAATGTTTATAATCTCCCCTATATCCGATGATCATAGTGTCCAATGCAAAATACTTTGGGGGGGGGGGGTCGTAAAGTTTTATTTATAAGCGAATGCTTTTTAATGCTTCCTTGCATCACTTTTTAAAAACAAAAATATTTTATATACGCTTTAAGAAAATTTGAAAGAGAAATATGCTACGAAATGTACTTTTAAAAGATAGTGGTGCGAATAAAATATGATCATGATCGCCTGTAATTGAAGCTTTACGATACCCCGGAGTAATGTCCTTCCAATCCGTTTGTAATTTCTGAATTGCTTTAATAATGCTAATTTTTATATAAAAGCATATTCGCATTTAAAAAGAGATAAAAAAGAAAAGTTGTTGAGAAAAGCTCTATTAAAAGCAGGGATGTAGTGGAGGGTATACGGGGTATACTCCGTGAACCTTCTGGATTTTTTAAAGGAGCGCCGTATAACCGCTGTATCTCAAAAAACCTGTAGGATATATGCTCTAGAGTATACCCTCTGCCTTGAGCATATATCCTCTGCTTTTTTTATGACTACACCACTGATTAAAAGAAACAACCATGAAAAATTACCCAATGTACGGAAAATACCTTCTAAAATTTTCTTTATAATCGATGAATATCAAAATGCAGATTTTAAAGAGCTAAACAAAAAGTGAAGTAATCATTGACAATCATGACAATTAATATTATTACTTGGTGGAATATAATATCAGTTGATAAACGAACATTATTAGCACTGAAATTTATTAACTTATACAAGATTTGCTTATACACTTCAAGGACTTTGAAGTACCTTTTACCAAACTTTTTATTTTACGAAAAGTACGAAATTTCTGGTAGCGGAACAACTAAAATCAAACTTAGAACTGCTTCTACTACTTTTTACTTTAATTTTGATTCAGCAAATTAAAAAAAAAAATATTTACTTTTTAAAAATATGATTTTTTTTAAGTTACATATTTTTTTATTTTAAAAATTTATAATTTTTATTTAAATTAATATTTTTAAAAATGCTGAATCGGATTTAAAGCTTATATAGTTCTGTTTATTTATATGAAAAAAAATTAAATTCTACAAATAATATTTCATGTTATAATGGTTTTAATTTATCCCACTTTTTAAATATATTTTAAATTTATTTTTTTTAAATTAGGGTAAGTTTTATCATGGGATTTTGTTTGCTAATAATATAGTTAACAGTAAAAAAAAATTCCAAATTTTAAATCAATAAATAAAAATTATTTTAAAATGTGGCCCGAACTCCCTTAAACGAAAAAAGAGAAATCTTAATTTAAATGTCCTCCAACGCCTTAAAAGTACGTAATCGGAACAAATCATTTTCACACGCTTAATCCGTATCTTTAATATTGTAAATCATTTGTTACAGTAAGGCGTTTCTACACCCATCAGACGTGATATGAATTTCAGAAAAGTTGAAGATCTACTTATTGATACATTGTTGACCGGTCACTGGTATAATCGTGTTATGCTTCGAAACACCATTGACCCATGAAATCTTTAGACAATCTTTTAGAACGCCTAAGGCTTCATTTACTACATATTTTTAAAAAGATTTTTTCATAGATTAATTTAGTAACATGACTTGTCTACAGAGAACTCGAGTGAATGAAAACTTGGTTTTAACGTATAGAAGGAAAATATTTATAAAAACTCACACACATAAAAAAATCAAGTAAGTTTACACTAACACTTAACACCAAGCATTATATAAAAATTCTCGGTTTATAGATATTCTCGATTTATATATATTTATATATGAGGACCTCAGAAGCCAAGGGGTGCAAGTGACATAATTTAGATTTCAAGTAAATTAAGTTCAAAGTTAAGCATCAATTGTAATTGAATGAATTGAGATAGGAATCTTTTGCTTATTTCTTAATGTTTTTTGAACTCTTATTTCAATAACTGTTTAGAAAAACAGCCGATTAAATTTGGTTTTAAATGTATAATTAAGCAGTATTTATAAGCATTCGGCACTTATACCCTTTGGTTTCCAAGCAGTAATGAAAACTGCTTGGAAGCCAAAGGGTACAAGTGCCGAATTAATAGAAGAAATAAAAAAAAATATGAAATAAAAAGATAAATTTATAAAAAATGAAGAACAGTGTTGATATAAATAAATGAATGGACAAAACTTTGTTTTAATAAAAGTTCTAAAAAGGAAAAATTATGAAATAAAAAAATGAAGATACAAAAAATTTAAGATCAATGTTGATACACATGAATGAAACAACAAACTTTATTCTAACATAAGATTTAAAATTTTATTATAAGTTTTGAAAAAATGGAAATTTTCTAACACTGTCTAACAAAGGTAAAAAAGTGAATGTATTTTCAGTTTGTCTGTCCGTCTCTCTGGCCATCCGGCCGTCTGTCCGCGCTCTAACTCGTGTAAATATACTCGAATTGCGCTGATTTTTTTGGAATTTATTTACGCTTATCCTAGCACGAATCCTATTTCAAATAAAGTTTATAGCATGATTAATTTATTTACCGGGGCAGTCAAAAGTTTTTCGTTTCATTACGGACTATGGGGGAAAAATCGTTTCAAATGAATTTTAAAGGTGTTACACCCTGTCAAATATATTAAGATTTATATTCATCTAGAAAGTTCATTAAAATATGCATTCTGTAAAATATGTGGTGAAAAGAAAAGCTAATATTCATTTACAGTGCCGCACAAAAGAATTCAATTACATAATGGGAAAGTGGAAATTGTTTGCAACATATTTTAATTATATTAAACTTTTTATGTATAATAAAATTGATATACGTCCATGAGATTTAATATAAGTTATATCGCGCATAACAAGAAGTTCACAGCATTTACAGTGACACACAAAAGATTTTGAAATAGTATATTCTATCCAAAATACTGTACATTATCGATATGGTTGATGGATGGATGAAATGCCTTCTTAATTATGATATGCGCTTTTAAGTTTCACTAAATTTATACATATTACATGGTATGTATAAATG
This sequence comes from Maratus speculifer, assembly GCA_964019185.1. Taxonomy (NCBI): domain Eukaryota; kingdom Metazoa; phylum Arthropoda; class Arachnida; order Araneae; family Salticidae; genus Maratus; species Maratus speculifer. The sequence continues at coordinate 130,527,163 of OZ025299.1, read as the reverse complement.
CTATATTTGATATACAGGGCTACACAAAAGATCTGGTAGAGGTTACTGAATATGAGTATAATTTACTTAAAGATTGTTTTTAAATAAGTTATGTATTTTTATGATGAATTTCATTCAGTTTACTCAGAAATGTTTGTAGAATACAGACAAAATGATATACAGGGCACACACAGAATTGGATACATGGCCATCTATGGATGATAATTTCTTGAAATATTATTTAAGTAGTCTTAAGAATGTTTTACTTGGAACTAAATTTTCGCTAAATACTGGCGTAAAATATAGGTTCTAGGTAAACTCCAGGGATGAACAAAAGCATACAAGTATGTTTCCATCTATTAGTACAAAATGCTGAAAGAGAAATTTCAAACGGTTACGCATTTTCTTCCTAAATTAGTTTTTTTCTATTATACAGTATATATATATAACCGACTGATCAAACACAGGGCTATTCAACAGTATGAAAATGCATACTTTTCTATGGACAATAACACTTTATTATCTTAAATTGCGAAATTGTTTTAAATATTTCAGGAAATCTTGGAAAATGTTTCAGAATCTATGTTTAATGTTTGATTTTTCTTACTTGTTAACAGTTTGCATTTATTTAATGTAATATTTAATGCATTAAAAAGCAAATTCTAATCAGAAAAAAATTGACGAAAAACATTTTGAAAAAAGACATACAACTCCAGTTCATAAGGTTTAAAACGTCACACGGTGTTAATAATTTTAAACTTAGATTGGTACAAATTGGCATATGTTCCTGTTTCTGTACCAATCGACGTTTAAAAATGATCAAATTCCTGGGGCATTTTCAGAGTCATGATGCCTTGCATGTCAATGGTCGCGCTTCGGCTATATGGACGTAAATGAATACACCTGCACTTATACCCCTTGGCCTCTAAGCGTTTCATGGTTTTGGGAAAGAGGTTAAGTAACTGACCCCTAAAACTCAGTGCATAATTAAAAAACTCTTTACCTACAAATAAGTAGACTTATTTCCAGATACCCTATGCACTTAACTCATTTTTTTCAATTTTGTCACTTATACCCCTTGGCTTCTGGGCTCCTCATATATTCTCGATCTATATGAAATATTAGTTTACTCCTTTTTATATATTAGTTTTCAGATTTTTGAAAGAATAATTTAGTGTTTGTACGGAATATTTTGCTCAGATGAAGACAGGAGGTGAAATACAATTCATTTGAATTTACGGCTATACTATACTAGAATTCCGTTTATTGTTTTTCAATTTACTATTAGATTTTGTAATAATAACTTTATCACATATTCACATGTATTACTTATGTCTTCTAAAATGTTCAAGTACGAAACATCGGTATACAAAATACAGTTCCCAAATGATGATGGATTGCAATTGATAAATTTGGACTACACTTATAGAGTAAATCAGAAATTGTTTTTCAAATGTTGCAAATCAGGTCGCTCATGCTGTAACCTGTTTTATTAATGCTCAGATCTTGAAGCAATAGCTGTTACAATCTTATACAAAAATACATGAATACAAAATTTGTTGCTATTATATACGTAGCAAATAATATACATATTAACTTTAGTAATACGGAGATAATATGACTCGATCTTAAATAGGACGTTATCAATCCCCACGGCAATCTAGAATCATTATATAGTATCGAGTATCATTAAATTATCATGTATGTCAGGATTTAATTAACATGGCAACTTAGGATCATTACCTATTATGTGATACCACTGAATCAATAACGTATGGTACGTTAACTTTTATTAATATCTTTTTAAGTTTGGATTCGGTTTTCATAAAACTCGGCAAAATTGTGCAACAATTATACATATTGAATTTCAAACTACTCAGTAGGATAGTTTTTGCGCTGTTTTATGCAGACATATGGACTATACTACAATGGTAGGTTTTAAATAATTACAAACGTACACAAAACTGCTTTTAGATCTGGCACGATACTGTTCAAAGCGAAAACAAAATGATTTATGCTGTACTTCCTGTCACGTAATAACTTAAAAAATGAGATGCAGCAGATATGAGACTGCCACAGAGCTAATTTCAATGAGAAATACAGTTTTTCTGGCACTATTTTTTGCCATAAATAATCTAATTTCTTTCTGGGTATCTATATGAAAACTATACCCTTCTATTCGCTATACTTTTCGAATTACTGAATTTTTATTTGTTTATTGATTTTTAGATAGACCTTGAATCTGTTTACTTAATTTAGTTAAAAGTAAAATATTACTTAAAAGTGGCAATAGGTTTTTTTTTTAATTATACCTCTAAAAAAAGATTAAAAAAATAAACACTTTAACTGTATTTGATTAATTTGATAGCATACTGCTATTTATAAAATTTAAAAATCGTTTACTGAAATGTTTAACTTGGAGATAGAAATTAAAATCATGACGTCTTAGATTTTAAATTTCGTTATTGCCCTATCTTTAACAAAACAGTTATATGCAATGGTTATCTAATCCTAGATATAATCTAGTTTCACTGTATAAAATTATTTTAACACATGAAACGTGCCTTAATCCTTGAAGCTGGAAATGTTTACAAATGTTTGAAAGCAAAAGGTACATTTAAATGTTTCTGAATCTAGGAAACTACATTACAGCCATAGACTGAAATATTCACATTTTCGGAGTTATTCACGATATGTAAAAACATTATTTATCTATAGAAACCCTAGAAATTGCCTAAGAGATAATATATATTTGAGCTTTAAAGAAGCATTTATAAAAACCTTTTTTATCTTTAGAAACTCCAGAAAATGTTTAAGAGGTAATATATGTTCGAGTTTTAACGAAGCGTTTATTAAAATATTCTTTTTCTTTCAAAACTCCAGAAATTGTTTAACAGGTAATACATGTTCGAGCTTTAACCCTTTCCGGAACACTGTACCCGGTCTGGGATACCTAATTTTAACTCTAAACTTGCAAACGGCACCAATAATATTTTAGTTAAATTTAACTTCTACATTAAGAGTTTAAATTAAGGAATTGAAAATACCTAAACAATTCGTCTGTGAATTCCGATGTCAGTCGATTATTTCTCATTTTACTACAGATTTTGCCCGTGGCGGAAAGGGTTAAAGAAGCATTTATAACATCAAAAGATCTTTCGTGGGCGTTTATTTTCAGAAACGTTACCGAGTAGATTTATAGTTTAATTATCAGGCAGTGCCCTCTGCGCTCTCCTTTTTTTACAAAAATAATCTTAAATCCACAAAACAGTAAATTTGATCTAATTTGGCATTTTATTTTGAAGCAGCATGGACCTTTACCTGGAATATTCGTCCAAATTGATGGAAAAAAAATAAACACTATTATGCTGTTGTATTATCTTATGGTGTACAGAATTTGGGCTGTTCAGAAGCAACTCTTTTAACTCATTGGGGACGCGACCGGTATACTTGCTGCATAAAGGGTTGTGAATCCTTCATTATTTTCACCAGTAAATTTTTTTATAAGGTTTGCCTTATTCAATCAGAACATTTTCGCTATTGAATGAGGCAAAAATCCCTGCTTTAAAACAACGGTGATAAAAGATTTAAAATTCTGTAAAAGACGTTTGTTCTGAAGGAATTAATTGATCCTTTATAGTGAATTTTGAGATGGAAATGAGACAGGTATGACAACAGGAATTAAAATATTTTTAGTCCACACTATTAAAATATTGAACATTACAATGATTGCAGTGATTGATCATTGAATTTAAATAATTTCCAGGTGATTCATATTAGTTTGTTAGTTCTTGACACCGGATCTCTCAGCTTGACAATATGTGTTTTTCTAACAGCTTGAATTTATCTACACATTACGTTAAATTATATTTCGCACAATATACGTCATATCAGGGCAGGGTGATTACAGATTCCCGTCTTTGGATCCAGAAGAGAATATACAGTCAAGAGTGTGTAATAAATTGTTTGCACACAAAGCGCGGTATTTAACCATCAAATTTAAAAGAAAAATGAAGTACAAAAACGTGAAATTTTAAAGCTGAATTGTTCGAAAAATAATATAAGGACGTCATTTTCATTGTATTTTCATTGTATTTTTATTTTATTGACCACTTGCAGCCATGTGACTATTAGTATGAAAAAAACACTCGTTGCTTGATACAGATATAAAAATAAACATTTAGTTTGCATCAAGTAAAGTCTTCATAAATTTTACATAATCTTATTAAGTCAAAATTATTTGCTACTATATTAGTATGAGTGTAACAGAGTTACAAAACAAAGTTAATTACGCAGATATTAAATTGTTTGCATAATATTAAATTGTTATTGACACAATTATAGATCTTTTACCTACAAAAAGCCTTACCTTACATAGAATTGACAATGAAAAACAGCGTTAGTTATGCAAAAATTTAGTAAAAGTCTTTTTAATGAATATTTGAACAGAAGGTTTTCTTTCAATTTTTTGGAGCACAGATATATAGGTTTTCTATTTCCTTTATATTTATGATTACTTTATTTTTCAGTATGCACCTAAATAATCCCGATATTGAAAATAAGCGTTAATTTTTCACTAAGATTAATTAATATTACTGTGTGTCAGACGAAATTGCTTTATAATTATCTAAATTTTATAGAATCAGAATTGTATTTTTTTTAGCTCACAGGCTATCATAGCCTGAGAGCTTATGTGCCCGTCCGTTCTGTATGTATGTGCGTATGTGCGTAACGCGATAACTCATGATAAAAATATCGGATCCACTTGAAATTTTGTATATAGGTATATCCTGATAAGGCGCTTCCCTGATTAGTTTTTGGAGTTCATTCGATATGTATAAGAGGGGGAACGGGGGGCTCATGCCCCCCGTTAGTTGATATAAATGGGATTTTCATGCAGAATTAAGTTTTCAAAATTTAGATTAGGATCATTCTGATGAGGCGATTCCGTGACTGTTATTAGGTGTTCATTGAATAAGTATAAATAGGGGGAACAGGGGTTCTAATACCCCCCCCCCGTTAGTTGATATAAATGGGATTTTCATGCAGAATTAAGTTTTCGTTCAAAATTTAGATTAGGATCATTCTGATGAGGCGATTCCGTGGCTGTTATTAGGTGTTCATTGAATAAGTATAAATAGGGGGAACAGGGGTTCTAATGCCCCCCCCCCCGTTAGTTGATATAAATGGGATTTTCATGCAGAATTAAGTTTTCGTTCAAAATTTAGATTAGGATCATTCTGATGAGGCGATTCCGTGACTGCTATTAGGTGTTCATTGAATAAGTATAAATAGGGGCAACAGGGGTTCTAATGCCTCCCCCCCCTCTTAATTTATATAAATAGGTTTTTCAAGCAGAATTTTCAGATTTCTTTCAAATCTCTGAATCGTTTTGGAAGTTTAATGGTTAAGTATAAAAGAAGGGGATAACTCCTTTTAAATTATATAAATGCTAAATGGGTTTTTATTAAGAATTATCTAATTTGCTCTGAATTTTGGATATAGATTTTTTATATGATAAAGCATGTCTTTGATAGTATAGGAGGTTCAATGATTAAGTATAAAAAAAGAGGAAAGGGGAGAGCTGTTTCCCCTTCTTAATTTTTTTTTCGAACGGAATTAACCCTTGAAAATATAAGGCTTTAATGTACAATTAGTATTTGTAGCCTGTGAGCTCAATGCCATCAGTTTAACTGGGCAGTATTCTTTATTCTTATATAAGCTAACTGATAAATTGATTAAAAAAATTTTCCTGCTTACACCAATACAAAGTTCTTCTGTACGTTGCAATTATTGCCTTTTTCGCCATTTTACAAAACCAGAGGATTAAAAATGTACAATACTAAATTTTTTTGATTGTTTCTTAATAAAATAAAATTATCATAAATATAATAGTAGCTAATTACAAAATCCATCTAATCTCCGGTAATTGGATTCACCATCCACTGTCTTCAAATATAAATGAATCTATCAAAAATATAGAAACATATTCCAATTAGCGGATGAATTCCCGAATGCGGAAAATTACTCCAATGTCTTTTAAAGACCTTCCCAAAAGAAGAGAAGCTATGCATAAAAAAAATTAAAATTCTGAAAACATAACCCGCGTGACTGGTTGCTTGGTCTGGGGCTAGTTCTTATGTACCAAGCTTTGACGAGATGAATGAATCATCATGATGAATGACTATTATTGATGAAAAGTAACGAAAAATAGTTCTGTCTGTATTGCGCACTCTTTATAGAGTATCTTTAAGTAGTTCTTTCTCGTCGTTATATCGACAACGTGACGTTTTACTATAACCGATTATTGGCGTCAAGCTCATAAGATGAATGTACGTGTTCAATAAATGAGTAAATTAAGTAGATATGAAGCAAAATGACAGATCTTCACATTTCGGACAAAATCAATCGAGTCAACACAAATTATTAATTAAAATCTATAAGTACGTAAAAGTATTTAGTTCTAATTGCAAACTGTGTCAACTTCAAGCAACAGAAATCTAAAACGCATGTTAGTTATTACGTAACAGAGGAAACAAAGTGTCTTAAATTCAGACGTTTGAAAAAAAGGAAGTGTCTTAAATTAAGACGTTTGAAAAAAAGGAAGTGCTTAAATTAAGACGTTTGCTAATTTTCCCGATATTTTTCTCAGGTCCCTTATATTATGATCATAGTAAGACACTTATGTGTCTTAAATCAAGACCTCTATAATGCCTTTATTCTCATATTAAGACACTTATGTGTCTTAAATCAAGACCTTTATAATGCCTTTATTCTCATATTAAGACACTTAAATGTCTGAAATTCTATTTTAGGCACATATGCGTCTGAATTTAAGACGCATCTTCTTGCATTGTGCAAATTTACTGCTTAAAATAGAATTATCAGTGAACCGTCTGTGGATGCTTTTATTAAACACATATTATGTTTGCGGTAACACATAAATAAAATTAGAAAATAATACTTAATTTTAACATAAATAAAACTGCAGTAGCGATAATTCTGTCATGAAAAATATAATAAAATTATGTAGCAAGATAATGATATGAAACGAAAATATTGCTGTATAAGCTTGGTATATTGAGGTTTTAGGTTGCATTTCTAAAATGTTCGAAAAAGTATTTATTAATAAATTTAAAAAATGGCTCGAAAGGATATAAAAAAAACACCAGCAAACCTATTTTATTACATAAATTCACACGATAGAATATTAATAAAATGGATTGTAATATCAAAATTTTTGTCATTTAAAAAGCATTTTCAGAAAAAAAAAACAAATATAAATAATAAATTTTCTAAGATTCTGTAAATGAACAAAGACTCTGTATGAAATAACGCAAAATTTCTGAATTTTGCTCTCTCTAGTTTTCATGCTTATAACCACATTTCAACTCTAAATCTTTATAAGTCTTTCAATTAAAGGTCTTATTTCACACGCTTATTCAAAAGATTTCAGTTCTTAAAAATAAGCACCTTCGACAAGAACTGAATTTCCTCATAAATTAACAAAAATAATGTTTTTTGCTTCTAGAAGAAAGGTAAAGAAGTTCATAAAAAAGTTTTCCGGCTGTAAGTATGTAGCCAAATAAAATATTCCGTTCATACTTCCTTTAACATTTTCGTGAGCCTAATGAGTGTGTCGACACAACTTATGATTATTATTTTTCATTTCAACAGAGCTGTGAATAATTGAATACTGTTTCTTTTGGAAGATAAAAAGTTTTACATGTAAATATTAAGGAGGAAAGATCACGTTTTTAAAACAGAACTAAAAACTCCGTTGTTTAGAAACCTAATGAATCAGATAAGCCTAATTCTGTTTTTGCACGACCAAACGTTTAAAGATTTTTTTAACATTGAATATAAAAAGTAATAGTATTCTTTACCTTTTATTTTTGAAAATTTGTTTGATTAAATGAGGCAAAGATTCCCATTGAAAAAGTATTAGTATTTAACGTCCGTAAAACTTTTAAACATGCGGTTGTACATGCAAACAGATTTAGATGTATATTTTTTCTGCATTTTCACACATTTTTAAATATCTATCTATACATACATATAATACGTATAACGTATAATACATATATGTAATTCATGTATGTAAGACAGACACACACACACACACACACACACACACACATATATATATATATATATATATATATATATATATATATATGTATATATATATACAATACAGAGATAAAAATCGGTTTTAAAAAATATGAAAATTAATATATGCTTTTGCATGTTTAATGTATAAAATCTACTACCGCCGCAAATCTTATTTTCTACACATTTTCGCCAATACTATTATATTTTGCTCTCAAAATAAGTACATAGATATTTAAAAAAATAAATAATTACCGATTTTTATAATCATATTCACTAACCTTGATAATTTTAGAATTTATTTTTCCATACGCATTTTTTCATAACAAATGACAGACTAAATTTAGACTTGTAATATATTATGTACAAAATTTAATAATACTACCTCTGGCAATAAAGTTTGGTGAATAGTCCTGTAGCATTAATGTAGATGAAATATTAAGGAAAGTTACCATACCATCCTTCAAAATAGTCATTTCCTATAACTATGCACCGCTGAGATCTGCTATACATGTCTTGGGAAATTCGCAAGAATTCTTCTTTTGGGATGAAGTTCGAAAGCTTCGTCACGTTTCGTTGGATGTCAGCAATATGGTGAAATTTCTTTCAAAGAGAGTTTGAGTCGTGAAAATAGGAAGAAGTCTTGAGGATTAAGATCTGGCGTGTATGGTAGGTGTTCAATTTGCACTATCCCTCATGAATTTCTTTCGGTGTCTTGCAAAGCTTAAAACCAAACTTTAAACTGATCTTTTATTCGTTCATTTTCCTGTTCTCAGTTAAGAACCAACACACTGAACAAGCACTTAGTAAAGTACTTCTTACACAGAACATAAACGACACTCAACTGAACAACGGTGGGGGAAGATGGTCTAAACTTGCCTCTATGCAGGTGCAGCGTTTTGTTTCCGCAGTGTTGCCAGATCGGTTGTTCTGAATTCATTCACCGAACTTTATTGTCAGAGGTAGTATGTGAAATTACTAAACTCTATGGTCATTAATTTTCTTATTAGAAATCCAGAATATATATATATATATATATATATATATATATAATTTGCATCTTTAAATAAGGTCCTAAAAATTAAATTTATATCACAAATTTTTAATTGCATTTTTCAGCGCTTTGAGCAAAACTTCTGTTTTCATTTCAATATTTAGAAAACTTTTTTTTTATGCCAGGCTTGTAATACGTCAAGGTATGCATAGTAAATTTTTCAAAAAATGCGTTTGAAATTTCTAATATTTTTTTCCATAGCACCATCTTTATTTCGAAATAATGTTGAAAGTTGTATGCTAAGTACCAAGTGTATATTTTTGATGTATTGAATTGGTTTACAAGCACAGAATGCAGCGAAAAAAATAACAATTATACAAGGTGTCCCAAAAGGTCGTTTACAAACTTAACATGCTGGTCTGTCATATCATGATGAACAATAATAAATGGGAAACTAAGGGTCCCAAACGTCTTCCAAAGGAGATATGCGCCGTTAAAGTTTAGGGTCCAAAAATTCAAATGATTATAAAAAACAGAAAAATTGGTCGATTCGTTTGCGGTTTTCACTAAAACTATTCTTTATGTCAGTATTATCTTGAAAATAATTTATAAAGATAAAATTCAAAAAATGCCGATAGAGGGCTCTTTAGACTTTGGAGTAACGTACAACTATTTTTTTCCGTTATTTTTTGAATCTCATAATTTTTTTTAGAAGCTTAGACATAAACTTAAATTTTGAGATGAAAATCTGAATCGTTGGGAGTGGTAAAGTAGCGCAAACTGAACTGTGTTCAAAAGGGGTGGGGAGATTCAAATTTCAAATGATTATAAAAAACGGAAAAATTGGTCGGTTTTCGCTAAAATTATTATTTATGTCAATATTTCCTTGAAAATAAATTTTTAAGTGTATATTTTTGATGTATTGAATTGGTTTACAAGCACAGAATGCAGCGAAAAAAATAACAATTATACAAGGTGTCCCATAAGGTCGTTTACAAACTTAACATGCTGGTCTGTCATATCATGATGAACAATAATAAATGGGAAACTAAGGGTCCCAAACGTCTTCCACAGGAGATATGCGCCATTAAAGTTTAGGGTCCAAAAATTCAAATGATTATAAAAAACAGAAAAATTGGTCGATTCGTTTGCGGTTTTCACTAAAACTATTCTTTATGTCAGTATTATCTTGAAAATAATTTATAAAGATAAAATTCAAAAAATGCCGATAGATTGCGCTTTAGACTTTGGAGTAACGTACAACTATTTTTTTCCGTTATTTTTTGAATCTCATAATTTTTTTTAGAAGCTTAGACATAAACTTAAATTTTGAGATGAAAATCTGAATCGTTGGGAGTGGTAAAGTAGCGCAAACTGACCTGTGTTCAAAAGGGGTGGTGAGATTCAAATTTCAAATGATTATAAAAAACGGAAAAATTGGTCGGTTTTCGCTAAAATTATTATTTATGTCAATATTTCCTTGAAAATAAATTTTTAAGATAAATTTAAAAAAAAATCCGTTAGAGGGCGCCTTAAACTTTAGAATAACCAACAATTATTTTTAACCGTTTTTATTTAAATCTAATTAAATGTTTGCAAAAGTTTAGACTTAAATTTTGTGCTCAAAATCTAAATCGATAGGAGGTGTTAAGAAGCGCAAACTGAACTGTGTTCAGGAGTTGAAATGTTACCTTCCCCACCCCTCGAACGCAGTTCAATTTTTGGCCGCTTAATTACTCACAGCGATGCAGATTTTGAGCAAAAAATTTAAGTTTGAACTTTTACAAGCATTTTATTAGACACAAAAAATAACGGTTAAAAATAGTTGTTGGTTATTATAAAGTTTAAGGCGCCCTCTGACGGAATTTTTTGAAAGATATCTGTAAAATTTATTTTCAAGAAAATATTGTTATAAAGTTTTAGCGAAAACCGACCAATTTTTCCGTTTTTTATAATCATTTGAAATTTGAACCTCCCCACCCCCATTGAACACAGTTCAGTTTGCACTACTTAACTACTTCAAACGATTTAGATTTTGAGCTCAAAATTTAAGTTTATGTCTAAGCTTCTAAAAAAATTTAATGAGATGCAAAAAATAATGGTAAAAACTAGTTTATCCTTACTCCAAAGTCTAAGGCGTCCTCTATCGACATTTTTTTGAAATTTATCTTTATAATTTATTTTCAAGAAAATACTGACATAAAGAATAGTTTTAGTGAAAACCGCAAACGAATCGACAAATTTTTCTGTTTTTTATAATCATTTGAATTTTTGGACCCTAAACTTTAATGGCGCATATCCCCTTTGGAAGACGTTTGGGACCCTTAGTTTCCTATTTAATATTGTTCATCATGATATGACAGACCTGCATGTTAAGTTTGTAAATGACCTTTTGGGACACCCTGTATATCTTTACCCATCTATCTTTCTCTCTCTATCTCTATGTATGTGTATATAGACAAAAATTTCTCTCTACCAACCTATTTATCTGTCTACATACCTACCTTACCTACTTATACTTATACATATTTTATTTGTGTTAATGGTATTTTGAAACGGTTTATAATGGATTTTACGTGTATATATGTGCACAACTTTTGTACTTTCCTAAAAATTAAATTCCTGAAGATGCCCGAATTCAAATATCTTGCAATTTAGCCTATTTATAACAGGCCGTCACTTGAGAATAAGATTGTTCAATCTAGCCAAAACTCACTTTGCAGTTACTTTGAAAACCAGCATGCTCTGTACGTGCAACTGTTAAAGTTTCCAAAAAGCTTTTGGCATTAATAAGTACTTATGTGGGTATAAACAGCAATTCTGCGAAATTAAAATTTGCAAATAATATTTTCGTGTACTTTTTTATATACAGTCCAGTCATATTAATATGACCATCTTACGATTTCTGACGTTTTGTTAATATATGGAAAAATACATAAGGAATTATACTGAAACTCCAGGTGCGTAAAGTAATTATGGCAAGTCATATATTTTAAAGAATATTTTTTTACGAAATCTCATAAGGGACCGTCAACAAATTGAAAAAGAGGGAATATCTTTTCGGATAGCCCTGTCAAAACTAATGTAGCAAAAAGGGTCAAACTGTAGATTATGCTTAAATGGATTAATGTAATAAACTGTGTTCATTTTTATGACGATTGCATATATACACACAGAGAAATTATGGCTTTCATAAAAACAGTCCCAAATTTTGCCAAGTTTTTTGCTTATAATTTGCAGAATTCTTAATATAAAAAAAAGGTTATTTTTAGAAACATGACATACAATATCATACACAAAACCTGTAATGCGAATTAAATAATAATTATAATTGTACGAATAATTAGCAGATTTAGTAAATAACTAATCATTCCACAAGCGTGAAAGCAATCAAAATATAATTTGCATAATGTATTAGCTAAATCTATAGAGCAACTATTGTGGAAAAGATTGTGAAAATTGTGAAAATTATCTTAAAAATTGTGAAAATTATCGTTGACAGAATAATCTCAAAATCCGTTGTTCGCAAAATGAAGCAAAAAGATGTGGGATGTATCCAAATATAGTAACGCGTACAGTATAATGTATGCTGTATTGACATTAATCAATGAATATATGGATACAGCAACTCATCTTTTTGTTTCTTTTTTGGGAACAACGCACTTTGAGCTTATTCTATCGACGATAATTTTTAGAATTTTCAAGCTATGTTTTTGAGACTTTCAAAAAAGTTGCTGTATACATTTAGCTAACACATTATGCAAAATTATACTTTTATTTCTTTCACGCATGCGCGATGAAACATTATTTAAGATCATTTCATCCTCAACCAACTATATGTAAACAAACGAGTCTCATTATATTTAAATTTCTTGTGTCTTAGTAGGAAGGTGTCTGTGTGTGTTTTTCAGCAATGAATTTTCAATACGAATCCTTAATAAACCAACACAATACACAACAAGTTGGAAATTGCACGTGAAGCGTAGCAAATTAGGTGCGTTCGTATGATAACGAAGTTTTAAAAATATTACTTTCATATATCAATCTCATAAAATTGTAAATAGTGAATTACAATTAAAACGCTCATCAAACAATGTTCTCCCTATACCATTATGTAATGGAATACTTTTGTGTGGCCTTGTAAATCAATAACAAATGTTCTTTGCACCACAAATTATGTAAGATGTATATTATAACATGTACTTTATAGTTGCATGTAAATTTTATTAAGTTCGCATGAGTGTAACACGATTAAAATGCATTTGAAACATTTTTTCCCATTCACCGTAATGTAACGGAATACTTTTGATTGTCCCTGTACTTGATCTATGCACAAGATTATCAAAAAACTTGAAATAACTCGACAGAATTATGTAATAATTGCGTATTTTAAATTTCAAACGATTAAAATGCATTTGAAACTTTTTTCCCCATTGACCGTAATGTAATAGAATACTTTTGATTGCCCCTGTAATTGATCTATGCATCCGAGTTTCATAAAATTTGAAATAACTCGACAAAATTATGTAATAATTATGTATTTTAAATTTCAAACATATAGAATATATTTGAAATTTTTTCCCCATTGACCATAATGTAATTGAATACTTTTGATTGCCCCTGTAATCGATCTATGCACAAGATTATCAAAAATTTTGAAATAACACTACAGAATTATGTAATAATTGCGTATTTTAAATTTCAAACGATTAAAATGCATTTGAAACTTTTTTCCCCATTGACCGTAATGTAATGGAATACTTTTGATTGCCCATGTAATTGATCTATGCATCCGAGTTTCATAAAATTTGAAATGACTCGACAAAATTACGTAATAATTATGTATTTTAAATTTCAAACTATTCGGTTGGGTAGTTTTTGCGTTGTTATATGCGGACGGACAGACGGATGGACAGACGGACGGACAGACGGACGGACAGACGGACGGACTGAACGACCACTATAGGAGCTACGTATTATATAATTACGAACGCACCTAAAAATGAATACAATTTGATGATTTTAGCACAAATTTTAACATGTAGTTTATATCTCTAATGGTTCAATAAAAATCACTATTCAACAAGTACCATTTTTCAATGTAGTTTTATGTACACCGTATTACACAATTTTAATATTTTATTTAGTCCACAGTGTCATTAATGTATCTTATAATAGTACAGAAACCGGAGCGTTTAAAAATTGTCGTTGAATAAAGGTTGTTACTAAATATAACATCGTTAAATCAGGGTTGTTTTTTATTTTTATCGTTTAAGGAATTCTCTAAGTATTATGCACTGATAAATAAAATTTTGTAACGCAACATTTTCTTATACTTATTTCACAATAAACTATTTGAAAAAGAAGTTGAGAAGAGCCCAGAAATTACTATGCGTATTTATGTCTACAGGTGAATGTATTACTTTTGATAAAATACCACAGTTCGTCTTAAAACGAAAAAAGTATCAATAATGCAAATATATATATATATATATATATATATATACTAATAACTCTTTTCCAGAATATACATTTAAGATGCAAGTAAAGATATCCTATAAATCAATGGCGCTGCAACAGAAAAGAAAGAACTCCTATTCATTTTATTGATAATGGGATCATTTCCACATTTCCAGTCATAATGTCTCATTCAAAATGCAATTTATGGACGGTCCAATTTTCTGTAGCATAAGTCTTGGTCTTATCGATTAAATTGAATCTGTAACCAATTTATTGTTCTGGAAAATATTTTTTTCTTTGCAGTCGTATTCAATCGAGCCATATTGAATGTTTATTTTTGTTTATGAAGATAGTTTTGCGATGCTAGAGGACAATAAAATTACTAATAAATTGTTGAAAAGAGAATTTACAATATTTAAAGATTGTCCATATGATGTTAATGTGTTTCAAATATTCTACTCTGTGGAGTGTTTGAATTGAATGATGTAAAAAATTCTGTTTTCGTTTTTGGGTTGCATTGAAGTTAGCGAAATGTAGGTAATAGAAAAAAATGATAGTCTCTCTTTATTTCTTGAATGCATAATACAGTGATACTAATATGTTGTTTAAAAGAATATAAGTCATATGGCGTTAATATGGGTTTAGATATTTCCGAATATAGGAAGTTTAAATTACTTGGAGCGAAATATTATTTTGTTTACGGTTTATATCGGATTTAGAGACATGTAAATAATTGAGATGAATATACTTTTTTACTTTATGTCTTGATTTTATAAAGCTCACATATTAATAGACTGTTGAAAAAAACAATAAAAATTAATAAATTACTATGCTTGCAAATGTTCTAGTCTGTGGATTGTTTAAATTTTTTTGTAGGTTATAATAAACTTAGTTATATGTAGGTAATTTAAAAGTATATTCGTTTTTACATTAGCTCTTGAATATATAATACTCTGACATTTATAATTTGATCCAAAAATAAAAAAAAATAGCCATGTGACATTAATATGCGTTTAGGTTTTTCCAACTGTGACTTATTTCAATTTCATATTGTGAAATATTCTCTTTAGTTTCTGGATTTTAGTTGTGTTAATGAGATGAAATAATTAAAATGCATGTATTTGCTTTATTTTATTTATTGATCTCATTTTTATTATATAATGTACCATACTAAAACACTGTTAGAAAAAAAATAGTAAAATGTTCATTCATATGGTATTATTTTGTTTTCAAATATTTCTCTGTGACCACTTTGATATGAATCACGTAAAAGTTTCTTTTTTCGTTATAGCGTTATACTTAAATTAATGAGATTTACTTCATTTTTTTATTTTACTATTGATATTTTTTAACTTTATTTTTCAGATTATGCACTAATACTAATAAGCACTTCATAAAAATATATTTACTCGTGTGATATTAATCAGTGTCTGATATTTTTTAATCGCATGGTGTGAGTTGTACTAATTTTCTTGTGGTCGGATTTAGTAAGATGCACATTGAAATCCGGATTGAAATGAATTGAATGTGAATAATTGAAATGAATATATATATATACATATAAAAACAATCACGAGGGAGCCATGGCTTCGAATTATTATTTAAATAAACATCAAATTTTAGTAATTTAACTCTTTAGTGCATAATGTGCCAGTCGACAACAAATCAAAATTTCTCTCTTTACTTTTTTTTGCCATTTCATTTTCATAAATTTATGCTTTTCGTATTCATTTTGACCTTATATTTAAGTTTAGTTCATTGAGAATGTCATAGGCGATAATAGTTGTTTATAATTTGAAATAAAAAGGAACATTTGAAGCCTTCCATTTTTCTAACCATTCAAAATTTTTTCTGTTTCATACATGTTAAAACTTCCGAATTCACTATTACAGTGAAAAATTTAAATGACACATTATGTCGATCACGAGGGTTCAAAAAGCATAGGTTTATTGAAGTATTTGCATTTTAAAAGAAAATATTGGTACTTCATTTTCCAAACAAATTGTTGAATTTCGGCTCCATACCCTCTTAGATATCTGTAATCAAAATTTAAAATTCAAGGAGCGTAACAGCGACACCTTTTGGTCAGTATACACTCAAGCCTCATAAAGCTCAATTTATGTGATAGTGCAACAGAATATGAAGTTTCATTAAATTCCATGCATAAATAATAACACGATAACATCGTGAAAATCGTAAAAAAAAATTGTTGAATTCAGGGAATGGTACAGAAAGATTTCCCGGAGCATTGAATGACACCCCAGGAAGATTTCAAATTTTCAGGTGCTTTATGCACAAAATTCCAATCCCCCCTCCTCCTTCCACACATAAAAATAAACAGAAATCTATGTCTCTCTCCAGAACCGTAAAAATCTGTCCCGAAGAAACATGTCTGAATTCAACACCCCTTAAAAAAGCAGTATAGCAGCGTATCCTGTCACATGATTTACACGAGAACCCAACCAGGAACAACTTATGGCAAGGCCCAACAGAGAATGAAGTTTGGTGAAAATCCGTTCATTAGTTCTTGAGATATGATCGCTAAAATCGTATGTATCCTGAAAAACGGTTGAATTCGGGGGTATCCCGAAGAGGGACATCTCCGTCCGTAACTATTCCTCCAAAAGGTTTGAGATTTTATGTTAACGTACAAAAAGTTCTATCTCTCTTCTCTGAAGTCTAGAATGTAAATGGATAAATGGATACATCCCCTCATTTTTCTGCTTCATTTTGGGAACAACGGATTTTGAGCTTGTTCTATCGACGGTCACTTTCAGAAATTTCAAGCTATGTTTTTAAAACTTTTACAAAAGATGTTATATACATCTGGCTAACACAATATGCAAATATATTTTGATAGCATTCAAGCATGCGCAATGAAAAGTTATTTATTAAATCTGCTCATTTTCATACGATCTTTGTTATTTTTTAATTCTGATTACAGGGTTTTATGTCCAGTTTGTTCGTCATATTTTCTGAAAAGAAAATTTTTTTTTATTAAGAACTCTGCAAATTATGAGCAGAAAACAGGGCAAAATTTGGGACTTTTTCTTATAAAAACCTTAATTTTTCTATGAATATACATGCTATCTACACAAAAATAAACACAGTTCGTTACAATAAGCCACTTAATCATAATCTACAGTTTTGCTATATTAATTTTGACAGGGTTATCCAAAAGATATTCGTTTTTTTCATTTTATTCACGGTCCGCTATGGAGTTTCGGGAAAAAAATCTTCACGAAAATGTATGACCTGTACTATTATGTTTACACATTTGGAGATTCAGGATAATTCCTCATAAATTTTTCTAGATATTTAACAAAATGTCTAAAATCGCAAGTGGCCAGTCATCGTTGGTCATATAGTGTATATATACATATTATTGAATATATAAAGTCAAAATAAAAGTACTAGGAATTTGTTGAAAATTGAACTTATTATTTTAATAGAACTACTTTAAGCTTATTCGCGTGTTGGCAATATCTCTTATACTGGGCCCAACTGTTTTGCTGATATTGCATTAATTGGCAATACTCTCAATCATTTAATTATATTTTTAAAATATTGGTGTCGGACGTTCCCCTCAGTCCACACAACTTTGAAGAATGTCCGTGGTAGATATAGCTGCCACCACCGATATTACTAGGTGATATCGGTCACCCACTGTGAGATTGGTGTAAATGAAGACTTACGCTAGTAACTGAATTATCAGTTTATTAAGAATATATGTACACACAAAATACGCTATTTACAAATATATACAACTACAACTCGGATATAGGTGATCCGGTTCAACATTAAATTAGATACCGTAAAGATTGTTTGTGTACTATTCCAATTACACTTTCCACCTCACACTCAATACACGTTAAATTCACTTTTTTGGAGCTCAACCTTGAGTCTCCCAACACAAGTATACTGGGCCTGCACTTCTTAGCCCAGAGCACTAAACACCAGGACGTCTGTCCCTTTGCGCACCAGAAAACGCACACTTTATGCTCTTCCACCCAGAGCAACTTCTAGGTCCGAAACCTAGGTACCGAATCAATGATCTGAGGTAAACTTGCCCTCTCCAAATCACTGCTTTCCCCCACATAAACACCTTTGGAGCCTCCTCATTGGACACTCCATTCTTTTCTTGCTTAGTGGCATACTACTAATCTGCTCACCATCCGCATACTTCACTGACAGGCGGACATGCCTCTCAGCTATCTCTTTTCTCTAACACCCCACCTGTAAAGGATTAGATAGCAATTCCCCTTTCCACGAAGAAGGAATGTCACCTTGGAAATTCTGTACACAACCATAAAATATGAGATATTCAAATAGAGAAAGAGTAGACATTACATTCTTTAGCACAGGTGCTATCAGATCCTGACACCCCCCACCTTAGCGGAAAATATGCCTTTTAGGGGCTAATTTTCCCCAAACATATAGTAATATCGCAGAAGAGTTCAATAGTCTCTTTACAGATTTCTTCATTATGCTTATTACATAAGTATTTCCAGGTGTCTGAACACTATCTACTGACATCTCTACTGAACCTTTACTAATATTATTATTACCTAAACAATACACATGTTAATACAATATTATAAACAAAAAAATCAAAAAATAGTTACATACACACAGTAAAAAAAAATTAAATGTGTGACGACATCCCTTTAAGTTTGTCCACTATTGGGTCGTTGATGTTGATGGGCTAACAACTGGTTGTTCTTCCCAGCTCTTTCTATGTAGCCTAGAAATTGCGTCAGCATTTAAATGTTGGGCTCCTGGACGATGAGAAATACTCAGGTTCCGGCGTTGCAAGGCAAGAGCCCATCTTGTGAGTTTGGGTGATCTTGGGGTTGTTTCGGTGAGAAATTTTAATGGATTATGATCCGTAATGATCTCAATTTGAGATCCATAGGTCCATTTTTCAAACTTTCGCAACCCAAAGAGAACACTCCAAGCCTCTTTCTCTATACTCGGCCAAGCACGCTGAGCCCCTGACAATTTCTGACTGGCAAATGCTATTGGTTTAAACTGACCCTTTTCATCTTTTTAAAACTTTTACAAAAGATGTTATATACATCTGGCTAACACAATATGCAAATATATTTTGATAGCATTCAAGCATGCGCAATGAAAAGTTATTTATTAAATCTGCTCATTTTCATACGATCTTTGTTATTTTTTAATTCTGATTACAGGGTTTTATGTCCAGTTTGTTCGTCATATTTTCTGAAAAGAAATTTTTTTTTTATTAAGAACTCTGCAAATTATGAGCAGAAAACAGGGCAAAATTTGGGACTTTTTCTTATAAAAACCTTAATTTTTCTATGAATATACATGCTATCTACACAAAAATAAACACAGTTCGTTACAATAAGCCACTTAATCATAATCTACAGTTTTGCTATATTAATTTTGACAGGGTTATCCAAAAGATATTCGTTTTTTTTCATTTTATTCACGGTCCGCTATGGAGTTTCGGGAAAAAAATCTTCACGAAAATGTATGACCTGTACTATTATGTTTACACATTTGGAGATTCAGGATAATTCCTCATAAATTTTTCTAGATATTTAACAAAATGTCTAAAATCGCAAGTGGCCAGTCATCGTTGGTCATATAGTGTATATATACATATTATTGAATATATAAAGTCAAAATAAAAGTACTAGGAATTTGTTGAAAATTGAACTTATTATTTTAATAGAACTACTTTAAGCTTATTCGCGTGTTGGCAATATCTCTTATACTGGGCCCAACTGTTTTGCTGATATTGCATTAATTGGCAATACTCTCAATCATTTAATTATATTTTTAAAATATTGGTGTCGGACGTTCCCCTCAGTCCACACAACTTTGAAGAATGTCCGTGGTAGATATAGCTGCCACCACCGATATTACTAGGTGATATCGGTCACCCACTGTGAGATTGGTGTAAATGAAGACTTACGCTAGTAACTGAATTATCAGTTTATTAAGAATATATGTACACACAAAATACGCTATTTACAAATATATACAACTACAACTCGGATATAGGTGATCCGGTTCAACATTAAATTAGATACCGTAAAGATTGTTTGTGTATTATTCCAATTACACTTTCCACCTCACACTCAATACACGTTAAATTCACTTTTTTGGAGCTCAACCTTGAGTCTCCCAACACAAGTATACTGGGCCTGCACTTCTTAGCCCAGAGCACTAAACACCAGGACGTCTGTCCCTTTGCGCACCAGAAAACGCACACTTTATGCTCTTCCACCCAGAGCAACTTCTAGGTCCGAAACCTAGGTACCGAATCAATGATCTGAGGTAAACGTGCCCTCTCCAAATCACTGCTTTCCCCCACATAAACACCTTTGGAGCCTCCTCATTGGACACTCCATTCTTTTCTTGCTTAGTGGCATACTACTAATCTGCTCACCATCCGCATACTTCACTGACAGGCGGACATGCCTCTCAGCTATCTCTTTTCTCTAACACCCAACCTGTAAAGGATTAGATAGCAATTCCCCTTTCCACGAAGAAGGAATGTCACCTTGGAAATTCTGTACACAACCATACAATATGAGATATTCAAATAGAGAAAGAGTAGACATTACATTCTTTAGCACAGGTGCTATCAGATCCTGACACCCCCCACCTTAGCGGAAAATATGCCTTTTAGGGGCTAATTTTCCCCAAACATATAGTAATATCGCAGAAGAGTTCAATAGTCTCTTTACAGATTTCTTCATTATGCTTATTACATAGGTATTTCCAGGTGTCTGAACACTATCTACTGACATCTCTACTGAACCTTTACTAATATTATTATTACCTAAACAATACACATGTTAATACAATATTATAAACAAAAAAATCAAAAAATAGTTACATACACACAGTAAAAAAAAATTAAATGTGTGACGACATCCCTTTAAGTTTGTCCACTATTGGGTCGTTGATGTTGATGGGCTAACAACTGGTTGTTCTTCCCAGCTCTTTCTATGTAGCCTAGAAATTGCGTCAGCATTTAAATGTTGGGCTCCTGGACGATGAGAAATACTCAGGTTCCGGCGTTGCAAGGCAAGAGCCCATCTTGTGAGTTTGGGTGATCTTGGGGTTGTTTCGGTGAGAAATTTTAATGGATTATGATCCGTAATGATCTCAATTTGAGATCCATAGGTCCATTTTTCAAACTTTCGCAACCCAAAGAGAACACTCCAAGCCTCTTTCTCTATACTCGGCCAAGCACGCTGAGCCCCTGACAATTTCTGACTGGCAAATGCTATTGGTTTAAACTGACCCTTTTCATCTTTTTGAGTAAGACAACATCCTACTGCCAGGTCGGAAGCATCTGCGTGGAGCTGATATTCCCGACCTACGATAGGTGTAGCCAAACTCGTCACTTTACATAACTCATCCTTAAGAGTATTAAATGCTTTTTCTGCCCTCGCATCCCATGGTACAGTATTTTTAACCTTCCCTTTTGTCAATTCGGTTAAAGGTATAGCAATTTCGGCATAATTTGGAATATAAGATCGGTAAAATCCCATTAATCCCAAAACAGACTTAACTTCCTTTTTAGTTTTTGGTCGCTTTAGATCCCTTATTGCTCCTATTTTTTCCTCATCAGGTGCATGCGTTCCACCCCCAATTACATGACCTAAAAACTTAGTCAATTTCTCTCCAAATTTACATTTATCTAGCCTAATCGTAAAATTTCTGCTTTTAAGTTCTTCAATGACAGCCCTAACATGCTCACAATGCTCTTCCCAGGTGTCGGAGAAAATGATGACATCATCAATATATGCTTCCGCATACCTCCGATGACCTTGAAGAACCTCATTCATATCTTTCTGAAACGTGGCAGCCGCCCCTGATAATCCAAAAGGCATTGTACGCCACTGATAAGTTCCATTATGCGTTGTAAAAGCTGTCAAATGTTTACATTCCTCCGCCATTTTAATCTGCCAATAACCTCTCAATAAATCAATCGACGATAAATACTTAGCCGCCCCTGCGGTATACATGATTTCTTGAGAATCTTTCATCGGAAAGGTTGGCACCTGAGTTACCGAATTTAATGCTCTATAGTCTATACAAAGCCTAACAGTTGCGTCTTTTTTCGCCACACAAACAATTGGATGACTAATTTCAGCATTTGACACTTCGATTAGATTTAATTCTAATAACTCCTGAATCTGCCTATCTACTTCCTCTTTATAAGCTACCGGTACACTATATATCTTTGGCTTTTTCCTTTCCACCCCCGGTTTAAGATCAATACGATGTTCCCCTACATCAGCTGGTCGTACAGGACCCATAAATACCTCTTTATTCTCCCTCAAAATAGACTTTATATCTTTAACTTGATTGTTAGATAACCCTTTTATTTCGAACCTCTCTATATCTCGTTCTACTTCCTGATCCCGGTTCAAAATAGGAATTTCCCCAACTTCTCCAAATTCCTCATCACCCTCGAAAACAATATTAACTATATTACATTTAGCAATAAATTCTCGTATTTTATTTTGATGCACACGCTTCCTACTCCCGTCAGCTAACTCAACTATAAAAGAATGCTGGTTTCGTTTTTCGACTATGGTTGCCGGCCCTTGCCACCTAGAATATAACTTATTAGTTGAATCGGGGATTAACAATATTACCTTATCGCCTACTTCAAACGTTTTTTCCTTAGACCTTAAATTATAATGGTAAGCCATTCTATTTTGTTGTACCTCAGACGATAATTTTGCCTCATTTGCGGCTCTTTCTAAACGTCCTCTAAGTTTATTCAGATACTCGTGAATCGGCGTAGTATCTAACTGCGCCCCCTTATTTTCTCCTGCCCAAGATGACTTGAGAATCAATAAAGGACCCTCCGGGGCTCTACCATATAATAACTGGAAAGGTGCGACTCCCGTCGTAGAATTTGGGACTTCTCTATACGCCCATAATACAAATGGTATTTGTTCATGCCACTTTTTTCCTTCTTCTCTAATAGTATGATGTAACATATGTTTAAGGGTCTGATTAAATCGTTCCACAAGCCCGTTAGACTGTGGATACTGTGGGGTCGAAAATCTTGGACTAGCACCTAACCTTTTCTCAAATTCTTTCGTTAAGTCGGCGGTGAAATTGGTTCCATTATCACAAGCAATTATATTTGGAATTCCTGTCCTCATAAATATTTGAAGTAGCGCATCACACGCGGTCTTAGCGCTTAAACTTTTTAGAGGGATCGCATCCGCCCACCTGGTATGTTGATCAATTAAAGTTAATATATACTGATGCCCTTGGGAACTTTTAGGATCAATAGGCCCAATTAAATCAACATTAACCACCTGAAATGGAAGTTCCGGGCGCGACACTGGGGAAATAGGAGCTCTATCATTTACTTTAACCCCTCTAGTCAATTGGCACTCTAAACATGACTCACAAAATTGTTTAGTTTCTTTCGCCATCCCCTCCCAATAAAATGAATACCTGATTCTCTGTAAAGTTTTCTTGGCAGCATGATGCCCTCCAAATACCGAACTATGCGCTAATTTTAAGATTTCTTCCCTTCTTACTTTGGGTACTACTAATTGCGCTATAATTTCGCCTAACAATTTCTCTTTATGATATAATAAACCATTTACAATATAATAATCCCCCTTATCCATTTTAGCTAATTCCCAAGCTTTCTCTAATTCTTTACATCCTAATTGGGATTCCTTAAACATCTCGGAATTGCTAACAATAGCTTTATTACCTTTCTCCACTTCCGTTTTTTCCGTATTCTGAGTTTGTACATTTTGCGAACTCGCTTCTATTGCGTAAACATTACAACTATCGTTATTCATACCTTCCCTTTCACTCAAGTTATCAATAATAAATTCCGAATTTTCTAATTCTTGGGCCTCTAGCAATGGCTCCTCGCGGTTGACACCTGACAACTCATTAATCACTTCGGGATGCAAAATCACTTGCTCATTAATATTATCAGTCACTGCGCAAAGTACTTCCTGATGAATTATATTAGTTTGTCCGAATTGCGGAATAGCTAACGGTAGTTTAACCAACGGCGATTTAACTGCTTCACCGAATAACCCTTGTAAATAAATACTACTCGCTCCTTTCAATTTCTCTTCCGGTACCAAATCTTTATGAACAACACTAATTTCACATCCAGAATCAACCAATCCCTTTGCTTTTTGCCCATTTACACTAACTTCAATTTTCTCAAGTTTATTTAATTTCTCACCAATAATATTAGTTCTCTGTTCGGCCTTTGCCGATATTCTTGCCACAATAGCTCCATTAGGTAACTCTTTATTTTCTTTTACCACAATCTTATGCACACCCGCTTTCGGATCTCGCCCTTTATTACCATTATTTGCCTCATTACCCACTTTATTACAAAAACGTTGGTAATGACCTCTCAAACCACATTTAAAGCATTTAGGAGCTGAAGCGTCACTAGGCTTCTTAAAATCTATTTTCCTATCCGAAAAAGAATTAGTCTCATTACTCCCGTTTTGCCTCCAATTGTTACTAACTTTGCTATCCTCCCTCGGTCTCATTTTTTCATTGTTTACATGCCTATCTTTACCTTTAAAACTTTTATACGCAACTGCATAAGATTTATTTTTATGGTCAAAATAATGGTCACATTCTCTAGCAATTTTAGAAGCTTCTAACAATTTACCCTGGTGAGTTAACCCAATATATGACGCAGTATCCTCATCTAACGTACTTACTAATTTATCCGTAACTATTAACTGGTTGACCTTTTCATAAGAGTCAGCACCTCTAATCTTACAATAATTTTCCCATGTCGCTATTAAACGCGATACAAATAATACATGAGTTTCGTTCTGGTTTCTCCTAGCCTTCTTAAAATTTTCCAAACATGCCTTCGGTGTCTGCTCATGTTCCCTTAGAACTAACTCCTTTAACTCCTCATAATTCTCCATTTGTTCCGTAGTGGTATAAATTAACAAATTATCCGCCTTATCTCCTAACATATTTAGCAGAATTTCGGCCTGCTCGCTTTCCGGTACATTTTTAGTTTTGAATGCCCTTTCTAAACTGTTGAAAAATAGATTCCATCCCTCAGTCCCTTCCGGTACTTTGATAGATAGAGTTTTTACGCTTTTGATCAATTTTTCTTTATTACTTTCATTATTAGATTCCCTAGAAACATTACAATTATTTGCCGAACCTTGAACCCTTAGTCTCTCCATGTCTAATTCATGTTCCATCCTTAATTTTTCTATCCTCTCTTCTCTTTCCAACCTTTCGTGTTTTTCTTCGCGCTCTAACTTTTCCTGTTTTTCTAACCTTTCGCGCTCTAATTTTTTCTGTTTTTCTAACTTTTCGCGCTCTAATTTTTCCTGTTTTTCTAACTTTTAGCGCTCTAATTTTTCCTGTTTTTCTTCACGCTCTAACCTTTCCTGTTTTTCTAACCTTTCGCGTTCTAATTTTTCTTGTTCTAATCGTTCTGAAACAATAGCGTCAGATAATTCCTTAATAACCCCCTCGTCATACTCATCACTGTCCATTATCTTTTTCTTAAGCTGAATTCTGGTATCATCTTCCGCGAATTCAACACCCAATTCTTCAGCTATCACCTGAAGATCAACCTTTTTTAGTTTGAATAAGAAAGCCATACCTTCACCGATTGTTATTACCACCCTACAAGAATAGTTAAACCTACCCAATTAATATTTCCTAATTTTCTAACTTAGTACAGATTTTTCTCCACTTATTATACTAAATAATACCCTTCAGATAATCAATACATTTCATTTCTAATTAATTTACTGAATACTCTAATTTTTTCTCAACCATTGATATCACACAATTTACTTCCAATAAAACAAAAAGGTAAAACAATAATTCGATTTGCTTACTAGGCAATACAGATTTCAACTTATACACTTAGATAACAACATACAATTTATAAAATAATACTTATATGTTGAAATTGAATAGGAGTATTGATGTCAATAAAAAAAATCAACATAAAGAAGAATTGTAAAACATGCATATATAAATTTCTACAATTATCCTCACTAAAATATTTCCGAACTTAATACTGGTTCTTACACTTAAAACAAATATACTGAAAATCTTTACTTTTATTTTTCTTCACTATGGCTCTCTTTTGAGCCTTTTTTTTCACTATGGCTCTCTTTTGGGCCTTTTTTTCCACTATGGCTCTCTTTTGGGCCTTTTTTTTCTCACTATGGCTCTCTTTTGAGCCTTTTTTTCACTATGGCTCTCTTTTGGGCCTTTTTTTTCACTATGGCTCTCTTTTGAGCCTTTTTTTTCACTATGGCTGTCTTTTGAGCCTTTTTTTTTCTCACTACTATTGGCCAATTAATATCCTAAGCAAATGTTATTATACACTCTTCAAACTTAAAAAATGTTGCTTCATTTAAACATTACTTTAACAATAATTTAACTTTAAGTAAATTTAATTATTCCTTCCAACTACTATTACCACAATTAGTAAAAAAAAAAATTATAGACAATCAATACTAGCTCAAGTTATTATGACCTTTCCTTAAAACAATAGCCAATATGGTTATTAACACTTTATAGGTAGGGAGTATTGATAAAACACATAAATGATATAGACAATTTACTTAAATTGCTATTAATTATACAACAACAAATTTTGGTTCGAGATGTCAGCAGAAAGATATGATCAAAACACCTTACCTTATACTTTCTTTGCTGGATTACTTTTCTAATCACAGGTAGCTCCACGATGTAGCGGTAATATGGCACAATAGTTCAGTTTAGTTCTCTCTAATAAAGATACGCACAACACTTTAGTCCACACTAGACGATATGGCACGACACTTTATCACACACTCGACGATCCGGCACGATACTTTAGCATACAGTCGACGACCCGGCACGATACTTTAGGACATACTCGACGATACGGCACAACACTTTAGGACACATTCGACGATACGGCTCGACACTTTAGCATACAGTCGACGACCCGGCACGATACTTTAGCACACAATCGACGGTCCGGTACGATACTTTAGCACCCATTCGACGATATGGCACGATACTTTAGCACTTACTCGACGATATGGCATGACCACACAAGAATTCCACTGGATACTCCGGCATTAACAGACTGCAACACGGCTCGCTGGTCACTGGTTTCAGGCGATTCTATCCCGACGCTGCCAACAATTTGTCGGACGTTCCCCTCAGTCCACACAACTTTGAAGAATGTCCGTGGTAGATATAGCTGCCACCACCGATATTACTAGGTGATATCGGTCGCCCACTGTGAGATTGGTGTAAATGAAGACTTACGCTAGTAACTGAATTATCAGTTTATTAAGAATATATGTACACACAAAATACGCTATTTACAAATATATACAACTACAACTCGGATATAGGTGATCCGGTTCAACATTAAATTAGATACCGTAAAGATTGGTTGTGTACTATTCCAATTACACTTTCCACCTCACACTCAATACACGTTAAATTCAGTTTTTTGGAGCTCAACCTTGAGTCTCCCAACACAAGTATACTGGGCCTGCACTTCTTAGCCCAGAGCACTAAACACCAGGACGTCTGTCCCTTTGCGCACCAGAAAACGCACACTTTATGCTCTTCCACCCAGAGCAACCTCTAGGTCCGAAACCTAGGTACCGAATCAATGATCTGAGGCAAACTTGCCCTCTCCAAATCACTGCTTTCCCCCACATAAACCCCTTTGGAGCCTCCTCATTGGACACTCCATTCTTTTCTTGCTTAGTGGCATACTACTAATCTGCTCACCATCCGCATACTTCACTGACAGGCGGACATGCCTCTCAGCTATCTCTTTTCTCTAACACCCCACCTGTAAAGGATTAGCTGGCAATTCCCCTTTCCACGAAGAAGGAATGTCACCTTGGAAATTCTGTACACAACCATACAATATGAGATATTCAAATAGAGAAAGAGTAGACATTACATTCTTTAGCACAGGTGCTATCAGATCCTGACAATTGGTTTAAACTATTGCTAATGAAATAGTACTATAGGACAAAGTTGACTTCCTACATTCAAAATATTTTCACTGAAACGGCAATATTGCTGGCTTCTGATCTGAGTTTTACATTTGAAACATTTTAAATAAGATGTCAAAACATTTCTTCCAATACTATTTCAAAATTGATTTAACCCTTAACTGCAGTGACAAAAATTATCTCATAACGACTGGGAGCGGACTTTCAGACCGCTTAATTTAAAGGTGAATAAAATGCTATATTAACTCTCAAAATATTATTTAAGTAATAAACGTTACATACCAGACTATTATAAATAAAAATCAGCTATTCAAAAGTCTCCAGAAATAGAAATAAGGCTCGAAATGAAACAAAATTTGATCAGTATCTATAGTTAAACTAATAATCACGAGTTCAACTTTGAAACTTGTAAAACTTAGCGGTCTCTGAGACCGCTGTCAGTATTTGTGGGTTAAAAGTTTTATGCAAGTAAGCTAACATTGGTCAAGATGAGCCTAATATATAAATACTGGCCAATATATTATTACCAATACAAAAAGTAATATTATCTCAATATTTCATCCCTGTTAGATATATATTTTTTTAATTTTCCAGTTTCGGATTTCTAAATCCAATGAC
Organism: Maratus speculifer; assembly: GCA_964019185.1. NCBI lineage: Eukaryota > Metazoa > Arthropoda > Arachnida > Araneae > Salticidae > Maratus > Maratus speculifer. Next base: position 130,497,970 of record OZ025299.1, on the reverse strand, counting down.
CGTAACGATCTCAATATTTTGTTTTCGATTATGCTTATAGTTTTATTTACACTTTAAAAAAAAAGGGGGGGGGGTTAGGGACATTTGTTTTACGAAGCTGAACTACTAAACTTAACTAGTCAGATATATTATAATCTTATCAAATACATAAAAGCGTTGTTTTTGTAATACTCATTTGCAATAGTCCAAGTAGTTTTATGAGTGCACTTTCGACTAAAAAAGAAATATTTTCCATTAGTTTGATTTTGAATTGCAAACACTGTATGTACACTTTGAAAATTAAATAACCGCTGCGTCCATTTATGTGGTACTATATGTTTTCTATTTTATATACATTCATTGTAGCGTACTTCGAAAATTCAAAAATTCAAAATTGACAATTAGGACACAACTCATATAATATTTTTTAATGAAAGGATAATATATATAAAAGGTTTGTGAAGCAAATTATGGCGAGTAGTTTTAACAGACTGCACGAATAAAAATACTTTAAAATAAGTAAAAGGTACTCGGAACTATTAAAACACCAGTAAATACTCCAAATGAAGTATATTTTACTTATTTCAAAGTACCCAATTTTATCTCTGCAGTCTGCAAAATCTACTTGCCATAATTAGCTTCATAAACATATAATATTTATTATCACTTTATTAAAAAAATATTTCATATGTTTTTGTGTATTAAATAATTAAGTGTATTGTAATTATGTGTTACCTGATTTGAAAAAGAAAAGCTCTTACTAATGAACAGCTCATTAAATTTTCAAAAGAACATTTTTCATATCATGAAAAAAATATGCGTTGCGAAACCAATTAAATACGAAAGGCAGTTCTTTTCCGATAAATAATGTATTAACTAGCTATTACAAGTTTCTAATTAAAACCTTATAGATGAATTTTTTAATGACATTATTAATGAATATGTTAATAAGAAAAGACAACGTTATTCTAGATAATAAAATTCGTTTAGACGTCTGTTATTTACCTTGGAGACGCTGGAATTTAAATTATATTAATTAACAATGTAAAAAAACATTAATTTACTACAAAAGTAATGTTTTTTTTTTGTAATAAAAGTTAAAACTAATATTTTAATGTTAGTCAAATAGAAAAAAACCTTTTTTTTCGGTCGGAAGCATTTCAATGCATTTTGGAAAAATAATTATTTTATTTCTTGTTAAATGTTCTAACGGTGATGGATATGTGTTCAAAAATATGTGGTTAAGTAAAGAACGCATGTACAAATTTATTGCATATGCTACTAAGAAATTGTTTGATGCAGTTAAGTAGCTCTTAGCAGGTTAAAGATAGATATCTTCTTCATAAAACAGGGTCAATTCGAGATATCCTTATCTATGGTGCTTTCTATTATTAAAGTTAAAAGCTTTAATTAATTTAATTTATTTATTGAACAACATATATCTGACTTGTGTTTTCGACATCAAAGCCTGCCTATAAGTAATCATCAATATATAGGGAGCGATAGCACAAGGAAATTTTATAGCAGAAGAGGAATACAACCGGGAGCAAAGAGTGCGTGCAATGGAGCCAGTAGAATCGAACTCAAACAACCTCCTACGTTTGCAAGCAATTAGGTGCGTGATGCCTTAACCACTCGTCCGTGGAGGCCTCCGGTTTTAATTTAAAATTCTCCCGTAGTAACTGAATTTCAATCTCTTCACAATAACAGAGTATTTTCAGAATACCGCTCGTTATCAGTGTTAAAGACAGATTTCCATGCTGCGAACAGTTTAAATACGGAGGCATATGACGATTACATGGCGAATTTCATTGGATGTTTCTTTTCCAAAAGCTATGTGGTCAGCATTATTTATTTATTTATTTTGTCTACTTATTTATTTTGATTTTTAAAGGTTTCGAAACAAAACGTAAAAAATTAACAAAACTAATGATATTCAAGGTATATTATAAAGATCTCATAGATCATTTCCCATATCAGTAGCTCGCCTGTGAACGGTGACATCATCAAAATCCCCGATTAACATTAAAATAAATGCTGCTTCTTTGTGGTTGATTGAACCATAGAGTGAGTTACGATCTCTAACACATATAGATGTGCAAAATCGGCCTTTTGTTTTTGCAGACTACTGCTTTTCTTAGTATAATACATCAAATTGGATCTTTACATGGGGAGAAGGGTGGGATTTTTGTCCATTTTTACTCCTACATCATATAGTGAATCAATAATTTTTGTGTTAATTTCCAGGTCAAATACCAGCATTTTTTTTATAAAAAAGTAAAACAAATTCAAACGCGTATTATTTTGCTATCCATAAGGAGATATTCTCTCTAAGAAAAGACTGGTTTCGAAGAGAATTCCTGGTCTGGGAATTTCAGGACCCGTCGTACCCTGATATATATTGAGTGAATACCTGGCATGTAAAAATAAAAAAATATGTATAATCACACTAGAAGATAGAATAAATTTAGTACACAGGCTAAATTAACTCTCAATTACTATAGTAATACCATGTACACTGCAGGATTTTTTTTCAATGTAAAGCATTCTTTTAATCGAATTGAAAAAAAAAATCTTCCAAAAATAAAAACGATTTTTTTTTTTTGTTGAAAGCCAAAATTTTTTACTTTATTTTCCAGTGTATATAGAGTTCCTGCCGTGATCCCTTAAAATATCTCTTTGTGCATCTTGTACCGTTGATTTTGCGTGTTACATAATCATCAAAACTCATTGTCGATCCTCATTATGCTAAACATTCGATTCTGTGTTTTCTTTAAATATTTATTTCATTAGTCGCCTTGAATGCATGCTAAACATTGCAACATATTACTTTTATTTATATTTTAATATATTTGCTAATCCTTTGATAAATCAGAAGATTCTGACAGAGCAATCAATAATTCTGTATGATCCTAGCAGTATTTGGTATTTTCTTTGCTGTTATGTATTTTATCTTTCTTGACAAAAACCGCTTAATGCACTTAGTCATTTATGTTTCATGTCCATTTGCAATATTTATTCCAGTGTCATGAGTTACATTGAATTTTCAATGGAATTACAGAAAAGATAGTGAAAAATAATTTGTAGGTATAAATTAAATGTTTACAAAATTTCCATTTACCTTTCATTTTGAAGCATTTTTTTTAATCTTAGGAAGCCGCAAAAAGAATATTTAATATTGAGATAATAATGCTTCAAGCAATCATCATAGAAACCAAAAAGTTCTAGATTTAAATATAAACGTTCAGATATTACGGGAAGCAACTGAGCATGTTTGTTTCATGAACTTTTGCATAAACCTTAGAAAATTACTGTTTTCAGGTGTTTATGAACGGTTCTTCAATTGTTTTTTATGATTAAGGAAAAGTTCGGAATGTCGTGAGTAAGTACGAAGTGACAATGAACTTTTGTTTTTCTGCTGTGCAAAAAAACAAAATCTTTTCTTTAAAAAAATTATTGTTATTATATTAGAGTTAAGTTTAATCATTTAGATTAAAGCTTTTCATTATTTTTTTTCTGACAAGCGACAATAAGGCCATAGCGAATTAGTTTTCATATCTACTGAAAATACGTCATTCCAAAACTTGTCAGTTTTCAATAATTAATTAATTGTTTTTTCAGCAGACAGAACAAATGCTTATTCTGTATTCTAAGCAGTTTTAGGAAAAAGAAAAATATCAATTCCGTTTTGTACGGTAGGAAAATTGCATTCGCCTTTTATTCCTGAAAGAGAAATCAAAACGTAAAATAAAGCAAGTAAATAAATGAAAATATTTTATTGTCGTGTAAAGGAGAAAAAATGAGAAAAACTCCAGCTCTCTTTATTTATCATCGCTTCTTCTTATTACATTTTTTAACGAGTTTTATTTTTAAACCAGAAACTGTTTTTACATTTCCTTTAACTTACATAATATTATACATTCGAATTACTCATGTAAATGCTTTTGTAAAAAATCAGATTTCAAATACTTGCGAATATGAACTTTAATGTGAAGAAAAAGTCTTGCTTGTTTTATTATAAAAAAATAGGTCTTTTTTTCTTTTGGACTTTCTTATTAACACTATGTCGAACTAAACCTACGCTTGTTAAAAAAATAAAAATAAAGAAAAATAAACAGAGATATATTTTAAAAGGGGTTAGGTGATTTTTAAACGTTGAAAAACATGGAATGCCACTGTTGTTTATGTTCATATTATATACTTCCTAATGCATATAAAGGGTGAGTCATAAATATCGAAACAATAGGCTATCTCCTTAAATATTGCCCCTAGACCTATACTTCCAATTGCAAAAATTCATAAAAAAAGGTGAAATTTTTGATAAGATAAGTTGGAACTCCATGGGGGGTCTATTTGAAAAAATGCGAAAATTAAATTTTTATACGGCCCCCGTAGGATGAAAATTCCAATTAGGAAAACTTTCCTTATCCAGTCCTGAATAAGACACAAAAAGTTGCATCTTCATATCTTTAATATTCTCGAAGTTATAGCCGTTTAAAAAATTCATCAGGTTTTAAAGGATTAGACACAAATTGACACTTATTTCCAGGCCAGTCCGTGCTGTGATTTTAACATTTTTCCAGGCCGGGACAAACTTTTTTACCTATGAGTTGGTTTGGGACCGGACCTGAATATTTCGATCCATACAAACCTGCAATGTAGAGTACCAACATATTTTGAAAACAAGTTTAGATTTAATTCAATACGCTGCTTTGTTATGTCCAAATAAGAGGCACTGTCTTAAACCGACATATAATAATGCACAATTTGTGGACAATCCCTCATCTGCTCTCAAAACGCGATAAAAATTCTTCCTTTACAGGCAAGGTTAAGTGGTGTAAGTCACGAATTTTGGAGAATTTTGGATTTTAATATCTCTGTCAAGTTTTTAGATATGGAGATGAAATTTTTTTTGTTCAATTTAGGAATGCATAAGGAATAATTTCCTAATTGGGAATTTTGCAATACGGGGGCCGTATAAAAATTTAATTTTCGTATTTTTTTCAAATAGACCCCCCATGGAGTTACAACTTATCTTATAAGAAAATTCAACTTTTTTTATGAATTTTTGCAATTGGAAGTATGGGTCTATGGGCAATATTTAAGGAGATAGCCTATTGTTTCGATATTTATGACTCACCCTGTATAATGCACATATAATCTTTATATATATACCGGGTGTCCCAAAAATGACTGATGGATTTTAAAATACAATAACTTGCAAACGGTGACAGCTATTTAAAAAAATTTTGCATAGCAATGTATAATGTCAGGAGTTTTTTTACCGTAATTTTTTATTTTAGTTCGAATTTAAAACAATAGGTGGCACTGACGGCGATTGAAGGCCAGGTGATCAGTGCTGCGTGAAGCGTCGACCTGGCCTTCAATCGCCGTCAGCGCCACCTATTGTTGGAAATTCGAACTAAAATAAAAAATTACGGTTAAAAAAAACTCCTAACATTATACATAACCCTCCTGCAAAAATTTTTTAAATAGCTGTCACCGTTTGCAAGTTATTGAATTTTAAAATCCATCAGTCATTTTTGGAACACCCGGTATATATATATATATATATATATATATATATATTACCATAGGTAGCAAAGGTAATTAACAATAACTTGGCATAAATGAAAATTTATTCTATGAAAACACTTCTTAGAAAGTCATTTCAATGATAAATTATTTTTCATGAGAAAATATATTAGGTGCACTTTTCAAGAAAACTATTAGTTTAAATTTTATATATTTTAAAAGCATCAAAAACCATGTTAGACATAATGAATCAATCAATTTATTTTCTTTCATTATACATTTTTTACGTTTATACAACATGCGATTATTTAAAAATAGCCTTTTTTATGTATATTTACATATTCATAAAAATTATTTATCATAAAATAAGAATTTTTTTAATTCAGAAGATGTTTTTTAGCAATTTATAACATTCTGAAAAATTTTAATCTTCTGGTCTAAACAGAATTTTCACAAAATGAATCAAAACTTAAAAAAACTCAATTTTAGAAAAATTTAACTGTTTGAGCTCGAGACGTGAATTGCACTCATCACTACTTATGTACATACTGCCCTATGTAAATATGGGATCCAAATGACCTGGACACCACTAATTTCTTACAATTTATCTCGCCATCATCAACTGCAGGAAATTCTGTCATGATGTGAAGAATATTACTTTAAAATACTTATGTCCAAAGCATTTGGATTCCAGAATCACGCGGGATATCTGACAACACTAGTGGTGAATGAGATGCCATCTTTTCAATTCAAACGACTAAGGGGGTCTTGTATATTTTAAGATCGTCGAAAATCAACAAAACCATTTCAAATTTGAATCAGTGTATCCGCATTAATTTTTAGGAATAAACATGGAATTTTGGCTTTTGATTAAATAGATTATGCTTTTTCATATAATATCACTAGAAACTGAGTAGTGTAGAAGAAATACTGACTGAGTAGTGTCTTAGAGAATTTGTGTATTGTTGAAATTAAATTTACCATTTTCTTTACGTCGTGAGCTGGGGTCTAAACATTTGGGCGCCAACGGGCAGTCACTCACCATTACATTTTATTAGTTTTTTTCGCTTAAAGTTTATTAGCATTCTTACAAAAAACTAATGGGCGCCTAGATTTTTGTATCCTTGGCTGTAGGTCTTTGCGCGCATATATTGGGAAATTACGCTTGGATTGTTATGAAACTTGATATGTATAATCAGCATATATGTATTTTTTAAATGATCTACTCTTACGTCAAAATGATTTATTAACTATGTAAAAGAAATATTTTGTAAAAATGAATCAAAAATTTACATTTTTTGATAAATGAAAAGAATCATAACAAAAAATACTACCAATGGAAATGCTTTAAAGTAGATCATATTAAACACATTTATTTGGTTAGTTCTTATACTAGAATTTTATAACATTTTATACGTACCTTCTCAAGATATCATGCGAGCAATAACTTACGGAATAAAAAAGGCTATTTTAATATCGACAGTACGCAAATTCTGTGAAAGGCTATTCAGTTTCTAATGGTAACTTATTAAAATGCACAATATTTTTAACCAATATTCAAAATTTCACTATTATATATAGAAAGGGTTTGAAGATTGAATTATGATGAACAAATTATGAATGTTTTCGTTAATTTTCGTCTTGTTTAAAAGGTACAAGATCCCTTAAAAACATTCACAGCACAAAATTTTCTTCTCTCAATTTTTTTTTTTAAATTTCCTAAGAAAAACCTAAATTAATCAAAACGACCATACATTTTACAAACAAAAGAAGTTTTTGTATTTTTTAAGTAATGATTAAAAAATCTATTTGAGATTCTTAACGACCTATAAATAAATAATTTTCATATGCGTTGTTTAGCTTTTATAACATGCACAAATTTTAAATTAGTTGTGTAGTGCATAATACAGAGTTTTAACAATGCACATTTCCTGATTCATTAGATGGCACGCGTATTTGATGCTATAAAATCCTATAAAATCATATAAATCAAAGATATTTTCAGATAACATGTGTATATATTTACTTATACATTAAGAGGTCTATTGAGTATTTTGAATCTAATATTTTCTTCTGTGTTTTATCACAAAAGTAACCCCGTTCCATTTTATTCAGATAAATCAACGGGGCAACAAATATGAAAGAGATATTGATCAAGAAATGGGATAGTATAGTTATCCGAAATTTATTTTTTAAATTTCTCAATTTCCGTTACCACAGATTTGAATGCCAGAACATTATCCTTGTCTCACAAGATCACGATCTCTTTCTTTTTTTGCCACTTTGCTTCTTACTTTACTGTTTCATTTGTTTCTTATGTAATCAGGCTTTCAATATAAAATTTAAAATAATACATTTCACATTATATTATTCACATTAGTGTTCTGTGATAACGATGAAGAAAGGATGTTTTCTGTCAATTTATTATTATTAACACATTATTTTGCAGTTAGTATGCGAAATGACGATTTATGCGAAACGCACAATATTTTAATATATTTCTTTTATATAGGGAGAAAAATGCTTGGATCAACAATATTTTTCTTTAAAAATATTGTTGTACGTTTTTTAATTATTTGTAAAAAATGCAATGTGTTTGAACAGGTTAAAATTTATCACAAACAATTTGAATTCCGTGATTTTTTTATTATTTCAGAAAGAATTCAAGTAAGTCTTTTAAATTAAGATACATAAAATAACTCTGCAATCTTTTAAAGAATATTCAAAAGATTGTAAAAAAGTCAATCAGGATAAAGATTCACCAGCTGCCATTTTCATTATCGAGGTAGGCAAAACTGAGGAAGCCAGCTATTGACATCAATAGATATAAAATTGTGAATTCCATCTGATTTTTTTATTCTTTAACTTCTGAAAGATTACATGAGATGATTATGGTATTTCAAAAGGTGCGGAATCATTGCAAATGTTTGTTTTATATGGATAAATTTAAGGTGTTTCCTAGGTCAATTTGGCCAATATAATTCTTTTTCTGTTATTTTTAATGTCTCTAAAATGCATTTTTTTCCAAGTGGAAAAAAAAAATATTTTAACCCCCTGACCGCCGAGCAAAAGGGCAAAACTGTAATGTTTTTTTTCTGCAATTTATTTTAAATGCTAATAAAAGAGGGATCTTCTATCATAGTACAATTTTTTTGTTACACATATTCTCATAAGCCTTGAAAGTATCAATCATAACTTAATTTCTTAAAACTGGATTATATTTGTAGAATTATATTAATTTAAATAAAGCTTCATCTGCAGTGAAACCTGCAGCCTAGTGAACGGATATATCCGGTCGCGGCAGTGGGACGGTTAAAAAGAAAAAAATAATATTTTTTCATTGTAGTAGGCTTACATGCTATTATTTAATTATATCAAAATATTTGTTGAAGAAAGTAGAATTTATGTAGCAATATTTTAAATAATTTCATTTCTTTTTCTTACGCCGTGGTATTTTCGCGACCGTTGGCATAAATTCATGCCTTTGGAATACATGTACTCCATCTACGGTCCCTATTATTATTACTTTTTTAATTTTATACATGTTAAATTATTCTTTCAAAATATACACAATGTTTGTATTTATATAATCGGTGGAGCATATGCGCAAATACATCGATTACAAATAGTATAAATGATATACATATCCATTCACGGTATAAATACGAATCTGTAAATCCTTTTGTTAAATAACAACACATGAAAGTGTAGCACCCATTATCTTATTTCTTAAAAAACAAAAGCATAAGTTTATCTCCTAAATTAAAACTGTTTTTGGCATGTTTTTAATATAAAATTTATTTATTTTTTCTTGTGTCTGACTCAAACGATTTTTTTCTTCATAAAGACATTAAAAATTCTAATAGCAACCTAAGAAATTCTTTAGTTGCTACAAAGTATTTGATGAAGAATGTAGAAGCTATGGAAAAAAGCCTTTAAATAATACTTTTAGTTTTTTGGGGCTTTCTCAGGACAATCTGGCCGCAGAATGAGAAGAAGATTTTCGCAGGATCGATAACAGCGCGGTATATGTGGGATGGGTGTGTAAGTTTTTTAGGCTTTTCCATGCATGTGAACGATAAATCGGGTCACTTTCTCCCGAAAATCTTCCCTGAAGGAATTCCTTCTATAGGAGTATGGGCAAAAACTGGCCTATAATTAAAAAGCTTCCTTCTTCATTGCATTCCATTTTGTATCTTATTTCAAATAATTTATTGGTTTTAGACACATATTTTTATTTATTTAAGTGTCACCTTTCTGAAAAGGATTAGTTTTTTAAAAATATTTGTTCAAGAAAGTAGAAGAAAGGAAGCAATAGGATAAAAAATTCACTTACTTTTTCTTGATCCTGGTTTCAAGGAATTCATTATCCGTAAAACAAATTCTTTCCCTTTCATAACTATGGAAAAATCTTTAGCTTTTACATAATATTTCTTGAAGAATGCAGAAATGATGTAACAAAGTACTTTAATAAAATATTTACTTTTATTCGTATCAAGTTTGAAGTATTGTATTTTTCTTTCTATATATATATTTTCTTTTATCTAGTACTTGTATGGAATTGTTGACCTTATACAAAATATTTGTTCAAGAAATATTTCTTGTTTTCGTTACGCAATCGTTATTTGTAAATTTTAATCTCAAGTAAACTTTAATTTATTTTATCGAACTAATACTACTTTGAGCTTTAGAAAGAACGCTGCCTCAGGAATCTTGTGAAGGACACTTATCAGCCGAATCTGCCAGGTAAGTAATTTTATATTTTTTCACTTTTTTATCTTATTAAGTTTTTTATACTCATGTGTCTGTGCTTTCAATAGTCAGTTGCTCCTATTTTATACTAGCATAAGTGCAGTTTGTTCGTCTCACCTTTGAAAACACAAAACAAAAGAAAAGCATCTCCATTGGATGTATTCTTACTAAAACTGTTTGAATATTTTATTAATTCTAATATACAATTATAACTACATAGGTAAAATATATTAATGGAAAATTAGCAGAATTCTTTTCATCAACCGGTCACAACAAATATTAAAAAAATTTCATTATACTGATTATTTTTTTTTATTGTTATAAGTATTATTATTTGACAATGACACATTTTTAAAGCTTTGTTCAAAATCAAAATAATATTAGATGAATTTTAATGGATAACAGCATTCTTTACATAGACAAAATATTCGCAGTAGAAACAAAAATACAATTGCTACTCTGTCACTGTCAAAATAAATTAAAGGAATAACTTGAAAAAATGATATTAGAAAGTTAGTTTAACGCAGTAATCTACTAAAAATCCAGTGAGGTAATTTTTTTTTGTTGATTTTTTTTCATTTGAGGTCTATTTTATGTAGGCTTTTAAGAAAAAATCATACACCACCTGCAGTTGACGTCAGTCATGTATATGTTTTTAATGTCACACTCTTTACAAGAGATCCAAACTGGACAAATCAAAAACGGTTGCTCCTATGTCTATATTTTGTAATGATCGAAGATATGGATCTAAATTCGACTAGAATGACATAACAGACATGTAAAAGCTACAAACATTGATGTATACAAGAAGGGTGAGTCAAATATAAAATAGGTTTTTGCTCCTTGTTTCCCCAAAGAATCTCTAGCGATTTTTCGGAACCATTAATAGAAAGTTGTTGTGTTATGAGTGAGAACTTAGTAGGTGATATTGTGTCTTTCTTTTACTTTTTCGTTATGGGTATGGGAAAACCAGCTTTTCCACCGTTTCTGCAACGAATCGTAATATTTTTTAAAGCGTTAAACCATCAGAAATTTTGAGTCTGTTGAAGCAAGAATAATTTGAAGTTCGCCGTGATTAAGGGCGCAGTTTGGTGACGTTACACTGTCTGTGAAGGGTTTGATTGGCGAGTAAGGAGTGGAGAAGGGAAAATGAGAGCTGCAAGCCAAAACTCGTCTCTCAGGTACAATAAACATTAAAAAAATATTATGTTGATTATTACTCTTATCGTTAATATTATTATTATTTAACAGTGACACTTTTTAATTTTGTTCAAAATCAAAATAATATTAGATTAATTTCAATAGATAACGATATCTTTACATAGATAAATATTTGCTGACGAAAAAAATCATATAAATGCTACTCTGTCACTAACAAGCCAAATTAAAAAAATGACTTGAAACAAAAAAATTGATTTTAGATAATTGGTTTACTGTAATAATCTGTTGTTAAACCAGCGGCATAAATTATATATTTTTTGTTGTGGATTTTTTTTTCATTTGAGGTTTACTTTGAATAGGCTGTTAATAAAAAATCATACACCGCCTGCATTTGACGTTTGGCGTCAGTCATATATATATTTTTAATGCCACACTCCCTACGGGAAATTTAAACTAGTCAAAACAAAACAAATTGCACCCTGTGTTGAATTTTGCAATGATGGAAGGTATGGATATAAATTGAATAGAATGAAATAATAGACATGTTAAGGCTACAAATAATGATGTTTATAAGGAGGGTGAGTCAAGTATAAAACGGGTTTTTGATCCTTGCTTTCTCAAACAATCCCGAGGGTTTTTTCAGTATGAATTATGGAAAATTGTTGTGTTATGAGTGGGAACTTGGTCGGTGACATTGTGTCTTTCTTTACTTTTTTTGGTACAGCCATGAGAGAGCAAGATATTCAACTATTTTGCACAACCAATTGTAATCGTTTTAAAGGTGATAAACCATCAGAAGAAGTTTTGAGTTTGTTAGAGCAAGGACAATCTGAAATTTGCCGCGGTTGAGGATGCAGTTTGATGACATTGTACTGTCTAAGAAGGGTTTGATTGGCAAGTAAGGAGTGGAGACGGAAAAATAAAAGCTGCAAGCCAAAACTTCTCTCTCAGTCAGCAAAATTCTCTCTGCTGTTTTTTTTAAAACTGGAAATGAGTAATTTTTAAGGTGCGAATAGACGCATCATACTGCTGTAATCGGTATTGGCGTCTTATGTTGTGGTTACGCCATGTTTTCAACCATTAATATGACAAGGGACAGTCACTGATGCCCTCCAAGATTGGAAACATTCCGTCAAGTAGAACTTAACTCCTTACCTCCTGACCCATTATTTCTTCTCTGCATCTTTTTGTTTATAAACCGCAGAAGGGTCCAGAAGAAAAGAATTCCTGGAGAAGGGCAGGACGTGTCCTTTCTGTACGCAGCCGTGATTTTCTTTACGACTTATGTACGGTGAATGCCGCCTACTATTGATATATGTTAAAGATTGAAAGCAATCTGCAGAGGCAAAATTTTTGGTGCAACCATCATTTGGTAAAAGATATCCCCCTTCTCCATGACAATGCCAGGCTTCACACAGCGGTTTTAGAAAAGATAAACTAGAAATAATGCATTAGGAAATATATAAACAACTTTCTTATAGCTCAGATTTCTCTCCCTGTCATTTTTTTGTGATTGTACAGGAATTACAGACGCTGAGGAACAAGCGTGCGATTGATTGACGATTCAACATCAAAGTTTTTTATGATATTTAACTCCTGGTTGAAATGTGAATTCGGATATTAATCATATTCGCATCTTTATGAATTCATTTTATTCCTTCATTCAATTTACTTTTTAAATTGAGGCCAGTAATTGTCTTTATTTCCTGCATGTCTTTGTTGTTCGTAATGAAGATGGCTTTCAGACTTCCTTTTTGTGTAAACATTTTCCTCTCAGTCTTCCAACTTAAAGGTATTCTTCTTATGTTCTGGACTTGAAATTTCCACTTTTTAATGCTTTTGTTTTTCGGGCAACCAATTTTTGTTTCATTCCTCATTTATTTAGCGCCAAACTTAACAATTTCAAAGTTATTGCCATTGATCATGATTATTTCTCTAATATTATAGATTTATGTGACGAAACCCGCCTGTTCTAAAAAGCATTTTAATTCCAAGTCTAATGCTTCAGTTGTTTTGACATGTTTCCCTAAAATCAGTCAGCCGTTTGCAAAGTCTTAAAAAAGTTTGATTTTAATGTTATTTTTCCCTTGGTTAAAATATCTTTTTTTAAATCTCAAACATCCTCTTAATCATATAGATAACTAAATTACCTACTAAATCTTTTACCTGTGTGATCTCTCTTTTATTGATCAAATTAATGGAGTTCTTAGATTTTATTTAAAAGAACACGAATAGTTTATGTTAAAATCAGGAACTTGAATGTTCTTCTATAGTTCAACATTATTAGTTTTTTCAAAATAGGTTAAATTTTTCCTCAACCACCATTATCCAAAAATGTTCTTTTAACCTTGACTTTGATTTTTTGGGAATCTTATCACATCATTAAAAATTCCCACACCTTAGTCAATGACTTATATAGTACTCCTTATTTTCCAAGTATTTACAAAGAATTAATTTAAATTCCCTTTTTTGGTTTATTTTCTTTCCTTTCGTTTTCCCTGTAATTGTCTCAACTTGTCCACTCAGTTATTTCATGCTACTTTCTGCTCATTGGTTGTTATTTGCGTGCTCTCTACCATTGGGTATATAAGCCACCGCCTCTCTGTGAGCCTTTTGCTTCTTTTTATGTATTATTTGTGCATTTTAAACGTTAGTTTTCTGATTTTTAAAATCCTTTTGTAATCAAAGTTCGTTCCACGCATTTTTAAGTTTTACACTGTTAACGGTTTTTAATGCAGTACTGACTCGTTTTCAGAGTGTTTTCAGCAATGGAGATTTATAAAACAGTTCGTTGATGCAATCCTACAAAAAGAAATCACATGGCCTAAGATCTGGGAAGGTTGATGACTATGTGAATTAAAATCTTTATCCATACCTCCAATTGAGCATTAAGTGTTGGGAAAAAATTGGAATTCTTTCTTTACTATCTTTTGAAAATGTATATTTTTCAAATTCGGCCATTCACTTGAGCTAACCCTTTATTTAATAATTTATCCCATTTTACACCATATAAAAATGGATATAAGTGCACTAAATACCACAACAGACAAAGATCCCTAAATTTTTTTAAAGTATTTAAAAAACAAATTTTAAATTAAGTCTATAACACAATTCTACAATACAAATATCTTTGTGAGAATATTTAAAGAAATCTATCCCCACATTTGTTCGTAAATTTCCATTTTAATCAAAACTCTATTTATTTTTTCTTTTCTGCGATGTAAAATCAAATATTACTGTTTTCGTTTGCAATATATTTTGTCGGGTTAAACATTTAGATGCTAATATAAGTAAACTTTCCAAAAAAGCATTGAAAGGAATGATTTTTTTATAAATATACTTTTTTATTTTCTTTATGCTAAGGGATTTTTAGATAACACGATTCGAGACTCTTTTTTTTATCAGCTGTATAGACACACTTTTAGCGACGAACATCCAACATTTCAAAAAATACAACAATGTACTTGTCGAGCTGGCAATATTCGAATTGTTTAAATCAGTCAGAAGCATTTTATTTTAAAAGCTTCAATCTGGATTTACAATGCTAAAGAACCAGTATAAACTGGGCTTTTCCCGAAAAGACATTTGCTTGCCTTAAGCCATTTCCTAATACTGTGAGAAAGAGTTCTCAAAATGTTTTTGCTCTTAGGCGTATTTTTAAAGCATTTTAAAAGCAATGAAATGATTTTTTAAATTTTTATTAGAAATAATATATTTAAATAAGTGTCCAATGATTTTCTTGAAAAAGCTTTAAGTTTATTTCTTTTTAAAATCTGAAGCTCTTTAATAAAATTCTTTGAAGCAGATATATATTTATCTTATGCATATTTCTTGTAATTAGTTTATTATTTATCAACTGAAATAAAAGATGACATTCATTCCGACTTTTGAAAGATTATTACTCTGATAATTTATATAAGAATCGACATATGTTTATTTTATTATAAAAAAAATCATTTGGATAAGCTTATTATTTTTTCTATTTAAAATTGATTATACCTAAATTTGATTGATATTTTATAAGAGATGTGTATAAGTAAGTAAAATAAGTATTTTTTAAGAATGTGGTATAAAATGCCCGTGCTTTCTTTATAATTTCTAAGATGTAAAGCACCAATATTTCACAATAGAAAATTTCGTTTAATATTTAAATTGCCGAATTTGCAATCGCTTTATTTAATCAATAAATATCTTAGGGAAAAATAATTATTTTAAAAGTTTTAATTTTTGCCAGTTGAAAAAAATTACTATTAATAAAACTTATAGAGAGATTTGTCAGACTATTTGCAGTTCTTCTTGATAGAGGCAAGATAAATATTTGTCTTAAATAAAATTAATTTATTTTAATCCATTTATTATGCGATCGAAAAAAATAAAGAAAAATCATGCTTCAAGCATATATTATGAAACACTTTCCATTACATTCATGATACTGTAACAAAATTTCACAGTTTAATAATGTGAATTTTAATATGCCAATATACACTTTTGAAAAATATGGCACATTTGAAAACACAATTTCACATACACTACAAACAATTATTCGCCCTAGGCCAACCACAATGTAACTCCACTCTTAATGCCTTTTTAAATTAACTATAAATGTTACAAACATCAATTTCAACACTGAGCATTTCATGGTAAACCTCCATAAAATACACCAGTTGCATGACAATCTTACAATATTTACGCGTGTTAGAGCAATGAAAAGCAGATTATTTATAATTAAAATAAATTTTTCAGCAAAAAAAGTTAAAAAAAATTGTTGAAAATATCTACTTATTTTTTTAACACTTGCATTACAACTGACATAGATACATTTACGATCATAATTTAGTATGGTGTGAGGGATAATTTACTCTAAAAATAACAAATGAAATTTATTAAACATCTTACGCAATATAAATAAACAACTATACATATATATGTATATATAACGACAGAAAAGGTGAGTTCAAAGCGAGAAAATTATAATAAAGTAGAAATAATTAAAATGTTGAAGTTCGAACACAAATTCCGGATAACCCGTTAAATATAATGGAAGAAAAATATTTAACGCATTTGTTATTAAAACTTTAATAAAAGTTATGTAATGATATGATGATATTTTAAAGCTTTATCAAACATTTATTCTTTATAGTAAAATAAAACTGATATTTTTAAATATTACGATATTTTAGAAGCACATTGTAGTATTAATAGAATTAAAACAATTATTTTAAAATGTTTGACCAAAAAGACTATAAAAATAAAAACTAAATGAAATTTATTCAACTTTAAGAATAAATTAAAAATTGAATTGAAATTCTATAAATTTTAATTAACTAATACTTTTCGTACCTTACGTAAGTAAACAAGTGAATAACATGATGGATTTAGAAATAAAAGTTACACCCTTGGTGGACTCAGGTATGTAATTATTTCTGTTGAATACACAATTGATTTGCATTCTATTTGCATGAACCAAGTTGAAATTAATTCTCAGTAAGTCGTATCTCTTATTCTCTCTCTGTCTCTAGAAGCATCGGAGAAAGGTAGGGAAATCTTTTTTTATATTTCAATAGTAGCAGTAAAAAAAAAGTTTAATTTTGATACAATAATGTTTAATTATACTTATACATTATTTGTTTATCTAATTCTAACATAGATTTATATAACTTTTTCTCTATTTCAAGAGTTAAAATTTAATTTTGTAGCATAAATCTATTTTACGGCTATTATTTTCCTATTTTCCAAATCCTATTTATAATTTTTATATATTGCAGCCCACACACTTTTTTTTAATTTTTCAGTAAATAACATAGTAAAAATTTTAACTTTGAGACATTCATACATATTTAAAATTAATGTATTTATTTTTTAAATATTCTTGCATAAAATTCTTTATGTTATACTTTCAGCTTTTCTCAGTAACTATAAATATATAAAGAAAAATGAGATAATTTTTTGGAAATAGGTGATTCTATGATATTTTAATTCATGGTCATGCAACTGGAATGTAAATACATGAATATTTCAACTTTTCTTAGTGACATTAATGTAAAACCCATGTTTATAAATTTTGGAATTTTAAGTATTCGTATTCCATTTTGCGTTATGTTATATTTACACTTACCGAATCAAAAATTTTCATTTTTGATCTTTGTCCACCAATTACTATAAACGATCTTAGGTATAATAGAAATAAATGCGAATGTAAAAAGTATTCATTAATATTTTCCGTAATAATCACCGATCTTTAATAATCGAAACCTTTGTCCACCAATCAGTACACAATTTTCATTGTCATAAAAGAGGTTATTACAAAGAAATATCATTGATTATTGTATTGTATTTATTAAAAGAAATCTAGGAAATAAACACATCAATCCGTTTCTCTCAATTCAAAAAACCGACAGAAACTCTTTTCAGTAATGTACATGTATAAACATGCTGTATTTCATACTTTAAGAGTCATATGAATATTTAGTTATACTTTTATGTTGCTTATGTTTTTACATTGAAAAAAGTATTCAAAAGCAGATAATTCTGAACTATTAGGTCATTAATCGTTAACAAAATTATATTTACCGGTGTTAAGTTAATTAAAATTAAAATGTATTTTTTAAATTTTATGTTATATTTTTTAATTTAATTTTACTTATTTTTTAATGAATATAATTCATTATTTGATGTTCAACAAAAACCAAAAGCTTATCCGACAATGAATGTATCTGGAAAATATTCCAAATATAGAAAAGAAAATGCAGTGAATCATGGTACGTTGGGCCAAGAGAAAAAAAAATATTAAATCTACTAAATCACTTGAGTTAACGGCAAAGTTTTGGTCTCAAAATATAGATGGCAGCACCAGTGTGAATTTAGCAGTTCATTGGAAAAAATTCGTGAAGATTCCACCATGGCAGAGTGGATCAAATCTTTGTAAAGTGAAGCAAAGTTAACCTGATTTGGTATAGAGCTACCCTGATTGACTGCACTTAAGGCTGCTGGTCATTCATTTTCTGAATTTCCCTCCGCAATGTAAAGTTTATGGGGGTTTGATGCAGTTTTGTATTCAAATTATCTCTTAAGGAAATTAATATTTTTAACTTTTTTTTTCCCCAGGGATCTCTTCTTAAAGGATGTCCTTTGTTTTCTTAGTTCTCAAAATAATTCTAAAATATTTGCTTAGTTTAATATTTTATAATTTAATCCTTTGAACGTCTTGAAAATGTGTAAAAATGCAATGTTGCTGTCTCTACATTTTGTCTTAAACGCGCACAAAATACGTGTTTTTCAGCATTATACAAAAACTTAATTACAAATATGAATGCAATCCTTGAGAATATTCATCGTTCTAAAATATACTGAAAAATCATTAAATCTATAGAATTATATTATCTTTAAGTATTGCTTATATTGCAGTGAAACCTAGAGCATAATGAACGGAATATTACGTTTGGAACACTTAGAGGGTGAAAAACGGACAAAGTGGGAATAAAATTTTAACTCTTCATATAAAATTATGCGTAGCTTTTTGAAATATTTTGAAAACAAAGAAAAAATAGACAGGCTTGAAGAAGAAAACACTGAAAAAAAGGAGTAAAAAATATCAATTCCCTGTAGAGAAATTTTGCATATGAAAATGCTGAAACGTCCACAGACTTAACATTACGTAAGGGAATTCGAAAAATGAGTGACCAGGAGCCTTAAAAATCGTAACTGTAAACGTAAAAGGGGAGGAAACGCAAAAAATACACACATTAATTTAAATCTAGACAATGAAGAAAAACTTTAACTAGAATTTTCGAGTGCTTTTTTTAATGGAAGTGTATCTTGATTTAAACATTTTTATGTTTTACTGAGCAATAAATATATTAGTTATAGAAAATAAATACAATGAAATTTATTTTTCAGATGATACGCCATTCGGAATCGAAGTTTGAGAAGTAGCTCAAAGACAGTCGTGTGGTAAGTTTGATGCTCGCCGATGCACATGTAAATATTTTCATTATGTGGTGTAATGTAGATAATTTTTGTATATAAATTATTTTATTTTCTTGAGCTGTTTAGTTAATCATGGCAAGTGTACATTTTACTTATTTTTTCTGGCATTTATTGAAAGCATAAAATGCTGCTTTGACAATCTTTATGCAAGTTTATGTTTAACCCTTTCCGCTGACATTAACATTATACATAGATGCCATGCTGATAGAAAATAAATTTGTTGAATGAACAGTGATAAATAATGTATACTATGCAACATGACACATTATGAAGTTAAAGTACATTTTATAAATTATGTTTTAACTTTAGATATCTGTATCAATCATATGCTTTAATTTTATGTTTCCGTCCTGTTTCAAACAGCCTATCAATAGGCAGCGCTTAATTTTTCTGCGTGAAGATACATGAACAACCTTTACACTGTACGTCCTATATCTTATCTTTTTAGACCACTTTTAATTTCGCGGTACACTATAAAAAAATACGTTAAATTTACGGCAAAAACTGCTGGCAGCAAAAAATTGCTATAAAATTAGATGTAATAAAAAAATTACATCTAATTTCACTGCAATTTTTACGGCAACATTGCTGCCAGCAGTTTTTTCCGTAAATTTAATGGATTTTTTTTTACAGTGTACACTTATTTCGGCAACTTTCTTTTTGCCTAAGTAAAGATTAACATTTAAAAATATTTTTAGCAGCAAAAACGCCTAATTGCATTTAAACACAATTTATAACGACTTGGCAACTTAAGGTGTCATTCGAGTCGCTCAAACAAAAAAAAAAAAAAAAAAAAAAAAAAAAGATAATAATGTTAAGTGTATGGGGGGGGGGGCGTTATTGTCAAATATCTCGCTCAAATTTTAAAATTTTTACATGATTTTTTAGCACAGGATAGTTAAGGAAGATCTATAATAAGTCAGTTTTTACCATTTTGATTTTGGTGAAATTTTTTTTCATATAAATAAGGAATTTGAGCGAGATATTTGAAAATAACGCCCCCATAGACTTAACATTATCATCTGGGTCGTTTTGAATGAGTAATCTGGGCTCTTCATATAAAGTAAGATTAGTATGATCCTTTGCAGTGGTGATAGCATGCGAATAGAACGGTAGAAATATTTTTTTAGTGGCTGAAGGTAGGTATACGACCGCAAAGGGCTAATATATTAACATAATATTTTTAGAATTTTTTCAACAGTCACAACTATGTACGAGTGTATTCGCATGTTTAATATTATATTATTAATCTAACATTGTATTTCTCCTAAATATTATTAAATATTATTTATAATTTAAGGTTCTACATACGTTTGGAGTTTCTCTTGTAACTTAAAAAAATATTCTTAAGATTACCATCTTACTCATTTACCTTTTCTACTTACAAGTAATAGAAAAGAAAAAAAACTTCAAATGACATATTGACATATCCTTTCCAAAAAGAAATTTATAGCACAAAATAGCCAAACATGGAGAACAAAGGTGCCAAACACTATTCACGAATAAAAATTAAAAATATTCACTGTCTCTAAATTGAATGATAATAATTTTGCTGATTTTACCTTTTTGAGCATTCTTTCCAAAATAGGGTATTCTCGAGGCAATACCATAGAATTATTTTCAATACTGGGGCTCATTATTGAGCCAATAATGCATTTATTGGGAAAATGGCGAATGAAATACTTACGTTGTGTAACTATTGGCTTTACATTCGAAATATTTGTAATGAATTTGTATTAAATATGAATATGTAATGGATATTCAATATGTAATGGATATGCAATATATAATGAATATGTAATAAATATGTAAGGAATATGAATTTGTAACAAACGTAATTATTAGAAAAAAAGGGAAAACAAAGCTGCACTTCAATTTTACACTGAAAGGTGTAATATTGGTAAACATCCAAATACCAGGACAATATTGCGTGCCAACAAGGACTGGCAAAGATATAGACAATACATAGAGAATGTTTTCTAACGAATAGCAAAAGCGAATGATATCGGTCCGATAATCTTTTTTTACTACGATACTTCAATTATTTGATAAATATCGGAATACAAATATTTACTTGCATAAAAAAAAATTCGAATTTCGGAACTAAGCATGCAAAATATAGTAAATAAAAAAATATTAATTTAATTTTTTGACTATTGCGTATTTACATTAGTAGTAATTGTATAACATTCATAAGAAAATATAATTCATTATTCACATAGATTTTTCGTTATGAAGTTTTGCTGTAAATTAATCTTCAAGGATAAAACAATATCTATATCTTTGATAAACAATGTTAAATAAACTAATAACGAATTTCGAAAAAAACAATAACTTTGCTTTTAGATATGATAATAAATCGAATCTAATAGAAAATAAGCGAAAGAATTTTATTATAACGTTGAAATTGAAAATTCGATAATATCACAGAAAACGATATTTTAAATGTGTGCAACGACTCTTGATTTTTATTAGAATTATTCTTGTGCACGCGTTTTATTTACGCTTCTTTTATGATAGAAAGGATCGAATTTTGTAATCGATTTTTTCCTTTACGTTCTAATGCACCGAAGTTTTGATATTTCTTTTCAGGTGCTCCCGTTGAGAAAACAATATTTTAAAATTTTTAGAATTTTATTACTAATTAAATGATTCATTTTAATTAAATCTTGCTAATATGTTGAAACATCTTTTGAAATATTTTTATTGTTTAGTAAAATAGTCTATAGATTTCAAAGTCATATAGCCATTTATAAAAAAAAAAAAAAAAAAAAAAAAAACCTCTCGAACAAAGAATCCGTATTCAGGAGTAATATTGAAATTAAACTCTCTGTAAGGTTTATTCATATGGAAATAGAAACATAACGTGTTCACTGTTACGTTCCACATTGCGATGTTAAATAAATAACAAATGGAATTTTTAAACAGATCAATTAACAATTTTAAACACTAACAATTTTCTTCAGAAATCTGTTATTTTGTTATTTCAGACTGCTTTATGGTTTTTGTTGTTATCTGTGATTCAAGTGGCTCTTGTTCGATTCTAAATTTTGGAAGATATTTTGCATTTCATTTCTTGTTTAAACGTTTAGTCAGCATATGCGAACATGAGGAAATTTTATACACTTCTGAAGACAGTTACGTGTATTTTTTTTAAATTAAGACATTGGGTTGGAACTGTTTCTCATTGAAAAGTATTATTTAAGGCATTTACGTTATTTGAATTATTCCCTCCTTTTTCAGCCGTCACCGAGTGGTTAAATGGATACACTAAAAAACAAATATGATTTTCAGGTTTAAATTTAACACTTTTGATGGGAAATTGCTTAATTCGAATATGCTATTTCTATTTTTTTAATATAAGGTTAAATAACGGTACTCATTTTTTTTCTTTTAATTTTTTCGGGTATAAAAATTGTTCTTTCATTTATATAAAAAAATAAATTAAGTAGATTTTTTTTCTTTTAACTCAACATTTGTTTTTGAAAAACGTGTGTAACGGGTTATGAATAGGTCGGTTTGTAAAGCATTAAATATTTAACTAAACCGTCCGAGGTTTGATTTCCAATTTGAAGCGATTTTTTATACAGAAAAACCTTAAAATATTTAGAATAACTCATTATTTTTCTGTGTTTCACGTAGTTGCTTAACTGTAACAAATTTTTTACATTCTCTGTTTTTATAAGAAATTTCCACTTTAAAAGAATGCAAAAATCAAATGATATTTAATAAGTATACTTAACAAATATAATTATCGTATATATATATATAAACTCCTTATAAGTTTGCCCAAAAATTTATTTTTCTTTGTATAAACGTAAACGATGGAATACACAAAATGTTTGAGTAAATGCTGTAGAAATTTTAAAAGATGGTAGAACACTCCAGAACAATGTTTTTGTATCTCAAAGCATGGTCACGAAATCATTCATTCAGTCACAAATATCGGATGTATCATTTAAA
The DNA here is from genome assembly GCA_964019185.1 of Maratus speculifer. Classification (NCBI taxonomy): domain Eukaryota; kingdom Metazoa; phylum Arthropoda; class Arachnida; order Araneae; family Salticidae; genus Maratus; species Maratus speculifer. Next base: position 130,474,594 of record OZ025299.1, on the reverse strand, counting down.
TTCAAATTCAGACTTTAATTTGTCAATTTAACAATAATTGAAATGTTTCACATCATTTACAACAAAGTTACCTCTTTTGTGTGAAATATATCGATATTACATGAAGTGGAATTATGACTTACACATCCAGAAAACGTTGAACTAGACAGAATGTACTTTAGAAAAGTAAATGACATCAAAAAATTGTGACAAGCCGAATCTGCCCACTACTAGGAGTTTTTTTTTGACATTATGGAATTTAATGTCATCTGTAAAATGTATTTAAATATCTTCATTATTGTTAAATAGGTAAGCAAACTTTTAATTGAAGTAGGACACTCTGTCTCATTGTATTTTTGACTGAATAAATAGGTATTAAGCCTGAGTTTCTACAGAAGAATTGTTCACTTTAATGCAATATACAGTTTTTATAACCAACAGTTTTTAAGGTATTCTAATACGTATGAAAAAGGTTTTCATAAATTATCGTTCTTAAAAATCACGTTCTTCAAAATTCACATTTAAAGTCTTTTTAACACATTCCAACAAAGTTGAAGCATGTTTATGCATCCGGTTTGTATGTTCGTCTGTCCGTTTGTCCATGCTCTAACTCCCGTAAATATGCTCGGATTTTCATGGAATAGGTAAACCTTATTTAGGGTCCCCTTGACAAGTTTTTTATTGTGTATGAAACATTTGGGATTAATATTTCATTTACAGGGGTACCCAAAAGTATTTCATTAAATTATAGTCTATGGACTATAGTCGTTATAGTCTATAGTCGTTTGCAGAGTATTTTAATGATATACTATTGCAATTGCGCTGAAACTGATATAAATCACTGAATTTCACTACGGTTACGTTAGAACAAGACAATTATAGCATTTTAAATCGTTTTAAAGGGACACACAAAAGAAAACATTTACAATACCGTCTTTGAATATTAATGTCTAGAAATGCATTTTCAATTTCGGCATGCGATTTTAATTTTAACTGTTTTTAAGTGTGTTCGTAATTATATAAATACGTAGCACCCACAGTCGTCGTCTGATCCGTATGTCGGTCCGTATATAGCAGCACAAAAAACTACCCAATCTAATCTTTTGAAATTTTAAACATATATTTGTCATAGAATTTTGTTGAGTCATTTCAAATTTTAGTAAAACGGATATATAGTTCAAATACTGAGACAGTCAAAATTATTCCGTTTCATTACAGCGATGGGATAAAATAGTTTGAAAGGCTTTTTAATGACGTTGCATCTGTTGAAACATAATGAAATTAATATGCATTTATGAAGAGCACTAAAATATACATTTTGCAGAATATGCCACACAAAGAATATTTAATGTTCAATTCCAAGGCTATACAAAAGAAGTCCATTACATAATGACATAGGGAGAGGGGGAGTATTATTTGCGGCATATTTAAGTTATGCTAAACTATTTCACATGTAATAAAATTGATATGCATTTTTTAGGTTTACTATGAATTACTGCCTGTGTAATAGAAAACGCATTTTCCTATTTCGAATTAGATATAATATTTTATCCTATTAAACGGTACAATTTTTTTGCCTTCATCTGAATGTGTTGAAAAGTGTTTCATAATCTATACTTGACACATAATATTTCCTTTATTGTTTTTTTTTTAAATAGATTAAAAGTATTCATTACAAGTTTTTAAAAATCACTAAATTTTTTATGTTGTTCCTGTTTTAATTTCTATATTTTAATATAGCGTCTTTCTTAAGATTTTCTTTACTTAAATACCCACTCATATTTAAGAGCTGAAACAAAACTACTTATAACTACACTTTGACTGATCGCAAGAATACAAAAAAGTTTTGGATATTTAATTGTAGAATTTTACAAATGAAATGATGCAGAAATGAATTATTATTTTTCGTAACTATATACAGGGTGTCCCATCTCAACAGTGGCCAATGGCTAATTTCTAAACCGTTGGTCATAGACATATAGTTCAAATTGCAAAAATGCTTTAAAAAAGGCAAAGAATTGTTTTTTAAGCGATTTTGGTCAAAAAAAATTTTTTACTAAAAAATTACGAAAATTAAATTTTTATACGGTCCCCCGGTCCTATAAGTGATATTTAGTAAAATTTTTTCAACACTCTAGCAAGTAATACAGAAAAGGTCCCATTCATGTAACATTAAAATCGACCGAGTTATGAAACTTTAAATTTCATGACTTAAACCACTTTTCTGTAGCTGAAAACGAATGAGTTCGACCGAGCTTTAAGGGAACGTACACTAAGTGCTTAAAGTATTATAAAGGGAGTCGATTTTCAACGCTGTTCAAAAGATACTTCCTAAACTATTTATCACAGACATGTAGTTCCAATTACAAAATGTTTTAAATGAGCGATTTAACTGAAGGCGCTGTCACCGTATAAGTTTTACGGTAGTGTTAATTATAATTAATTAACTTCCAGATTGGTTATTAAAATAACTGAAGACATGAATTTCAAAATTCTCTTTATCGAAAAATCAAATTTTGGGAAATAGCGAAAAAACTTTAAATGCATCTATTGGTTTTCATTATAAATTTTGAGATTGCATTGTTACAGTAGTGGAGGTTTGCAAAGACTGATAGAGAAATCAAAAAGCGATAAGTCGAATTTTGAAATTAATATCCTCAATTGTATTTTTACGTATGTTTTATTTTGTAAGCAAATGAAGTTGATTCTTTTCGTGATTTTATTTTAAAAAGGTATGTTATTTTGATAAGCTTTTGTTTTATTCATAGTTTTCGTATGTAAATTTTCCTAGTTCAAAACTTATATTCAAATTTTAACTCACTTCTAAATATCGGATTGAGGTTCAATTCCCATACTTATTTAAACTCGATGGCAATGTAATATTAATACGATTTTAGGTGCGTTCGATTTACTTATTTTATAGCACTACATCAAATTCTATTAGGTTGAGTAATCTAATAGAGCTTTAAATATGTATCATTTTGTAACGATTTGTGACTCTTGCTTTTCATAGTTTAATTTAACAAAATTTCTGTTATTTTTTTACTTATATTTTTAGCACAAATTGCATATTTTACTTTAACATGTAAATGTCAACATAAATTCAGAAACAACGTTGTAAAAAAAAATTTTACTCTCAATGTTTAAAGTTAAATTTTCTATCTGATGTTTATTTTTATTTCCAGTAAATTTGTGACTGACCCCTATTTTGCAGCAAAAAATATGCTTCAACTTTGAACAGCTATAACTCGATCAATTTTGATCGCAGAGGAATGGGACTTTTTTTGTCTTACTTGTTAGAGTAGTGGTAGAAATTTTCTAAATATCACTTATAGGACCGGGGGACCGTATAAAAATTTAATTTTCGTATTTTTTTAGTAAAACATTTTTTTGACCTAAATCGCTTAAAAAATAATTCTTTACCTTTTTTAAAGCATTTTTGCAATTGGAACTATATGTCTATGACCAACGGTTTAGAAATTAGCCATTGGCCACCGTTGAGAGGGGACACCCTGTATAATAGTAGTTTATTTAAAATTTGTAATTTTTCTACGCTGTGTGTAAATTTGTTTTTTAATTTTTTCTTTCTATATTCTTATTCAGTTATATGTTTTAAACGTTTATCTCACTCAAAATTCCAGCAAACTCCTGAAAAATGTTTTTTTAAGATCCATTTCGTAGTGATGTTTACATAGCAAAAGAAAAATGACTTTATAAAATGAAGCACTTTCGTTCGAGTTTAGTATTATGTTACACATGAGTGTATATTTGATATTAAAATAACATCGACTGTGAATGAAATGTTAGTAGTATTATTTGCAAGGAAAAAATTAAAAGAACTCGAAACATTCATTGATACTTCGTATACGACAATTATCTTTTTTTACAGTGTTTACTTTCAAATAAGAATGCTTCTGGTTATTGACTTGTGTAACAGTGAGAATGTTTTCTTAGTAATACACTCGTTCATCAATATTCCGTTATATTTAGAGTTACAATCAACTCGATACATTATTGTTCGTTGAATTTTTATACAATTTTCTTTTAAAAATTCAAAGAACCTAATAAATACATGTGCTTACATCAAGGACTCTGCCTGCTTGAGAGACAAAGTAAAAGTAATGCTAATTAATCACTTTTAATGTAGCTTACAAAATGATTTATTATTAAGATTAAAAGTTACCTTCTGTTAATGTAAATTATTACATTTCTTAGCATGTTAAAGGGTTTAAAAAATAAGTTATTTTAGTTTTATGAAGACAACTCTGTCCATCTTCTCATCGGACTACAATTCTTTAAAGTTATATTACGGTGAGTGCTGAAAGATTTTTTTTCTTCCCACTGAACGAAAGTAGTTGCATTATTAAAATCAACAATAATGATTACCTGTAATAAAGTAACTGTCAAGTTGCATACGATCGCGAGAAACACTAACAGGTAAAAAGAAGTAAGTAATCAGAGCAATAGGCGAAATCCACTCTGTTTGCTCGCAAGGTAGGGTTCTAATCTGCTAAACTCTGGGGTATAGTAGATCTTCACACGCTTAGAAGACCCATTTAATGACTTACAGTGTTTAGATTTTATCTCTGATTTCGTTATTTAAGATTATGCAGGGATGCAAGCGCAGCGCCAAATATGTCTTACATTTACCATTAAAGTTAAATAGTTTCCTTTGCTTTATTAAATCACAAAAGCCTTGTCATAAAACATGGCGAGAAATACTTTAAAAAAATTGTGGTACCAATCTATCATTTCTGGCGCTGCGCTTGCATCCCTGGATTATGTTTCTGCATTTTGATTTTGATATTTTAAATAGCACTTTTTGAATTTATAAGTACAATATTTCAGCTCTAATTAAATTCAGCTAAAATTATAAACTAATTTCTGAAACCTTATTTTTATTGTAATTTAAATATGTATTTCTGAAAAACAAATTCAACTTTTTTTTTCCTTACAAATATTTTTGAGGCAATGCATTCAAAATTAAACAGGGATTTTCTATTTGCCTGTTACTAAGTAGTAAACTGTAAAACAATACCATTGTTTTTTACCCTAGTACGTTAAATAGTGATAATCTCAAATCGAAATTGATATAATATAGCAGTTGTTGGAGCAAAGTATTTTCAATTGTAATTTGGCTATGTATGCCTGGTATGCATTTTCTTTACCACGTATTTTTTTTTGTTGTTTTTTTTTAAAATATTCTATTTATTATTTTTTCTTTAAAAGCATAATAAATTTTATTTATATGTACAAACTTTTGATTGCTGCAGGACTGAAAATGCCATCAATTACCCTTTTTTGTACAACCAAAAATTTAATAAAAAATTTGTCTTTTTTAATAGACAGATTACGAAGATTTTAAAGGGAAAAATCATTATTAAATTTTCGTGGTACAAAAAAGCATAAGAGTTGTCTACAATGGTTTAAAGATATCTGAAGGTAGACATAATTGATACATAGACAGATCACATTTTATTTTTTTAATTTTTAAGAAAGGATGAATTTAAAGAAAATGTATTACACGTCATGTATCAATGCCTTTTTATTTATTTTAGTACAACAGAACGGAAACACATGCTGTAAAAATTATAGACGTTTTTAACATAGGAAAATGTACTATAACCGATAAGAAAGACATACATATAAAAATATGTCAATTTTTTTTACTATTATGCTAAAATATGCTATAATATTGTAAAAACCGATATTCCAGTTTAAGAAAATTACACTTATGAAAATTCAGTGACAGAAAGTAAATTTGTTTTTATAAATAGTTGTTTAAATTTCGAAAATAAATAAATCTTTTACTCAGTTTTGTAATGAGAAATAACACTTTTCAGAATCATGGGTAATTCGGCAGATACTATTGTATAATTTCTTTTTTCTCTGTTTTATATTTCTACAGATTGAGAAATATTTGTCTTTTCTTTTATAGATTACTGAGCATAATTAGTCAATAATTTGAATGAATTATTAACTTCAATGTTTGACACAATTTTCCTTTGAACATCATTTGCAGAAAAATGACATAATACATTTCACGAGCTGTTAACGCAAACATCTGAAATCGAGACCATGGATGAAAATATGCACCTTCAAAAGTAGTAAATAGAATTTGCTTTATACACCAGTAAAAAAGAGCAGTAATATTTGTTTTTATTTAATTAGAACATTTTTGTGATAACTTAAGTAAAGAAAACTTTTAAAAAAACTGGTGCCAACCAAATGAAATTTGCTTAAAAGCCGCCGTTCCCGAAGTAGTTAAAGGGACACAGAATCTTTGAGTTTACCGAAGCAATAAAACAATCGTCTTTTTTGAAGTACAAAAGCACAAATAATATTAAATTAATGTATTTTTCCCATTTCCACCTGTGGTATATATTGTTAGCGATATTATCTAGAAAAAAGTTTTACAAACTAATATGATATTTACATTTTAAATTTTAAAATACCTCTCACAAATACGTGAATCAAAATCATTCAATTCTGAGTTCATGATAAAATCTAAATTATGCATATAGAAAGCAATTTTTGAGAGAATCATAACACAGCTACTTCTAAACTGAAACTAAAACGTATGCAAAACGTTTTGTTTAAAATCTAATTTTAGCCCAAAAAAAATGAAATTTTTAATTTCTTTTTAAAGTTTTTCAAGTGCAAAAATAAATAAATACGTGAATAAGTACAATACGTAAAATCTTTTGGTTTTAGCATGTAGACTATAAAGAAACGCATATTTAGTTTGAAAGTAACAGTGCGCGCAAACTTCAAATTTATTAATCCCAGATTACGCGTTTTAAAGTTTCAGAATTGATGGACATTCTGTTGCACTCACTGTCTATAAATGGTTATAATTCAAGAAATAATGCAAGTTTTAATAATGTTTTTTTTTTTCTCATTCTTGAGAAGTTTAAAAATTTTCAGAATAAAATAAAATCCGAAAACTGTTTTTTTAAGGTTTAAGGTTTTGTGCTCCCTTAAGCATACTGTTTTTTCACAGGTATGCAACACCACATGCCCACAGTATAAGATACAATCGCATTAGTTTTAACTGCATAAGTCTCGAGACGAGAAAAATTATTTTATGATCACTCAATATTTAAAACAAAATTATATGAATAAATGAAATTGATTGTATTATTAATATATAAAAGCATTGACAGACAAGTCAAAAGAAAATGGAAAATAATTGAAGCATGACATATTTATTAAAAAAAAATAGGTAAGGTTTATAGCTAGTAAAATACTGAAAAAAAATCTCACTTATACAATCATATACTTCAAGAACTTGAATTTTTTTTATCTCCCTTTTATAATCATATACTTCAAGAACTTGCTATAAAAGTAAGATATTTAATGCAGGAAACGTAATATGGGTATTTCCTTACTGATATATACGGTCGGAACATTTGCATTTGTCAAATACATCATTTTCTTTTTTGCATTAAAGCGTAATGAATTGTATAAACGTGATACAAAATTAATATAGAAATAAAAAAGCGCACCAATTTGATAACTATTTACCTATAAAGATGAAAAATATATAGGAAATGCGTAATTTTTTTAAAGTAGTCAAATAAGTCAAAGGTGAACTGTTAAAATTCGAAACCAATATACTTTTAAATATTTTTATTTTTTATTTTAGAAAGCTTCAAACTGTAAATGTAAGAGATTTCCATTAAGTAGCGTTTACGAATACTTAAAGAAAATAAAATACTTAAATTTCGTTTCGCCATTTATTTCTGTAATATGTCAATATTTAAAAAGATATTAATACTGATAAAATTCAATAAATTTAATCCCAGGTTTAAGTTTTGATGCATAAAACTTTATTACTTCCTCAAAAAAATTCTACAGAATTTATATACCATTCTTACATAGATAACGTTCACAATAAACGAACAAAAAATAACTTTTGCTTTATTTATTAGTAGTATCATTAACTTAACCATTTAGATTCGAAGAATTTAATTCATACCTTTTGTACAAAAACAAGTTTAACTATATTTGAATTACTAGTATTTGGAAAATATTAGAGATGGAAAATATTTGGAAAATTTAATTTCATAAAAATTATATGAAATAAAGAAACAATATGTGTTTTATGTTAGTTACAATATTTCAGAATACGCAGCTTTGAAAAAATCTTCTTGGAAATGATAAACCACAAATAATATTTTTCATGTAAGCATACATTACACACGAGTGCATAATATGATAAAATAGCAAGACAAACTCAAAATTAAGTGATTAAGAAAAGACATTGTCCATAATAATAGTCTATATTACTTTAAATATAATATCGTGTTATTATTCTATTTTACATATCACAACAATTAAAAGAAATAGATTAATAAATTTATCAGAATGTAGAATTCGGACTATTGTCCTATATTCATTGAAATACTCGTGTATGCACTCACGTACATTATTTTAACGAATCATTTAACGCTTTCCAGCACACTGTGCCCGGTCTGGGATACCTAACTTTTATTCCAAGCTTGCAAACGGCGCAAGTAATATTTTAGTAAAATTTTGCTTTTACAATAAATTAAGCAATTTAAAATATCTAAAAAATTCGTTTGTGAATTCCGGTGTCAGTCGATAATTTCTCATTTTAGTACAGATTTTGCTTGTGCCTGAAAGGGCTAAAAGGACAGATAACGCAAGATAGACTTTGCCTATCATATATATCAGTAAGTGATCACCTAGTGGGAATATAATTCACTTTTCCTATTTTCGTAAAAACATTAATTTTAAATAAATTCCATTCAAACGTAAGAAACTATACTTTCTGGGCGATATGTTGGCCTAAAATTCACTTTTTTAATGTATAAAAACTGGTCTCGTTTCTAGTGATTCCCTTTTAAATTTGGAAGTTCATTATTGGCCTATTTCATTTTAAGTGGACAGATTCAGTATCTAATCTACCACACAAGGGATTAGATCTGATCCCTTGTGTGCAAAATGTAGTAATACTGGCCTAAATAATCTTATAGAATGCAACTACATTTGTCAAGCTTTATTAATATTTCTGAAAGTATATTAAAAAATGAGTGAACATGATTTCCAAATTAGGACTTTCAAAATTTCGAAAGCTTTAAGCTTTATCATCCTACTTCATAACTTTTAATTGTATATGCTTTATGCAATTAATTTTTAAAATGATAGATTAAATAACTCTCGCACTTACTTCTATTGTATTATATCAGTTCGAGGCAATATTTAAATTTTTAATATTAAATCATGTGTGCATTTTTCAATAGGATATGTTTTACCTCTTCTACAACAATGATGATATTTCCAAAAGAGACCTGTTTAATTTCTCCGCATACATCTCCTTCAAAAATACATTTTATCTAAAACCCAATTTATTCAAAAAAGAGGAACAATACCCGAAGTTATTCCCAGTTCCAAAACATTCCAGTATTTTGAAAATCTACCTGTGAAATTTTGCATAGTATATTTCCATATTACGTACATATTTTGTCACTTTCATATCCATAGGTGCCAACCTGACATCGGTTATCCGTAATACATGCGTCGATTTGACCCTGGTTTAATGAGTTTCGAACCAGAATTTTTTCAAAGAAATGAAATTAAGTACGTTCCAGTAATAAACCTGAAATTCAATAAATAAAGATTCATGAAACATATTTTCTGGTTTGAAACGACGTTAACCTGGATCAAATTAATCCAGGTATTATGGAAGATTAGTTGAAAGTTGACAGCTATGCATATCTCACTCTTTTATAATATCTAGCATTACGAACTCTGCACTCCGAAAAGTTTGAACTTCCCAACAATGATCTAGATAAAATTAAGCTAGACATTTGGTTGGCATTAGCCAGACATTTCTTTGCTGCGTTGCTTTGTGTGCATAGTATTTTTTGTTCTCGTGACAAAAGACAAGTAAAAGAAAATCTGGAAAACTGCCCAGTATATGTGACAAAGTTGGAGCCGTAAACCATTTGCATCTCACTATAAGCAGTTTTAAGACGGCCTCTTTTTCTAGATATCACAGGATAAAGGAAGAATGAGGTGACTGTAACAACTGGCAAAATGCATAGCTTTTTCTTATATAATAATGAAGATAGAAGCGGTTATAGATGTCTTACTTTATTAGTAAAGTATAGATATTTTGGTGATGATTACATAAAAAATGTATGTCATTTATAGTTCCAAAGAAGCGTTCTGAAAATGTTAATATTTTTTTTATTAAGAAAATGTTATTTCTTTGAAAAAATGAAAACGAATAAATGAGAATTATTCATAATTGTACAGGTGCACATTAACCATAGGACTACAAATTAGCATATTCTATGAAAATTTCTTTTTTCTTTCTTTTTTTTTAAACTTATATGATACACGTTCAAAATCCAGAGAAATTGTAATTTAAAAATATTAAGCTAGACATCATTTCTCAAAAAGTATATAAAAACACAAATTTGTATTCTTCATAGAAAATGATACTATACTTACATGAAATACTATAATTAATTACTGCACTTACAATCCTTGTATGAAATTTTAGACAAAAATCACCATTAGATGGTTTAACTTGCTTAAACTTAACTATTTATATTTAAAATGTCCGTTAAATAACTTTCAAATATGGACAGTATTGACAAAAATTGAGACAATTTTTTTAATTAAATAATTATCAAATATATTTTTTAAAATAAAATAATAATCAAATTAATAGAAACAATTAAAAAAATTCTTTTAAGTTGATGAACATGTAAACTTGTCAAATGTTGTGAAACAGTAAGAAAATAAATATTTGAAGAAAAACTAGAAAAAAGCTAGAAAAACCTTTTTTTAACCTTGTAGCAAATATTTTAATATATCTAACATTAAAAATTAACGTAATAGTAACATTTTTAAAATAAGAGGAAATCATTTAAAAATAATAAAATAAATAAAACACTTAATAAAATAAAACATATTTGTTTGCAAAAGGATTTTTTCGTGTATTAGCTAACAAATATGTGTACATTTAGTAAAAAAGAAAAATCCGTACTTTATAAAATAGCATTAAAAATTCTCGCATTTTACATAAAAATCTCCATATTACAAAAAAAAAAAAAAATCCACGTATGCATTATTTTAAAAAAGCAAAGTTTGTTTCGTAAGATGGAAACGAATCTTAAAGATATTAAATATTTATTTAGAATATTAAATATTTATTATAATAATACTAATTGTAATAATATTAATTATTAATAATATTAATTATTTATTGTTTTAAACAAGTCAGATGATTTGAATAATATTATCATTAGAAAAGTATTAAATATGAAATCAAAACATAAATATTATTATTATGACACATTAAAATCTTTTTATAGGCTCCAAAAAAAATATTTTTATCATGTGGATTTATTACGGACCTTATTTACGTATTCATTTATTGGTTGAAATCGAAAAAAAAAGCACCCTACTTATTAAAACATGAAGATTCTCCCAAGTAATTAATTTAAATATTTATATATTGAAAGACACCTTTTTATATCCTCTTCAATAAACAACGATAGTGATTTATTTTAACGGAAATCTTTTAAAAACTGACCATTTTTCTAAAAATTCAAGTTTAAATAATTACTAAATTAATAAAAGAGTAAATGAAATTTTTCGAGATAAATTGTACGAATGTTTAATTTTACAGTACTTTTAGCATTAAAATAAAATAGATGAGATATCTTTTAAAGCAACAACAATAAAAATCACTGATTTTTTTTTAAATCTTTTATTGGATTGTTCATTACCAACATATTACGTAAATTAAAGTTTTAAATTTTGAAATAAATAAAAATTTAATTGTTTAAAGGTAAATAAAGGGTCAAAATTTTTCTCAAGCATTTAAAATACGAAATAAAGTTTTTGAAATAGCTGAATTGTATTTTTATCAAATTATAAACAAAACTGGACAAATTTGAAAGTAATTTATAGCATTACTTTGGTTAATCATCATATTTTTTAATATAAAAATAAATTAGATTTTTACAGACATTTTAAGAGCCATTACATGTTTTGCCGAAATCGTGTTCATACTTGTGCAGTTTGAATTACAGCGATGCCACTTTGGATAATTTTTTTATCCAGGAAATTTTTTTTTATTTTCCAATAAAGAGAAGTTATAATTTTCTACATTTTTTCATACACATACAATTTTCTAAATATTCAAATCCTATACTGTTCTTTCACAAACGGCTTTCGAAATTCCAAATAACATCTCTACATGAGTAACAAATCAAAAGCAAAATAAAAAATCTAGAACGTAAAACAATAGTAAAAATTAACTCAATTCACAAGCTCCTTCCAGAATGCATTTGTGTTCAAGTTGAATTCAATGATGTTGTAAGAATAGTATTTAATAATTTCTTTCATTTTTTATACATTTTTCGCAACATTGTTTATTTGCTCAAGATGTATTTCAATCTTCCACAGATCTTCCTTCTCATTATTTCTGTTTCCTATTTGGCAACTCTTTCCTATTGAATTTGCCAGTAGTGTTTGCAAACTAAGCTTCTAAATCTGCATGTTCTTTCCTCCCCTTCTGTTGTGATGTTTCTTCTCCTTTGAAACAACAATTGTGTGGCACTTTGAACAACATGTGTTAATTATAAATGGAAAAAGGAACATACACAAGCACAGAACGTGCACGTAAAAAAAAGAAAAAAAACGTGAACTCACTGGATAAAGCTATTCGTACCAAAATTCTTTTTCACATGATATTCTACATATTTGGTATCGTTGCATTTTACTGAGAATAAATATAGAAATAATTATACAAAAATCTCCATGTCAACACCCATGTTTTTCACTTCATTCGATTTTTCAAGCTGCTATTTCTATAAATGCTTTATTACTAAATCGTGAAAAATATGATTTACAATATGTTTGAAGACGGGGCCAATTAATTGTGCTAATTACATTTGAAGATTTGCAAAGCAAATGCATTTTGAGGAATGTTCGGTAGTGCGTGTTAAAATAGTGACATGAGAATCGTATAACATTTAAATTATGTAATTAATGCACAAAAATATATGTTTTATAGCCTATAAAAATAATAACAAAAAAGAAGTAGGTTTAAATAAGCGAATCTAAAGTAACAGTTCATTCCACAAATGAGTTTTTGATCTATGATATAAAAGCTAATCAAAATGCATTTCTTCGCCTCAAGAAATATTATCAATTTTTGAATATGGTTTTCGGCATACTGTTTAGAAACGTATAAATTTTCTGAATAAATTAAAAACGAAAAAATATTTATTTAAATGACTAAATATATATTACCACCTTAACGCAAAAATGAAATTCAGCTGTGTTTAAAATATTAAAAGTTAATTAAATATTAATATGTGTTAAAATTTAATATGAGTAAATTTAATATGTGTTAAAATATATGTTTAATATGTGTTCATTTTAATGTATGTTAGTGAAATTTTAATAAAAAATACACATTTTGTTAGATTTCAAATTACCTGTTTTTTATGGGATAACTGCACGCTATTTTCAGAACATATGTCAAAAATACTATTTTTTGTAACTCCTTTATAATGATGTTACATTTATTTGAGAACCCATATACCAAATTAAGTTTTTTAGAAATTTGTGCTAATAATAGGGACATGTATTAATTGATTATTTTCAGGGCTCCCAAATGGTCCGCGAACTGAACATCAGTATTTTTTAACAGAAAATTTTTGAATTTTTGCAAATAAATTTTTGAAAATTTCTGAAATTCCAAAAATTTTGTTCCAAAAAACTTTAAAATATGATGTTGTCCGCCCAAAATCTCATTCAAACCAAGTAATTTAAAGCAAGAAAAATGTTAAGTCAAGCATTCTTTGCAATCAGAACATAATCTTTTCAAAATATCCACCCTTCGAAACTTCTGTATAACATTTTTACAGTTTTCCTAATAATCAAACCGATTACCGCATAATTCTATCGATATTTGTTTTTGAGAAATTTAAATTTGAAATCAGGGTGTTATTTGCTGGACACCCTGTATGTAGCTAAGGTTTCAAAAGGCCAACGTTTCGGATGTTGCACCAAATTTTCTCAATTTGTTTCTCTTTTACTTCTAAAATTGAAATGATTATCTGCCTATAAACAATTTGAATTGTAGTGATGCATGCTAGAAGCATTTTTAAGGCAGTTGAATAAATTTATATTATGTTCAGGAAGCATTCATTCTGAATTGGGCAGGATTTTTTTCTTACTGTGAAAAAAAAAATGTATGTCAAGAAAGAAATTGCGCAAGAAAAGTGATGCGAACCCGAATTTTTAATAAAGACCTTCTCTGAAAATCTGACATTGAAGTACTTTTAACTAAATAGGGTCGTAATTGCATAGAAGGTAGAATATAAATCTAGAAATTTGATAAAATGTGAAGCAAGAATATAAATTCCTAAATCTTTCTTCAAACATAAAACCCTGTAAAATATCCATAATTGGCCTTACCAGTCGCATAATGAATGTGTTGCTATCAAAGCAGGTAGCCGGGAAGTAGAGGGTTCGAACACAATCACGCCCGTCGGCCTAACTGTTTAGAGTTTTCCGTGCTTTACTTTGAATCTTGGATTCCTTTGCATAAATATCGGTTTCCCTAGAAAGATCCCCACGGGGGGGTGTCACTCCATTTGGGCTTATTTTCCTCGTATAGATAATCAGCCGTCATAAGTAACGTCAGCAACAATTTAAGTGGCTAAATTTTTGTGAATTTTACCAAGATTTATATAAAAATATTCTACTTTTTAAAATACCGCTTTTGTCATTGGAGATAACTATATTATTTAATGTATTTACGGAAAATTTAATAGAAATCTAACATTAAAAATTTCAAAAATGCCTAGCACAACTAAATTTTTAGTTTTTGAATATTATACATTTCCCTTTTCATTTCTGAGATACAAACTTTTAGCATTGTTTAAATGGATTCATTTTACTTTCTGTCTATTCATAAATTAACAAAACTGCATGATTACGTGAGAAAACTATTGTATTCATACCGTGAAACACTGAATTTCTGGTGAAATCTCTATTATGCATTGTCCAAAATTGAGATACAAGTTTGAATTCAATTTTGAAGAAACTAAATTAACAGAGACGTCAATCAAACTAGTTAAAGCGTTTTGAATCGATAGCATAATGATGAAATTCAATTATGAACTTATAATAAACGGTTCATACAATATTATTATTTGTAAAATAATGATAGCAAAAAAAGTTCTTTTTTTACTATACACAATGGACCTTTTTAAAATATTAATATTTTTCAAATGTTTCAAAAAAGAGAATATGCTCCTTAGTGACATGTGCCTTTTATAAAACTGTAAAAATCGAACATAAATTGGCACATTCATTTTTGGACATTTTTAAAACTTTGCGTGCAATGAAAGATATTAACACGGTGAACTATCCCCTTAGAAGTTTTTGAAATTTTAATCGTCTTTTCTGATTTTTTAAGGAGAATTTTACCTTGACACTATAAAAAATTCATAAAAATTTGTTTTCTATATAAGCCACGATTCGAGAAACTTTTCCATTATATTCAGCATTAACCCTTTCCGGCGCAAACAAATTGTAATCGTAAAAGGAGAAATTGTTGACTGACACCGGAATTTACAAAAGACATTTTTAGAAATTAAGAATTGCCTGATGTATGCTGTCATTGTAAAAGTAAAATTTTGCTAAAATATTATTGGTGCCGTTTGTAAGTTTGCAATTAAAATTAGGTGTTGCCGGAGTGGTAACACTGCGCCGGAAATGGTTAATTAGAAAAAGGAACAATCACAAAAGTAAAAAGTAGTGTTTAGGTTTGCACGAAAACTTTAGTGAATTAAAACTGCTTCTTTGCTACCCTTATTCCCCCCCCCCATATATATATATCATTTGCTAAATTCAAAATTCTGTTCATTTTGGGGGTTTCCGATTGGGTCCTCTTCTCAAAGTTTCTAAAAGAAAAAATTGGCTTTCCGAATAGTTAAAAAGTAGGAGGTTTTATTCTGTTTTCAAAAACGGTCTTTCTGCTATATAAAAAAATCAGAAATTACTGCATGCATTGTATTAAAATTGCATTCTTTTTTACATAATTTTAGAAGTTCTTTGGCATGCATTACAAAATTTACATTAAATAATAGTTATTGTTTAGAAGCTTGTTCTTTTTGCATCCATTTCGTTTGTACCATGTTGTCCGCACCAGTGACCGAGAGGCTTTGCTCTCGAACTTGGTAAACGGAAGATGCTGGGTTCAAACTCAATTGCACCAGTCGGCCTAATTGTTAGGGAATGTCCATGTTTTTGTTCAAACCATGGATTTCCTTGCGTAAATAAGGGTTACGTTCCTTTATAAAACCACCACGGAGAGCAATTTACCTCTCTCCTTACGCCTATGTATCACTCGTGTTGATGAATTGCCTTTACGAATACAACCAACCTTGCACCATGTTTGCGACTTACGAAATATTTTTAACATAACAAATTATAAATTTGCTCACTCGAAGATAAAACTGGTAGATTTGTGGTAAAAATTATAATTTGAATTTATGTATACATTTTAAAAATTTCAGTGCTCATTTTCCATTATACCCACTAGAAAAAAAATATGTAGGGGAGGCCGGGGCTAGTAGTGACAGTTTAGACATTTTTTATATTAGCCGTAAAATTTGAACTGAAGCGAAAGATTTAGCGTATCATATCATTAGATTAAGTCTTGCGTAACATATTTATGAAACTACTATTAACATTATTATAGTTTTTCGTAACAGAAAATGAATTCTGCGTAACCTCGAAATTTGTCACTAATAACCCTCGGTACGGGGCACGTTGTGACATGCTTGGGGCACATTGCGACATATAAATGACACATACAAGTACATTGTAACATAAACAAATTATGTAAGAAAGGTGATTAAATGGGATATGTTAAATCAAGAATGAGAAATTTATTCATTTATAACGTTCTTAACACAATAAAACATTTTCATCTTTTAATATCAAATGAAAATAAAATAGTTAAATTGTTAACACTTGTAAACTCTTAATCTTTTATAAAAATACTTTTAGAGACACTTACCAATAAAAAGAAAAAAAACTGTCTTAATCAGTAAAGAAATAAAAAGTAAGCCAACATTAATCTTTGGCTATATCGATCTTTGACTCGGAAGCCTACAACAACGTGTAGGCCTATATCCTATATTGTCATCGCTTGTTTCAGCGTCTGATTTGCAGTTAATACAAATACAGGGTGTTTCGCTACCAGACCGACAAACTTTGAGGGGCGATAGTAGACATAAAGACAAACATTATTAAATAGGAAACCATGGGGCGCAAACGTCTTCTGTAGGAGCTAGGGGCCATTTAAGTTTAAGGTCCAAAACTTCAAACGGTGATAAAAAACAGAAAAAACTGTCGATTCGTTTGCGGTTTTCGCTAAATTCATTCTTTATATCACAATTTGTTTGTAAAAAAATTGTAAAGGTTACGTTCAAAAATTGTTGATAGAGGGCGCTTTAGACATTAAAGCAACGAACAACTACTTTTTACCGCTATTTTGTGCTTGGGGTTGAAATTATTTTAAAGTTTAGACTTTAACTTGAATTTTAATCCCAAAATCGGAAACATTGGGATCGAGTAACTCGCGAAAATTGAACTGTAAACTGAGGGAGGGATTTTAAACGCTCATAAACATTGGACAAACTAATAGATTTTATTGCGGTTTGCGTGCAGTTCATTCACTTGGTAATTATGTTATTTCAAATGACGTGCAGGTTTGGTGTCCTCACTTTTTGATAGAGGTCGCTTCCGTCACATCTCCGACATTTCAATGGCATCATTCCTGGGTATTTTACTACCAGACCAGCATACTTCCTGGAAGTGTTAGGGATGCAAAGACGACTCGGAATGATAGAAGAATGTAACGTTGGAAATGTCTTTTTTGCAAGTTTCGGTTAAAGGAAGCAGAGAAAAAAGCAAGAGAAACAGCAGAGAAAGAGCCACACGTTAATGTGAAAGAAAACAGTTTATTCAAATGTTTTACTAAAAAAGGTGTTCGAAATTAAGACCAGAAGTAGTCCGGCATGCTTGATAGCGGCGTCGCATGGAATTTCTTACATTTTGAAAGATTCCTCGCATCTCAGAAAGTTTTCTGGAAGCTACAGAAATATCAGCTGTAAGGTCTTCAACTTATGATACGGAAGTCACATACACCCAACTTTTCACTTGACCTCAGCAGAAGAAGTCCATACATGATCGGTCCGGCGACCTGGCAGGCCAATGAACCAGGCCACCACGTCCTATCCCCCGTTGTCCATATGTTACTTTGAAGTGCCAGCAAACGTCATTGGTAAAATGTCGAGGAGTCCCATCGTGATGTTCATCGTTCAAATACTTCCTTCTCATACCTTTGGAACCGGTTCGCGAATGATAGCTTCAAAATGATCGCTGTTCACGCGCATCGCGTGTTATTGTTTAGCGCCATCTACTGTCACTGTCAAACTTGCCGGACTATTTCTGGTTGTAATTTTGAACACCTTTTCTAGTAAAACCTTTAAATTTACTGTTTTCTTTCACATTAAAGTGTTGCTCATTCTCTGCTGTTTCTGTTGCTTTTTTCTTTGCTTTCTTTAACCGTAACTCCCAAAAAAGGCATTTCCAAAGTTACATCCCTATGTGATTCCGAGTCGTCTTTGCATCCCTAACACATCCTGGAAGTATGTTGTTCTGGCAGTAAAGCACTCAGGAGTAATGCCACTGAAATGTCAGAGATGTGTCGGAAGCGCTTTCTATCAAAAAATGAGGACACCAAAGTTCTACGTCATTTTGAATAAAATAAATACCAAGAGAATGTCCTACACGCAAACCGCAACAAAATCGATTAGTTTGTCCAATGTTTATCAGCGTTTAAAATTCTCCCCTCTGTTCACAGTTCAATTTTTACTAGTTACCCAATTCGAATGTTTCCAATTTTGGGCTTAAAATTCAAGTTAAAGTCTAAACTTTAAAATAATTTCAACCCCAAGCACAAAATAGCGGTAAAAAGTAGTTGTTCGTTGCTCTAAAGTCTAAAGCGACCTCTATCGACAATTTTTCAACGTAACCTTTAAATTTTTTTACAAACAAATTGTGATATAAAGAATGATTTTAGTGAAAACCGCAAACGAATCGACACTTTTCTCCGTTTTTTATCGTCGCTTGAAGTTTTGGACCTCAAACTTTAATGGCCCCTAGCTCCTACAGAAGACGTTTGCGCCCCATGGTTTCCCATTAAAAAATGTTTGTCTTCATGTCTGCCATCACCCCTCAAAGTTTGTCGGTCTGGTAGCGAAACACCCTGTATAATAAGGTTCATTTTTGGTACATTTGGCATGCTTCCAGATTTTGCATGTCATGCATTTGCATCCAGTCTTCTCCGGGTCTAGAAAGTTTATATTGCTCCAAGTAAATTAGACATAAGCAATTTTCGTCATCTTCAGAGCTATCCAATACTTGCTTCTCCCTTTTTTTCAACAATCTAGTTGTAATTTTTTATGCACTGCATGACCTTTCCATACAGTTTCTTTTTTGCTTTTTCTTCTTCAATTTGTTTTCTGCGTTCTTTTGCTTTTTGTTCTGCTCGAATTTTCTATTTTACAGGTGTGCTTTTAGAATGGCAGATTTCAAACATTTACGAATAGAGCGCTTGCCTTTTCGAGGTCCTGTTTTAGGAGGTAATCTCATTTCTGTAAGACTTACAACTGACACATTGCTATTATCAGTTGTCAAAGAATCAGCTAATTCAATGAGATTTATTACTTCTGAAGACGGTCCTGCAATCTCACCATCATTGATTAAAGTTATTGCTGAAGTGCTTGGTTTATTGACAGTTACATATTTACTAATTTTTTTTCATTGTCATTCTGGTCTTTAACGCTCTCATCTCCGATAGATAACGGTGTATCAGTTACTGAGAAACATAGGAAGTCTTCATCTGTAAAAATGTTCCTATTAAATTCCCAAATTCAACTACAACTAAATCCTGCTTGAATGTATTTTGGAGAGGCAGTACTAGGATGGGTTATTTTGACAATACCTGATATGTCGTAGATCAACACAATGCCTTCCAGGATGCGATTTCAACAATCCACATACAGCGTGATTGTAGAATTTTTTGAACGACCCGTATACTGACAAATCAAGGGGCTGTAATCTGTTACTCGTGTAAGGTGAAAATGTCACAACTTGCCTTTTAGACTTCGTCACAACTAGCCCCGCTTTACGCCATTTTGAATTTTATTCATTAGTTTCCAAAATATATGCATGATTAACAAATGAAATACATAGAATAAGAGCTCAAAATATAAGCATTTAAATAATATTAAGGAAGTTTACATATCACAGTATTGCTAGTGGCAATGACGATTCAAATGTAGGTCGCAAAATTTACTTTTACGATAGAAAACAAGATAAATAAGATAAATAGATCTTGAAAACAACGCAAAGATAACTAAAACCTTGCGGCATCACAATTCCTACCTATGATACTGTGTTAAAGGTCATCCAAAATTGATGGGAAAGATTGTATATAAAGTATCGTTTTTAGGATACTTCTCCTAAACACAAGTACAAAAATCACTGTTTCTATGAATTAACGCATGCGAAATATCCTGCATTATGTACTGTACACAACTTGCACACAACTTCGCAATTGAAGGTCTTCACTATAAAATTTAAAAGAATGCTAGCGTTAATATCTGAAACTTGAGGATATCCTCTTTCAGTTAATTTAAAAATCCTTCTTCATAAGATTTAAAGAGGGAGGGGGGGCTGCAGGCACGTGAAGTAGAGTGCATCACATTTGTATTTTTAAACTTTTAAAGAAAATAGACATATTTTTCTTATATTATGCCCTAGTGTCCTTGATTTAGTTTCATATCTAAACGAGTGTAAAAAAAACCTACCTTGAAATATTTTATCTAAATCTAATTTTGACAGCCGTAACAAAAAAAAAAAAAAAAAAATCGGAGTTTTATTAAAAAGACTTATAAAATCAATCTTGAGGACCAATCTTTCTCCGCAGTGGGCAGACACTATAAAGAAAAATAATTAAAAATTAAATCTATCCAAACTTTTTTTAACTTGATTATATCAAATGTTCATACAATAAAATATTGTTATTAGTCGCTTATATTATTTCCAACACGGAATCGCAAAAAACGTGAAGTAAAACTTTGTTCAAACTATCCAACCTATTTTAAACTTGAATACAGCTATTATCTTAAAAGATAACCTTTATTTAAATTTAGTTAGTAAATGGATATAGCCCCTCATCTGTTTGCTTCATTTTGGGTACAACGGATATTGAGCTTATTCTATAGACGATCACTTTCAGAATTTTCAATGTAACTTTCACAAAAGTTGTTCGATACCTTTAGCTAACACACTATGTAAATGAAATTTTGATAGCGTTCACACATTATCAATGAAAATATATTTAGTAAACCTGTTCATTTTTCTTGCATTTTTTCTTTTTTTAAAAACTATCAGGTATTGTGTACAATGTTGTTTGTCATATTTTCTAAAAAAAAAACATTATTTTATATTAAAAACTCTGCAAATTATAAGCAAAAAAAAAAAAAAAAAAAAAAATTGGAAAAATTTCGGAATATTTATATAAAAACCATAATTTCTCTACGTGTACACATACTATCCGCATAAAAATGAGCACAATTTATTACAATAAGTCACTTAATCATAATCTACATTTTGAACGTTTTTGTTACATTAATTTTGACAGGGTTATCCAAAAGATCTTACTTATTTTTCAATTTGTGGACGGTACCCATGCAGTTTCGGGAAAAAAAATCTTCACGGAAATGTATGACCTGTACTATTGTGTTTACATACTGAGAGATTCAGGATAATTCCTTTATATATTTTTCTAGATATTTAACAAGATGTCTAAAATGCAAGTGGCCAATTATCTTTGGCCATGTAGTGTATATGGTCAGTGCCATGTCAAACTCTCCAATATGAAAACTGTATTGCCAATGAGCTACTGTTTTAAAATTAAAAATTTCCTGATTGGCATAACTTTTTTGTAATAGTTAAATTCCCCTTATTTAGTATTATATAATGACATATTAATTACGTTAAAACGAAGGGAATTTCATTTTCTCAGAAAAATGGTACCAATCAAGAAATCTGAGTTTTAAAAGAATCGCCCATTGGCAATACCTTTTTCAATAATACCGTATAAATAATTTGAAATGGTACTGATGATATTCAAAGAAAACCTTAAACTTCAATCAAATAATCGAATAATTTTATTCTTTTAAATAAAACTTTTCAATCGCTTTTCCAACTAAATTCACACAAACTTTTTAGACATGTTTGATTTCTCAAACATAAATATATTGTAATTAATGAAGAGTTTCTGTTTACGACGTAAATTTATTTTCTACTGGAGAAGAATATTATAGAAATAAAAGATAATGTACTTTGAACATCATATTACATTCCTTGTCGTTTCTATAAATATACTTTTCAGATTAAACATTGTATTTAAGTTAGACAATTTCTAAATTTAGCAAAACTCATTTAAATAAAATAAGCATTTGTTATACGCACATAAAACTCAAAGTTGCATGCATTTTAATATCATGTTAAATGTTTAATGCTTTATTCTATATTTTGTTAAACTAATTACAGTGTATTAAACATATTGTTAAATGTGTTTTGGGAAAATAAAGGACAACACATTTACATTTATGTAATTTTAATTATATTAAATGAATGCACTTTCAGTATATTATGTTTTTATAATACACTATATGGTCATTAAAGGTCGGACATTTTCAAATTTAGATATTTTGTTGATTATTTAAAAATTTATTTGTTTGATTCTTCTGGAACTTCAGGATTATAAAGATTGTGTTTACTTCATATGCATCAACGTCCATTTGATAAGGAGGAAAATTAAAAGGCCGACAAAAAACAAAATAAAACAAAAAAATATATATAAATATTTTTTATCACCCTGTACATTAAAATATACGAAATAGTCTATCGGTGTAGAATATAAATGTGTGGATACGGTACAACATGTCAACTGAGTTTTGTAAGAATAACACGTATATTCATGGAGATAGTGATTTTTTTGAAAAACTGAAAAAATTTTTGGCATGTATTTAGCTTATATTATGCATTGTTTTCAACTAAATTTAATGTAAATTTCAGAAAACTTGGTAAAATGTAGTAGAAACCTTATAGTGTAATTGGAGTATAAATATATTAAATATTTTATGAAGTATGAATAATTGTATAAAATATTTTTTGTTTGCACATGCGCGAACGATAACAACGATTTTTGCATATTTTAATCAACTCCATGGAACAACTCATAAAAAAAACCAAGTCAAGTAGTGTGAAAACTCAGAAAGATATCGGCGGTAGGAATGAGGTGATTTTTAGTTCTCTCAAAAAGAAGCTGAATAATAAGTGATCTTCCACAGATTGCCAAATTTAATTATATTTTTTCTATTTATTTATTTATTTATTTATTTATTGATGTTTTGACACTTCTTGGATAACTACTTAAACGAACTTATTCCATGATAATACGAAGTATCGAAATTCAAGCGTTTATTCCTAATTTTCTAATTGATATTCATTAAACACTAATTACTTTGGTAAAATTCAGTTAATAAAAACTGACAATTTGTGGAAAATCCCTTATCAAACAGCTGCTTTTTGAGAGAACTAAAAATCAGCTCATCCCTACCGCATGTATATTTCTGAATTTTCACGATATTTGACTGGAATTTTTATGAGTTTCTCCATAGAGTTGCCTATTAAATTATGTAAAAAGATCGTTGTTATCATCCGCACTTGCGCAGAAAAAAGTTATTTCATACAGCTCATTATGTTTAAAAAAAATACTTAATATATTTATATTTCAATTGTACTATCTTATTTACAATATATTTTGACAATTTTTCTTAAACTGGTGTTATATTTGTTTGAAAATCCTGCTTGATATAAGCTAAAAACAAGCCAGAATTTTTAAAATTTTTCAAAAAAATCGCTATATTTCCATCAATATGCATGCTATGCTTAAAAAAATCAGTAGACATATTGTACAATATTTCCATATATGTATTCTACAGCAATAGATCATTTCGTGTATTCGAATATGTGATCCTAAAAATCGGTGATCCTAAATATGTTTATTTTATTTTATTTTATTTTATTTTATTTTGTCTCTCTGCCTAATTTTCCTACTTAAAAATGGACGTTGATACATACGAGGTCAAATATAATCTTTATAATCCTGAAATTACATTAGAATACGATAAATATATTTTTAAAATATTCGACAAAATATCTGAAATTAAAAGTGTCCAGTTATTTAACGTTCATACAGTGTAAATTACTAATTAGTTTATATATTTAATATAACATGTATAACTTTGGTGTTTTTGTGTAACAAAATATCCAATACTTAGTACATCAGTAGCATCAAATAGTGTATCATCAATATCAGTGGCATATAATATATATGATGAACAAGCTTCACATTGTGCAAATATATCCACATGAGGAAATGCATACTGCTGGTAGGCATTTATCGTATATGTTATTAAATGCAGAGACGGATTAAAGTCCAATTTGAATTCTCCATTTTTAAACACCATATTTGAAAATGACAAACTACACGACTCTTTATTAATCTTATGTAAGGTAACTTAGACATGATGAGATTTCAAGATATCTTCAGGGTAGAGAATGGTCAGTAAAAAACACAGTGGCGAAAAAGGGAAACTACCAGTATTTTCTTATAGAAATTTTACATATAATATGAAGGGATTAAAGAAGACGAGTTTCTCTTTAACAAAATACTGGTATTTAACACCTTTCTTGACTGTGTTTAAGATAAACACAATTTAAATTAATCTTTGATATGAATATTAGTATTTGGACATTTTCTTGGAATTGGTTCTATTGTAATAAGATTTTATCTAAGGAAAATGAATAATACGCTTTAATTAATATTCTTAAACACACCAAAAATGTTTTCAGTATAGACTGAATATAGAATCTTTATACTTGACAAAAATTTATGTAGGTCCCATTTTATCCTATCAGAGTAATTTGGAAATTATATGAATGGTTTCTAGCTGGGGGCAATGACTTTGATTTTTTAAAAATGCACATGAATTTGTTAAAAATTTAGTTTTCTTTTATTCCACCTGTTAACACAAGTTTGCTGTGATTTGACCACGTAAAACTTACGCTAATGTTAGTTTCTTTTGACAGCTTTATAAATGTTTATGCAATGTTTTATTGACATTTTTTGCACTGTTCCTTTGTTTTTGTATTTAAACAAAATTAAGCTCAGTGTTAAACAATTATGGTTAAAAAAATACAATTTCTTTGTTTAACTTTTGGTCAAATAATGAAAAATGCAAAAACTGATAAGCGTATTAAAAAAGTTGAAAAAACATAGTTTAATATTTTTTAATAATGGGTTACCACATTGCTAGCTAAGTGTAGAAACAACAGATTGAAAAATGTTCAAGCCGGGGATTGAACCAGGAACCACTGGAATAGCGGCCTAAATACTTTGCAATTTAAGTTACGAGGGCAATGGCTTGACAATCAACTTGGCATTGCCCAAATCGTCAAATTATAATCAATTGAAAAATTAATTAAAATTAAATAAAAATATTAATATTTACTATCATCGCCTATGCTTTAGTAATTCATTCTTGCTTAGTACCACCAAAGTTTGATAATATACTTTTGTTAATAACATTGATAACATATTATTATTAAGAGCCCACAATAGTCACAGAAAAAGTACACAAAAAGACCCGGATGACCATGTAAAGTCTATGGGAGCGTTCTTTTCTAATATCTCGCTCAAATTTTAATATTTTTGCATGATTTTTTTGCACAAGATAGCTGAGGGCAATCCACAACCGGGCTAGTTTTTACTTTTTCGATTTTGGTTATATATTTTTTATATTACGATAGTTTCAGTTTCAGAACCGGTTTAAACCGGTTTCGAAAGTTAAAGTAATTTTTTAAAGAAAATCTGAAACAAAAATTGAAAAAGTAAAAACTAGCCCGGTTGTGGATTGCCCTCAGCTATCTTGTGCAAAAAAATCATGCAAAAATATTAAAATTTGAGCGAGATATTAGAAAAGAACGCTCCCATAGACTTTACATGGTCATCCGGGTCTTTTTGCTTACTTTTTCTGTGACTATTGTGGGCTCTTAACATATTTCACCGGGTAGGACGCGTGCAGCACCGGATAGATACAGAATGCGTGTAGTTTTTACAACTGTCATCACTACTTTTTAAAAAGTAATCTTCAACTCATTTTATCGGTAAATTTGTAACAATTGACACTGACTAAATAAGATGATGATTAGTATTTATATTTATTAGTGACAAACTAAATACCATTAATACGATTCACGGTCTTGGGGTGTCAAAACACCCGTTGCAGTCCTTCCGAGTTAACATATGTGCTTCTTTGATAATAAATTTCTTTAGATAGTGCTTACTTAGGCGGCGTAATTACAAAATACTGACTTTTTAAGTATACACAGTGTCCACTCTCAGCTATGTCTATTGGCCAATTCCCAAAGCATTAGTATAGACATGAGTTCCAAATAAAAAATATTTTAAATGAGGTAAAGAAGTACCGTATATTTCTGTGTATAAGATAACCCCTGCATGAGCGGAGTATATGACTTTTCAGTAAAACATCGTCCAAAATCTGAAACCCGTATGTAAGCCGATATTAAAAAAAGCTGATGAAAAAAATCAGTGAACGAAAATTAATAAAAAATCTAAATAGAAAACAATGCGTTCTTTGAAATTATTGGTCATTCTTATTCTGTTTTAACGCGCGCTGAAGTCTGCTTTATCGGGTTCAGTTGAACGTTTGTCTAAACAAGACGCGTAATGAGAAGTTTCCGTTTGAAATGGATTGAATGTATGTCTCTAAGAGATGCAGCGGTGGCAAAAATTTCTGAAATCTTGAATATCAATTTCGGAAATTTTCTTAGACCCCTCCACTTCGGAGCCAAGAAATTGACTCAAAATTCTCGATTTATACACAGAATTAAACATTTTTTTTAACAGATTTCGGTCAAGGAAAACATACATTAAAAAATACGAAATTTTAAATTTTTGTGCGTTTACTGTTTTTTAAAGTTATATTTAGTGAAAATATATTACACAAAGAAGTAAGATAAAAAAAAAGTCCCATTCTTCAACGGTTAAAACTGACTGTAATAGTAACAGCTGTTTAAATTT
The DNA here is from genome assembly GCA_964019185.1 of Maratus speculifer. Taxonomy (NCBI): domain Eukaryota; kingdom Metazoa; phylum Arthropoda; class Arachnida; order Araneae; family Salticidae; genus Maratus; species Maratus speculifer. The sequence goes on along the minus strand of OZ025299.1, from coordinate 130,447,293 downwards.
TAAGGTTTTTTTTTTTTTTTTTTTTTTTTTTACTAATGAAAATAAACATTTTAAACCTGCATTTTATTACTGCTAGAACATAATATATATTCATGATATAGATAACATGTATATATTTTTTATATATTTACATCAATATTAAAACATATATCACTTTTAAAGAGAATTGAAAAACTGGAAAAACATAGTTGAAAACTAATAATAAACCAAAAAATAGTCTGTTTTGCAACTTTACTCGTGAAAGATTAAAATCAGCGATTCAGAAATATCATTTTAATGAACATACACATTTCAGTAGGTCCGTTCATATGAGTGATTAATAAAGCAAAATATCCTTTTTTATGACAGAATATTCCATTTTTTCATTAAAGTGCATTACTTTCTGTTATATTCAATATACAAGTAAAATATAAAATTATGGAAACATATAAAGAAGTTTTACAGTATCTATATGTTTAACCGTTTACACGCCGAATTAATATCACAGTGTAATAATAACTTTGATTTTCCTATATTACAGCTTCGAATGTTTTAATTTTTGCATACAATTTTAGAAAATAATAATAAAAAAATATTTTTGCAGTTTTTTTTGGCTGTTTTAATTTCATCGCTCGCATTTAGAACATTTTATTCATTGACAACCTATGCAAATGTAACACATTATTTTCCGCTATATGCTATTGCATATTGTTCTTGAGTACTTTATTGAATTCCAAAAAATATTTAGATTCTTGGCGGTAAAATGTAAGTAATACAGAGAAAACGATAAAAAAATATATCTTTTTATTCAAATTAATGAATTTGCATATTTCTTATACCTAAGAAAAATGCTTAAACATAATTTTTTTTTTCAAAAGTTGAATTCAACCTTATATTTTTTAGGAAAAATAAGGACATCGTTATTATGGTGGAAAATATATGCTTTGTATATCAAATAATGCAATGTTTACCCATTTGGGAACATTAGCGTTTAAACGGTTAAACATTTTATTTCCTTCACGCATCAATAATCTAAACAAACATTTTTTTTTTATTTCATTCTCAATATCATGTATTTTATGATATAATTTTTAAGCAATTATGAAAAGAAAAACGTTAAATGGAGAATAAATGCACCATTACAAGATTATGTTTAAGTTAATGCTTGTCTATGTCATCTTGATTTGAAGGGAAATGAAAAGATGAACGCATTCATAAATGTTCGTGAATAATAAATCCAAAAATATTTTAAAATCCCAAGAAACTTTTGTTAAGAAATAATGGCTACAGCGATTCTTAAAGAAGAAAATCTCCTACTCTTCTTTTGTTTTTTACTTTTTATAAAGCTTCAGAACTATTTTGCGTCCATATTAAAATGTAAAGACATATTTGAATTATGGTAACATTAACACACGGATAGCACACTCTATGCTCCACAGGTTTTTAAAGCTTAAGTAACAACTTTCAATGATTTTCTTGTTTAATGTAATTCCTAGCAGTAGTTAAAAAGTAACAACATGAAATTGTTAATTGTAATTTTTTAATAAAAATAAATCCAATATCTTAAATACATTAGAATTAATATAATACTGACAGTTTGTAGTAATACATAAACGTGGATGGTGTATTCCATGTATAAAGCACATTAAAGCCCGAATACCTCTTTTATATGTGAAAGAACCGTAGTGTATAATGTTCAGAAATAACATATAAATAATAGGTGTAGAATTTATAAAAAAGTTTTAAGAATAAAATAGAATATATTACACAAATACAGGGGCAGCCTATTGCGTATACCAATCAAAGCAGAAAAAGTGTGAACTATAACTTTTTAAATTGGCTGAAAATCAAAGAAACTTAGTTAAATGTGCATATGAAACAAAAAATGTTAATAAAATAGTTATTTTAAAATGTTCAACTATTTTTTTCTTTAAGTAGCACACACAGTACGCCGCCAGTTTCTTTAACGGTTAAAATAAGTAAAATGATGTTTTATTTTATTTAAAAAAGCTATAATTTGCTATTAGTGTTTCATCCTGTATGCCAAAATGAACTATTAAACATAATTTATAGTAATAAAAAATCTAAAACTTTCAAAAACGTCTACAAAACATTTCTATTAGCTTGTATCCATTTAAATACAATTCTGGAAACTTTTTCTTTATCGTCCGAAACGTAAAGGAGTTGAATACCAATTAGAAATAAATAATTTTTAGAAATAAATAATAATTTTCATAAACTTCCAGAACCCTGCTAGCATATTGGTTTCCAAAAGAAAACAACAGATAGAAGATGAAAGAAAAGTTTTTTGAATGGTTGGTGATTACCAAGGTTGAATTGAGACTTTCAAAATATTGCAGGTAACATTTTTTTAGAACTTTAAACGTAAACATTCTGATTTTCAAGTAAACGCGGTTAAAATTACTAAAAAACAAAACAGAGACTACATAACTTTTGCTCTGTTGTAATTTTAAATGTTGCTTGAAAAAGCAACGATTTTGAAAGCTGGAAGAAGAACGCCTTACAAGAAAATCAAAGCTAAAAATCAAAATTGTGAAAAATCTTTGATTTGCTCTTTACTAACAATCCCACCAGTGCCAATACAATCGAAGCTAATGAAGGGGACAGGTCGTGATGCTTTACCTCTCTAGGCTGTCAAGTGATAAAGATAGGTTTGTTTCCGCAGATTTTCAAACTGCCATGGGATGAAGACAGTTTGACAGTTATTGAAATCGGTGGAGTATTGTAGGTCATCTATTTCAGTCATTTCGGCTTTCATAAAGCTAACTGTGTTGCTAAAATTTTGTATTTTAATGAAAGGAGGATACCATTGTATATTTGGATACATGACAATCATGCTTTATTTTTTCACATTATAAAAAGATGTAATTTTAAGAAAATTTGAAATGAATTATTTTTTATGTGTTATCTGATGAGGAGCTTTTGTATAATTTTCATGTAGGTTTCTTGTTTATCATTGTGTGAATTCAAAATTTCAGGGAATGGTCCTAAGTACCACCACTACCCTAAGCACATTAGTGTTCTTTTGCCTGGAAATTTTCATTGTTTTAATAATAGTATTATATTTTCCATAATTTCAATTTTTAGTATTTATGAATCTTTCAATAAAAAATATATATCTTGGAAACATGCGTGAATAATAGTTTAATACTTTTAAAGTGTTTAGTATTTTATCTTTTATACATTAAACAAAAAGTAGTACTAAGTACAAAAGTGTCTTCTATTTATTTTTTAGTATTTTTCCAACTTACAATATCTTAAAATTTTAGTCTGAATTATTAAAAATCAATCTACTCAATCATTTAAATGTATAGTTCACTTTTATATAGTACACTACTATACAAATTCGTTCTTTACATTTATGCCTCTAATGTATCACGAATGTATCCCTCATATATCATTAAGCCACAATAATTTTAAAGAAAAGAAACAACATTTGCAACTGGCTCGATATGTTCGCAATAATATGTATTTCGTTAACTTCGAAGTATGCAATATTTATTTGTAGAACAATAAGAGAAAATATTTCTAAACTGTACTTGCGTTTCATTATGGATTTTGTCTTGGAATTATAATTTATAAGATGTCCCTGCTTGATTATATTTATAATAATCAGCATGGCTTTTATAAGTGCGTATGGTTGCTGTGCATGTAACTGGATAAATTATGCACATCTTTTTCAGGCATATGTATTTAAAAAAAACCAAGTATGTACATAATCTTAATTTCAGTAAATTTTAATAGTGGTATTGTTCCACTTTAACATACACTTCTAGATTAATTAATTATTTTTTTTATTCTATTATCTAAGAGTTTAATTTCAAGAGATTACTTAGATTTTTACTATTTTGGATAGTTTTAAAACTATTTCACTTTTTTTTTATCATATTTATATAAAATCATATATTGAAACGTGGTAATACAAAAAAGTTTTTTTTTTTTTTTTTTTTTTTTTTACGAAACGTATATAGCTTATTGTTTTGTACAAGATATGCTTTTGATATTTTTTTTATAATAGTTCAATCTTTTTGAGTTTGTAAACGTAAATATGTTATTATATCGCACAGCCATTAAAAAATGTTCTTATGATTCCCTTTTGAACAACTATCTCAAGCTGTCGAGTAATTTTCGTCTTATTAGTTCATCATAAAATTTTATTTTATATGTTTTTTTTTTTTTTTTCAAAGTATCTTTATGGTTTGAGTACAGTTCAATAGCTTTTATATTTTCTACTTTTCAGTGTACATTACATTAAAAAGGGAGAATCCGGCAATTTCGACGAAAGAAAATGTTTAAGTAGAGAAATTGTTTCATTAATTTATAATAAATCTACAAAATAAGTTATAGTAAACTATTTTTATTAAATTGGCAAGTCTAACTTTTATACAAAAGATATTTAACCTAAAGTTAACAAAATGTTATTTCTAAATACTCAGCTATAGAAATTATTAAAATTAAACTTTAATCGTATATATAAGCCGTAAAATATTTTTAAGATCTATTACTATGATCAAGTTATTAGTTAAGGCTCTTATGCTGCGTATTCCAAAATTAAAAACAGCAAAATTTATTCCACTTTGACTCAATTACGAAATTCCCCCCCCCCCCGTAAAATCTAAACCCAATATCATTTTCGCCATCTCAAAATTTACATATGCATCTCTCGTATCCGTATTCCACCTTTATTTTAAAAATGGTGTTTTAATTTGATCATTTTAAAATATTTTTAATTCAAAACTTGAAGTGTCGATTGCTATTAGCTCCATAGCTATTGTTCTCAGACGAGAATAGATATATCTGAATCCTTGTAGCATTCGTATTTTTGGAATACTTCTGTTGCCACGATGACAAAAAGTATTAAAAAGTACTTTTGTACTTTTAAAATAAATCAATAACTCAAAAATAAATTAAGACAACAAATAGCAAACAAATAGCATTTAAAAGTACATTTTTTCCTCTATACGACGATGTAAAAATTGAAAATGTGTGATGCTTAGAAGTTTAAAAACTTGCAGCAGCAAAAATTGTATTTAAAATTTTAAAGTGTTGCCATTCGGAAAAGGTCGTATGCTTTATGCACAGGTACGTTTGGCCTTTATAATATAGACTATAGTTTGGCCTTTATAATATAGAATACTATCCAATACTATCGAATTTTCAAAAATTGACTATATTGATTTTTTAATAATCAAATTGTCGCAGAGAGAGGAAAAAGGTATCAATCAAGACATAATTAAGTGTTATTTAACATATTAACAAAAGGACGAACGAAAACGACATAAAAATAGCAGAAGGGACATTGCTGCATTTTATTATAGGAAGAAAATTAAAAATTTGCCGTGACAACGCAAAAGTATTTTATTTCTTCATCAATATTACATTTTTTATAAATGGTAAATGTACCGGGATGATTTTCTTCTCCATATTATTGAAGAACATGCCTATAGTTTTCAGAGGAATTAGAGCTTCTTTATTAGCTTATTGTAGCAGAAAATGGCTATCCAAGTAAGAATAAAAACATTTTCCATAGGGATGTTTCTTTTTAGCGAAAACAGAAAATCTGGGAGAGCCATCCCTAAGGAATAAAAGTGTCAACGGCGTAGAATTTAAAAGAATGCCCGCGAGGACAGACATCGCCACCCTGCAGACGACAAAATGTGGTAAGAGATAAGCAAGAATATATCAGTAATGTTATCCTGGTTGAAGTACAGAAGAAAAAATACAGATACATCTATGTCAAACTGTGTAGCTGTTAACAATAATTATTTACTCATGTTTATTTTTTTAATTACCTTCTAATTTGCTGTAAAATTGGCCTCTTAAATATATTTTATTCATAAAAAAGACTTTTAAATGAAAGCTATTTTTTGCGTTTCACTAAGAGAAATTGATGATTAAACATCATATTTTTTTAGAACTGCATTTTAAACTTCTACAAGTCTTTAGTTGATATTTTTTAATATTATTTGTTGAAAATTTAAAACGGCAAAAAATGAAGGGAAACTATTAAGTAATAGGATTATTATGTTAACTGAGCAGAATTATGCATGTATTTCTATCAATTTCTGGATGAATACTTCTTAAATGACTATAAAAAACTTGCAAATTATAAATATTTTAATTTTTAATAGACAATTAAGTAATATCTTGTCTTACTTTTATATGGTCTGTATTGAAAATACGGTAATTTTTTTTAAACCTCCGGCAGCTGTTTAACAGAAATTTTAAATAACTCTATAATAAAATTATAGATGTCCCAGTTCTATATCGATTGTATTTTAGCAACAGTTCTATATTCAACTGAAGCGAATAAATGTAAATAAATTATTTACTTTAAATACTCAAAATGCAATTAGGAGTATATTTTTAAATAAATAAATAAATGTTATTAAAAGAGTTTTACTAACGTCGGAAATTATTTTATCCAAAACGTGAGCGGTGTGTCCCAAAATAAATCTTCCGTGCAAGAATGTACACAAATACTGGGAAAAAAGAAATTATTATACCGTTTGCACTTCGGCGCAGCTTTAAATTATCAACAATTCTGCAGGAAAATAACTTAAATGAATGCGTGTTCACTTTAATTCCCCAAGAGCAATTAGAAGTCAATTTTTAAGATGAGTAAATCAAAATTATTATCTAAAGAGTTTTACTATCTTGATAAATTATTTGATCCCATCGTAGATGAGATTGAATTAAAGGTGACCTTTGAGGGAAATGTTAAGTGTTATTTGAATGGAAAGTCTCTAGGTCTTCAAATTCACCAAGAGCATTTTCATTAAAGCGAAGCTGTGCTCGAATTGTAGAACAGGTTTGGAATAATTTTATTAAAAGCGAGGCTGTTTATTAATGTGTTATAATTTTCTTAACTTTTAACAAAATTTAGGTATTGTGCAGAGAAAGAATTAAAAATGTTTGTAAAATTATGAAAGATTGCATAATTGAGTGAACACTTCAACTGGAATAGAAAATATAATAATTATTACTGTAAATAAATATGTCTTCACAAAATCTGATTATTATTATTCTAGTTTTAATTTATATTTGATAATACATTTTACTGTAAATTATGAAAATTTAAAATGTGTTTAAAAATAGAAAACTTAAGTCTCTAATTCTGTAAATTCAGCAGTAGCATTTTAATTAAATGAAGCTTCGCTTAAATTGCCAAAAAGATTAGGATTAATTTAATAAAAGAGAGGTTATTTAATAATATGTTTTGAAATATTTCTTAACTTTTAACAGCATTTCGTTTATATGTAGTAAGACAGCAGTAAGTGCAAATATTAGTAAAATAATGCACACAAATTGGACCATTGAGAAATTTATGTTTGATTGTAAAAAGTAATAAATATTACTGCATATAAATAAACCTACGGAATCTGATTAATGTTGTAATCATGTGTCATGTATGAAAGTGTACTTCTTACATAATAAAGCGCTTACATATAATGTAGAATTATGATGAATATATAAATAGATTGAAATTTTCAGTATTTAACATTTAAAAATGCTATTATTTGCACTTATTTCATGAGAACAGATATTTATTTTTCATGACAGTATTTCCACCATAAATAACTGGCGTTTGTTTTAATTTCGAAATTTGGTATGAGAATATATTGCACACCTGCATGAAAAATGACACCACTTGAAAAAATTCATTTTGTGCATTTTTCCTCTAAAAGGTCTGTCATGGACTTGTGTTAGTACAGGAAATATGTTAGAAAAGAAATATAAAATTCCGGAAAGCCTGTGTACTGTATCATGCGTAATGGAACAGGAACACATATCTCAAAAGGAAGGTTTCTATAAGCACATACTAAAAAAACTTAAAGGAATATATACTCAAGATGTTCTTGTGTCGTATAAATGTACAAAATTTTTATAAATATTGTAGAAAATTTTATTATTTGGCGAAATATCGTCTTCTTGGCAATACATTGTGTAACATTTTTATAATCTAGCAGGACAAGAATAGAGAAATATCCTTACAATTGTATTGCATCGATATCGATCATCACAAATTGATATGAGTACAAATACTTTTATTCGAGTGTTGGTCTAGACATTGATAAATATATATAACACAGATTATGAAAATGATAGGAAAGTGATAAAAAATTTATAGAAATATTAAAGACATTTTCTACAAACCAACCTTCCACCAAATTCTGTTCCACATATACGTTAATCTGATTAGAATTGACTAACTGATGAATGTATATAGTATTGTTATTTTCTATATACACAGGGTGGTAAAAATTAAATGAGACTTCAAATATAAGTTATGCCGATCATGCGCCACGAACATGCCGCTGATCAAAAAGATACGCGCATTTCAAACTTTTTTAACAGAATAAGAGTAGTACATCATGCTTTTCGGCGGATGAAAATGATAAAAAGTGGACCCATGACCGTAAATGCTGTTAAAGCATAATTCCTGAGTTTGAAGAAACCGTTTCTCTGGATATTGCACCAGGAAGAAGTCGACGTGCAACTGAGTTGTCGTTTATGGAGAAAGTTGCAATTGCAACAATTGAAGCGTCTTTAAATTTTAAAATGCTTTTGTAAGTGACCGCTCAACAGCACCAGCATTGAACAATCCGTAGTCAACCGTGTGCATGATTTCCCAACTAAAAATGAACTGCAGTTGTTTTGCAGAAGTAAAGTGTTTTTGAGGTTTTTCTCATGTTAACTGTAGACTTTCTGTAGTGCAATCTCAACTATAAATTCACTTCAGTTATTTTATAGTTAATTGGAGGTGATTTTGCAGTTATTTATTTAAAACATTCTGTGAGCTATTAACTTTTAAAAAAAACTGCAGTTTTATAAAATCATATTATAATCAAAAATTAAAAAATATATAAGATTTTATAACCGTAGAATCACTGCAGTTAATTTGAAGTTATTATCCAACAATAAATTTAGAAGTACCATTTCTAATGTATCGCTAGAATAACTGCGTCCGATAAATTCACAGACTTTAATTGGAGAAAAATAATTTCAATTATACTTCAAAATCGAATTAGAGATTTCCCATCCCATCCACTCACTTACTTAGCGAAAAATGTATTAGTTCCTACTTTATTTTGTTACTTGGAAATTATAAGTTTTAATGTGTTAAAATCCTTCTTTTTTTTAAAATTCAGGCATGGGCGTACCTATTTATGCTTCCTTCCCCATAACTTAAAATTCTTAGTTCTTTTATTATTTTAACCTCTTCGCTACTGGCGATTATTACAGTATTTTTAATTATTACTGAATTATTTCTTCTCTCGTTTGACTTCAGAGCGAGATTTTTGTTTTATTTTCTTTAGCTCGAATCTTAGAATTCGAAACATATTATTCTTATACCGAAATTTCATTTATATTTGAGTATCATTAATAAAATGGAACAAAACTGATGTACCCATGTGGGTACTCAGGGACTGAAGAGGTTAAGCTAAGAGGAAAAAATTCAATTTTACTAAGTTACATTTCAAAATCATTATGAGTGGTGATTGACTATCTATGCCCCCTGCCTACAACGGAAATTTTTTAATTCTTTTATTTTAAGTTACTCTGAACGAATATATAATGCTAATATTATCAAAGTCAGAGAAAAAATATATTAAGATTCAAAAGTTATGAGGGACAATGGACATTTCACTCAGCAGGCCCTTAATGGGAAATTTCTTCTTATTTTTTATTGTAAATTACTAAAAAAATAAACAATTTACTATGCTTTTGAAAAAAAAAATTGTTATTTTTTTTTTTTTTTTTTTTTTTTTTAGGGAGGGGCAACAGCTTTCTTCTACCTTCCTCCCTCTAACATTTTTCGTTCTTCTTATATTTTAAGCAAAGAAAAAAAATTAAAAATTAATAAAAAATCGGAGAAAATATTAGTTAAATTTCAAAATAGAGGGAGGAAAAATGGTTCATCTATGCCCCCTTTACCCAACGGAAATTTTTTCGTTTATTTATTTTAAATTACTCTAAAACAATACATTTTATTATGTTTGTGTAAACTGGAGAAAAAAATACTAAAAAAATTTCAAAATCCAGGGAGGGGCAATGAGTCTACCCCTCCCCCCTCACTGAAAATTTCTTACATCTTTTCCTTTTAAGTTACTCGAAAAATTTACATTATTTTTTTTTTTTTGAAAAAAGAAGAAAAAGAAATTTTATTTAATTAAAATTTTAAAATCAAAGGAGGGACAATTTTTTTCCTCTGCTTCCTGCCCCCATCCCGCTCCATCTTCATAACTGAAAAGGACTTACAATTACTTCATTTTCAGATGGACACACAAATATGTGAATCATCAAATAATATTTTGAATCACTCTTTAAAATTATTATTCGTTCAAAACTTAACCATTGAATTTATTTTCTTATTATATATTCATTTTAAAAGCACAACAAAGTTTAATATTTTAAATATATATTAAATTATTAAAAGGTTTTAAAATTATTTTACAATCAATAAAATTACGAAAAAAATCTAGTCATCTTTTTAGATTTAAAATTTAAAAGAAAAAATCAAAAATTTCACTTTGTAAAAAATTACCATAAAAAAGAGGTCAAATGATTAAAAACCTATTTTTTTATTAAAATTAGTTTTTCTATTTTACAAATAGATATTTCTTAAATTAACACATTTAATTACATTTTAATTCCTAAGAAGTAAGAAAAATCATGCGTTAAGCATAGATTATGAAGCACTTTCCAACACTTAATGAAATCTTTAACAACTTTTTTATTTAGGGAAATAATAGTGTATAGCCAAATATATCCAAATATGTATTCCAGTATTTTTGAACAGCTCTGTATTTCATATGTCAGTTGATATAATGGGAAAATTTAGTTTAGCAAGAAAATTCCCAGTAGCTTGAAATTTCTTTTTCAGCATTTCATACTATTAGATGGAAACATACTTGAATACTTTTGTTCAGCCCTGTAGTTTACATTGTACCTTTATTACACGTCAGCATTAGGCTAAAATTTATTGTAAACTAAAACACTTTTAAACCAACTGAAAACACATTCTCATAAATTATCATAAATTATAGGCGTCCATATACCGAATTCTTTGCGTGGCCCTATATATCCTTTTATCTATATTCTGCAAACATTTCTCAGTAAATTGAATGAAGCTCAGCGTAAAAATGCAATATTTAATGCTTATTTAAGAACCACGTTTAAATAATTTACGCTCATATTCAGTAACGTTGGTGAGCTCTTTTGGGTAGCCCTGTATATCAACTATAACATTTATACACACCATATAATGTGCATATATTTAGCGAAATATAAACGCGCATATCATAATTAAAATGCATTTCATCCCTTCATCAGCCATCATCGGACACATATACGTACTTCGGAAAGAATATACTTTTTGAAATTTTTTGTGTGGCCCTGTAAATGCTATGTACTTCATATTATGCAAGACAGTAGCGTATACTTTATATTAAGCTTCAGTGACATATATCAATTTCATTATACATGAAACAGCTTAATATATTTAAAATATGTCACACACAATTCCCCCTTTTACCATTATCTAATGGAATTCATTTGTGTGGCCACGTAAATGAATAATAGCTACATTTTCACCTTATATTTTGCAGAATGCATATTTTAATATGTTTGACAGGGTATAACATCTTTAAAATTCCTTTGAAACGATTTTTCCATATAGGCCGTAATGTAATGGGAAACTTTTGATTCGCCCTGTAGATAAACTGATCATGGTAGAAACTTCATTTTCAATAGCGTTCGTAGCGTTTTCAATAGGATAAACGTCAATAACGTCCTAAAATTTCATGGCGATCCGAGTATATTAACGATTTTTCCCCATAGGCCGTAATGTAATGGAAAACTTTTGATTCACCGTGTAGATAAACTAATCATGGTAGAAACTTCATTTTCAATAGCGTTCGTTCTAGGGTAAACGTCAATAACGTCCTAAAATTTCATGGCAATCCGAGTATATTAATGATTTTTCCCTATAGGCCGTAATGTAATGGGAAACTTTTGATTCTCTCTGTAGATAAACTAACCATGGTAGATACTTCATTTTCAATAGGTGTCGTGCTAGGGTAAACATCAATAACGTATAAAAATTTCATAGCAATCCAAGTATATTTACGGGAGTTAGCGCGCGGACAGACGACCATCCGGCCAGACGGCCAGACAAACCGAATACATAAGCACTTTTCAACTTTGTTGGAAAATGCTAAAAAGAAAATTGTATTAACAGAAAATCCTCTAAAATTCACTTATTTTGTTAAATATCCTTAAATTTATAAGAAAAATTCAGAAATATGCACTATTCTAAAATTAACTGCTAAAAGAAAAAAAATATTTTTAATTTTATTCTGAAATTAAAAAATATTTATAAGTAACAGATTATTATTGTAACATAATAATAAAAAATATGTTCTACCTAAATCATTAGGATATAAAAAATAATTTTTATTCTAATTAAAATTTATTAATTTACTACCTGGATTATTTAAACCTTACCTTATTTTACCAAATTTTGCTTTAACTAATTTGCCAAGATATATGTTTCATTCGTTTAAATATTAAATTAACTTTTAAATACACGCGCAAAAGGAATTTACAATAAATAATAAATTTATAATAAAGTAAAAGCATGTAAAACTTCTAACTTTTTCGTCTCCCATACATCTCCAGCGATAAACAATCACTTATCGAAATGCCTCCCATAATACTTTTATTACCTCCCGTACAAACAGGTCTGTGTGGTCGAGTGGATAGAACGTGCGATTCCTGTGCTCAAGGTCCCCGGGTCGAATCCAACTGGTTCTAGCGTAAAAATGTGTGTCTTTGGAATGTTGTTTGACAAGGTCAATAGATGGCGCCACCAATGTAGTTTTTTATTAAATTTTTGTTGCCTGTTAACTAAAAATTCACTGCAGTGAATGTGCAGTTATCAACTACACATTCACCGCAGTAAATTTGTAGTTATGTCGACTTAAAAAAACTTCAGTTATTTGTGCCAAATCACCACAGTTTTGCAACTGCAGTTTCTTTGCTGTTTCACTGCAGTTCATTTTTACCTGGGTTTGTGCAGAATTCTGAAGCTTTACTCTTACAAGATGCATTTCGTGGAACAAGTGGAACAGCAAAATCACTCAACATATCTTGATTTTGCCTTGCATTTCTGGCATGTATGCAACTGGATGAGCATTCGCATATATTATGGACAAACAGTGCAAATTTCCATCTAGATGTTACTGCAAAAACAGAGAACTTCCGCATATGGGATGTCACCAATCATCATGACGTACAATAGCAGCTGCTACCTTTGTTATATGTCATGTTATGCTATGGTTTCGAGACGAATTTCCTTTTTTGGCACATACTTCTTCAAGAAAGTTTGTTAGGTGTACAGTCACAAGCAACCGATACAGGAGACTCCTAGAGATTCATGTTGTCCTGGCGTTAAGTGTAAGAGGCTGTTTGACCACCACAATCATCATGCAAAGCGGTGCAACTGTTTATACGGCGAAACATGTAAAAATTGTAATTCAAGCTAAGTTCCCTGATGAACGTATCATCTTGCGTACATTCCCGATTGTCTGTCCAGCAAATTCACCGGACCTGAACCCTTGCAACTTCTGGCTATTGGGTTTTCTGAAATATCGTGTTTATCAAGGACGTATAATTAATTAAGCGGAATTTAAAGATAGCACACACGCCACGTCTCTATCATTCTAATTGATGTGCTGCGTACGGCAGTTGATAACACGGTGATATGCTTTCAGCATATTTTTGACCAATAAAGTTTGCACAGACAGCGAACAGATAAGTAAATAAGTAACATATTACGTTTTCCCTTGATTTTTGCGCTGCCATTTTCCTTTTTTTACATCGTTAAGGGGCTACCTGGAAGCGAAATTTCAATTTTTAAAAAAAGAAAACCTTCACCGCATGATTTATATAACATATATTTGACATATTATTTGTATCCCTTCAGTAAATATGGAGCCTTGAGCCTCTGAGTACTTCCAGAATAATTTTAAGTATCTCGCATATACAATATCGTCTACAAATCATTTAAACAATAATATTTTTAGATTGATATATTAGCCAAGTTAATTATTTGAAGTTGCATAAACTATTTTATCAGTTGCCTTTTAATTTAAGAGCACTAAAATTTCAAAATTTGGTTTGTTAAAAAAAGCGCCTAAATTAAAATCATTGCAATCACAAGCATTTCACTATTTTCTTCCCAAAATTACTGCAATGTAATATTGAATATAATAATTTTGTTTTTTATTTTTATTCCGAATATCTCACCAGACTTTAGCACTTTTTGTTAAATACACAGATTCTTCAATATGTTCTTTTATAATACTTTGAAAATGTGCTTTAAGAAGAGTTTCCTTAATAATAGGGAGATTACTTTCACAGATGTAACATGATTTGCAGGTCAAGAAAAGTATTGCATATTGAATTAAAACAATAGTTTTTATTTACTGTGTGTTACATCTTGAATTGGAGCTCTTCGTGTCACCCATCTACACTGTCAGATAAATTTGTCTTTTTATACATTATTTACCATTGTTACCTAAATAATTTCCGTACTCCTAGATAACATTCTTTGTTTGTTAATTCCTGTCGATATTCGCAAAAGAGGGATAATTCCGTTTATTCCTTGCATACATGTATGTTAACCTTATTAACACAAAATTTGAGAAGTCGCAAATTCAATAAATTAAATTTTTTAATTTATTTTATAACAAGCAAATAAAAACAATGCTTCCGAATTTAATAAAGTAGCAAATTTTTCATTCATTTACGTTTATTCGCATTGTATTTTTTAGAGTATTAAAAAATACATTGGCGTATAAAAAAAATTCTAAGTGAACACATTTTTTAAATATACAGTAGTTCAATCAAACTAAAAAGTATCGATAAAAAAATCGAAATTTTTTTCTCGAATCTCAGTGAAAATATAACATTTATGTTTTACATCTAACAATGTAGCTTAAATGGTAGAGCACTTGAAGCGCTATTCCAAGGGGGGTTCCGTGTTCGATCCCCGGATTGGACATTTTTTCACTATGCTGGTTCTACGATTTGTAAGCAATGTGATATTCACATATCAAATATTCAATAATTTCAAGCTTAATTTCACTGCTGAAAATTAATTGAGAAATTAATTATATTTAAAAGTTATAAATAATTTTTTGGAGTTTCTCTTACTGCGAGAATTTAATTTCCTCATTGTTTTAGGTAGCTTTCATTACAAAAAGTAAAAAGCTACCTATTGCAGCCGTCCGGAGGAAAACACTTCCAGAAAATTTTGGTATATTTTCACCGATCATGACCCCCAGACCCCAAAACCACCCTCCATTCAAATGTTGACATATATATATATATATATAACCATATATATATATATATATATGGTTATATATATATATATATATATATATATATATATATATATATATATATATATATATATATATATATATATATATATATATATATATAAATAACCATATATATATATAACCATATATATATATATATATATATATATATATATATATATATATATATATCTGATTTTTGTTATGCGATAACTAACGTATTTATGAACCGATTTGAATGAAACTTGGTATGTACATAGTACATACAAATGTCTAGATCGAGTTCGTTGGCCAGCATCATCCGCCATTTTGTTTAAAAATGGCGGCCATTTAAATTTTTTAAAAAAAATTTAAATTTAAAATTCAATGCGTAAAAATTAAAAGTTGAAAAATGTTTTTCTTTTACGTGTTAGAACTTAAAACAACAATTCCAGAACACTTTTTATTTTGTCTATATCTTAAAAAATGATTGAGTTATAGCACTTTGAATTTTTCTTATGGCTGACATTTTGAAACGATCTGATTTTTGTCACGTGATAACACGCGTATTTATGAACGGACTTGAATGAAACTTGGTATGTACATAGTACATACAAATGTCTCAACCGAGTTCGTTGGCCAGCACCATCCGCCATCTTGTTTCAAAATGGCGGCCATTTTAAATTAAAAAAAAATTAAAATTTAAAATTAAATACGAAAAAATTAAAAATTGAAAAATATTTTTCTTTTACGTGTTAGAACCTAAAACAACGATTCCAGAACACTTTTTATTTTGTCTATATCTTAAAAAATGATTGAGTTATAGCACTTTGAATTTTTCTTATGATTGACATTTTGAAACCTTTTGAAATCATCTGATTTTTGTCGCGTGATAACACGCGTATTTATGAATGAATTTGGATGTAACTTGGTGTGTACATAGTATATACTGAGTCCTGAATCGAGTTCGATACTCAGTTCCATCCGCCATTTTATTTCAAAATGGCGGCCATTTAAAATTTTTTATAAATTTTAAAATTTAAAATTAGGTACAAGAAAGTGAGAAATTGAAAAAGATTTTTCTTTTATGCATTTGACCTTGATACAAAAATTCAGAGCATTTTTTGTTTCGTTTGTAGCTTACAAAATGGCTGAGTTATCGCATATATATATTAATCGATTTCAATATGAGTGTGCATGTGTACCTGAATTAAGATTTCGACCAAGCTCATAATCAGGTTCTACTAATATAACTTAATTTAAAATAAATAAATAAATATATAAGTATATGAAAGCTACCTCTTCCTCCCGGTACTGCCGGAAGGACTATTTCTATTTCAATAAAGATAACTATATCATACCTTATCAAAATTGCGTAATAAAATTTTGAAGAAGCATGTTGACGGGTATGAAAGCAAATTTCTTAAGTGCGATAGTCAAACTTTAAAATTAATCTACAAATGAACAGGCATACGAAGACAAAGTGACATTTTTAGAAAATTATCACAAGTAATAAAAAAACTTATTTTAGGTATAATTAGATAACGTTTTCATTGATTTATTGGACTTTTCGAACTTTCATTGGTATAAATGAAAAGAAAGCAGGAGATAATTAAGTATTTATGTGCCCGTTTGTTCATAGATGTATATTATTTATTTTTTCTTAATAATCATATAGCTTTTATACTTATTATTTATACTTAAGTATATTAACACTAGAACCATGGCGAAGGCTTATTTTGACACGTATATTATGGAGAGATGTTGATTCGAACCTGCACACACTTAAAAAAATAAGGCAAATATCTGCTGAGCAAAAAATATTTTCAATAAGTAACTTAAACAGTTTTAAATGAAAATTTCGGTGAGAAATATTTTTATAAAACTTGAATCAATTTTCCCGCGGTTCTAGTGTTAAACTATTACATAATTCTTATGTTTTTTCATAAATAAATCTAATACTATCACATTTAGTGCTTTTTTAGGCACCTTGACAGCAAATGTGCTTTTACGACGTTTTTTAGTTGATATATAAGTTAATTGGCCTGGTTTAACTTTTTGAAAGCTATTTATGCTTTTTCAAACAGGATTTGATATATATATATAGTATAAGTTTGTGTCTGAATGAGTGAATCTAACTAAACACATTTACAAAGATTTATACTTTAATTCAAACGAACTTTAATTTTTAGAAGCTAAATTCTCAGAATCTCAAGAGTGATATTGTAAAATCATGACACAATTATCCCATGTAACCTTACCTAGAAATTCTGTTATGATTATGTGTTTGATTCTTGGTTTGTCTCAAACTTATGTTGTTTTATGTTTTGTAATGTATTAAAATTAAAACTTTGTGATTAAGCGAAACACACATTTTTTCATGCACCATTTTGAGATGCTCCTGGAGTTTCGCAAACCGCAAGATAAATTTCACAAATTAAAAAGAGGTTATATTTTTGAAGGACGGGGGAATATATTTATTTAATCCTCGCTATTTCATTTATATCTTGATTCCGGAAGGTTTTGTGCTTTTATGAACGTCTTTACAGCAGAGGAAAGAACAAGAGTTTCATATTACAGCAAAAAAATGCAAATTTTCATTTACGCCTTTTCTTTGTGAAATTTATTTTTTTTCAACTGTGCCATTTTTATTGCATGTGAGAAATATAACCTGTTGTGTTTTACAATTTTTTTCACTCATATTTGTTTAATATCCAAGATGTTCCGGGATTGGATAGTTAATGCGAAATGTAAAAAATCTTTTAAAAAACTTTTAACGGGAAATAGGAAATTGTTACGAAATTGTTTTGTATCTTGAAACCACCTTGTTCTTCAGTTCTTGTTTCTATGTATATGAAAGAAAATGTATCTGGATAAAGGGACTTTAGTTTCTTTTCAGTAGGTCATTTATGAACGTAACGTAATGAAATGTTTCTCTTTTGGCAAACTCTTAAATATTTTCATGGAAGAGAAGAAATGCAATGCCGTACTTATGACTGAACTTTCGTTAAATAAATAGAATCCATTATTGTATGTCAAAGATTTCGCTGCAAGTTATGTATGTTGTAATTTCAAAGCTTACATAAAAAAATTTTAACTGAAATAACATTAAAGAAAATTTACTGAAACTCCATAGATACAAACTATTCTAAAGACGTTTTCCTTATGTTGAATAACTTTTGGGAGATGAACTAATCAGAAAACAGAAGATTTCAGGAATTCCGAGAATTTTTTTTTACTAAAATTTCCAGGCAGTTAGGGGTTTCTTCATTTCGGAAACTTTTCTGTAAATCTAGGAAATGTATATATTTTTTAACATTCTGCTTAGTCATTTTCCAAATTGTTTATGAAATTAATTGGTTTCCATAATCCTAAATAAACACGAGGTTAATTTGTATTTTGTAAATATTTATTTAATATATATATATTCTATAATATTTTTTCTGTAAATAATTATTCTATATTTTGAACAGTTTTTATGTAAAATTTACATTGAAGTGAAAAGTTGAGATAATATTTTATTAATAAAATATTATATTAACGTCTTCACCGTCTAGGTCTACATTTGTGATATTGTAAAATCATGACACAATTATCCCATGTAACCTTACCTAGAAATTCTGTTATGATTATGTGTTTGATTCTTGGTTTGTCTCAAACTTATGTTGTTTTATGTTTTGTAATGTATTAAAATTAAAACTGTGTGATTAAGCTAAACACACATTTTTTCATGCACCATTTTGAGATGCTCCTGGAGTTTCGCAAACCGCAAGATAAATTTCACAAATTAAAAAGAGGTTATATTTTTGAAGGACGGGGGAATATATTTATTTAATCCTCACTATTTCATTTATTTCTTGATCCTTTTGTGGTCCATTTGTGGACCAGTGTTTATTCCCGTTTTGTTAATGATACTCAGTCAAACATAATTTTAATTTTGATTTCAAAACGATATGCTTCGATGTGTAAAATTCGAAAATTGATTGAAATTCTTGTTGTGATATTAGATTGGTGATGACATTTTATAGTAATGATGAATAATATTACATTTGCACTCAGTAGCAATGGAAATAATATGAATGATATTTTTTATGTAAAATAAAGTGTATTTTAATAATATGTATGACGACAACATTTATTTGCTAACTTAGTACTTTTTTCTTTTTTGGTGAGTAAAATATCTACAAACCTTTCATGAATTGGCAGATCCGAAGTAATATTTTCCATCTGTGCATTATATGTTGCAAATATATTTTTCGGTATGTTTAATTATTTTATTGCACTTACTAAACTGCATTGTATATACGGCCTTTATTCAATTTGTTAATATCTTTTTAAGTAGAATACTGTAAAAAATACTATGCCTACGTAAATGTGCGTATGTAACATAGAGCAAAATTGTCGTAAACATTGGAAACCTATTGTTTTTGGAATTTCTTTACTGGTCCTCCTCTAAATGGCCCCTGAAATTAGAACGTATTCCAAAATCATTAGTCACCACTAGGTTTCATTCCAATTTTTTATTTATTTATTTTTTTTATTTTTTTGTAGTATGATGGAATATTCATTCAATTTTTAAGTGTGTTCATATTGATTGTAATAAGATCAATAAATATTTAATGGCTCGATGTTATGATTAAATTTTAATAATATCAATCAATAAATTTTAATAATATTTAATAATATTTGCTTCATTTTGCACAAGGAACCATACATTAAATACGTCACACTTCAAGAATAGGAAGGTAAATTTACAAAGTGTGACACAGAGTGATGTGTAACATGTTGTGACATCCGATCTAATACATGAAACTAATTAGGCAGGAATATTTCTAAAAGTGAATATCTTTCGGCTTCTCAGAATATGATTTACACAGTTAATTTCTATGCATAAATTCCGTATCCCTTGTAACATTTTAAATCAACTGGAAAGCTTGATTTTTGGCTATAGCTCTGGCTTGAATTTCCATGATAGTAAACTTTTTCGTAATATAGCAGGGCTTGCACTGTTCCTAAACTTTTCACACGTTGCTACCAGTATTTTAAATAAAAAATCTTCATGGAAGGTCCGTTTAAAATCTAGAATAGAATTCTACAATAAATATTACCGTTTAAAAATTGTGGTAGGAAAGTACGAAAATTTTAGGAACAGTGCGAACACTGTATAGTCATCTTAGTTATTTCCCCCTACTCTTGGCCGGTCTTTTCTGTTTTCATCTATAGGGTCTGTTTAATACTTGCTTTAACAAGCCAAATCACGAAAACACATACCAAGAAACTTGGTGATTTACAGATGTTTCCTTAAGTGGTACACAATTTATTTCAGTTTTTCTTTCTTTCTTTCTTTCTTTCTTTTTTTTTTTTTTTTTTGGTTAAATATCAGCTTACGTAGTAATAATGAATTTATGCTAATATGAAACTCGATATTATTTAAGTCTTTTTGTTATAAAACTGAAATTTCTTCTTCGAAATTGGAGTTGTGTTTTGTTACTTTTTAGCATGTTATATGTATATATTAGCGTTGCTGTTACTTGCTTCAAAATTGCTATGCTTACTTTTCCTTTTAAATTATATATTTTTATGTTCAGACCGCAATATTTGTAAACAAGACTTACTATAGATATAATTTAATTGTTTACATTAATTCTTAAACTTTAATACTACTAATATTTATTTAATCCCTCTATTTCTGACTATTGCATTAACACAAGTTAAGTATACCTTAAATTTTATACTATAGAAAGAAGCACATCTTAAAAAATTAACTTGCTGCGATTCAGTTTTATAAACCCCATTTAAATTCATTTTAAATAATATTTCAATACATACGCATTTATACCAAAATTTCAAACTTTACAAAATATATCATTGTGTTCCACCCAGTGTTTGTAAATAATATAGCTTAATTTCTATTCTAATGATTATTAATCATACATTCAATAATACCTAAACTAGTCTTGATTTGTTCCATTTCTTTAAAGTTGAACTGAAAAACTTCTTTCAATACTCATATAAAATTTCAAAAACTGCTCAAAATAACAATAAATAAAACTTTAAACATGCCTTTCAAATTTAAGTAATTTAATTTTTTATATTTTTTGTTTAGTCTTACATTATCTACTTTCAAAGAATGCCGTCAGATAAAATTAAACTACAAAAAAATACAGTTAATTTACATATCCCCACAACACATAATTTTGAGTTCTAAAATTAAGCTTCTGTGAATCAGGTAATTACATCTTACCGTATCAAGATCCTAAATATTGATATCATAAATGGGACTTACCTGAAGAGTTATTTCTGTCGGTACGTTATATATACAACATATTAATTTTCAAAGGTTTTATTTATAATTTAATGTTTAACAGTCACCAACTTAAATTACAAATTTCATCTTTCAAATAAGGAAGTTTTCTGAAATTCCTGGACACAGTCTCGTCGTCCAGCAGCTCAACATGTTTAAAGTTTTATTTATTTTTATTTTGAGCAGTTTTTGATATTTTTCATGAGTATTTTGAAAGAAGCTTTTCAGTTCAACTTTAAAGAAATGGAACTAATCAGGATTAGCTTAGGTATTATTGAATATATGATTAAAAATCATTAGAATAGAAATTAAGCTGTAGGAATTGCAAACACTGGGTGGAACACAATGAAATATTTTGTTAAGTTTGAAATTTTAGTATAAATGAGTATTTATTGAAATATTTTATAAAATGTATTTAAATAGGGATTATAAAACTGAAACAAAATAGGTTATTTTTTTTTTTTAAGATGAGCTTCTATAGTACAGAATTTAAGGTTATTTAACCTGTGTTGATGCAATAGCCAACACAGGGATTAAATAAATAGTAGTAGTAATAGAGTTTAAGAATTAATGTAAACATTTAAATTATATCTATAAAAAGTCTTATTTATAGATATCGAGGTCTGAACATAAAAAGAAATAATTTAAAAGGAAAAGTAAGCATAACAATCTTGAAGCAACCCAACAGTAAAGATAGAACGGTTAGACCGCTGTTCTATATGTAAATTTTCCAAGAAGTCAACTATTCATAACGATATTAAGACACAACCTGTTGCTCCACGACATGAGAATCCTTTATGGAACTGCTAGGAATCCCCTTAAAGTCACCTATGTCATTCTGTAACACAGAGAGGAACACACGGATACTTTTACTCATTCGATAAACAAATTAAATGTTGCTATTTAACGTACACTTATTCAAGAAAAAGTGACACAAAATTAACATGGAACAAAACATATTTCAAATATTTAGTTTATTCTTCTAAACCATCTTCATGAATTTTTTTTTAATATAAATCGGCAGGAAACAATCACAGTGTTACATCATTAAAAATTGAATTTTGTGTTTAAATTTAATTTTTAATGATATAACACTGTGATGTGATTACATCCTGAATATTTATATATTTTTCCCTGGGAATAATTTAGAATAATAAACCAAATAAATATGTTCTATTCATATATTTATTTTGTGTCATCTTTTTATGAATAAATGTAAGTTTAATAGCAACATTTAATTTGTTTATGGTATAAGATATTCTGACTTATATTATACGTTATTATACGTTATTTTATAACGTAAAGTCCTTAGTTACTATGATTTCACTCATATAAGAAAACTCAATAATGATTCGAAGATTTAAAACTCACCAAAATTCGGTGAGAAGCAGTTCTTTCTGTTAAAATCCCCATCTCTAACCAGAGAAAACCCGGAAGGTATCTCAGTACCCATACATCATGGCTACCGGGTAAAAGGCCCACAGGTGGTATCATAAGATTTTAATGTTTGAAATAGTTACCGGTAGTGTTACATTTAACGGAAGTTTTATAACTTCCGTTAAAGGTTATATTTATCAATACAGACCTCTCACAAAGCATGACCTTTTTTATTATATTTCGTAAAAACTTGTAATATTTTTCGTTTGTTTCGTTCTTTACAAAGTTCCTCCTCCTGTAAAAAAACCCTTGCAGATAGTTATAGCGAATATACGAAATACCATTTAGACAGACTTTATGAGCCGGTTTACCACCGTCCCAACTCTTTTTTAGACACACTCTCAGAAAAACGCTTTAATATGAATTAAATTATTTCTCTTTATTTACAAATAGTTTCCGTAGTCCTACCAAACATTTTTTATCCATGAATTCTCCCCAAAAGTCTGAAAAAGAAGGAGCAATTCCTTCATTTCTAGTACACATTAATTCTGTCAATACTAAACTTAAATTTGCTTTTAAAATGAAAAAAAAATACATAAATTAACATTCATAATTTAATTAAAAAAGTAAAATGTTCTCAAATTTGAAAATTAAAACAATTACTTTTCTCATTCACTCAAAAGTACTCGCAATTTAATTTTTTTTGACTAAGTTGAGTAAAGTTTAAATAAAATTAAATTTATAAAATTGTTTATAAAAAATATTCGCGTTTAAAATGTAGTTTAAATGAAAATTTTAAAAGGTATTTTAATTTGAATATTAAACAGAAAAAATCATTTTTCTCAAACACACAGGAATAAAAAAAGGAATTCTCACGAAATAAAATTGTAATATTCATATTTTACATTTAACAATCTTCTTGAAAACATTTGTAATTCATATTTTACAATATACTAATACTAATGTTTTATAGCAGATGCCAAAATAATAAAGATGAAATTGTTCCGAAGTTAATTTAAAAATTAAAATATTTTTAAAGAAAAAAATCAAACCATACCTAAGAATCAAAACATATTTAGTTCAAAATATTTCGCTACTGCACAACTGCAACCCAGTGGTTACAGTAATTGCCTTGTAACACTGTAAGGTAACTGGTTTGACTCCGAGAACCGCCGCCCTTATTTTTTATCCACTTTCTTCAATTATCTTATATTTTACATCTTGTACGAAGAAACAAGTGGGTAAGTGTGATCGCAGATCGCACAGAGGTTTTCGTTTAATATCTCCTTTAAAACATTTTATCATTAAATTAACAAACGAAAAGTGGATTTTCGGCGCCATTTCGGATTTTTTCACAAATCGCGCCAACCAGAACAGAATACTGAATTCTTCCCCTAAATGCTGCTTTCATTGCATAGATTTGTTGATTTATCCATCAGTATCTACAGATTTAGTGAAGGTACGCAAGTAAATAAAATTATGTATATAAGTAAAATGTCACAAAGCTTAGCATAAATTTAAGAGAGACGAAACCGGTCACCAGAGAGGCTAGTAATTTAAATGAATAGGAATTTAATAAATAAAAAAAATTCACTTCGCATGTCAAAATAGAGGCTAAATATGATGTAATATGATGAAATAAAAACAAATAAAAACGTTTTCACGTGATTTATTTAATCCATTAATTTATGTTACATACATAGTAATTTTATTTAAACTAGCGTGCAACAATTAGAAGAAATGAAATTAAAATTTTGAAATTTACGCTACTGTAAATTTTTAAACTTATAAATATCGCACATTTCAATTTTTACACCACATTTGTTGCCACAATTACATCTTGTAATTGTGGCAACAGAAGTACTCCATTTTTTTAAAGCGTAAAAAAGAAATAATTTTTATATATATTTAAACTTGTGTGCAACAATTTGAAGAGTAAAAACTTTTTAAAAAAAGGACCGATGATATTAAAAAAAAGTTATTTTAATTAACATAATAGTCTTTTCCAAAATTTTATGATTTGCTGTGTGACAAGAGGTATTCAGCTACAAAACATTAGACAGTACACAACAGACAGACACACAGCGGACAGAGACGAATAAGATTTCGTGAGATGAACGAAACCCTAAAGAGTAATGGATATTCGCAAATTAACAGTAAAAATCCTGTTAGGATTGCAGCCAGAAAATCCTTGATAACTAAAGAAAGTACTTCTAACTGTTGATCTTTATATCATACCGTAGAAAACTGCGATCTTTAATTCTTTAAAAGCCCGTGAAACTCATTGTTACACATATCTGTTTTCTGCAATACAGAAACATTTCTGAGCTTTCTAAATTTCCCGGCATAAAAAACGCATTCCTTCTATGTGTATGAACCATTGTAAAAAACAGCCTGTTACTCTTTTGAATTATCCTTAAACAAGTTGATTACCGTTATTTATTTATTTATTTTTCTTATTCTATTTGTTTGTCTTAATATTAATCTTCATATTGTAAAAAAACTCCTTTAGTGGCCGAAGAAAAGAGACTCATTTATAACTTAGTGATCGAAAATTATTGGAAATGTTTTTAATATAGCGAATAGTATAACTGTTAGTTATTTATCTAAATGTTGTTAATATTAAATTTCGTTTTATGTTTAAGTGATAAAAAAATTTGTTTTCGTAATTATCACCAAGAATAGACCACCAAGTTTATTGTTATACATATTAGTTAAAAAATGCAATGAAATATTTCCTTACTTTCAAAGTTCTAAAATGTGTTTAAGCATATAGACCAAATAATACTAATGATTTAAATCATTAGATTTAGTTAATGAATAGTTTTTTATTTTATATTCTTACCACTTAAAAAATATATTACTACTGCATAAAATCCGCTTTTATAACTTAGGTGAAGAAAGTTTTGAGAATATATATTTTTTTATTCTTAACTTTGGGAATAAAGTGATACGTTTTGTGCCTTTATACACCCTTTGTAGCATTAGTCCATTAAGCTTACAATTTAGTGTCCGATTTCAGATATGACAGAGATAATGAAGCTGTGACTGATTTAATGCAGGATAATGGAAATTTTGCTGCGTTACCAGTAATATCCGTTTGGTTTCTTTCAAGCGAGAAATCGGAGAAGATTGCAATCAAACTTTGTAATCAAATGCTGCAAACCATCTGATTTCAATGCAATTATCAGCAGCAATATACAGCTAATTACTTATTTCGTCCTATTGTTTTATTTATTATTCTGTTGTATTTTACATGTATCTAGCTATATGTAGTTAGAAAACATTCATCTTAAAATTAAATATTTTACACGCAATACTTTATATTTGTCAGGTTTTTATATTGTTATTTTGGATGAAACTTTACGTTTAGGGATGCAACATCACGTTTATATCCATAAAAAATGTTTCTTGTTTTGGAAAAAAATTCATGTATAATTAGTGGACTAGGCATAAGGCCTGGAAATAATTAAGTTTCTTTTCCACTAAACATAAAGGCTTTTATTTCTAATAATGATCTCAAACAATGGTTCGTGAAAAAAAAAAAAGATTTGTATAAATGAAATAATTTAACTATTTGCTAATAATCCAAACCCCATTTCTATTTTATTGATAAATGGATAAGTTATAATAAGTCAAAATTTAATATATTAATTTTAGAGTATTTAATACGTGAATTTTCACATTGCTAACTAAGCGTAGAACCAACTTAGTGAAAAATGTCCAATCCGGGGATCGAACCCGGAACCCTTGGAATAGCGCTCTGCCATTTAAGCTACGAGGACGATGCTCAGATTAGCATTTCTCACTTCATATATTTTTTAGGGTGTATCTCGCAGCACGAGATGGAGCCGTCTTCATGAGCGCACAAATTTGCGGCTTAACATAAGACACCAAGAAACCCAGCATCGGTAAATCACATACATATTTTAATTAAACAATTTCTCAATTAATTTTCAGCAGTGAAATTACGCTTGAAAATCTAGAATATTTAATACGTGAATTTTCACATCGCGATCTAAACGTATAACCAACTTAGTGAAAAATGTCCATGCCGGGGATCGAACCCGGAACCCTTGGAATAGCGCTCCAAGTGCTCTACCATTTAAGCTACGAGGACGATGTCCAGCTTAGCAATTCTCACTTCATATGTTGGTTAGGCTGCTTTTCGTAGTACGAGATGGAACCGTCTTCATCAGCACACAATCTTGCGGCGTAACATGAGACACCAAGAAACCCAGCATCGATAAACCACATATATATTTTAATTAAACAATTTCTCAATAAATTTTCAGCATTCTTAAATATTATGGATTTTCAAGCTTAATTTCACTGCTTTTCACATAGCATTTTAAATACATGAAAATTAAGATAATTTATCAGGTGTATTGTTTTGAATAAGAATAACAATCATTTCCATATTCAAATACGAAATCATACATTATTCATAATACTTTATTTAAACAGTAAAAAAGTTTCATTTTTAACAAGTGATTTAGTTAAAGGAACATAACACAAATCACCAATAAAAAATTCTTACAACAAGTAAACAATAATAAATTTTATCTCTGGTTGCTCCTTTAAATTAATTAATATTTTTAAAATTGAAACCATCATTTGATTTTGACATACTTAAATATAAATCAAGGAACTTGCGAGGAACCGAGCAACTTATTTCTACGTAATTAAAATCCCCATAGCAAATCAGTCTAATTAATAATTTCAGAGGCTATAATTATTATTCTATAGATCGAAGTCTACGGCTGCCATGAAGAAACAGTCACTTATAATCATGCATAATTTAATTTCTTTAAATGATAAGAGTCCTCTAGTAAGGGATTCTTTAAGATCAATAAATGAGAATGGTCACAAACTCTAGAAACAAGAAACTTTGTCGTCTTTATCTGTCAGGTAGGATCACATCGACATCTCTTTTGAAACACTGAGTTTCATTAAACTCAGGATCCTCTTTCCCCAGTTTTAAGACCGATTGGAACTTTTCCAAATCCCGTTCAGTAAACCTATTTCTTTAATTCACCAGCACTGCCGAGAAATATCAGCCTCGATTGGTCTCGGGCCTCTTGATATTCGAAACGAAAATCAAACTAATTCTTTTCCAGGAAATCTCGTCACGTACATCTCAGGATTAATGTATGTTCATCATCGTTTACGGATACCCCATTTCGAAAAAAAAAGAGCACTCTCTGATGTTCAGAAGACTCCACTTTTTCCCGGGGCATCAGCCGCTGTCTGCCCTGGAACATTCATTGCAATCTGGAGATGTATTCTTTTATTATTTGCCCCTGCCAGAAATGCAATCACAATATAAACGTACCACAGTCTGCTCCCCCACAAAAAGATCTTTTGGATGAAAACCAAACTCCAACTTTCCGCTCAATTTCTTTTTTAAGACGGGAGGTCCCCCTTAAATTGCCCAGCTTTAATTGGCTAAAATTCTCTAAGCCCCTCTGACGCAATGATAACATTGAAATTTTTAAACAACTCTGACCTGACCCTATCTTTCCGACATTTCACCACTAAATTTATAACTTTTACGTCCACCTGCAGGAATAACCAAACAACAAACGCAGATCCTGTCTTTGATTTTATTGCTCCTAGAGTCAAAATGCCGCGTCAGAGAAACATCGTTATACTGTAAAGTTCAATACTATCACCATCATACACAACTGCAAAACGCATATTCTCCACCAGAAGAGTACCCACGAGTAAATTTTACTGTTTCTGCAATGAAAAATAAAACCCCACAGACATCCCAATTTCTCTAAACATAGACACAATAGGATATTGCCGAGTTTTATCTCTTTTTTTATTCCTAGATTTTCTAATATTTCTACACCACTTCAAACAGATTATAACAATACTCATATATTTGTAAGATATATGTGTAAGCTATAGCGATAAATCATTTCATGCATTTATTTTTGCAGGGTGATCCGAAACAATTTTATTTTTCTTTGAATATGTGTTGGTCCATTAATTATTCTTAGGATCAAATGGCAGTTAACAAATTTGAAGTCAAACACATTTTTTATAATCCTGAAGTTCCCGAAAAATCGAACGAGTATATATTTAAATGTACGACAATGTATCTAAAATTGAATGTATTCGGTGATTAATGGATATATAGGGTACTAGAGCCTTCGCCCACTACGTTGGTCGATTCCCTTCAAAGAATATTGAATGAAATGGAATATAGCTAGCAAAGCTAAAATTAAAACAGAAAGCATATTCTTAACATCTAATCAAATAGCCATCATTTTTGTTTTGTTTGTATAATTCAAAATAATTTATATAATCAAAGCTGATGTTAGCGACATAATAGCTCTAAAATTATAAAAGAACTGTATTTAATTATTTTTTTGAAGATTTATCATCTCAATTTCCCTCCTTCAACCTAAAAGTGCTACTGACACACAATATAGCAAAATGTGTTATAATTTTTTAACACCTCTTTAACAGCCTTAGAAGAGAGGGGGATGGAAATAGTGTAAAAACGCGTTTAATTATTTTTTAAGTTGATTTATTTTCTAGAATTTCAAATTCCTACCTAAAACGGATGCTGAGACATGCCAAATGTATTAAAATTTGTGACTTTCTTCAACTCTTTTAAATACGGATTTTATAAAATCGCTAAAATACATGTTTAATTATTTTTTATTAGATTTATTTTCTAGAATTTCACTCTGCTATCTAAAACGGGTATTGACATATGGTCAGATTTCTGATACCAAATCCCTTTTAATGCCCTTAGAGGAGAATTTTAAACAATCCTTTCTTAGTGCAGCTTTATGTTACAAGAAGTTCCGCCCAATTGTCCAACTTTTAGGTGCAGGAGTTTGAGTTTTGGTTTGAATATGAGTCAGTCAGGACAAACTCTTACCGTATATATATATATATATATATATGTACCGGGTGTCCCAAAAATGACTGATGGATTTTAAAATTCAGTAACTTGCAAACGGTGACAGCTATTTTAAAAAAAATTGCAGGAGGGTTATGTGTAATGTCAGGGTTTTTTTTACCGTAATTTTTTATTTTAGTACGAATTTCAAACAATAGGTGGCGCTGACGGCGATTGAAGGCCAGGTGATCAGTGCTGAGTGAAGCATCGACCTGGCCTTCAATCGCCGTCAGCGCCACCTATTGTTTGAAATTCGAACTAAAATAAAAAATTGCGCTAAAAAAAACTCTTGACATTATACATAACCCTCCTGCAAAAATTTTTTAAATAGCTGTCACCGTTTGCAAGTTATTGAATTTTAAAATCCATCAGTCATTTTTGGGGCACCCGGTATTTATACATTGGTGAATAAAACTTAAGGAGCACTATTATTTTCAATGATTACAGCTGGAAATAGATCTGCCGCAGCACGTTTAAAATTGCATAAATGCGGGATTTACTCTATTTTGTGAAACTTTTGCAAATTTTCTACTTCCGCTTTTGTCGATCACGTGACAGCAAATATAAGAGATTTTAGGAAATCGGTGGGTGCTGTGAGTTTTCATTAGATGTAACAATTAAAGGAGACAGAGTGAAGTTTGAATATTAAAATTTTGAACATGTCTTCTTGGCATTATTTTGATAATATTATACATGGTAGAGCAATCGAAAGTTGGAAGAAGCTGAGAGATGTTGCCCGTGAATTATAACATCACACAGTATTGTTTCTAGGCTATAGGTGGTATTCCAAAAAGTGGAATATGTACTAGGCGCACGGGTGGAGGTCATCCTAGTAGTGTGACACCTTAAGAAGATCTATATATTATTATTTCGGCGAAAGAGAACCGGAAAATTGTTGCAAGACGTTTGAAAAAGGGTGGACTATATGCTTGAAGACCTGTTGTGTGTGCCCCAATCTATAGACACCAACGTAGCGTCCGTTTTCAATAGTGCCGTATGCATCGAAATTGGACTGATGACAACTGGTCTACAGTGCTCTTTTCAGATTAGAGTTGATTCAGTCTATCAATTCGTCTGATTGTAGACAAACTGATAATGCACGATGTTGGTGGTGCTTACTATCGCGAAAATATTCTATTAAGAGATCGACATGCGACTTCAAGTGTCATGGTGTGGGTAGACATCATGGACAGTGGCCGCACGAATCTCTGTGTGCTTGACCAAGGGTCAATGACCGGTAGAAGGTACATTGAACACGTCCAGCTTGCACATGTTCGACTTTTTCGGATGCTGTGTGCGAAAAGTTTCGTTTTATGGGCTATAACGCCACTTCTAAAGGCACAGAGGCTGTACAAGATTGTCTTGTAGTCGAAAATATCCATTGCATAGAATTACCAGCGAGTTCCCCTTGCATGAATCCCATTGAAAATGTATAGGGTGCCAGAGGAGATTATTGCTTCTCGACAATTTCCACCCACAAACAAGAAAATCCTCTTTCGTGCAGAACGAAGGAATAGGCAGAGTTGCTAAATATCCGGCTTTTTGCACACCACTATTATCTTAGAAATTTTTTTCTTTTAAATCGATTAAATGTTCCAATTAAATAAAATAACATTTTCTATATTAAAATACTGGTGTCCAAAAAGCTGAAGACTTCGCGGAACTGAATGGGGCATCTTGTCTCAACACCGACTGAATCGTGTTGTTTTGAGTATGCCACACCGTGTTGAAAATTGTCTCACATTACACGGTGGAAACATCCCTTTCTGTTATGGCACTGACGATTGTTAATTGTGAGTAATTTGCTTTTTTTCTACAGACATCTTTTCGGACAATATTCACGTTTCAGAAAAAACCCTCTGATGATACCCTTTAAATATCCTTTCAACAAAATTCTTATATTAAATCCAGTGTAACATTCTGTTAATACAGTGCTCAGTAAAAGTTTAGAGAATGATCGATTACGCTTGTATATTCAGAAGTATGTACCGAATTTTTGTAGTTCATTTGTCATACATTACTTGTGACTTATCCTTTATTCACAAACAATAAAATTTTTAATTTCCCTTTTTACATAATATATAATGAGAAAAAAACGAAATTAACATTGTGGCAACAGTATAGGCAATTTGTATATTTACAGAAAAATAACAACAAATTAAAATCGAGTTGCACCTACATTGTCTGCAATTGGTGCAAGAATATGATTTTTCATCAAAGAAACTAAATGCTGCGTCCCTTGGGGGTCTATTTTGTACCAAACATGTTCAACAGCAGCTCGAAGCTCATTAACAGAAAAGTATAGCAAAAATTTGCATAAACCTTACGACATATGATGTTACAAAGCTTTGTAACATCTAACCATCGTACCATTTGGGTCCAAATGACGTATCTTTGAAAGTTCATTGCATTCTCGCAAATTTGTAGCGAGATTTTAAAGCTGATTTTTTTTATCATTTTCATGTAAATTGATTTACCACTTTCTTTAATTCATTTACGAATGATATCCATCGACACAGAAAGTCCTAACTTACTTTTAATGTGAATAGCAATCATCATTTGTGTAAATGCCAGTTTATGGATCCTTTTGTCATCTCATTTTCTGGTCACATAAGGTCTTCCAGGTTTATATTTTGTTTTGAAGAAGTCACCCTTAAACTATACTTTATAGTCAGACGCCTTTGGACGATTCAATGCTGCTGAAATTTCTGCGACACTCTTCCCTTTCCATTTCAGCTTTCCTACTTCAATTACCTCATTAAACTAAACATTTTTAGCTCGCAGCATCTTCACTAACTGATGCTATGAAGAGGCATACTTAAATACTTCAGACATATGACATCATAACTTAGAAATTTGCATTTATCCATGAACAGTTGGCAAAAAATCAAAAAAGTGTCTAAACTTTTGCAATAGGCAAATTTTACATTTTTCAGTTAAATTAAATATTATTTTATATTATAACCATTATTTTTATTCTAAAATGTTAAACATATATTTAAAAATAAATATAGCTATTTGTAAAACTCAAGAGTTCGTATTTTTTATTTAAAGACTAAATAACATCAGTGTCTAAACTTTTGCTGAGCACTGTACTATTGTTTGTTGCTTGACCCATAGTCTCACATAGATTCTCATTTATGCGTACATTTCTTCTTGGTACTTAAGGTTTGTCCACCAGTGTATAAATATATATTTAAATTTATGCTTTTATATATTTGTATTCGTTGTTAATATTTTACAAGCAATTCCATTGCAAATATGTATTCCTTTTATTTTAAGATTTTATATATTACTGTCTTAAATAAAAAAAAATTACAAGCAGTTCCATTCCAAATGTGTAGCCATTTTATTTTTAGGCTTTCACATATTACTGACTGAAATAGAAATTTTAAAAACACATGATCCATTCTAGTTATTTTGTGTAAATAATTGACGTTTCACTTCAGCATTAATGTCTTCAATTATCAGTATTGCATATCTCAATAACTTCAAATTTTAAATTTTTAAAAGATTGCCTCTCCTTTTATAACCCATGATAAATTTAAACAGGTAATACAATTACAACAGATGCAAATTTTCCAAGTGGGTGAAAAAAGTCTGGGCCATGATTCGAACCAGGGATGTATTGGCTAACTGAGCCATCCCAGACACGATTTATTTATTTATTTTCTATTGGCCGATTATCTACTCGTAGGATATAGGCCCAGGGGGAGGAGTGCCCTTCGTGGGGGACTTTCCAAGGAAACCTAACCCGTTTTTACGCAAGGTTCGAAAAAAACCACGAAAACTCCGAACGGTTAGGCCGACGTCCGCGATTGGGTTCGAGCCCAGCACCTGCCGTCTACCAGTTGAGAGGTCAGAACTTCTCGGACACTGGTGGGGCGCATTCCAGACACGAATACTGGAGGATTATTTCACTCAAATAACCTTAACGATAACATAATCTGGTCTGATGTTTTGGATCAGTACTTGGAAAATTTACATCTGTTATAAATTATTTACCGATTGAAAAATCATGTTATAAATTAATCTAATATAATGCAATTACGCTGTTGCTCTTGATTCAACTTTAATAGCTGCCAACTTGTACGGATTTTTCCTACCACTAAAATTAAGTAGAAAATTTTTTCTTCTTTTATCGATCGAAATTGTTAAATTTTGGCGCTTGTCTTAGGTGAAATTTTCTGTTAAATTTTAGAGGTAGGAAAAATCCGTACAAGTTGGCAGCTGTGAACTTTCGTATGCAGAGATAACTTAAAATAAATTAAACCATATGCATTTATAAAGAACCAGTCACAAATCAAACCTTTTTTTTATTTCGTTGTACTTTATGCATGATTTAGAAAAAAAGTACGAGTGGCATATTTTTACTTTTTTCCATACTGTACATAGATACTAAGGCATATTTTATTTAGTTATTTAAAAAAGTGTAGTAACATTCTTACACAGTTCATTACGTCAAGCTTCTTTTTAAAATAAACTTCTTACTATCGTTTTATAGTGGAATATGAAATTCCTTTCAATATCTATAGACAATTTAGTCAACATATTTTTTTCGTAAAAAAAAAGAATGGAAAAAGTTATCTTAATACTTGAAAAATAAACTTTAAAGTTCACATTATTTTTTTCAAAGGCAAAAGTAAATACGAAAGTTTTTTTTATTCAGTTACAAAAACAAAGTAATTATGGTTTATGAATCATGTAATTACCTCTCTAGCTTCTTTCAAGCAATCAATATCGATCTTAAAAAACAGAATAATTTCAAAATTGAGTCACGTTATATTTAGAAATCAATGCTGTAAATATTAATTTTGGCGTTTCCCTCTGCAAATACTTAGAATACTTAAAATCATCTTTAATTTTATATCTATTTGTTATTGTCGTTAATATCTACTTGTTATTTTTGTTAATATTTACCTGTTATTGTCGTATTGTCTCTTTTTTCTCTCCTTGTTCCTATTAGCTCCCGCCCCCCTCCCCCCACTCTCTCCTGAAATTCTATCGATTCGTAAAACTATGCCTTCTTTCTGTCAGTCCACCGTATTTGTCATAAAATTATTTTTCTTTCTTTTTTTTTAAATTTTAAATTTTTTTTATGACGGTAACATTAATACTAACGATACTGATCTGCAGTCTCTAGTAGACTTTCTAGTACCACAAACTTTTTAAAAATACTAATATTTCCTATTACTTATATATAATCTCAAAACACGTGTTATAAATCATATTTTTCTTAATCAACTTATTCTCATTTAATTTAGAAATAATTCTTATGCCTATTAAGATTCGAAAAATATCCTTGAATTTAACATTATTCTTTTCAATGTAAAAGCAGAACACGATTTTTTTTTCAATTCAGACATGGTAAAAAAGATTAAACATGTAATTACATGCAATTGCAAAATTATCATTGAAACAAATGCATTATGTCTTTCGAATATCGCATCACGTAATTGATATATTCCTTATATTCTAATTTTAATCATTCATTTGTCATATTAAATATATATAACTGTGTTCATTCTTCTTTTAAAGAAGTCTTACGACTGATACTTATTTTATCTTGCTTCCAAAGAATCAATATCGATCTTAAAGCAGAACATTTTCAACATTCATTGATGTTATTTTTAGAAAGTAATTTATATCTCATTGTACCATTTTTTTTCAGAGATGATTTTATGAGTTTTTTTGTATGCAGTTTTAAGTTAGTATTACATTATCTAAAGCTAACTGCGATTTATATGGATTGAATATTATTGCAAATGTGCATCATGAATATTAAATGGGAAATAAAACATAGAGTTTGGAGGGAGAAAATAAATATTATGTCCGTATGTTCCATTATATAATGGAGTAACGATATTACAGGACGTTTAGGTAGAGTAATTTTTTTATGGAATTTAATTTCGGAGTTATAGACACATCGGTTAAATGCTTAGCTGATATTTTTAGTATACTTTGCATGTAATCAATCGAATTTTAAATCGCAATTCTTAATACCAATCTTATTAATGTTTTATAATTTTAAAGAGAATCTTCAAAGAATTTTTTTAAATAAAATGTTTTAAAACATAAAAGGGTTTTTCAGCTTCATATGCTTACATTATTTGTAAGCTAACGTGTTGAAGGTACTTTTGTTTGGGGTATAAAACGTGGATATTTTTAAAACTATTAAAAACGGGAAGATTACTTAAGTCAAGCGTAAAAATTTGGAATTTTTTAAACTCATTAAAGAGTCATTCCATATTCAAGCTTAGTATGGGAGAACTTTTTTATATATTAGTGTGATTGTAAAAATTCTTTTATATCCTCAAATTAAAAAGAAAAGTCCTAATATAAAAATGATTTTTTGTTATTGTTAATGTATAGTTTTTATTTTAACAACTTAGAAGTTAATATAGATAGGTAATTATGTAAATGTCACGTGCACGACATTTTGTACGTTTTTCATGGAATGACCTTTTTTAGGTTCTTACACAGGATGAGTCATAATTAACGAAACAATAGGCTATCTCGTTAAATATTATCCTTAGGCACACATTTTCAATTGCAAAATTTCATAAAAAAGGTGCAAAATTGGATGAGATATGTTGCTACTACATGGGTGGTCTATTTGAAAAAATACAAAAATAAAATTTTTATACGGTCCCCGAAGGGCAAAATTCCCAATGGGGAAATTATTTCTTATCCATGCTTGAATTTAGTAAAAAAAATTCATCTCCATATCTAAAAATCTCCAAGAGATATTAAAATCCAAAATTCTCCGAAATTCGTGACTTACACCACTTAACAATGTCTCTAACGAAGAGCTTTTGACTCATTTTGAAAGCAACTTAGGGATCATCCACAAATTGTACGTTATTAAATGTCGATTTAAGACAGTGCTAATCATTTGGACATAAAAAAAAACAGCGTATAGATTTAACGCTAAACCTGCCTTCAAAATATGCTGCGCTAGAGGTCTGCATAAGTCGAAATATCTAGGTCCGGTCACAAACCCATCCATAGGGTAAAAATGTCGGTCCGGCCTGGAAAAATATTAAAATCATAATCCTACCCAGCCTGGACAAAAGTTTAAATGAAAGCCCGGCTCAGCCGGGAATTTCTACATAATTTTTTACTTCGATATGGATAAAAATTGTTTTGTATGAAGGAGTTCTGACCAATTATTATAGCTTTTCATTTTTCATATTTA
The DNA here is from genome assembly GCA_964019185.1 of Maratus speculifer. Lineage (NCBI taxonomy): Eukaryota > Metazoa > Arthropoda > Arachnida > Araneae > Salticidae > Maratus > Maratus speculifer. The sequence goes on along the minus strand of OZ025299.1, from coordinate 130,410,118 downwards.
TACTTGTTATTATTAAAAAAGGCGCAAAGGCTGTGATGTATCTATTTTATAAATGAAACTCTATATGTACAGGTTTCATTTATACTTTAATATCGTTAATCCATATTCCAGGTGTTGGAGATTTTGAAAATTGTGATACTGTAAAAACGTTTAAGACGGAATCACAAAGGAAAGAAAAAATACGTTATAGACAAATTCCCTACTTAGGAGGTGTAAATGGAGTTTATTTTTTTCTCAGGCATATTTATTTTGCATGGATTAAAACATCTTTCCTTTAAGACTGGATTCCGTCATAGGCAGATTTTTTTATCACGTATAAAACAGTACTAATCATTTAAATTTTTTATCAATTTTACGAGAAATTTTAGGATTTTTGGGAAATTGTTAGCAAGTTATATGGCTAATCATAACAAAAAAGAAAAAAAACATCAAAATTCTAACTTAAACGACACACTTTTTACATGTTTCCTAGAACTGATAAAGTAACATTGTTTCTTGAATCGTGCGCATTTCAATTTATGTGAAATTCCTTTCCGGGGCAAGATATTTTTTCTCCAAAAATTTTCAAATTATTAATTCACACCACAATGTGCTAAGAAATTTATTTGAAAATAATCAAAAGCTCCCTTTTTTTTACGTATTTTATGTGATCGAAATGGTAGTAAGAATTTATTGGTGCCAACTTCCAATTTCAGCATTTAAAATTAACCGGTTGCTGACTGCAAGCATGGTCCCTAAAAGTATTAAAACCTGATGAATTATTTAAATGGCTAGAATTTTGCAAGTTTTACAGATATGAAGATGCAATTTTCTGTGTCTGATTCAGGACTGGATAAGAGAGTTTTTCCTAAATAGAATTTGTATTCTATGGGGGCCGTATAAAAATTTAATTTTCGTATTTTTTCAGATTTTCCATGGAGTTGCAACTTATCTTATAAAAAATTTCACCTATGTTTATGAAACTTTGCAATTGGAAGTGTACCTAGGGGCAATATTTAAGGAGAAGTTTATTGTTTCGATAATTATGACTCACTTTGTATATATATTTTTTCACTGAACACATTTAATACTTAATATACAGAAGTGTAACCTACGAAAGTTTACATAACTTATGTATTACAAGGTGCAAAAGAATTTTAGCAATTAACATATTTTTGGTCATATTTTATTGTGATGCGACCTCTGGATAATACTCTAGTAAATTGTCAACAACTGAATAAAGCCAGGCATACATGCCATCATAAATGCTCAGAAATTGTTCATAAATTATAGCGCAATTTCTTTTACTCCTTTTTTTAGTATTTTCATTGTCAATTCTTTTTTTGCATGCCGCGTCAACTCTTTTATGTAAATACTAATTTACATTTTCATTCTTAAATTCATTAGTTTATTTATTAAATTTTACACAAAAAAAAAAAAAAAAAAAAAAAAAAAAAAACTTTAGCAAAAATTTGTTCACCGTAATTAAATTCATATCTGTTAATATAATAATAATTTTCATGAATTTTAATTTAATTTATTCAAAAATTAAAGTTTTGAAAAGGAAATAGAAAAGAATTTTTTTAAGTATATTATTCTTTAATGAATGGAAAAATATGTTTACATGGCTTCTCGTATAATCGATTGGAAATTATCTTTTCCTTTTTTGAACCTCCTTAAGCGATTACTTCGAGCGATAATGGAATAACAGAAAAAAAAATTAGCTAATGATCTGGAATAAATTTGTTTATTTATTTTAACTTGAGAAGAGACCTCAAAAATAAAACATTTTTTAAAAGCGTCTTTAAAATAAATTAGAAATAATTTAATTTTGTATTGCCATTCCGTCTTCGGATTAGTAACTTTCAATTTTTTAATATTTACCCTGAATTATTTGTTTAACGTTAAACAAGATAAATGAATTTTTCATATTTTTCTACAGAAAAAGGAAAGCTTTTTTGAATTTAGTGTGTTCTCTGATAAATTTATATATATATATTCAAAAATTGGATGAAAAATATCTTAAAAAGCAGGTGCATAAGTATGAATTTTTTTAAAAAATCCATGAGATTAAGAAATTTCAAGAAATTTCAAGATATTAAAGATATAACAACAGATCAATGTCACTAGCTAAACTATATACCTTTATTCATCAGCAGTCAGAAAAGGCTTTATGTACTCCCACCATTATTCAAGTTTAATTATAAAGTGCTATTGTCAGGTTTCGTATGAAGAGACATCCTTATATTAAACTCCAAAGAGCTATAAATGAAAAATATTCTTATAAAATAATTATGTTACCAAAAACTGTTTCAAATCAAAAACAAAATATCATAAAACATAACGAACCAAAAATAGGTTTAAATATTTAAATATTTTAAGGAATTGAAAATAATTTTTAAAGAAAAATGCAAGCAAATGCCTCACCTCCACCTGTAACCATATTACACAGCTGCCAACTTGTACGGATTTTTCCTACCACTAAAATTTAACAGAAAATTTCACCTAAGACAATCGCCAAAATTTAAAAATTTCGATCGATAAAAGAAGAAAAAATTTTCTACTTAATTTTAGTGGTAGGAAAAATCCGTACAAGTTGGCAGCTATGCATATTATTATAGCCTATAGATATCAGAAACAAAAATTAAGGCTTGAATTAGGCACTATGCATTCAACCAGTGCCTCTACGAAAGCTTGAAACTTGAAACAATAATTGCATTTCATCAATAAATATCAGTCCTGTTTATATCCAAGTCTGTAATTTCCTTCAACATGTTACAACATCTGTCGCAATATTTTCTACATCTAGACTTTGAGATAACCACATCATACAACAAGCTCCAGAAAGTACTATTATTCCAGGTTACGCCTCCAAACCGAAATGCTACCAATTCTTAAATAGTAACTATATATAATGCCTTAAAATCTTACATGGATAATTATTTTTTATAAAACAAGTTACCCCCAAACTTATAAATATGTTTATTTAAGTTAAAATCATTGTTACATATTTTTTATAAATCTAATAAATTGATTAATAACGGTAGTAGGTAAACTGGAAAACTAGTGAGGTAAAATAATTGTATGGAAGTCAAAACTATTTCTTTTATCGTAAAATGTCAATGTCAATGCTATTATCTGAAATGAAAAAAGAGAAAACAAAAAATCTGCGCTATTATCATTATCATTAGTTTTGTTTAATTTGAGAAAACTTGTGTAAATCTTATTAGATTCAGTATAAAAATAAAAGTTATTAATTAAGAATATCATCACTATACCTGTAAATATACAAATACTTTTTATATTTAACAGTATAATTATATTAATTATAGAATAGAAACAAATTTTCTGCTGTACAAGAGTAATTAGTCCCCGTTCCAATTCCACATCATTCATTAAAAATGCTATTTCTGAAAGTAACAAAATTCTTATAAAAACAAAAATGAAATAAATTTAAGAAAAAATAACAAATATAATACAGAATTTAATACAGAAAATATGAAAAATGTTTTTTAAAACATCATACAATGAATAAATAGGCATATTGTTAAACAGATTTTCAAAATCAAATACTTGCATAAAATGAGGTGTAAAATTTGTCCAAAATTTAAAATCTGTTGTCTAGTGACCAAAAATGGCTATTATTTTTTTTAATTTACATTTAAGAAAACCATAAATCCTTTTTTATCAATTTTGGAAGTAAAATATTGAAATTTCTATTAATACTTTTATTAGTAGTACAAATAAATCTAAATTTTACAGGGGTTTTGTGAAATTTTGAAATCATAAATAAGAAGGGTAATGCATAGCTGCCAACTTGTACGGATTTTTCCTACCACTAAAATTAAGTAGAAAATTTTTTCTTCTTTTATCGATCGAAATTGTTAAATTTTGGCGATTGTCTTAGGTGAAATTTTCTGTTAAATTTTAGTGATAGGAAAAATCCGTACAAGTTGGCAGCTGTGGTAATGCATGATGACTAGAGAGATTAAAGTTATAGGAATATAATGATTTGCATTTCTTTTTATATGCGACAAACTTTTTATAAACAGGGTTTATTACTGTTTATTTTTATAAACAGAGGCATTGCATGGTCAAAAACGCTTTCCTAGCATTGTAGTGATTAGAGACGGAGAGTTTGTAGAAACAACGATCAACGTTCGTTCTCAAAGAACGTGTTTGTAATTACGAACTCGGCTTAATGCAGGCTTCGCATCTCCGGCGCATAGAAGATGTAATGTTCACGAATATACCTGGCGTAAACTGAACTTCCCAAGCACCTGACTCGATATGAGCAACAAGTTCTTCAGAACTGCTAACGGGGGGTTCGTACACCACTGTCTTGATCAGTGTCCCAAGAAGTAGGCAAGGTAAGAGAGGTCGAAGGATCAGGCGGGCGAATGCACCAGACCATCCCGCATAACCCACTTAGGCCATATGTTGCATTCAGGTGGTTCGCAAGTCAATATTATAATTGGCGGGTTCTCCATCATGTTAAAACAATATGGAAACATTTTTTGCGGTACTACAACTCTAATAATGTTTTCTCATTCTATTCGTGCCCGACCTTCCTTATGTTATATGTTGCCATTTCCGCGCCAGGAAAGAGTTCCGACAATATATTGCTATGTGATGTCACATCGTCTATGTGTATTCTACATGTATCTCATCTAAAAGTCTGTAAGCGTCTGTCTGTAAACAACCTCTATTTTTAGATTAGATCCATAGAAGCATTGAAGTTGCATTCTGAGCACAATTCTGTGAGAACAGTACCTCTGGGAAAATTGAAGAGAATAATTTATTTGAATGACATTGTGTGGTATTCGAATGACATTCTGTGACTTTCGAAAGACATTTGTTTAGCATGCGTTTATTAGTTTTAGCAATAGTTGCTTGCAAAACAGGAAAGATATTTTATAATTCGTATCTAAAACAAATTACTGATGACATGTTTTTATACTGAATTGGTTTTAAGTGATAACTGAAATAATCTGCTGCGCAATAAATATAGAATTCTTTTAGAAATAATCATACCATAGTTATCTGGAAAAACAGTCTCTTGATTAAGCGCAAGGAATTTTTTGCTGATATTTCTGATAATATCTATAATAGTTTCTTCCCTATAAAAATATTATTTTTCTTCCAGAATACCTTAATTATGATTTAATAAATTGGCCGTTCATCAATCAATAGCATAACATCATAATACACCCATTTGTTTATAGATTGTTCTGTTCCAATTAATTATCTTGCGAATGTTACATCAGTATAAGAGCTATATATTATTTATAAATCTCTTCAGAGCTTTCGTATAACAACTTAGCTATATTTATAACATCAGGAATATATTTCTTTTTCAGATAATACCAATGTTAAAAGTATAAATTAATCAGCAAAAAGTACATATTTTCAAACTTTTCGCATGCTAAGTACTCGGATTTTGTTACTCGCATTATTTTACACCTCCACACTGTAAAACAAGTTGAAATTTGCACGTCAAATGCTGCAAATGAAGTACATTTGTACTATATCTATTTTTAAAGGTATTCAGATTTTGATGCAATATCTGTTAAACTCTTATGAAAAAATGCCCGTATACAAAATATGATACGATTATATGTCTTAAATTCAGAAATACGAAAATAATAAGACTCCATCTTAAATAATACGTAATAAAAATGGAAAACCTGGAATCATTACCAATTATGAGATATCATTGAATTAATTACTTATGATAGGAATTAGTATTTTATAAAATTTTAAAAGAATAGATAAAATTCTCCAACAATTGTATGAATTAAATTGCAAACCATTTATTTAGTAGATTTGTACAGTTTTATGCGAACAGACGTACGGATCAGGTGACGATTATAAGTTCAACATACTTAAACACGAAATTTCCCCATAGGCCTTAATATAATAGAATATTTTTGAGTGGCTCGATAAGTAAACCAAGAACATTACCTACTTTATTTTGTATACCAAACATGGCATAGAAAATCTCAACACCTTATATTAATTACAGAGGCATTCCAAGTACATTAACACAAGTTAGAATATGGACACACAACCGTATTCTTAAACACTTTCAACTATGTTGTAAAGTGTTAAAACGCATCATATGTTGAAATTTCGCTTTCAGAAATTTTGTACACAATAGACGATAGCATATTTTAATTCTTTTGTACAGTCCTGTATTTTGACTACTATCTTTGTATATGTATATGGCACTATTTAGCTAAAAATTAAATAAAACTGAAACACGTTTAAAACTACTGAAATCACACTTGCACAGATTATCTTTCATAGACAGCCATGTATCTTACTCTTTGCGTGGCCCTGTATATCATTTTTTGTAAATTCTATGAGTATATCTTGGTTTACTAAATGTAGTTCAGTGTAAAAATGCATAACTCATTTAAAAACCACTTTTAAGATTTTTACTGATTATATTCTGTGACCACTTTACTGATTATATTCTGTAACGCTTAAAGCTTCTGTTCTGTAACTCTGTATATGATCTACAGCATTTATACACACAACGCACTATGCAAAAATTCAGTTAAACGTAAAAACTCATACCACAACTAAAAATGCACTTCTAACAATTATCTCTGATATTCGGTTTTTCGGTTTTTCTGAAATCTTTTGTGTGTCCCTGTAAATACTATACACTTTCTTTTATACAGGAAGTAATTCGTAGTAAATCTCAGAAACATATATAAATTTCGAATATGTGAAGTAATTTAACTGATTATAATAGGCCGAAAACAATGTTTCACCCTATACAATTATGTAACGGAATTCTTTCATGTGAACCTCTAAATGAATAATGATCATTTTTTGTATCGCATATTGTACAGAGTGCATATTTTAGCAACTTCAGTAAATGCATATCAATTTCATTCTATTTGAAAGACTATAACAACATTAAAATGCACTGGAAGCATTTTTTTCCCACGGCCGTAATTTAAATGAGATGAATTGAGAGAATTAAATTTAGTAATATATAAATGACTTCATCTTAAATAGAACATGATCACAATATCAATCTAGAATCATTACCTATCATGGGATATCATTGAATTAATTACATATCATAGGATTCAATGAAAAAAAAATTTTATTAGTAATTTTTTAAGAGTTGATTCAATTTTCATAAAATTTGAAATGACTCTCTGATAAAAAAAAATCTGCAACCATTTGAAATTTCAAATCATTTTGCGTTGTTATATGCGAAAAGGCCACGATACAGAGGACACTACAGGAGCAACGGAAACTACAGTTATTGTGCATTCATTTAACCTCCTCAGTCCTGATGTCGCCTGGAGGCGACACTAAAATCTCCCTTTAAATTAATTTAATTTCTTCTAGAATTGCTAAAATTACATCTGGACTTTTTAAATATGTGTGTGCATGTTAGAAGCATTGATATACAAACTAATGGATGTTTGAAGATGTTTCATAATAATTTTAAACTGGTTTTGGTAGTGCCATATAAAATTTGTCTCAGGACTGAGGAGGTTAATTCCGAACGCAACAAGAAACGGATTAAAGTTAATTACTAAATTTTAAAGATCAATCTTCCTTACTACAAATTTTATATTTATCCTATTTCACCCAATTTTCTGAGTTTAACCGATTTTTTTTCTTTCACTAAAAGAAATTTTATGAATGTGATCGAAAGTAGGAAATACGGATTTGAGAAAACATAGATAAATGCAATCTGCTGATCGTGGTGCGAAAACTTCGGTATATGGGTAATGCATCTTTCCATATATTGTTGTAACGAATTATCAAAAACGAACACAAAATTTCAGGGTTAAGGCTGGAATTTTGGAGTCTAAAATAGATAAAGAATAGTTATGTGGTCTGCGTTACTATTATTTATCCAAAAATATTAATCAAATTATGACGATATTTTTGCCGCTTAATAATAAAATTTATTTTGAAGTTGCAATTTCTAGTGAATTTTCGGTAGATTTGTTCATAAATAGAGAACGATGTAAGACTACAATACTATTTCTTATTCAAAAATATTAACCAAAGTTTGAAGAAACTTTCGCCACTTAAAAAATAAAATTTGTTTTAAAATTTCAATTTCTTGTGAATTTTTGATAGATGTTTTCATAAATAGCGTAAGACGGATTATATAAAATAATTATATACATTTAAGAAATTTAATGGAAAGTCGTTTCCGTCTGGGAAATACAATAACACTTAAAATATGTTTTGACAACATTATATCTCACTGTTATTTTGCTTATTATAAAAATATAAAACAAAACATATTCCCTATCACCGAGAAGAATATGACTGCAGTAATTCAAAAGGCATCAAGTTTCAACTTGTTATTTTACATTAGGCGCCGACGAAGTAATATGATTCCACTTTAGAACAAAAGTATTTTTGTCTATTAGTTTGCATTAATTGTTGAAGACGTCAGTTGCTCTATGACTTCCATTAGTGATTATATTAACTTATTTTGAATATTTTTAAATGCCAAAATTTAAAGAATATTTCAGTATATTTAGAAAAGTCGTTGTAAATGCATTTAAGGAAGGAAAGAAGCAAAAAGAAGTTGCTCATTCTTTTAACGTGTGTCAGCAACTTACTGGTACATGGAATAAAGTTTTTAATAAACGAAAATATTATACGTATAACGAAAATTATCCTCAAGTATCCGTCTGAAAAAAAAAAAAACTCGCAACATTGCATGTATCATAAAAAAACTATTTACAAGTGATTCTTGTAAATTAGTAGTAGAATAAAAAATAGATTGAAAGAAAATTGCGGCATAAACGTGTACGTTTAAACTATCAAGCGATATTTAAACCAGTATGGTTTACATATTCAAACATCAGCAAAATAAGTGCATCTTACCGTCTAACTAGGTAAGTGCAAGAAGTGTAAGTCACCGATTTTGACGAAAGTGGTATCGTTGGAAAGATTTTATCATGAGCAGTAAAAAAACGCAATGGGACTACCCGTCGCAAATGATTCGTTTTGGAGATATCCGACAATTTATGTCTCGTAGCTAGTGCACACTTAATGGGGTATCGCAAAAAAATTTAGTCTCGGTTTTAATGAAAATGGCATCGTTGAAAAGATATCATCGTATAGATTAAAAAACTCAAAGGAATCACCCGTCAGAAATGAGACCTTTTCGATATATCCGACAATTTGTGTCACAATTCTAATGCACACTGCTGGGAAACTGTATTAAATGTCATAAATTGTCGGATATCTCGAAAACGGCTCGTTTCAGATGGGTAGTTCCATTGAGTTTTTTACTTCTCGCAGTGATATCTTTTCAACGACACCATTTCCATCGAAATCAAGAAAACAATTTTTTGCGGTCCCTCGTTAAGTGTGCTCTAGAACAGTATGCACTAGCTACGTGATATAAATTATCGGATATCTCAAAAACGGTTCCTTTCCGACGGGTAGTTCTATTGAGTTTTATCTCCGTAATGATGTTATCTTTTTAACGATATCCCTTTCATTAAAATCGAGACTAAAATTTTTTTGCGGTCCACCATTAAGTATGTACTAGTTACGTGACATAAAATATCGGATATCTCGAAAACGGCTCATTTGCGACGGGTAGTTCCTATAAGTTTTTACTACTCTCGATTAGATCTTTCCAACGATACCACTTTCGTCAAAATCGGTGACTTACACTTCTTGAAGTTCCCTAGTAAGAATAGAAAAGCTAGACTTGCATTTCCAAAACGACATAAATCGTAGAAAAGTATTGGGCTGTCTAATGTTTTCTCATGCAATGAGAGCAAGTTTAATTTACTGTCCTCTGAAAGAATCAAGTACATTCGTCGTCCTAAAAAGAATACGTATGATGTTAGATACCAAATTCCCATCGTCAAATAAAGAGACGGTAATGTGGTGGTTTGGAGTTGTTTTTCACGTAGCGGAGTTGGACCCTTAGTTCGAATTTATGGGAATATGGATTGCTTCATGTTTGCTAACACATATTAAAGATTCATGTACTAAACAAAACACAGCAGCTCAGTGGTATTTTCAGCAAGATAATGACAAAAAAATTCCAAGCAGTGATTTAATGAAACGCAGAAAAGTCAAGATTCTAGAGTGGCCATGTCAAAGTCCGGATTTGGACCATTTGTGGGAAAAGTTAGAATGTACAGTAAGATGCCAAAATAATTTAAATAAGGCTACTTCATACGAAGCTTTAATGTGTCGTAAATATAAAAGATGATGTTAATTCATAATAAGTATAACTTTTTAAAACTAAAAAATATTTTATATTATTTTTAAGTTTTTAAAAGCTATATTATGTGTTAACGTCACATAATTAAGAAATATTAAAGTACCTTTTAACTCTTTCCTGCACACTGTGTCCGGTCTGGGATACCTAATTTTAATTCCAAACTTGCAAACGGCACCAGTATTATTTTAGTAAAGTTTTGCTTTTACAGTAAAAGCTTAAATTAAGGATTTCCAAATATCTAAACAATTCGTATGTGAATTCCAGTGTCAGACGATAATTTCTCATTTTACTACAGATTTTGCTCGCGCCGGAAACAGTTAAGCAAGTTTTTTTTTCATATTTTCAAATTTTTAAGGTAATGCATATGTAATAGCATATGTGTTTCAAGTATTCATTTGGAGTTTATGCGAAGCTCTTGAAAATGAGTGGGACCGAATTCCATTAGATCGAATATCAAAAATTAGTCGACTACTATTAAATATTTACTGACTCATTACTATGTTTGATAATTTTTATATTAAAACAATCTTTTATTATAATGTCAGAATATTTTTGATTCATCATTTTTATGATTTTTCTTGGATTTCCCGTAATTTCCTAGCACATGATAATTAATTTATTAACCCAGCGTCATGGGGGTTGGGTCTGCGAGATCTAGCACATTTTATTTTGCTAGATTATTGGTAACTACCAGTGCGATGTTGCCGGTGTTCTCAGTAGCTGGAGTTTGTCTAATCGTCACAGGCAATATCTTAGCCTTGCGCAAGCCACAGTGGGAGTTAAATCATGTCTTCACAATATGGCGCGAAACTGTTACACTAACTGCGGGGTCTCAGTTACCCTTTTCAACTTTGCACACGTATAACTCCCACTGTGGCTTGCGCACAATTAAGGTGTTGCATGCGACGATTAGACTAACTGAATACCTCCAGCTACTGAGAAAACCGACAACATCGCACGGGTAGTTACCGAGAATTGCAACGTAAAATATGCCGGGTCTCACAGACCCAACCCCATGACACCGTCTCAAAATTCTTTTGAACATTGAATATCATTAAATAAAATATACGATTGATTTTTGTATGTTATTATTATTTTTAGTTAAGTCAATTGTTGTTTTTGACAAAATACTTTTGAGCGCTATTGTAGTTAAACCAGAGATGTTGAGAGTAAAATCCATGACGACTGAACTTTTTGTTAACTTTTCTGGAGATTTATTTTTTTTTTTTAAGTATCGTCTGTTTGAACTTAAAATAAAAAGCAATAAAATTACTTGTACACAAATTGTTTTAATAAACATCACATTGCATTATTTCTTCTAATTTGTTTTTGTATTTTGTTTTAAATATCCATAATTTATTTATATTAGGAAATGATAAAAATGATATATTTGAAGCTTTATTTACAATATATTATAATATGTCAATAACGGATGTTATCCATTGTAAAAAAAAAAAAAAAAAAAAAAAAAAAAAAAAAAGAAAAAGAAAGTTTGCCCTATTGGAAACTGCCGCATTAGTCTCGATTTCTTTTTTCCAAAAGAAAGGAATTTTCTTCACGTTATTTTATATAGCCTTATATTATAGCCGTAAATTCGTGTCTTAGACCAGATAGATTCACTGCTAGATTTGTTTTCATTCCACATGTACCCTACTTCCCCCAAGCAGATGATATTTGGGCTGTTTGTGAACTTATAGCTCCGTTCTATATAGCGTCTGCGCTTTTAAAAATATACATTAAAACTCAAAATTGTTTTACTAGCTTACTTTTATTTAAAAGCGACAAAAGAATCGAACTCTTTTTTTTTTCTGGTATAATAAAACACGTAAAAATTTATTGATTTTTTAAATTAATGAAGATTTTACAATTTTTTTTTACACTAAATGTATTTTTTTAGATTGCGCACCAAAAAGCTTTTTTATATGAAAAATATTAGTAATGCATTCAAATAGAGTTTTGAAATTTGTTCAGTCATATGTTTTTGTATTAATCGCATTTTAGAAGTTAATTAATAGGCAGTGAAATCGACAACGACTGCACCACTTAAAAACAACCTTGTTCATTCTTCACAACGTTGTTCATTTCAATGTTTTGAGCATTTATTTCGATTACCTATCTGTTAAATTGGTGTTTTATTTATCTCACATTTTGGTAAAAAGTTAATTATATAATCGAGTATTGCTGTAAACAAATGCTGATTTATTTATATTGTTTTAAGTAATAAAGGTTATACTTCTTAATCGAGTTTCTTACGACAGACTTTTTAAAAATATCCTGTTTGAAATTTATTTTAAAAGTCATAAAAATCAGTAAATAGAGATACAATAAATTTTGAAACAAATTGCGTTTGAAAGAGGTATTTTCTTCCCTATTCGACGGTCTAAAAATAGAAATTTTGTTATGTTTAGAAGCTGAGAAAATTTCAGAAAAATTTATTTATTGTTGAAGTGTTGCCACCGTTAATATGACATCGGCGTTACTCACAAATAGATTTTTGCTTTATAATTTTGATGTCGTTAGAATTTTAGTGAAATACAAGAGGATTGTTTAATGGGTTTTTTTGTCTGCTGGAATTTCCTGACCTCCGCGTTTAAAAATAATAAAAATAAAAACAACTAGTTGATTAACTGTAACGTAGATGATAGTAATTTCTGTTATCAGGCAATTAGAATTAACATACACCAGATACAACTAGTCGGATCTGGTAATTTCAAAACTTTCTTCTATCTCATACATGTTAATACTTCAAATTTGCTATCACAGGGCCAAAGTTAAATGGTAATCTATGCCCATCATAAGGATTCTAAAAGTATGAAATTCCATGCATTAGTTCTAGAAGTAGGACTATTTGAGGAATAGTAAAAAATACAGTATAACAGCGCTACCTATAGGGAAATTTACACTAGAAAATAATCCTTAATATGTATCAAGGTATATTTGAAACTGAAGAAGGATTAAAATCCATGTATTCATTCTTGAGATAGAGCTATTGTGGAAATCGTGAAAAACTCAGCATAGTAGCGCCACCTGTTGAGAGATTTACACCAAATTGTAAACAGAGTGAATTCATGTCAAGGAATAATCGAATCTGAATCGAATTAAAAGTTTATTATTAAAAAAAAAAAACATTTTGTTATCGAAATTCTACGAATGTTGCAAGGGCTAAACTATTTTTAATTCTGGTTTCTTGATTGTTATCTCATTTTTTAGAATGGTAAAACTGCCCCTTTCTTTTCACCTTAATTAATATGTCATTAAATAAAAAGAGTTTTGCCGTTTCAAAAAATTGGTGACAATCAAGAAATATGAGTAGCAAAAAAAAAAAAAAAAAAAAAAAAAAAAAAAAAAAAAAAAAAAAAATTAGCAATCTAGCAACACTAAATTTCACAGGGTAGAAATTTCGCCGGATAAAATGTTACGTATTCGTTCATGATATTTATTTGATTTTATTTGCAAAGTAAAATTTCTAGTTTGAAATACTTTTCTTTTATCCACAAAATAGTTGCCGTAATTTGTAGTAAATGATTATATTGGTATAAATAGTAATTATGGATGTGAGTTTCTGTTTTTAAAGATACTATTACCGTATTGAAGTGCATACAATTTGCTTTAAAAAAGGAATATTGTACTTAGAGTTTCAGTTTTACAACATATAAAATTTCTTTTTTGTTTTCCCAGGAACAATCAAAAATGGATTTATGCTTCGAAATATTATTCGAAATGCCAGTTTATATGCATATCATAATGTTTAATGAAATTAACAATAAGGGATTGCACTAATGTGAATGATACATACATTAAATTAATTTTACTCCAGCACTTTTTTTAGGCGAATGAAAAAAGTAGTGAAGTATCCGAATGAATTATATAACGAAGTACGATACACACTATTATGGGGGCCAGGCCATTAATGACCGTACACTTGCGAGTTTAGACGTTTTGTTAAATATGTAGAAAAATACATGAGAAATTAGTTTGAAATGCTAGGTGTGTAAACAAAACACTACAGGTAATATATTTTCGCGATCATTTTTTCCCAAAACCCTATAGGAAACCGTCAACAAATTGAAAAAGAACGAAGATATTTTGAATAGCCCTGTCAAAACTAATGAAGCAAAATCATTCAAACTGCAGATTATTATTAAGTGGCTTACTATGATAAACTGTGTTAATTTTTATGAGGATAGCATGTGTACTCGTAGAGAAATTAAGGTTTTTATAAAAACAGTCCCAAATTTTACCAAGTTTTTTGCTTGTATATTTCTGAGTTAAGATAAAAAATGCTCTTTTTAGAAAATACTACAGAACATTGTAGATAATACCATCTAATCGGATTTTTTTTAAATAATAAAAATTGCATTAAAAATGAGCTGGTTTACTAAATAATAATTCACTGTTTATGCGTGAACGCAATCAAAATGTAATTTACATAATGTATTAATTATATGTATAGAGCAACTTTTGTGAAAGTCTAAAAATAATAGCTTAAAAAATTCTAAAAATTATCGTCGATAAAAAAAGTTCAAAATCCGTTATTCCCAAAAATAAGAAATAAGATGAGTACTTTTCTAGATGTTCAACTAAAATAGTATTCTAAAATAGCAAGTGTCCGGTCATTAATGGCCATATAGTATAAACCGGAAGCTGGTGACATCAAAAATCTTGTTTTCACGGAATTGAAAAAAAGTATATGTGTGTAAATCAACAAAAAAAAGGCATACGAACAAAATGTGCAAGGTATGACTATGTTTGCCATGCCGAAAATAAGTTTAATTAGTTTATTTTTTATTTAAAAAAAACTATAGTGAATTACCATTTTCCTGGAAAATCAACGTTTAGCCTGCATCCAGACGCGAAATAGAGTAAGGGGTAAATATTCAATGAAAAATAAATGTGCAATTTTATCACATCTGGTTACTTTGACTTTTTTTTAAATTTGCGTATTTTAAAGTACATTTTTCGCATGATAATAAAGGACTCAATAAAGCAAAACAATTTTTCAAAAAAAAAAAAAAAAAAAAAAAAAAAAAAAAAATATTTCCCTGACTAAAATTGAAATATAAATTTTTTTGGGGGAAAATTTAAGTAAATTTTAAATTGCATCTTCACGTACAATTTTGAACATTTTTTAGTTATCTTTTTAACTATTAGTAGAATTGTGCTATATTATTTAAAGTATCGGATTTATCGTAGTTAAGAAGTTTGAGTTAAAAAAAATATATAAAATATGAAATTACGTGTAATATTACAGTAAAAAAAATGAATTTATTTTAAATTTTTATGTGGAAAAAAAACCTTTTTTATTTTATTATAAATCCGATACTTAGTTTTATCAAATAAAGCATAAAAAATAACTTAAAGAAATCGAATTGATTGAACAATATACTTAAAATATGTAACAAAAACGCTTTAAACTGTAGTGGATCTTTACGAAATCTCATCAGAATCTACTAGAGATAATAAAGTATAATTTAAGCAAAAAATTAGAAAATCGTTAATTTCGTTATTTTTCGCCAAGTGAAGTGTACACAACCAGAAATTTCTATATATACTGTTATTTTATACCTCGTTTTTAAAAATTCAGATTTCTTCACTGACACCACTTATTTAAAATAGTGAAATTCCCATTGTTGTGTCCCCGCTTTAATGTAAAATATCAAAACTGTGGGAATTTTACCCTTTCAAAAAAGGGATGCCAGCGAAGAAGACTGAATTAAAAAAATTAGGCGTGAAATAACATTATACAACAAGACCTTCCGGGGCTTTTTCCACGAGCACCGGTCGTGTAAGTCAGATGCTACGATTTTTGTCCACCAGTATTTAGAACGGGAATATTTGATTTACTTTATCGAGCAAGCAAACTTTTCCAAAATAACGGTGACCAACAAGTATAGAGTTTTCAGTTATGTGACTTACACTACAAAAACCGTGGAACCACCCCCGGTTGATCTAATAGATATGAGAGCCCTTTTCAGGCAAAATAAAGTTTGTGATACAAACATTTTTTGAAAGAGTACAAACTTTTCTATAAAATGCTCTAAAAATGATCAAAATCCGCGATGACGGGGAGATATTATAATTTTTTAATAAAAGGTATTTTCATCAAAATTATTTTGGGCATGTCAAAGCTAGTCATACATAACTAATTTTGTTCGTACGACTTTTTACTATCGACTTACATAAGCATTTTTCAGTTCCTCGATGATGGAGATTTTGATGTCATTTGCTCCCAGTCTAATATAAATGTGCGTCTATTGAATTAAAATTCTGGATATTTTTTAATTAATTGAAATGAAATGCAGTCTTAAAATTATACATTTCATTATTCGTTTACTAACATATATCTCATTTTCTTCTTTTTAGGTGAGTAAAATAGCTACAACTTTCCTATTGCATATTTTGGTATCAACATTTGGCAAGTAATATTTTTATTTGTGTATTGTAAATTATGAAAACATTTCTAAGTATGCTTATTTTAATTGGATTAATAAATTTAAATTGAATTGACAATTTTTTCGAAAATTCTAATATAAGTAAAATTATGTATAAAAATGAACATTTTTTATGTTAGTTTCAAATATAAATTATATATTTTTGAATATTATTGGTGAAATTTCATTTATTTAAATTTTAGATTGTGTTTTATGCATCTTCAATTGTTTACTTTGTGATATAAAAATTGCTTTTTACAACTAACGAAAATTTATAAAACTACAAAATAAAGAAAAGTAAACATATTTAATAAGGGACATACCACTTTGAGCATTTTAATTTACGTAGGTAATAGTAAAATTTATTTTCCTATTGGATTTATTGTTTTCCTCCTAATTATGAATTTTGGTAGATATTCAACAAACAGAATACAATTCAGTCACTGTTCCTCAACTTTTGGAGGACAGTGTATATATATGTTACGAGCAATTTGATTAATTGTTTATTATTACTAATAACCAAATGATATCCAAATAAACCGGTTAATATGATAAATTTATGAGAATTTATCAAATTAACCAGTTATTATTCATCATTAATAATCAATGTTAGCAAATATAATAAATTTGAACTCGTTTAGCTTGAGATTTTTATTTCGTATACTTTTTTTCTAAATATTCATAGCTAAAAGTATACATTTTAAAGCAGTATAATTTATTATTTGAATATTTCAGTGTTTAAAATTCATTCTGTAAATATAAAAATAATTATTTTAAACTGTTTAGTCTTTTCCGTCTTATTAATAGAACACTTCTTTTGAATGAGTATTATTGCCTCTTAACAATTATTATTGCTGTTAGATTCAAACAGTTACGATAGTACATATTTCTGAAAAGTGTATATTCGTTACTAACCTTAATTAATTATATTGATCGAACTTATTGGTAATTATTAACAATAATCGGTAAATTTGATTAATATGCAACATTTGTCAAATTTACCAAAAGACATGGTTATTACTAATAATAACCGGTTATTATTAATAATTACCGAACTTACCAAATTAACTGTAACATATACAGGGTGAGTCATAAATATCGAAACAATAGGCTCTCTCCTTAAACATTGCTCCTAGACCCATGCTTCCAATTACAAAAATTCATAAAAAAAGATGAAGTTTCAGATAAGATAAGTTGCAACTCCATGGGAGGTCTATTTGAAAAAATACGAAAATTAAATTTTTATACTGCCCCCGTAGGGCAAAATTCCCAATTAGGAAATTATTTCTTATCCATTCCTAAAATGAACAAAAAAAAATTTCATCTAAACATCTAAAAATCTGACAGAGATATTAAAATCTGAAATTCTCCAAAATTCGTGACTTACACCACTTTACCATGCCTGTAAACAAAGAATTTTTCGCTAATTCTCAAAGCAAGTAAGGGGTCATCCATATATTGTCCATTATTAAATATCGATTTAAGACAGTGCTTCTCATTTGGACCTAACAAAGCAGTGTATTGAATTAAATCTAAACTTTTTTCAAAATATGTTTGTAGTCTGCACTGGAGGTCTACATGGATTGAAATATGCTGACCCGGTCCTAAACCGACACACAGGGGAAAAAGTTCGGCTCGGCCTGAAAAAATGTTAAAATCATAACCCGGACCGGTCTGGAAAATAGTTTAAATCATAGCCCGGTTCAACCGCAAATTTCTACATAGTTTTTTACTTCGGTGTCGGAAAAAATTGTTTTGTATGGAAGAGTTCTGTCCAAAAATTTCTTTTATAGCTTTTAGTTTTTTATATTTATACTTTTTATTATTAAAGAAGCGCAAAAGGCTGTAATATTTATATTTTATCAATGAATCTCTATTTATATATAAATGTTTCACTTATATTTTATTACCGTTAATCTCCAACGCATAGGATGCGTTGGAGATTAACGGTATTAAAAATGACTTTGAAAAATGTTATACAGTAAAACCTTTTAAGACGGAATCACATAGTAAAGAAAAAATACATTATAGAAGGATGCCCTCCCTAGGAGGTGTAATTAGAGTTTAATTTTTTCCTCGGTATCATTGTATTTATTTTGCGTGGATCAACATATTTTCTGTTTAAGGCAGAATTCCGTCATAGGCAGACTTTTTCTTCACTGGTTTTTTGTATTTAGTTTTTCAGCCTTTGAATATAGAATTCTTTAAAAAAATGAATTTTTTTTATTTATTTTTATTTTTTATTTATTTTTATTTATTTATTTATTTATTTTTTGTAAAATAAAGATTTTAAAATCTATGTGTTTTTTGAAAAAAATTCGATTGAGCCGAATTTTATTTATTTTAAGCACGTTATAGCCAGTCAGAGACAGTGATTTTAATACGGGTTTTGTCGAGACCGGGATTGAAAATTTCGTCCAATGTACACCAAGGAAGAAGATAGCTGTCCCCTCCTTTATGAAAAGTACGTTAGGCGGCCTGGCATGTCTTCAGAAAAAAGGAATCTGTCAGTCCTGGCCCGGCCTGGGCACAAAACACAGATTTTTAACAACCTCTCCATGACGATAAAAAGCCTGAAGTTGTGAAAGCTAAATTTATAAAAAAGACTTAAACTCTATCTTAGAAAAAACATTCTCTTAAATAAATGACAGACACTTAAACAGTACACTTCGTTTTTCTGCATAATGAATTTTTCCCCCATTATTTCTTGTCCTTAAATTATTAAATGGTAAGAATTTTTAAAGAAAACAGAACTTGAAACACGTCATTTTTGATTTTTTTACATTAGTTTTCTTTCGGCAAATTTGAAAAAATATTTACTTTTGAAAATATGATTTTTTTAAAAGTTATATAACTTTTTCAATAACTATTTTAAATATTTTAAAAATTAATATTAAAAAACAAAAACTCTGGAACAAAACTAAAATCAGATTTTCATCTTTAATTAAATGGAAAGAAACTGAAATCCGATAAATAATGTTACGAGTTTTTACGATTTTTAATTATCCCATTTTTAATTAAAAAAGTACTAACCACATGAAATTTTTATAATTTGTATGAGACATTTTAGAATGTGATTTTCTTAGCAAACTATAAGGCTAACCATCACAAAAAAGAAAACAATCAAAATTCGAACTCAAAAGATTTTTGCGCGTTTCCTAGAACTGTTAATGTAACATTGTTTTTTGAATTGCGCACATTTCAATTTGTGTCTAATCCCTTAAAACATGATGAGTTTTTTAAACGGCTATAACTTAGCGAGTTTTAAAGATATGAAGATGCAACTTTTTGTGTCTTATTCAGGACTGAATAAGGAAAAATTTTCTAATTGGAATTTTTATCCTACGGGGACCGTATAAATATTTAATTTTCGTATTTTTTTAAGTAGACCCCCCATGAAGTCGCAATTTATCTTATCAAAAATTTCACTTTTTTTAATGAATTTTTGCAATTGGAAGTATGGGTCTAAGAGCAATATTTAAGGAGATAGCCTATTGTTTCGATATTTATGACTCACCCTGTGTGTATATATATATGTATATATATATATATATATGTACATCACTAATTTTTTTATTGATAATTTGATAAAAGTCCTTAATCTGTTCCATGTTGGAACATTTACTTTTTTGTCTTTAGTTTTTGAATTATTGAACTCATTTGTAACTTTTGAGTCATTCTGTTGCTGCACAGTTTTAAATCCTTTGATTTATTTTTTAAACGCACATAATAATAATTATAAATTTACATTTACACAGATATTTCTTTTCTGTAACTTTTCTGTAACTATAATTTCTAAACCTTGCTCATGGAATGCAGTATTATTTTCAATAAAAACTTGTTTTTGGAAAAATAGACAGAGAAGTTAAATTTGAAAAGCTGTTCAAATTGAAAATTGTTCAAAATTTACTCCGTTTCAAAAATTCTGACAACAAGGAAATTGAAAATAATTCAAGTATAGACATGATCATAGTTTATTCCCTATTCAAACTCGTTAAAATTATTTCAATAAAGTTTCATTTAACATTGAAACAATATGCTGTAAACTCCCCTCATAGCATGCATAGTCACAGTGACGTCACAACGACGTCACTGTGAGTCACTTTGGTCACACCACATGAGCGACCAAAATGCCACCACTCAGTGACGTCACATTGTGACTGAGATGTGATTTTTTTAAAAATCCTTAGAAAATTACAAAAATTCTTCAAAACATGTTATTTACTTTAAAAAACATGTTTTTGGCAATTTAAATGTCGTCGCTTTTTTCACAGTTCAGTCACAATGTTAATGTCAAAGTAGTCACAAATGACACATTTTTCACAAATTTGTCACATTGTGACCATTTTGTGAAGTGGACACAAAAGAGCTCTAAAACGGCCATAACGACTTCACATTTCAGTTACTGTGACTTCACATCGACGTCACGTGACGTCACATCGACGATCGATGGTCACAAAGTCACAATGTGACTTCACAACGACGTCGCAGTGACATCACCATGCCTTACGTGTCATTTCGAGAAAATATAATTGAAGCCTAAACTCTGTTTAATGAATTACTAATATTAAAATTCCCACTATTTAGGTTTTAAGAAAAGTAAAAAAAAAAAAAATCCAAGGCATCTAATGATAGAAAAAATCACTTTTTACGTTATCACTTTTTTCACTTTACGTCAAAAATCAGGTGTTTATTTTTGACATAAAGTTATTTTTTAATGATTGTCCAATACCCAAAGAAAATTAGTTTTTAGCATTGAAACTTTTTCATTACCACTTTATGCTTTATTAAAATACATCGAATAACTGAACTAATTTTCCAATAAAAATACTTGTTTAAAATTTAACTTTTCCCCATACCTTATTGTGATATTATAAGTATCGTGTATTTTGTGAAATAGTAAAAATATTTGAAAAATAATTTTGAAAAGTTCTAATCTAATTTACTTGTCCTCATCAGCAAATGAAAATAAATAATCACTGTAATTAAACGCATATGTATGGTATAAATAAATCTAATTTGAACAAAAAACAATGGCTGTTGTAAAAACTTTGGCACCTTGAGTATATTTTTTTATGTTTTGAGAATTACGGCATCTGCATAATATGCGATATATAATTATTCTAGTTTGAACTGAAAACAATGCCTATTGTAACTTAGCATACAAAAGCATGTGCTTCTTTATTATTTTTTTGAGGTTGTTATAATTTAAAGTGCTTTAACTACATTTTATTTAATTAAGCTTTGTGTTATTCAGTTAATGTCAAACTGTAATTACTTATATGCGGCTAAATGTTACAATGTTAAAAAGTTATGTTTAGGAAATCTGAGGAGTGTTCAAATAAGTTGCCTTCAAAAGAAACGCATCATCTAAGTGAATATTTAAAATTTTAAATGCTTTACTTCTTAAAATAAGTAAAAAATGTGCTTTTATAGCCCCATAAATCTTATCCTTTATATAAAAAAAACGAAAAGATTTCTATTAGCTAGAAAAAAAAAAAAAAAAAAAAAAAAAAAAAAAAAAAAAAAAAAAACAGGAGACGAAACTAAAATTTTTCGCACTAGGTGTTTTAGAAAGATTTAAAGGATGCTCAGGTCATTTTAATAAATCAAAACGAAATTCAAATCATACAAATAAAAATAAAAATAGAATAGCTATTTTTTTTTTGTCGTGGACATCAAAATTTGTTATTTTATGCCATTTTATTACATTAATTTAAATTGGGTATAACTATAGAGGGTTCATACTGTTGGAGGACTTTCCAGCGCCTTTTATCAGAATTTTTATTCAGTAATGTTTGTCTTATCTACAGAGAAAATCTGCCTTCAGATATAACGATCAGTACTTGACGAAATTTCTGGTACTAAAATGCATAAAATCCACTGAATCCCTTGATGCGTATGAACCCTACTATAGTGTTTATTGCGAAAAGTATAACATAGCACATAGTCTCTTGTCGCATGAGCGTAACCAAAATTGAACCAGTAATATTTGTGCAGGT
Organism: Maratus speculifer; assembly: GCA_964019185.1. NCBI lineage: Eukaryota > Metazoa > Arthropoda > Arachnida > Araneae > Salticidae > Maratus > Maratus speculifer. Next base: position 130,387,460 of record OZ025299.1, on the reverse strand, counting down.
TACTGACTTAAATATTATATTTGGTGCAATGCTATTCCATAGAATCATACCAGAAAGATACTGCACATCGTAAAATGAGAATCATGTTTCGCATTTGTTGGGATGCATACACCAAAATCTATCCTGCAAAAATTTATCTCATGGCCAAACAACAGAAAACACGTGAAATTACCTGCATTAGCTGTCTTGTTCTAGCATTCAAAATTAGTGCATTAAAAAGGCAGTGGAACGGACAAAAAAATTGTCCAAAAAATATATATATATTAATCAGGGCATCCGAATATGTTTTACCAAATATTAGTAACACAATGCAATGGTTTCTTTATAGTGATATTCGGAATTAATATATAATTACAGTAAATGAAAATTTTTTAAAAGTTTATTTTTTTATTTTTTTTCTATGTTATTGTCTACGACAAGTTATTTTTGAGAGAGATGAATTATCAGCTCTCTTCCTCACATTCAAACATTAATGGACACGTGAATGGGACGTGAAATGCTCAAATTATCCAAAATTCAAAATTTAATCTTTCATTGTAAACAAATTTAAGGAATTGTATAAAATATGTATTAATGTATGCAATTAATAAAGCAAGGACTTCTCATAAACCATAAATAATAATAAATAAAATGAATAACACCATTATTTATTATGTTTAATGTTTTCCAAAATGAAGAGAAAAAGATAAAAATATGAAACAAGTATTATATATGTTACATATTTTTAGAAACCCAATAATTTAACATTATTTTTTATTTGCATCATCCTGGCTTTCTCAAAATCCCAGCAATTGAAATGAAGCAAATTTAGCATGATATTTATAGTCTTATAATTTCCTTATAAACACAAAACAGTTATGTCTGTCATGTTTACCATGTTCATTGTCACATCGCAAAAAGGTACGATAACGTCACAATAGAGCCTTGAAAAGACATCCACTTACAAAAAAATGGGCTGAATAAAATATTTAAAATTTTGTTAAACATAATGATTGTGACATTTGCAAATATTTGTCAGTTTATTTTTATGCCATATAGATAAATCCTCTAAGGTTAGCACATATTTGCTACATCTATTGTTTTTCTGAGTTTCTTTTCACCTAGCGCAATTAACTTTTGTGATGAAAATTTGGCATTTTGTGATTGCATCTTATTTTTTGGCGAACACTTTACTTATTTTAACAGACCCAAATTTATTGATATAACCGAATTTCTTTTCTTGTAGCTAAATTTGCATAAAAATTTACGTTTTATTTCCTAATAAAATTGCAAACGATAGTAACATCAACCATTCTACTTTTTGTTTGGGCAGCTAAATGTTTTGGTAATGAAAACTAGGTTACATCGTTCTTTTTTGTCTCTATATATATAGCTGGATGTTAGATTCAGTATTAACAAAATATGGCAAAATAAATTAAGGTTATAGTTATATCGCTGTCTTTTAAAACAAGAAAATATTGGCAGTTTATGATAACGTTATGAGCAACGATTTATTCTGCTAATTCTAGGCATATTCTTAATTATGTATAAAAGAATTATGATTAAAGGAGGTGGGTTAATAAGGGCTATTTTTCTCCCATCATATACCCGAAAAAAAGTTTAGAATTCAGATAATTGTTCTGTGGTTTTGAAAAGTTAAATTTATATCTGTTTAATATAAGTTTTACGTGATAAATAAAATAGTAAGTCATGGAAATTATAGCCCGAAAGTAAAATGTCTTGGCTTTTTTCTGCATTTTTGACGTTATTTGTGTCTTTGAATTAATTTTTCATTAAGAAGCGCTCGATGAATCCAATTAATTTTTACATGCAATGATTCTACTCTTTATAAGCTTTTATATGAGCTTTATTTTATTTGGGTTCAGTGTGCGCTTCTACCTATTAAAGAAAAAAATGTATTATGTGAGAGAATCAAATGCTCAACTATCGGACCGCAGACTTCTTTTGCCGTACTTAAAAAGTATTAACGTTGTTCAGAAGTCAATGTTGTTTGCTAAAATTGTTTTCATAGATATTTATTAAAGAAATTACTAATTAATAATGCTTGGATGCCAATGTCATTGTTGTAAAGCCTCGCAGAAAACTTTTCGTATCTGTTCTAACAGCTATACACTATATTGCCATTGATTATTGGACACTTGCGATTTTAGAAATTTTACTAAATATCTAGAAAAATACATGAGGAATCATCTCGAAATTCTTAGGGTATAAATATAATAGTATACGCCATACATCGCCGTGAATATTTTTTACCGAAACTCCATAGGAGACCGTCAACAAATTAAAAAAGAATGAATATCTTTTGAATAACCCTGTTAAAACTAATGTAGCAAAAGCGCTCAAACTCTAGATTATGATTGAATGACTTATTGTAATATACTGTGTTCATTTTTATGCAAATAGCATGCATACTCGCAGAGTAATTAAGGTTTTTATAAAAATGGTCCCAAATTTTTCCAAGTTTTTTCCATATAATTTTCAGAGTTCTTAATATAAAATAATATTTTTTTTTTCAGAAAATATGACAAACAACATTGCACACAGTACCTTGTAATCAGAATTAAATAATAATGAAAATTTTGTACAAAATGAGTAGGTTTACTAAATAATTTTTTACTGCGCATGCGTCAACGATATCAAAATTTCATTTGCATATTATGTTAGTTAAATGTATAGAGCAACTTTTGTGAAAGTCACAAAATCGTAACTTGAAAATTCTGAAAATAATCGTCAATTGAATTAGTTGAAAATCCGTTATTCTCAAAATGAAGCAAAAACAAGAGGGGTTGTATCCATATATTCATTGATTAGTGTCAATATAGAATACACAATACGGGATGTATTACTACATTTGGATAAAATCCCTCATTTTTTTGCTTCATTTTGGAAACAACGGATTTTGTCCTTTTTCTATAGACGATTACTTTCAGAATTTTAAAGCTATGATTTTGAGACTTTTACAAAAGTTGCTCTATACATTTAGCTAACATAATATGCAAATGAAATTTTGATATCTTTGACGCATGCGCAGTAAAAAATTATTTAGTAAACCTACTCATTTTTCATACAATTTTTATTATTTTTTAATTCTGATTACAGGGTACTGTCTGCAATGTTGTTTGTCCTATTTTCTGAAAAAAATATTATTTTATATTAATAACTCTGAAAATTATAAGGAAAAAACTTGGAAAAATTTGGGACCATTTTTATAAAAACCTTAATTACTCTGCGAGTATGCATGCTATTTGCATAAAAATGAACACAGTATATTACAATAAGGCATTCAATCATAATCTAGAGTTTGAGCGCTTTTGCTACATTAGTTTTGACAGGGTTATTCAAAAGATATTCATTTTTTTTTATTTGTTGACGGTCCCCTATGGAGTTTCGGTAAAAAATCTTCACGGAGATGTATGACGTATACTATTATATTTATACACTAAGAGTTTCGAGATGATTCCTCATGTATTTTTCTAGATATTTAGTAAAATGTCTAAAATCGCAAGTGTCCAATAATCAATGGCAATATAGTGTATAGATGCTTAGATATTCGAAAAACTGAGATTTACAGAATGATTCTAAGTAGTGCTCTAAATACAAATAACATGTATTTCGTGCTCTCCAGGCTCTAAATACTTCTATTTCTTCTTTTGATGTAACAATAAGAGATTATACGTCAACGATTACTGTCGATGAGACCACAAATAAGAAACCCAATGTACATTTAATGAATATCTCATTTTCACAACTCTAACACTTGTTCTATAACAAATAAAGGTAAGAACTGCATCGTTATTGTAGCAAAAGCTATTGAAACTCAAGCCTTCGTAGAAACTAGAATCTATATTTCGTCGGGAAAAGGATGCTGTAAAACTCATATTACTTGATCGGTAAATTGACTCTGCAAGATTAAAGTCCTGTAAATGAGAATACATCGATGTATGAAATACGATGCATGAAAATATTTAAAACAATATCAGAAATGTAGAAAAGAAGGTCTTGATTTTGATACATTGGGACACTTTTCCGAAATCTATTATTATATTCTCATAGGTATATTTATGTCTGATTTTAACTATATCTTTAAACTTATAAAGTCCAAAATACGTTCCTCAGAAAAGAAGTCATCTCGTACTTTCTTTGCAGTGTTACTTGTAAAAATTAGAACTGGTCTGTATCATGGTGTTCTGTCTACATTATTCAATATAAGAAAAATAATAATATCATCTGTAAAATATGAATACCAGGCTGTGTTTGAGAACGTTGTTCCATAACACCGTAGAATGGAACATATCACCAGAATATAAGTTATTGAGATATACGAGGCCTTCAGCAGAAAGATTGTTTATTCCGGATGACGACAATGATACTGTGATGATTACTCTCGATAGCACGTACATTTATATCTAGCAGTGTGTGAGCTTTTCCTTTCAGAGACATTCCTTCTGGCTATACAAAGGAAGACATTTCGTTAAGCATATGGTATTCGTCATTACTTCAAATTACATTTTGGCTGTCTTTGTTCCTTACTCCGCGGAAACAAAGAACAATTACGCTAACATACTTACAAACACATTAAAAATATTCATATAATATCAGAGAGTGGCCGAAGCCAAATGATGTTGAGAGTATTGATATATCTTACCGGGATTTTTGGAACCTCTGCACGAAATGGACACTGAACGTGAAATGACAAGATTCTTAAATAAGCAGCAACAGTTTTCCACAGTGGATGCTAAGGGACATCTCTCGTAACCAAAATTTGATTTTTCAGCGCACAATTTCTAAAACCTATAATATTTGGATAAAAACACAGCGAAACATCATAACATAATGGTACTGTCAGTGTAAAGTACGCGAAAGTGTCGTAGAGTGCTGGGTGCATGTTGCTTTCATATTATGGTGTTTGGCTTACAATACTACTGTAATGTGCCATAGCTCAATCAAAATTAAAAATCCAAATATTGAATATGTTCATATACTATACAAGATGTGCAGCTGGATGGTCCACTAGTGATTCTGGTGAAGCAATCAATAAGGGAAATAATCTAAAACACATTATCCAAAATGTCTGAAACTGTATGATTATTATTATTATTATTATTGTTATTTATTATTTCCGATATTTCATGTATTGAAATAATAATCTTAGCAAGCTCCATTCATCTTATATTTACACTTATTGTTGTATTTACTATTGATTATATGGATTAAAACTAATGACAATAGTGTTTATATTCATTAATACCCATAATATTTACTTAAATCTGTGTTTCATTTTTTCATTAATTATTAAATTTTTATTCAAGCTATTATTATTTTCTTACTTGTTCTGAGGTATACTAATGAAAAAAATGTATGTAACGTCTAGGTACTGATGGGCGAAAAATGGCCCTTATTAGCCACCCTCCTTTAGCGTAATAAAAAAATATTTTAAAATTGTTACACATTAAAAATTTTTATGTCAGAAAGAAATCGTCCTACAATTAATAATGTCGTGTAAAAGATAAGAATTTTAAAGAAACTACAAGAAATATTAAAGAATAGCAGTGGAAATTTTCAGAAAACCTCGGAATATATATATTTATAGTAATATTATAAATGAATTGATAATTTTAAATAGTTTTAAAGTCGCAAATAAATAATAGAAATATTAAGCATTACAACAGTCTAACTTTAATAGATTTCGTTCAATATTTTCATAAATATCTAAAAAATGCATTCTGAGAAAATGTACTGTATTTATTATGTACTTGCATGGTTGGTACGGGTGCTTACTTTTCAACACCGTATTTTTCAAAAAGAAATTCTCTCTTTATTTAATCTCAGAATACAGCAATTAAATATGAGGAAAATTACTCTTCGCATTTGAAAAATTAATGACAGGTAAGCAACAGCAATGTTGTAGGAATTTAATTAAGAAAAAAAAATGAAAAAAAAAATCAGTGTATTCCTTTATCAAAAAAGTTAAAAGTAGTGCGAAAATTAAAGATTTGTTTTTTAACTAACATGGCAGAAAAACGAAATTTATGAATGGGTCTCTTTAATTCGGTATTATTCAAACACAAATTAACTTTTAAAATGTAGACTATCATTATTATAAACACTCATAATATTTCAAAGTCTGGTTTTCAGTAGTAAAAGTTTCAAATACAGATTTTATACTTATTTTATTAGTGGAAAGAACAGTTTCAATCAGAATATTGATCACAATTTTACATGAAAGTTTGGCGCCTTTGCCGAATAGCAAATTACTTTGGAAAACACGCGTCTCTAGAAGTTCTTAATTATCTTTTCACCGTCTACAGTGACACATTTCTATTCCAATTCCTTAATTCGTTACTTTAATAGTTATTTTCGGATTGTTATTTTATTTCACATTCAAGAAAACCATTTTCTCCTTTTCTGTTTTTTATCCTAACAAGCATGGGTGAATTACCATTTTATTTTGAAATATTACGTATTTACAACAAGTCTCATTTTAGGCTTAGTCATCTTGAATTCAAGATCATAAACGAAGTTTATTCAGGAGAAACAAACAACATTTAATTCTTTATTATCACATGTTGGCCAATTTCACCATTAGATTTTAAAAATGAGAATGTATTCATAAAAACACATAAATTTTCCAAATGATAAATATAACAAGAAATTTTACATGAACATTACAAATAATTATGCGATAAGAACGAAATATAAATTTACGAATTGCTTCTGCAGTTGTCTACAGGTAAAATCAGAATTGTATGTTGAGAATGACTGCAGAAGTAGTTCGACACGTAGACATTATCGTTATATTTATTTGTACAAGTACATATAAAGGTTCTTGTTTTGTGTATCATTCAGCATTTTATACGTGTATGTGAATACATTCTTATTTTTAACGAATATTGTCAAGATCCAGAATTCAGTATCCTTAGAATTGCAAGATTTTTTCATTGTTAATTACAACCATTAAAACCAATTTAAAATAGGCTTTTAGTTACAGGAATTTCAGTTGCAAATTTAATTCTTAATTTATTGATAGAAAAGAAAAGTTTAAATCAGAATGTCGCTCACAATTTCAAAAGAAAATTTGGTGCGATTGAATGATAGCAAATTATGTTGCAAGAAATGCAACTCTAAACCTTCTTAATTAACTTTCACAGTTCTCGCTGACACACTGTTTTATGTTTCAATCTCTTCAATCGCTACTTTCAAACTTGTTTAAGGATGTTGTTTGCTTCTTTTTATACAATAAAGATTTGAAGATTTTCTCCGGTATTTCTATTTTTGTTGTATACAGTGCTGGAAAAAGTTTCAGACCGCATGCGTTGTTTAGCTTAAATTCCGAAAAGAGTTATATGTCTTGAATTAAGACAGAAATATATGATATAATGTGTAATTTTTATTCGATTGTAAAAGTAAAAAAAATGTTTTTTCTACAAGTGTTAAAATCTTGTAATCTTCCAGTATCTCCAGTAGTCTTCCAATGTCATAATCTTCTAACGAGTATCTTCTTTTAAATATAGCATAATGCGATGACGTTACGACATAGTATTTTATTTGCGACTGATGTTTGATGATGTCTATAGGTTAGTTGTCGCTGGATTTGAAGTTTTTTAATATGCAAACTGATAATTTCAGAAGAATGAGCGGAAAAAGAAAAGAATAAAATAAAGCCTTTTCGGAGGCCTGGATAACTGAAAGGTAACTTGCCCTAAAAATGTATAAATTTAATACTATTGTAAACAATATTCTTCATGATACAATGAATTATCTTGGAAATATAAGAAAATGGATGACTATCAAAACTCTGAGCACGGTGAAAATGGAACATTATTAAAGTAGTGGTTCAAAATTTTACTTATTCTTCTACTATAAGAACTACTCTCAGTAACATCCAAAACAGTTAGAAATGTGTTAGAAAGTGCCGAATGCATGAATTCTGCTAAATTAAAAACCAAGCGAAAATTACAAAAAGCATCACATGACGCAAGACTAAAATCCGCAACTTTCCATGTCTTAAAATTCAATCGATGGCGCAAATTGGTTTTTAATAACGAAAAATAATCACTTTACATGCAGATGATTTAAGACATTACTAGTATGATTTATAAAGGGAGACATATCTGCTTTCAAAACGTGTACAAGGTTGTAGCTCAGTCGTGATTCGGGAAGGCTTTATTGAAAAGAAAAAGCATGCTTGGCTTTTCGAGACAAAGATGTACTCCTTTGACCCTCATGGTATTATTGGTAGTATTTTAGTGCCAGTTAAAGATTAACTTATGTTTTAGAATTTGATATTGCTTCATGATAACGCTTCTAATTGCAAGTCTGTGTCAACTTTAGATTGGTTATCTGGAAACAACGTCAAAACTTTAGGCATTTCATCTGAAAACTCTGATTTAAATCTTATAAAAAATCATGTAGGGAATCTTGGTTCGTCAAGTCAACAAAAGAACATATTTTGATTAAATTCTTGAAATGAGAGCAGCCATTTTGATGAAATTTAAAGAAATGCCCATTTATGCACGTAAAAACCTTGCTAAACATTTCTCAATGAGTTTTTTGAAAGTCATCAGTGTTAAGGGAAAATAAACAAAGTACTACACATTAATGTAGAAATCATTTACATGTGCAATTTATATTTTAAATATACTTTTTCCCGCAAGTTATATTATATGGAAAGAAAATTTGCCTTATTTTTTTAAATAAAAATATTGTAATTTAAAACAATGATCAAAACTTGTATATCTTTATGTAGATAAATTTACAATGATATTGTTTTTTAATTAAAGTACGAGTTTTACTATTTTTGTTGGCGGTCCTAAACTTTTTTCCATCACTTTACGATCTCAGATTGAAATAATTGATAGTCACAGTTGAGTGAAAGTGCGTGAAAAAAGAATAACATTAAAAAAAATTGAAAAATGAAATAAGATTGATTAATAATAACTCATAAATTAGTGAGTATTTTTCAGTAAAATTTATAGAACAAACCCTCATAGATTAGATATACAATCTAATAATGATGAACATTTCTCTAAAACTGAATCTCTAAAATTGAAATTGTGTCTGTGGAAATGAACGATAAATGCTATAGAATCTATGTTCTATAGAAAACGTGTTGTAGTATACCTCAAAAATCCGTATCAATTTCATTATATTTATAATACTTATATTATTTATAATGTAGCGTAAACGTAACTTTTTCCATAGATCATAATGTAAGTTAATTTTGGTGTGCTCCCTGTAGGGGAATTTTAAATGCTACTTTTTTATACTTTAAAGAAAACATGTTGTAGTTCATAAGAGTGGTGTAGATCAATGTCATTGCGTTTAAATTATGGTAACTTGATTAAAATGCACTGCAAATGACTTTTCATCAAATGCCGTAATGCAACAGAATTATTTTGTGTATCACTGTAAAAGAGCCATAAATGCTACTACACACTAGATTCTCGCCAGCGTTTTTCAAAATTTACATCACAATGCATGTATATTTACAAAAGACAGAGTATCCTGTGCCCCCGTTCACAGTTGTAAGTGGTTTTCTGTATCAATTTGTAATTTCATTACTTTCAAGTTTAGTTAAGAATGGTAGTTTACTGGGTTTGACATTAAAAAGAATTTCCTTTTTTTTCTTTATTTTATTTGTATCAAGAGAAAAATATTTTTATTTCATTTTGAAAATATTCCGTAACAAATGAACCTTTTTTTGATCGCATGTGGCTCACTCTCTGAGACCGCAGTTTGTCGACTAAGACTAAGGAAATGGACAATGATTTCTATGCGAAAATTTCTTTTAAACTGTTTTTTTTTTGTCTTCTCTCGCATATCAATTGCTCAAAGCTCAAAATGTAATTAAGGGAATGCGTTGAAAATTAGGACACGCAGATTAAAATCTTATAAAAACGTTTTTTTACTGAAATAATTGCAGCCAATCGCTCACATTTCCTCATATATTAATCTGTCAATTCTTATCTGATACATACTTAGATAAAAAAAATAAAATAAAATTCTGCAAGATTGTGCAAAATATCAAAAACTAAATGTCAATTTTGCCCTTACATACATCTTAACTTCGGCGTAAATGATTAGCTCCGAGATGTTTGGCCGAAAATTCTGCAATATTTCGACAACTTGACTGACTAGAGTATTACGCACTGAAATAAGGAGAGAGTTGGAAGTTCATGAGAGCTAGCTTCGTTAGAGTTGGAAGATACTGTAAGAATTGAAGTAAGCTACATTGTAAAAAATATCCGTAAATATACACAAACTTTTCCCTAAAATTTTACGGAATAGTTTGATTTTTCCAAGAAAACAGCAGTATTTCCGTTTTTTGCTATTTTGAGACTAAAAATACAGTAACTGTTCCGTAAATCTCACCGCAAACAGAACATTTTCCGGTTTAAACTGCACAAGTTATCAGTATTTTTAACTGATAAGTGTCGTGGCGCCATCTGTATGACAAATAGAAAAACATAGCAACATTTCTCTTATTTTTTTCTGTTTTAATTTTAAAACGATGGCATATTTTTACAATATTTAAATAATAATAATAATTATTATTATTATTAATTCTTTTTAAGTTTCAGATAGTTAAGGAAAGTTTTTTGTTTTTTCAGTTTGATTTTGTTTAATTTATTTATATTATAAAATAAAAAGTGCGTATGTTATTTAAAGTGGAAAAAAATCTACTTTTAACTTTAATATATATATATTTTAATCTATTCAAATTAAGAAGTTCGCACATAAAATTTAAAGTATATAAAAAAGGTAGCATATTTTTACAAATTAAAAAAAAATAATAATAAGATTTATTAATTCTTTTTAAGTTTGAGATAGCTAAGGAAAATTTTTTTTCAGTATAATTTTAAATACGTTTAATTTATTTATATCATGATATAAAAAGTGCGAAAGATATTTTAAGTAGAAAAAAAATCTACTTTTAATTTTAATATATACATATTTTAATATATTCAAATTAAGAAATTCGCTCTTAAAATTTAAAATATATCGAAATATATTACCGAAATTATTATCATTTTGCCGATTACCTAAGTTATAAAAATCAATAAATGTAATTAATTTTAATAACCCATAACCCATAGTAATTATCTTTATTGAATTTACAACAGATCGCCATACAAAATATTTTTTAAAATACATGTTTTTTTGGGGGGGTTTTTTTGTGTGTTAGTATTTTTTTTTATAAAATAAATAAATAAATATGAATAAAATAGCTTTAAAACACTTCCAAAAAAGAAGGAAACAAAATTTTTTAATACTTTTATTTATGTAATATTTTAAAGGTTAAACTTTTTTTTATAAAGCTAAAATTAAAAAGCTAACTATTAGAAATTATAGAAAGAAAATCTGTAAAACTTGATTTAGAACTGTCCGTTCAATAAAAAAATATTATCTCTAGAAAAATAAAACCGCGTTCAAAAATCTTGTCTTTACTTCATGAAATGCATCCGAAATAAGTAAAGGTATTTGAAATGGTGCTATATGAAATCATAGCGTAATGGTATTACACTACCGGCTACGACAGACAAGGTCGTGAGTTCAAACCCCATGGAAGGTTAGTAACATTTCTTCTCTGTTGTTTAAATTAAATGTATATAATGTGTCCCTGATATTAACGTGCCTTTGTAAAGTAAAGAATAAAAATCAAAAAGATGTTAGTTTGTCCTTGAAAAATTCTTTTAACTTTTCAAACGAAAATTTTTACATAAAGAAATATTAAAAAACGGAAATATTTTGTGAAAAAACGGAACTATTTCTGGAAATTTTTTTCCGTTAAAAAACGGAAGTAGTACTGTCGTCTAGATTACCAGTACTTTTCCGTTTTATAACGGCAAAATTTTTTACAGTGTACTAGAGGACTTACAAACAGGAACAACAAAGACGCAACGACAGTTGGTATGATACATAATGTTCCTTGGTGCAAGAGTGTTTGTTACCATTCATTCACTATCTTGCACCTTAAAGCTTCAGATAGAAATAACAATCTACTTGCGATGAGACGTCTTTTTGTGGTTACGCGCCGTTTTTCATCTTTTATGGCTTTATAAGTAAGGTATTGGAAGTCCTGCAAGATGAGAGAGATTCCTTCATTCTCAATCTTATCTTATCTTCTGATCCATTGTTGAATCCACCGTTGATCCTACCATTTTTTTCTTAAAAAGCACAAAAGGAATTAGGAAATAAAAGGTTTTATTGCTTTAGCATAACAATCAGCCATTTCTGCTCTCTAGATCTAGCCTAAGTGATTTAAGTTAAGTGCTTGGCTTTAAGTTTGACGTTTAAGTGTACTACAACTCCAATCAACAACATAACGTCAAATAAATTGTCAGGCTATTGTCAACCCTTTGAGCTCTGACGGTTGAACTTTCTACCACTTAATTCCGAAATGTATCAAGGGCGAATTTTAAACTAAATTTATTTGAAAAAAGCTCCATGCATTTTTTCGCGTATATCGTAAATCGAATATTTTCTTTGAAAAATACTGGTGCCAGTGTGACATTTGGAATTTTGTAGAAATTTACTCACCATAGCTCAAAGGGTTAAGAAGATTATAATAGACCTGAGTGCTGTCATAAAAAAGACGGAATTTTTTTAAGTAGCGTGTGTAAAGTATTCCTTTTAATAATAATTTTTAACAGTGTTTTCTGATTTATTTTTCTGAGATTAAGCAAGGCAAAGAGATGTTTTATCTTTTTTAAATACACTGATGTCTAAATTATACGGAACGCACATACGTTAAAAAAAAATCTTCCTTCAGAAGCCGCTATTTTTCTGTTAACGTCCAGGACTAGTATTCAGGGGGTGGTGAGAAATCTATTAATGATATCATACTTTAAAATAAAGGATAAGTCCATAGAGTGTGACGCGGTATGACAGGGAGAAGGGAAGTTTTAATATGTTCTGTAGTCACATTTGAAACATGAAAATAATTATGTATACAATATATTCAAGCAGTAAAATATCATTCATTATGTGCATTTTTCTTCAGGAAGATATATATTTATTTTTTTATTTCTTTGAATTTTAACGGTTAGAAATAGAAACATAGAATATCTTACGAGTTTATAATAGATACAACAGTATGTAATAGATCACCGATAATTTTGTTTGCATAAAATTAGCTCTAAATTTGTAGTTTCAGAAAATGCGAAGTCACAACAGGAAGGGGGGAGGAGAAAACATCCCACGAGTGTGACAATTAGTGACACATGGAGAGAGGCTTTAAAAAAACGCAAAATTCGTATGACGTAATCAATTGCGACGCTTCTTACATACTTAAAAGAAGATGTTACAGCGACATTAAAATATTCACACTTATGTACATATATAGATATATATATATACATAAACATTCCTAAAAAATAACTAATTCATTATGAAAATGAATTTTATTATATTAAACTTCATTTATTAAGTACTAAAAAAAAGTGATTCCCTTTTTCTTTTGACGAATCAGAAAAGTTCAATCCATAAAATAATACTTATTTATATACTTCAATGGCTACATATATTTCCCAATCGAAAGCTTATTAAAGAAAGAAAAAAATTCATCAGCATAAACCGGACGTGGCATATTAAGGAAATTAATATTTGCAATTTTGATTGTTTATTCCGAATATATTTTAACTAAATAAAAAAACTAATATTATAAAAATATTTTTTGTTCATGTTTTGCGGAAAATATCCTTAAAAACCCACGAAAATAGAAATATTCTATTCCTCCTCCAAATGAAAACAAATCATGTTTTATTATTTCCTCATAAAAGAATAACTCACTCTATTCTAAATTTGATATCAAACAGTAAAAACATGAACGCGTGCCGGAACACAGTTTCTCTTTTAAAGGTAGGTAGGTGAATAGGGGGTCCACATTCTCTAAGTTGGAAGAAATCATCCTATTATATATCGATCGTGCAACATGACGTAGGTGTATGACGTAATATGTCAATTACGCGCTTGCGCAAATGGAATACATCATACACTTGGGAGGAAAGGATCGAAGCATACGATTTTCGCTGCGGTAAAATTTGAATGCTCCTTCAAAACTGCCATGATGTCAAAAAGAAATAAAAATTAATAATTCAGTTTAATAAGACGAAAGCTCTTAAAATTACTTTACACTCACAGTTAAAAGAACGATTAAAATAAACCCTTGAATACCGACTAAAGGTTATAATGGAATTCTCATAAAACATGTAGCTTTAGATTTAAATCAAAAGAAATTGATGCGTTCTATTTTAATTTGTGAATGAATTATTGAAGAAATTTTGTTTTAAAGAGAGAGAGTTCTACAGTTACTTGATCATAGTTCTACAGAAGTCTATTCGTTCGATTGTTAGAGGAATAAAAGTTGCGTACTTCAAACTTTGATAACTATATCTTGTAACAGAATTATCGGCCCGTGTGTGACTTGTTTAGTGATTACATCTCTGGTTACAGAGCAAAAAAGCGATATATTTGAATTCATTTTTAGATTTAGGCGTTCAGAATGTAACGAGTTGATTTTTTTACGGTCTGCTTAGCCCTGATGCTGAAAAGACATCTATAACACTATCAGCTCTTGATGGTATTATTGGAATGAAAAATATCCGAGTTCTAAAGCTGAAACAGTGTGATTCAAGAACGGTTTTGTTTTAGATAGGAGCATTCGAATGCAAACCGAATGTGATTCATGTTATCAACCAACATTGTTTGTTTTGACAGTTTTTAGTTCTCATCGAGAGTTTTCTGAAGATCTTGTAAAATGATTGCGTAAAAGCTATTATTTAATCACATAGTTCCAAGAATAATAATGCAGATGGAGTATACCGTAAAATGAGTTGGTAATATGATTGCAGTTTTTGATCAAATTTAAATTCCGTCATTCGGCCCAAATGAGACAAGAACGTGGAATATCTGCTGAACTTCATTGGACAGCTGGAAGTTTTCAGAGGAAGCCACACACAGACTTTGCGGATACACTAGTGTTTGGACGGGATTTTGACCAGTTTTATCCGTTTTCAGGGTTGCACTTTTAACATCACGTCAAATTTAAACACTTCATCTCAATCTATCTTTTACCTTCTTGGTCTTTAATTATAATAGATTATTTCACGCCGCTCACGCTGTTTTTGACCATAAATTCTCAGTTATTTTATTATTATTTCACGTGTCATGAACTTAGATGACATACACATAATATTTTTAGTTAATTGGAGCATACGAAATTAAATTTGAGAAATTAATCATCATAAGTAAGATTATGTAAATTTCTATTTTAGAATGGGCAGAATAAACATTTGAGTTGAAATTTTGCCTCTTGCCTCTCATCCAATCTGGAGTACTTCTCAGTTTAGAGGTAGAAAAGATGAGAAACAATTGGCTAGTTATTAGCACTAAATTTTAATTGCATTTCTCGTCTTATTAAATCTCAAGAACTCTATCATTAAATAAGACAAATAATATTGTTAGAACTTAATGGTGACAAATGCGCATTTTTTATTACTGTCAATGCTAATCACAGTCGATTGTACTTCAATAAAGCATTTGATTTAAAAAAAATCTCGATAATTAAGGTTTTAATTCTTTGATTGCGAATAAATGCATTACTACAACCAACCATGCGCGAGTTACATGTATCTCAGTTTATTGTCTAAACGGAATTTGTTGCCCAGAGTTATAAGTCACAAAAGTGAACATGAATGTCTGACATGATACTCTGAGTTGTTTTAATCTGTAAAAATACTGAAAAATGAATGCAATTTACTTATTTATATGCACACAATTTTTTAAAGTATCGTTTGATTATCTACTCCAAAATTCAAAATAGATTATGATAAAGAATATCTCTTAAACTACTAGTGACAGAAACGTATGTTTAATTATAAAAAGTATAGAAATCTAATGTTGGTTTTCAATATGACAACTGTTTTACAACAAAAAGAACGCATAAAAAGTTTACACACATTAAAAAAAAAATTTATTTTATATACTGTACAGTGTTACTATAATTTATAATTAGAAAATTCTGCCTCAAAGAAAGACAATTCAAAGGGTACCACTTTTTGCCAAAAAAAAAAAAATCAGCGTTATAATACTTTGAATATTATTTTTTTATGCACAAAAAACGGGAATTTCTGTTCTTACTAAGCATCTATATAATTAATATCTTTTAGAAGTAGTGTTTTAAAAATTTATTTTTATTTAGGAATCAATTATTCTCGCAATAAGCTAGTGATTATTCTCTAACTGTTTCTTTTCAAAATAATCGACCTATTCATTGCCCTTTAAATGCTTATGTCTTTCAATTCGATACAAATGTAAGTGACGGTGGTGACAGAGGCCAAGTGATCACTTGGAAACATTATTCAGTTATTAATAAACTATGACGAAAAATATTTAAAGAACTTTGGTAAAATAACAGATTATAAGTGTTTGATAAATAAAATATATTTATAGTATGTTGCTACACAATTCTTTGAAATATGAATTTTGTATCTGAGAACTTTTTCAATCTCATGTACGTAGTTATTATTATTCAGTTTTGATATGCAGGCATAAGCGAGCAGTTTTTCATTACTGAACATTATTAAAGTTATACATTTATGATTGAGAAATATGTACTCTTTTTTGAGAATTTTTCCCGCTTAAAATTGCTCCGAATACCCAAGTTTCCATTTTAAAAACACCCAAAATTATTTTCTGTCGACTTAGCTTTTATGTAATTCTACTACTTTATCACTTTTCTGTTATGTAACATTTCTTTTACGATTGTATTTAGAGATATCTTTTGAGAAACCTGAAAAAAAGAGAGACACCTACGAAAAAAATGCTTCCGATGTAATTTATTGTTCCTAACTATCGTCCCTTGAATAGAAGGTATAAATATGTATAAATATGGCATGCGTTGCATGTTTTTCATCTTGTATATAATCTCTTGAATATTGATACCAATAATTTTAAATGTTAAACAAGTCGAATAAAAATCTTTCATAAAATACTGATGTCAAAGTTTGGGCGGGGGGGGGGGGGGGGGGGGCGTACATGTGTTTTAATAAATCCGCCATCGGTGGCAGCCATTTTTGTGTCAGGGCTCAGGCGTAGTATTCAGGAGGCGATGCCCGTTAACTTTGAATTACGCTCTTTTAATTATTCTAATTGTTAGGAACGAATATTGCTAATAGTAACTATAAATTTATAAAACAACTCCGCTTGAATAAGTCGTAAAGATGCCACGATTCCATATGCTGTTGCTTTCAACGACGTGAAAGATTTTTATATAAATACGAAATAGTGCTGAAAAGTATATTTTGTTATTTTTTATGATGATTGGAACACAAATTTCAAATTTAACGCCTCTTGAGATATGTAATACACAAAATTAGTAAAGCGAGTTTATTTTTTATTTATTGACACTATGATATTTAAGCATGTATGGTTAAGCGTATTACATATGTAAACGTAACTTCGTAATAATAAGCGAAAATGTTTTAGAGGTTTATCAGAAATTTAGAAACATAAAATTAAGATTTTACATGGAAAGACACATTTACATTTAGTAGAATTAGTAGAAGTGTTTCTGTTTTATTGATACAAGCAATGTATAAGTGTTAATCTCCTTAAAGCATTGGTTTGTTTTTGGACCACTTAATTTTAATCCCTAAACACCACACTGACACCAGAATTATAAAATAGTTTTTTTTCTTTTATTAAGCACACGAAGCAAAACTTTTATTTATTTTGAAAAAAAAAAATGGTAGTAATTTCTGGGTCTCACAATTATGTCAGCATTTTACGAGTAGAAGTGCTTTGCCATTGAAAAGTTTAAACCAACTAAGAATAAATGTTTCAATAATTCTAAAACAGCATAAACTATAAAACTATATAGTCATGCTTTTGAGGACGCGGATTTATTTATTCAAAAATTTCGTACTTCGTATATTTTAAATATGAAATTATTAACAATTTTCGCGATTAAAATGAGTTTTTCAGTCGAAAAAATACTTATGTTATTCATGAGTTCAATAACTGTTTCCAATAAAAAAACAAAACATTTTAATGAGAATACCTTTTTTTGTGTGTGGAAGGGGGATACATATATTGAAATTCATCAAGTGGATTTAACATTAACATTCTTAATCTCATTAAATTCTATGAAGATTTAAGTAAAATTGCATAAATTAAATAGTGGTTCGTCGAATTAACTCAATCGAATTAACTCAATCGAATCAACTCAAACGTACATTGTGAAAATTTTATTTTATCTTTTTTTAAAATTAAGATGGTAGAATTTTTAGTTTGCAGGTGTTAGCCAAACCCTGAGAGATGTATAAATTTTAGCAATATTATGAATTGATATTATGAATTATTAGCAATATTATGAATTTTGACAATATTATGAATTGGTTTGTACTAGTACTGTTTTTTTACATTAGTTTTTTCAAGGAAGTGAGCGGGGGAGGATGATCACCTATTCCAGGAATTATATTCATGAAGATCGTATCGTGAGGTATAAATAGACTGCGTTGTAATAAAACATTTTAAAGTGTGACATCAATTAGTGGAATGCGAGTGAGGCTTCTACGTTTTGAAATGATGTAGAAGTAGGAACTACTGCACTTGCTAAAAACACTTATCTTTGTTCTCAGTTCAAGAATCTTTTACAACTTGTGTAATTGTTGAATACTTTGATCTTTATCGTGAGTTCAAGAACACTTCACAATACGATTTTAAATTGTCATAATATACTCCACAATCAAAATCCGTCTTATTTCTTTTACTAAACCAAAGCAGGTTGCTAAAGCGAATTTAATGTTCCAATGAACCTATGGAAAGTTGCAAATATTGCTCCTAAAACAGGAATTGTTTTAATTTTTTCAAAATATTTTGTTGATGAAATTTAAAATTGAGTATCAATTTAAAATGGGTTAAGAATTTTGTTCTAAAAATTTAATTTTTTAACATAAGCCAAGTATTCTATGCAATTTTAATTAAACTTGAGTTATGCAATCATAAATAAAAATTTTAAAATGATGTGGCAATCACGAAGGAACTTTATAAGATGCTTAAACTAACAAACAAATGTATTTATTTTCACTTCATTTGCTAAATTTTTTACTTCTAATAATGTAATAGTTTTTTAAAAGGTACTAAAAGACATAACCAATAAAATAAATCAAATACAGATATTCACAAACTGCATCTCTTAAAAGCGTGCCGCTTTCCCAGCGCTCCTTTTAGCTCTTCTATAGATAACCTGCATTTTTTATTCCTGAATTATACGGATTGACAATTTAAAATTAACTATAAATTTCTGAAAGAGCAATAATCAAAACATTTCACTAATTTTTAGGGTTCATACTTAAAAAGTATAAACGGAACTATTCTGAAATCACTCTTGTGTCTGTCTCTCACAGATATTTCACTGGTAAATTATAGAAGGTGGAAAGCCCAAATTAGATGATTGGCGCAGCATGTCCCTGAAGGGATTTTGCGCCATTAAACCCTATACAACCAACCAACCCAAATTAGATGAAGTATTAAAGGCTATTGATCCACATATTTATACACATTCGCAAGTATATTTAGGGAACGTATAGGGAAGCTAATTAAGTTATTTGGGAAAAAAATCTTTTCTCTGTACATCATGTGTAAGTATTGTGTGAAAGTTTCGAAAAGCAACACTCAAAAATACATTTCTTTCAATTTCACTTTTTATATTTTCAGATATACTTATTTCCGAATTTACTGAAAAGAAAATTATGAAAAAATGCATGTAGTAGAAGTTAATTGCAATCTTGCAGGAAAACTGCAGTGATTACCTTTAATCACAAAGTTTTAGAGAAAATTGCATTTTTTCGTTACACACAAATTTTGATTTGCGGGCATTCAGCATAGTAGTATAGGAGCTCTAAAAGTACCTTTCGTCACCGAAGTATAAAAGAATTTTTGATATTTATTTTTTTAAATGTCGGTAATTAGCCGAGATATTAACATTTAAAGACACGAACCGTTAAATATACACAATATGGCCTTTAATGACGGGACACTTTTAAATTTACGCATTTTGTTGAATATTTAAACGTATACTTGTCGGATTCTTCTGTAACTTCAGAATTAAAAAGGTTATGTTTGATCTCCTATTTATCAACGTTCTTTATATTAGGAGGACAATAAGGGGGCAGACAAAAAAAAATCAAAGAAAAATAATGTTTTGGATCATCGAATACATTAAAATGCACAAAAATATCTATAGATGCAGAATACAAAAATGTGGATACTATACAACATGCTAATGCCTGGGGAACACATAGTTCTGTGCTGAAACAATGAGATGAGTGCTATGTCAATTTATATGTTTGATAAGAATTTGTTTTTATATACATTAAGCCCCAATTTCATTTAACATACTTTAAATACATATAAAGCATCCTGGGGTAATAACGCCAAGTTAAGGTTCTACCAATTTTCACGGCTTTGTTTTAGATTGTATTTTTCAAACAAATATAGGATTTGATACAACAACTCATTGACTATCTATGTAAAAAAACAATTTAACATATATGTATTCATAAAATGTAATGGCGTGATTTCTTGACCAATATTATTTGGCGCTATTACCCACCTATATGGGTAATAACGCCATGCAAACAAAACTATAAAATAAGATGGAATAATGGCATGTAGATTGCCCAATTTTAAAAATACAAACTACACAGCTCAAGAAATTGATAAATTACATTCTAATCTATTGAAAATGTTAAATTTTTTTGTGAAAGTGTAAGAAAAAGAAACGTGTGGTTGGAGGAGGAGGCAAAAGAATATCAGATTCTAAGCTACATTTTACTTAAAAAGGAACTTAGCTTAAATAGAATTATTAGAAACATTGCACGGTTTTAACTGTGTTTATTTGAATTAGTATTCCCATATATGGGTGATTCTCCGATAAGTGGGTAATTTCTGTCCCTTAGGGTTACATGCTGTTTTTTGTCATTCATATAGTTGTTTTTTAGCATAAAATGTATTTTATAATGTATTTCTACAATTTCAAAAAGTATTTTCGAGAAAATAACTGTACATTTTACTGCAATATCATTTTAAACATTCAAATTGTCACTTCTGTCCCTTGTCCCTACCTCATTTACGGATCTTCTGGAACAATTTTAAGTGTAATGACAGACTATTTTTAACAATTTTACCACTAAAAATAAAAATCTATACTCCAAAGTACATAATAAAGTATTTTTATTGTAAATTAAAAATAGTTTTACATTTGTTCTGAGTCAGAGAAACGCTGTCCCATAGTTTTAATGTCACTACTGTCCCTTTGTATAAAACATCGAAAATGACCACCAGGTCGCCAGATAAAATTTGGTGAACAGGTGCATTTAGTAGAAGGAGCCATCTTAATTGACCAGAAAAACACATGGCACAATTCTAAGGACTTCAACAATAGTTACAACCTATAAAATGGATAGAAAAACAAGAATATGTTTATTACTCGTCACTACTGTCCCCTACTTAAACTGTCCTTGTTATTGTTTTTATTTATTTATTATTTTGTCATGATATAACATACTTTTGCATAGTACAAAATATCATATTGCAGTCTTACTAAGCCTAACTTACTATGTATACAGAAGCAATTTTCTTAATTTTGTCACTACTGTCCCTGTCACTTCTGTCCCCTTTCAAATTATTTATTTGAGGAATATTCAATCTCCGAAGCAGATATTAATGCCATATATGACTTGAAGACAAAGGATACAGTGATACCATCTATTCCAAATCTATTAATCTAAATTTTACTAAAATCCTGGTTTATAAAGTAAACAACTATCTTGGGGACAGTATAGTGACATTGATTACCAAATTATGGGGTCGTTCGGAAAGTCCTTTCCGTTTAGGAAAATCAATTTGCACCGGAAAATTTTGTTCATTAATATCTAAGTATTAGATATCGGAAACAATATCTAATAATTAAATAACAGAATTTTCCGGTGCGAATTGAATTTCCCAAACGGAAAGGACTTTCCGAACAATCCAATATTTTATAAAATAATTTTTACAAAAATATTTAAAACTTAAAGTTTATGCCGGAGTGTTGTTTATTACTCAGTAGCATATGTTGTATCTAATTATTAAAAAATATTGCTTAAAATTTGATTTTTATTTTTCACCAAATCAATGAGTGAAATTACCCACTTATTGGAGAATCACCCATATGCATTCTGTGTGATAGAAAATATTCAATTTTTTGTGAAAGTGAAAAAAAAGGTGTGAGGGAGAGCTTCAACTTATATAACACCCTGTGCCTCTCTTTGCTTAAAAAGTCCCGCTTAAATATAATTATAAGAAACATTGCATGGTTTTAACCATTTATAATGTAATATTTTATTCATGTGAAAATTTTATAATAACTAAAGTTATATGCAATAAATATATTTGTTAATACTATTATAGTAGTCTTGTAAATAGTTTTTAACCCATAACTCCACTCTAATGCGGATTATCCAAACCTAAATTTAAATTCTCGGGGTTATATAGAACATGCTTTAAAAAAAATTAATTAATTAAATAAGATTTTTGATAAAAAAAATATTATTCCAGGGATATCTCTTATTAAATTTTATGCATGATTCATACGGTTATATATCATTATATTTATATCAGCAGCAAAGTTAATCTTTAATAAGCTGTTAGCAGTCTCACTAAACGCTACCCCCCCACCCCAAATTTTAGAGTTTAACTTGTATTTTCCAGTTTAACTATAGCTATAACTGGACTTCTGTTATGTTTGGAGTCCTCGTACTATTGTAAGAAATATTTGAATGGCAGGAAGAGTATTCTATGATTTTTAATCATTGATCGCCTTTTAACCTTTAACTAACGTTACCGGTCTCACAGGCCACAGTTTTCTTTTAAATTTTTATAGTTTAACTTGAATTTTCAAGTTAACTAGAAACACTACCGAAATTTTGTTTCATTTGGAACTTTAGTACTATCACCAGATACTTTTAAACAGGTGAATATTAAGTATAATAGTCTTGTATAAAAAGTTTAGTACAAAAACAAAATCCTACGAGTTATTCCCGCCTTTTATTCATCTTTCAATCTTGCGGTCTAATAAATCGCTACACATTAGTTACGTTACAATTTCTGTCACATCGTTTCAAGGTTAAATTTATAAAATTTTGAGAAATCGAACGCTGAGAAAGCGGACCGTTAAAATTTAGAATTCAATTGAAGAATCCAGTGGAAATTTAATAGAAATCTGATTTTGAAGATGATTGAATTAAAATAGCAAAAACATTTCGATATAGTTTTATTTATAAGAGTTTAATATATATATATATTTTACATTAGTATTAAAAAAATAGAGAGATTAGTTTTGGGTATTTGGACCCCCCCCCCCTTTAATCTTACCATTTTAACAATGATAACAATGCTGACCCATATTAATAAATAAACTCCCTTCGGATGTAATTCGGCCACTGTTGGGAATTAACAGGGGTAAAAACACCAAGGATTGGCGTTATTACCCCGGTACACTTATTGCGCAGTACATTTTAAACTACAAATTATCTCGAGAAGATATCCAAAATCTTCTACTACATTTTGAAAGTACATGAAATACACTACAAATTTATGTTATAAACAGAGTATTTCCGAATAAAAAATATGGTCTTCACATCACAAAACTTATCATCTCGCAAATTTTAGATCAAGCGTTAATTTTAGATGCTTGTAAAAGCAATAAGACCTACAAATGGAACAAATTAACTTTAAGCTGTTTTTTGTGATTTATATGATAGAAAGCCCTTCTGCGCAGAGCCCACAGGTGCCATTTTAGGGATTATTTCACAATTATGAGTAATATTAGCACTTGATGTTATTACCCCTCCTGGCGTTATTACGCCAGAACACCTTAGATATATTTCAAACTCTGCTAACCATTGTTGAATATGTGCAATTTGAGAATACCAGGTGTTTAACAACTCGTTAGGCAAATGTTTAAACTCCACTGAATGAAGATGCACAGCTGTTCATTCCCTGGAATTTCTCCGTGTTTCAGTAAATAAAGGCAAAATACTTATTTACTTATTGTTTTATTCATTATATATGTAATAAATTTATTGAATGGACAGAAAAGAGTCTCTAACCAATGACTGAACATAATTGTTCATTCATTGGAGCCAATATATTAGGCCTAAAGTGTGTCTCGTCTTTATGTTTCTGTGGTTTCTTTTATAGCCCATTTTTAAATTAAATGATTTTTTAACACTGGTAACAAAAGAAACTTAACAGTTAACCTAAAAACCTAAAAAAAGAACATAACACACATTTTTAATGATAATAATTAAAGATGGATTTTATATCTTCTTTTTTCATATTATTTAGTTGACTTATAGAAATATGCATACTTATGACTAAGACAATTGAAAAAGTAAATATGGAATGTTAAGTATTCTACAGAGGATCTTGAAAATGCTTTACATGCTATAATGCCAGGTTAATTCAGTTTGAACAAGGCACTTCAATTTATTTTAATTTTCCGAAAGCAAAGTTGCCTATTATACTGGGAAGGAAAATAATATGGTACATTGTCTCCAGTTTTCCTTGAAAAACCCCTTTTTGACTGGGTTTGAAGAAGGAAAACTGAATTTCGAATGCATAAAGATGAATTAATAGATACTATTTGCAATGTCAAGAAACAAAACAGGAAGAAAAAATTCATTTATAGACGACCATAAAACAAGGTAGAAATGGGTGTCTCTTTTTTTTTAATTGCATCCAAGGTTTGAAATATGAAGTTAGCACCATGACGATGTGTGGACCACAGAATCTGAAGTGAAAGTAGCCTATAGTAAAGGGTAATATTTGATATTTTTAAGATATACAAAAGGCATAGTAAAAACGCGTGAACATTTTTCTGCAACATCTTCTCCTTCATTTGAAGTTTAACTTATCATTGAAATACAGACCAAAGATTTAAAGTAATAAAATCAAACATTTTATTATTTTTTAAGAATTTAATTTATGATTAATTTCAACTCTTAAAAGTGACAATTTTTCAAGATAATTAATGTTCAATCCAGATTTTAAAACCTGTAATTCCATAAAAAACTTGTTATAATTATTTATACAAGTTGTAAAATATATAAAAAAGTATGAAATTTAAATGTTCTTAAATTGTTGCCTGTTCATGTACACATAAGAACTGTTCATTTACTAGGTTTTTGTATCGATTCTTATTAAAATATCCCTAACACCTCAAAGAAATAAAATATAAACTTAATTTTATTCTTTTTAATCACTGGTATACTAACACACGTATCTGCACTACAAAGCACTAATGGGTACTGTTTATTAAAATACTATGAATCATTAAAAAATACTTTTAAATTTTTATGTATTTATAGGATTACCCTAGTCTAATTTCATAAGTTCGATATTAATTTTTATACAAATCTGGCAGCGGGTTTGGTATCAAAAGCTTTTTTAAACCGTTTTTCACCAGAGAGTATCTATGAATATTTTCTTTTATTACAAACTCAATTATTATACTTTAGTGCTGTTGAGGATAAAAGGCTAAATGTCTTAATTTAAAACTGTCATTAGTATAGCTCTGTAAATAAAATCTTAATATATATTTTAATATTAATGCCGTAATCTCAGCACAGGTGGAACAAAAATTTATTGAAAATTAACCGCTAGAAAGATTAAAAAAAAAACACTTTTAAGAATAAAAGAGCGCGTTTAAGTTATAACATTGAATTATTTTCCCAATTGGGAATCTGTCACTTTTGTAAAATGTTACTATTTATTTGAATGCAAAGTATTTTGCAATGTGAAAAAATATTGATAGAATAATTGATCCGAAAATAATTAATATTTTATCAGTATTTTTTATTTTTATTTATTTTGTAAGCTCTTAAGTTTGTAATTTATAAGAAATTTTTTATAGGAAGTGTTTATGATGCAGGTAATGCAATTTCACAGCAATAATTTATACCGCGAAATTTTTCTCGTGTGACAAGAAGCCAAAATTTATATAATTAAGGCATTTAATTAAATCGCCATAAGACTTTTTTAAATGAAATAAATTTTCTAATGACAAATTGACTAAATCAAAGTTTAAAAAATGTATAAATTTAACGCTTTTAACCCTTTCAGGGGCAAGATACTTCTATTCGTAATATGCATAAATGAGTAATCGACACCAGAATTCAAAAACAGGTTTATCTTAAAGCAAGCAATAGTTTTGTTAAAGTTCTTAATAAAGGAAAAAATATCATTTCAATAGTTTGGTGCCAATGTGGTATTTAAAATTAAAAATTAGGTGTTCCAAAAATGAATCTCCACCCTTGAAGGGGTTAACTGGTAATAAATATTTTTAAAATAATATATTATGCGCAAAAACTATTAAATACTTTGAAAAACTTTCAAAATTCACTGGAAAAGTTTTAACTAAAACTGTAGTAAAAATGCCTAATTATTCTTTAAAAAATCTACAATGTGGGTTTAAATTTTTAACCACCACATTTAAAAAGAATAAGAACTAAAAAGAATATTTGCATCGTTTGAAACGTATGCTGAAATATGTTACATAAATCATTTAAATCGGGGCTGTCCAACGCGGCGTCCGCGGGCGCCATGACGCCCTTTTAAAGATTTCTTGGCGCCCTTTTGAAGATTTTCTGTTAATAAACATTTTAGAAGTAAAATTCCATTATAAAGTTTTTCTTTTTTTTTTCTTTTTTTTTTTCTTTTTTTCTTTTTTTTTTTTTTTTTTAAATATCATTAATATTTTATGAGAGTTATTTTTAAAACCTGTGTTTGGCATATTGTTGGCTTGTCGTTTTATATTAAAAACCAGAAAAATAGTTTGAAAATTTCATCATGCATATTTTTGCGTTTAGTATGTTTATATAGTGTAATTATGATTTTTAAATGTCTTAATATGTATATATGTCTTATAATGTATTTAGCACTTTCCAACAAAATTGAAAAGTGCTTATGCATTCGATTTGTCTGTCCGTCTGTCCGTCTGCCCGAGCTCTAACTTTAAGTATACTCCGATTGTCATGAAATTTTTGGACGTTAATGAAGTTTACTCGAGCACGAACCCTATTGAAAATGAAGTTTCTGCCATGATTAGTTTATTTACAGGGACAGTCAAAAGTTTTCCATTACATTACGGCCTATGGGGAAAAATCGTTTCAAATGAATTTTCAAGATGTTACATCCCGTCAAACATCTTCAAATTTATATGCATCTACAAAGTGCACTAAAATATGTATTTTGTAAAGTATACAGCGAAAAGAATAGTTATTATTCATTTACAGGCCCACACACAAAAAAAATTCCAATACATAATAATAAAGGGGGGAATTGTTTGCGACATATTTTAATTATGGTAAACGGTTTCGTACATAATAAAATTCATATACGTTTTTGAGGATTAATATGAGTTATTTCATGCTTAATATGTAGTGCATAGCATTTACAGGAACACACATAAATTTCAAATATTATATTCTATCCGAAGTCCTTTATATTATGGAAGATGGTTGTTAGATGGATGAAATTTATTTTTAATTATGATAAACTCTTTCAAGTTTCACTAGATGTATGCATATTATATGGTGTATATAAATGCTAATTGTTACACAATTTATATACTCAGGGTTACACAGAAGATCTCGGAAACTGAATATGAGCGTAATTTATTTTAAGGTGGTTTTTAAATATGTTATGCTTTTTACCATGAACATAATTTAGTTTACTGAGAAATGTTTTTAGAATATAGATAAAATGATAGACAGGGTCACACAAAAGACTGGATACATGGTCGCCTTTGGATAATAATTTCTGGAAATTTGATTTAAATAGTTTAAAGATAATTTATTTTTAAACTAAACTTTAGCAAAATGCTTTCGTGTATTAAAGGTACTATGTATTTTACAGGGCTAAACAAAAGTATTCAAGTATGTTTCCATCTATTAATATAAATTGCTGAAAAGCAAATTTTAACCAGTTAGGCGTTTTCTTGCTAAACTAAATTTTATCATTATATAGTCTGTATATTAACCGACAGATCAAATACAGGGCTTTTCAAAAGTATTGGAACACATATTTTGCTATGGACAATAATACGTTATTTCCCTGGATAACGAAAGTTTGTTAAAGATTTCTAGAAATGTTGGAAAGTGCTTCATAATCTATGCTTAATGCATGGTTTTTCTTACTTGTTGATTCTTACGAATTAAGTAAAAAATAAATAAATGTTTTCACCGGCTCATCTCTCCTTTGAAGATACATATGCATGAAAGATCAGCTTTTTTCTTTTTACTGTTATCATACTGGCCCATTGGCTGTTTTTTATAAAGGATAAAAGGGCTTAATTTTTCTTTCTTGGTTTTTGAAATTTTAGAGGGTTTTTTTCCTTTAACTTTTTTTTTTTATCTTATCTTACTTAGAAAAAATAATAAACATTCCAAAATGATTTCTATCTGTGAAAGTACTTCCACACTGCCCCTGTGAAACCATCCACATGGTTTTTTCACAATCATGCTCTTCTGTTTTTGTACTTTTCATAAAACTAATCTATGCCTTCAAAATAAATTAAAC
The DNA here is from genome assembly GCA_964019185.1 of Maratus speculifer. NCBI lineage: Eukaryota > Metazoa > Arthropoda > Arachnida > Araneae > Salticidae > Maratus > Maratus speculifer. The sequence goes on along the minus strand of OZ025299.1, from coordinate 130,358,834 downwards.
TGTATTTTCACATCCTGATAGAAACCCACCAATATATTTGATTTTCAGTTTTATTTATTTGTAATTATTGTTATTATAGATATTGTTATTATATAGAATTAGTGTTATTAAAGTTTCTGGCGCTTTACCCTATAAACATTTTTGATATAGACATCGCTAAAAAAAATGTATGATTTGAAATTTAATACGTGTAACTCCAGAACTGTAGAGGCCTTTTTTACCGCTTTACAATATTATTTGCATTGTGTTAAGACGTGCGTGTTTACTAATGCTATGGATAATATTGCCAAATGTTTTCAGTCACGTAAATAATGGCGCCCTTCATTGAGTGCCAAGAACCAAGATGCGCTCCTGGTTACTGAAAGGTTGGACAGGCCTGATTTAAATCATTTATGAGTTTCTGCAACTTAGTTTAAAATAAGCACGAATTTTTCAAATAAAGTAATTAAGTTATTTGATAAGAATCAATTGCACTTTTAAAACCCAATCTTTGCAACTTCTAAAAACATTTACTTCCTCTTCTATTTTAACTTACTGGAGATCATTTTTTATTTTAAACGTTCATGACATATTTTCAGATCAATAAATGTTTTTTAAAACATCATTTAAGATTCTATCAGTAATTTTTTTGTAAGTTTTGTAAATTAATCATTTGGACTGCCTTATTTAACAGAAAGTATTCACTGTTTAACTAATGGTGTTTCACTTTGTTGAAAAGTTTTCACATTTAACCATTTTTAAATGATTAAGTTTTTTAATTAAATTTGAAAAAAGAGTATTTTTATGAAAAAAAGATAAACTTGTTAAAAAATAATTTATCTATTTTAACAGACAATAAAAAGTACTCCATGCATCAATGACGACCATATTTTACAGAAAGTATTCTTGATTTCACTAATGGTGTTTCACCTTGTTGAGATGTTTTTACGGTGGTAAGAAGCACTTTTAAATGATTAAGTTTTCTTTTTTTAATGAAATTTGAGAAAAAAAAAATAATTTTATTTTTTGTGAAAGAAAATAAATCTATTAACGAAAATTTAACTAACTATAAAAACATACAATTATAAAATATTTTACGCATTAATGATGACTATATCTTTCAGAAAATATTCGTTATTTGATTAATGCTCTTTCACTTTGTTAAAAAATTTTCACAGTAATAAGAAACCATTTCTGATTTGAACCAAATGATTAAGATTTTTAATGAAATTGGAAAAATAATTTTATTTTTTGTGAAATCAAATAAATCTATTAAAGAATAATTTAAGTATTCTTTGGACAATTATAAAATATTTTATGATTTATTGTTTACCATTATATTGTTAAAATTAAATTCAAGAAAGGTTTTTTAATTTTTTAAAATTAACGAAAATTATTTAAAATTAACTTCAAAATTAACTTCATTGGTACTACAACTGTAAATACAAAATATAAACATCAGGCTCTTCAAAGAAATTCCGAAATAATATGAGATTGCATCCTTTTAATCGCATTTGGAAAATTTTGCTTCATTTATTTCAATTATTTATGTAGTTTCAGTTATACTTTTTGATAAAACATCGCATATTACAGCAGGATAATTAGTTTATTTGGCATAAAATAACTAAATTTTCAGGAAATTGTAGATAACTACAATCACAAGTATAATGCCTTCGTATATAATTTTCTTTATTAAAAATACCAATTATAGGCATTAGTTTTAGATCTTTTAAAAACACCCGAAGATAATTTTATATATCATAAAATACATTGTCTCTATCACAATAAAAGTTTGTATAATCCGAAAGTTAAAACTGATAACGTTTTCGTACCTTCTAGGACGCTGACTGAAGATGTCCTAGAAGGGACGAAAACGTTATCAGTTTTAACTTTCGGATTATACAAACTTTTATTGTGATAGTGACAATGTATTTTATGATATATAAAATTATCTTCGGGTCTTTTTAAAAGATCTAAAACTAATGTCTATAATTGTCTATAAACTAATGTCTATAATTGTATTTTTAATAAAGAAAATTAACTAAATTTTGATAGTTCAATCCTTGCAAATATGAAGACTTTTTATTTATTTTTCATTTCTAACTTTCTGAAGTTCGGTCTTCATTTACCACATTTATGATTTATTTTCAAATTAACGAAATAATTTTCAAATTCAACTTAGAAAACGGTGCTATTTTTACTTTTTTCTTAATTTCGTAATTTTATTTTTTCTATGACAATATTTTATAAGGTATACTATTATTTACGACGCTTCTAAAGTTATTTAACCGCGAAAACTAATACAATTAAAATAATTTTTGAGTGATATGAATCAATTTTTTAATGACTATGATTTTTAAGAACATAATGATTATGCCATATTTTTTGTCAAATAACTAAACAGTTTAGAAACTAGTTTAGAAATATATTTTCGCTATTTCTTTTGACTAATAATATTAAAGCAGAAGACGAAGGAATGACCCTTCTATTAGTTGATATCCTTCCCAGTAATTGATTAAATTTTTGAAATATTGCGACATTTTAAGCGGAATTAATGTGTATTATACGTACTACTATATACAATATTTTTGTTTGAATGTTAGTTCAACTGCTGTCATATTATTGTGAGCTGTATGCTGTAAAAGAAACCATTTTATGATTTTTTCTTTCGTTGACTAGAAAGCGCAAACATTTAGTTTTTGATTATTTGGAGACAATTATGGTAAATTAAAATAATCAACTTTCATCTTCTTTATTTCAACTGATATTTTTATAAGAATTATTGTTAATTACTGACCAAAAATAATATTTTAAAGATTAATTTTTAGATTTTCGATTGATTTTTTTTCACTTGATCAACTACTTGGAAAATTGTAATTAAAAATACTATTAATGTATAACTTTGTTGCAATTTAATTTCTGCAGATTTTATTTTTGACACTATACATTTGGGTTGTATCAATATTTATAATTTATTTCTAAAACTTATAGAAAGAAAATATAATAAAGACTTCGTAGCACTGAGTGTGAGTCAACTACAGTCTGACTCACGCGATATATAAAATATATACGTATCTTGTATGTCACATTCACCTTGAACTAAACCATATAAAATTTATCTTGCTAAAAAGGTGTCTTATCATTCTTTAAGCGATGTTAAAATACCTTAACATTGTTATTAAATATAAAAAAAAAAAATCATTAAACCTAAAATTCCAATACCGCACGGCAAATACTTTATCATTAAAAAATTATAAATTAATGCTTCACGTGTAAAAGAATTAGAAGAACTTTGAAAAATGGAAACGAAAAGTTACAGAATTAATAAACGAAACATAAAGTAAAAAATAACTCTGTTGATTAAAAATATTCCTTAATATTACATAAAAACATTTAAACGTCATGTGTGTTTAAAAATTAAAAAGAAAAACGTTCAAAAATAATTTCATAGTTTTAACTTAAAAAAATTATTATAAATTATTTCAATTGCTTTTAAAATTCCAGAATTTTTTTAATCACTTTAAAATACAGAAAATGCATTTTCTTTGACAATAAAATAAGCATTTTTTAAGTTAAATATTCTTTAAACATTTGTTTCTTCTCTGCATTTTTAACTTCCGGAAAATCTTTTTCTTAATTCCAACTTTTATGAAATATTTTCAAAACAGCAAAACATTTTTAATTATCGTTTAACATTCTATCACTATTTTTTATAAATTTAGTAAGATATAAAAAAAAATTAATAATAGTTGATGGGTTAAAATAACGAATGGGGACTGATATTTTTCGCAGTTAATCATTGACTTCAAAGAGTCATTGACGAAAAGGAGCTGAGATATGTGCATTTACTGCGATAACCATGTACATTCCCACTTAACACGTTGTGTGCACTAGTTCGTTTTCGGTGTGTTTTACTAAAATGTTTGGACATTTTTGGAAGAATGGGCTTTGTTGCCATAAACATATATTGAAACCCTCATAAACAATATGAAAGTGACTGTAAGGTTTGTATAGCAGTTGAAGTGAAAAAAAAATCTTCTTTAAAACCCCATAAAATAAATTCAATTGCGCAAGGCCTTTCGAAAGAACGTAGTCTTTCTTCTTCAGGAGCAAGAAAGACGCGCGTCTACTATGAATTTAGTGGCCCGATTTTTTTGCGCCTGACGAAGAAAGAATGCGTTCTTTCGAAAGGCCTTGAACAATGTAATTTATTTTATGGTTTTTTAAAGAAGTTTTTTCACTTCAATTGATTAACAGCAGTTTAAACTTATTATATTTTATATCAGTGGTCACACTCGGTACTCGGTGGTCACACTTCTTGTTAGACACACATTTACCGAGATAAATGTTTTATCTCTTATTCATGATTTAACACTTTTTGATATACTCTGTTTCTTAATTCACAGTTAAAATCTTTTCCATATTGGTAGGATGCTGTATCCTTTCTCCCGTTGTAATATACCTCTGTTGCAAATTTCGTGGCAATACAGTGAGAAAATCATCACTTTTTGGAGATTTTATGTTTTTCACCTTAATTTTGGACATGGGTGTAGCTTTCGCTTCAATAGCACCAAAACTGTAAATAAAAAATATGATCATCATACTCTTCGAAATACACTTAAAGAATAGAAAATGAAAATTTATTTTCTATTATTTTATATTTTCATCATTTTAATATTATATAGAAAATTTCAGATTCATTCATTTAAATTACTTCTAAATTTAAAAAAAGAGTCGATTCTATTAAAATAATTAATTTATTTCTTAGATAACAATAGCATTTTTGAAAGTCAAACCTTTGGAAACAAGAAAAACATTTCCTGACTCTTCTCTTTTAACTGACTGAAGTTCGTTTTTTATTTTCAACGTTAACGGCATACTTTCAAGTGTTTTATAATTTTATTTTTAAATCTTTTCTAAAACAATATTTTACAGAATGCACTCACGAGTTTTTAATGATATTTTACTGAAACAATGAATGTTCTTTAAAATATGTTTAGGTGATAAGAATATTTTTATGAGCTCATGTTTTTCAGTTAAAGAGAAAAAAAATGTTTTTCTGTTCAATCAAACACCTCTAAGTTAATACGCAGCAACAGTTTTTACTATAGTCTGTCTCAAAAGTTAAGCACTCTGCAAATCTCATTTAAAATAATTGAAGAAGAAAATATTTTATGCTAATTTACAATAAATACTCAACATTTAATCAAAATAAAATAAAATAAGCCATTTTGGGTAGTTAAAATAAAAAATATATTTATTTTTATTTATTTTTTCTTTCTTTCTTGAAGAAACGCTGTCTCAAAAGTTTAAGCACTTTACGCAAATTTTTTTAGAAACACGGGATTGGTATTGTGTAATGACGTTGTATGACATCATATTGCACTTTTATACAAGTATAAAAGGTGGAGAAATTATTTCCTAATCTTTTTAAACATGACAAAGGGTAAAGAATTCACAAAATGTGAGATTTTGAGATTTTAAATTGAAATCTCAAAATAAAACTGTTTCTGAAATTGCAAAAGCTTTAAATTGATCAAAGCTATGTATATATCAAGTACTTTCTAGAAATGATAATTTTAAGCAGAAACCAAGATGCAGACGACCACGTATGACGACTGTTCAGATTGATCGGAAAATACAAAGATTGGTATTTAGACAAAATATGTCCCCATACGGTAAATTAAAAATAATTTCAGAGTACAGATGTCCAAAGACACTGTAAATAGACGTATTAAAGCGTGTGATTACATCATGTAAAATAAATTGGCTTGCAAACCGTCTCTTAAATTACATCACAAACAGGTAAGAATGAACTGGACTAAAAAACACATGACCTACGGGGATAAATTGCTTACTGTTTTATTCAGCAATGAGAAAAAGTGGAACTTAGATGGCCCTGATGGTTGGAAGGCATATTGGCATGAGTTACGCAAGAACCGAAGGACATTTTTCAGCAGGCAGCAAGGCGGCAAATCCGTTATGGTTTAGGGGGCATTTGGGACATTTGCCAGCCCTCTCTAGCTTTTCTAAAAGGAAGAGAAGAGTGAAAAAAGTTTCAAGAGACCCTAAACCACCATTTGCTTCCATTCGGTGACATTTTGGGGGGTTTTGAATGAACTTTTCTGCAAGACAATGCCTCAATCCACGTATCCCATTCTACAAAACTTTGCATTTTTCAGAAAAATGATAAAGTACTTGACTAGCCAGATTTAAGACCAGACTTAAACCCGATTGAGAATGTCTGGAATACTTTAACCCGCCAAGTTTAGGCAATGGAAAGCAGTATGACTCTATTGAAAAACTCCAAGGAGCTATTGAGAAAGCATGGCATTCTTTGCCACCAGAAACCCTACAAAAACTAATAATTTCGACGAAAGCACGTTTATTTGAACCAATCCGAAAACATGGGAAAAAAATTGTTACTAAAAGTTCTGTAAAAATTATAAATATGGTTGTTTTTGACATTGTGCATAAACTTTTGAGACAGTTTTTTTATAACTTTTTTTAAAATTGTATTTTTTAAAATTATGTAATTTATTTTTTTCTATTTTTGATATCGTTTATTTAAATAATATTGCGAAATATGTAAATAAAAAAATGTTATTAATTCTAACCTTTTATAATTAATTAAAAATTGATATTTTATGCTTGTGCTTAAACTTTTGAGACAGACTATATCAATTAAGATAATACTTTACACACAGATTTTATATTCCTGGAAACTAAAAATTTTCACAAAAAGAAAGAAAAAGATGAATTAATTCTTCAAAATTTAAATGAAAATTTTCAAAATTAATTAAAACTTCAGGGTCGCTCGAGGCAAATATGAAGCACTCAAAAAATGAGGCTAGTGCAAAATATAAAACAAAGGACCATCTTTTATAGAAATAAATTAAGTTTTGTCATTTAAATACTAAATGAATAAATTTGGATTTCATTTCGCAAGCAGTTCGGCATTTTATATATTCATATACATCATCATCATTCATATACATTATGAATACATTGAAAATTTAAGAAAAAGTATCTTTAAAAATATGTATTACGTGACCTTACTTTTTTAAAACAAAAACTTTTTCTATCAGACTTCAAAATTTTGTTGTACAACTCCTAATTAAAATCTTAGGTATTTTTTTATAATCAGCATTTATTGAATAAGAAACGGTGAGTCCTTTCAGGCGGTCTTTGAAGTATGCTTAAGGCTGCTGGTCACTCACTTTCCAAATTTCCCTCCGTAATATAAAGTCTATGAGCGTTTGATGCTTTCATATATTTAAAACATCTCCCTGGGGAATTTATATTTTTAACTTCTTCTTCCGGTGATCTCTCCTTAAAGGATGTCACTTTTTTTCTTAGTTTTCAAAATATTTCTAAATTTTATGCCTAATTTTTTGTGAAGTGTTAAAATTTCACTCCTTGTTCGTCAGATTTTAACACATAAAATATTAAATTCAGCATAGATTTTAGAAATATTTTGAAAACTAAGAAAAAAAGTGACAACCTTTAAGAAGAGATCACCGAAAGAAAAAGTTAAAAATATAATTTCCCGAGGAAATATTTTAAATATAAGAATGCATCAAATGCCCATAGACTTAACTTTACAGAGGGGGGGGGGGGGGGTTCGGAAAGTCAGTGACCAGCAGCCTATAGGTAGGGGAGACTGGGGTAGAATGGACCACGGGGTACAATGGTCCACCCCCTATTTTTTATATTAATTCTGTTTTTGAAAGCATCATATTTTAGTATATAGATGGCAGTCATGAAGTAGTAAAAAGAAGTTTGAAACCATGTGCATAGATGACATTTTAGCCATTTTATGCTTGATAATTGATTTGACACAGGAGGAGTAAGGCAAAAGTAAATATTTTCAGTGAAGGATATCTTCATTTATTTATTACAGATTTGTAATTTGAAAGACAAAACACACTCCAAAGTCTAAAGCGCCCTCTATCGGAATTTTTTGAAAATTTTCTTTAAAATTTATTTTCAAGAAAATACTGACATAAAGAATAATTTTAGCAAAACGCGGCAGTAGTTAGAACGTAATCTACGACACAAAGATCGGGAATAACTGATTTTTGTTCTGGGGGGAGAAGGGTTTCAAATTTCAAATTTCAGTTTACGCTACTGAACTACTCGTTAGGACTCAGATTTTTAGATCAAAATTTAAGTTTAAGTCTAAGTTTTCGAAATCATTTAAAGAAATACAAAAAATAACGTTAAAAAATAGTTGTTTGTTACTCCAAAGTCTAAAGCGCCCCCTATCGGCATTTTTTGAAATTGAACTTTAAAATTTTATTTCAAGAAAATACTGGCATAAAGAAAATTTTTTGCAAAAACCGCAAACGAATCGACCAATTTTTCCATTTTTTATAATCATTTGAAATTTCGGACCCTAAACTTTAATGCCCCCTATCTCCTTGGGAATACGTCTGGGACCCTTAGTCTCCGATTTAATATTATTTGTCTTTAAGTGTACTATAACCCCTTAAAGTTCTGCCCATCTTTTATGAATCACCCTGTATATATATATATATATTTTTTTGTAATTATTTATGTTTTTTCTATTTTTAGCCCTGACGACATTGATAAACAGTTTTATTTATTTATTAATTTTAAGAGGCATATTATAAAAAAAATCACGAGAATGAACATTCACTATACAAATAAATAAATAAATAAATAAATAAATAAAATAAAATAAAAATTCCTTTAACTGATTATGACCCAAAAAAACTGACTTGGGATAGAGAAGGATGACATATTTAAGGCGATTAGTGGCAAATATTATTTTACTGGAATAAAGATTTAAAAAATACATTGCATTAATATAATTACTGTTTTTGGCTAAACACATAACAGTACAGCGAAAACAATGACTTGCACACTAAATCTTTGCACAATTTAGTCAGTTTTGATTAAAAATTATGCATTATTTAACCTTTTTCAATCACGTTACGATTTACAAACCATTTTTGAAAGTATATGCCGATGGTTCTCCAATATTAAGCGAATTTGCTGTTTATTAGAAGAACTAACTACTGTATCCGTTTGTCGCCAGTGATCCTCTGTATTAGCATATCTCAAAAAAAATTCCATTTATAAGTAATAGACTTAAAAATCATAATTATAGAGTGCTGTATTTAGGAGATGTGCAACCTGTGTATTTTGTCACCGTTATTTTCCAATTGCAGTCGATTAAAAGAATTTTATTCTGAAATAATGACTTTAAAATACACAAGTTTTACTTGCACTAAATACAATGCATGATGATTTTTAGCAACAGAGCCCTGTTGAGAATTTTCCTAGACGCATTTTACAATGCATGGCTGAAAAATGTGCAAAAAGTTAGAAACGCATTTTTATTACAAAGAGATTTTTAACATTAAAATGTTAAACTATTAAATTTTTTGTCAGAAAAAGTTTTTCATCAATATTTAATTCAAGGTATGTTTGATTATTATTTAAAAGATTAGATAAAAGCTTAAGGTATTAAAGATGCTTGAAGGTATATTTTTCAAAAATCTAAATATATGTAAACAAACATCTTTTTAAACACGTTTTCACATTTACATTCAATGAATTACTAAAGGCATTTCTTCGCTCTTTTTTATTCATACACTGTATAAATTGCAGTTTGTAAATAAAGTAAATTTAAAACGTATATGTATTATTCCTAAAATAATAAAGTTGTTTTTAACTTTTCTATTTTTCTCCTGCGGTAAATCTACTGATCATTAGATTTTCCTTATGGGCGTAAAACTTCCATGAATTAACTATTCATTTTTTTCTCAGTAATAACAAAACAATAAAATCCGTAGGAAATTTACTGTCTTGATAAAGTAAAAGAACAGTTTTCTATCGTACCATTAAAAAGATTATTTTCTCTATTATTTTTATAGCAAGGAATATTTATTGAATATGAAAACAATGTTTAATATCTAATTGAGCCTTTCATTATCGTAATTTTATTTCAAAAGTATTTATGTATTGTTCGAATAGCTTAATTAAATATTTTTAAATATTTCAGAAATGATTCTAACTGTAGGAAGTTTTATAATAGTTTTAAGTTGAAGCATTAATGAATTAAGAAAGTATGTTTATGACTTTATGCTAGAACAGTAAAATTTTTCGAAATCTTCCTATGAATCTCGAAAAATATCTGCAACTTAGAGCGTTACAAAACTTATAGCTTTCTTTATATAATTTTTTAGTTTAAGTACAACATAAGAAAGTGAAAAATAAAACACCCCAAAAAAACATAGCATTTATATTTGGGTATTTTATTATTGTTATTACATAATAAATTAGCACATTAGGAGTATATTTTCAGGAGATATTAATAAAAATATGAAAATATAATTAAACATTAGAATTATAATTAAACATTAGCACCAGAATTCAAAAGTATGTTCACTTCTTAAACTCTGTAATTTTATGTTTTCAATTTACACATGTACTATATTTATATAACTCATTTTTTTGAAAAAAAAATATAAAAATACATACATGTATTGAAATATATTCATCCCTAATAACGCCATTTATTAATTTGTTATCACAAAATGCATTGATTTATATAAAAATACCAAAGTGTAGAAATTCATAACTTTGTCCAGGGGTTGTTAAATTATTCACAAAATTTTACATTATCCTGTTCAAAGTCGATGTTGACGACATAATAGACAAAATACCTCTAAAATGACTGAAGTACTTATGCTCAACTATTTTTCAGCAGGTTTGTTATCATTAATTTCCTGCTTCTACCTAAACCTGCTTCTGAGGTATAGCGAAATATCTCATAGGCGCTGGGGGTTTAATTTGAAATAATCGTCAGAGAGATTTCCAATCATGTATCACATGAAGGGTGTTGACGAAATTTAGAAAATGCTCCCCCCAGATTTTTACATATCACGTCTCCCCGGTATGGAACCTTCCCTTCTCTTTAAAATTTTCAAATATTATAACTAATATTTATCAGAGGAGCCCCGTAAAAAATTCGATCGGTAATGATAAATACTACTTTATAAAACATTTCGAAAACTGCCCCCGGTAGGGGGGAGGCAAATTGTGGTGCAGGAAGAAAAGTTCATAATATGAAAGAGTGGTCCGAGGGTTTTCCGATGATAAGTCACATGACGATTCCAAAAAAACTTTGTAATTTTTAACTCCCACTGTAAACCCCTCAGGCGTGGAACTTTTAAAATCGCTGAAACACATCTTTGATTTCCTTAATAGATTTATTTCCTGCCGTTTCACGATCCTACTTAAAACGAATGCTGAGATGTTTGAAATGCTCTATAACTAATATTTATCAGTGCGCCCCGGAAAAAAAATCGATCTGTAATGAAAAACTGTACAATATAAATCGTTTCGAAAAATGCTTATATAAAAATATCTTAAACGTAGGTTATTATTGTAGGATTATATAGGATTATATTTGTGAAATTTTGCCAAGGATTTTACTTCCCGCATTATATGAATATCTTAGAGTTTATGCCAGCTGTGCAAATGTTTTTCATTTTTTAAAACTTCTCTTAACACTAGAACGCCCGGAAGGAGTCGATTCGACTCCAACCATGTGATTAAATTTCATTTCGAACCAGATAATTTCTCTTCCAATAAATTAAATGGAATCCAAGCAGATTTACGTTAAAAAATGAATTAAATAATTTTGATTAAAAATTCTGGTGAGAAATATTATTAGCAAAATTGAGCAAAATTTCCGGGCGTTCTAGTGTTAAAGTAGTGAAAGTAAGTCCCCCTATAGCAGACGGAAAGTAATACTTTAAGGGATGCGGAATTTTTTTATTCTCCAGGATTTATACAACTTGAAGAATAAATGAAGGGGCGGGAGTCATACTTGAAAGGGGGCTTACTTTCGGTACTTTACGGTACACAATTACGGAAGCATAATTTTCTCTTCTTTAAACCAAAAATACATATTTTCTCAGTGTTGAACAAATTTTGGTGTTTTATCAAAAACAATTTCATTTTTTGTTATTTGTAATAAATATTTTTCATTACATACAAATATTTTGTCAGTATTGTTATATGTTATTCGTACATGTTTACTGTGCAATAAAAAATAGTAAGTTAGAACTGTTTTATACAATAGTAAGTAACAATAGTAAGTAAAACTGTTTTATACAAGTGATTCTTTTTACTATTTCTCAGAATTTCTCTAAATCTTCTCAATAATCCACGTGAGAGTATATACATGGATCTGTGGTTGCGAAACTTTGTCTGGAATTTTTCCGGGAAATGTTTCGCTACCAATTTTTGTAGTATGTGATAAATCAAGCTAGAATCTTAATTAAAGTGTTCTCTTCGGTGTTGAATATAAGACGGACTTTATTTTTTTCTATGAATTGTTTTATATCGATTGTCAAACACATTAAAACATTCAACGAATGCCTGTTTACTTAGTTTTAATTATATAGAAATTTACGATATGAAATATTCTGGTAGATTTAATTTATAAGGAACTCATCAAATGTATTCAAACTCCTTAACAAATATCTATGTTTTATGTTTTATAATATAAAAATGATATTTTAACTTTTATTCTTGTAAAAGAAATTATTTTCTGTCATCATTTGAATTTGCATACATATCAGATTTAAATAAAATTTTATTCATAAAGTAAGAATATTAATAGTTTTTTTAAAAAATCGATTTTTTCCAGATGGCACCAGGTAAATTCAAATTATCTTTTGATTTTCCTTTTGGGCACAAAGCTACGATAATTAAACACTTTATCTTACTCTACAAATTACTAAAAAGCAAAATTTTTCTTAAATTAATTTAGCGCTTCAATTCAAATTTTTCTGCGTGCTTCCTAGTAAATATACCTTTTTAAATGCGGCAAAGATTTGCATTATTTATATTTGCATTATCATTAGTTTAAATGTATTTTGAAAATATTTATGTAGTGGCTCAAAAGTTTTCATTTAATTTTATTTAATTTTGAAACTTTTGCTTGGCATACGAAATTGCGTAAAATATAAAATTTTTTTATTTAAACATAATAAATATAATTACGATCATACCGATATCACCGTGACAGTACATACTTTTAATACATATTTTAATACATATGTCTTGTACTTCATTTACCTGATACCAGTTCCTAGGTGTATTTTGTTGTAGAGTTGTTTTATATTTAAACATTTCTCATTTTGAAAAGTGTATTTTTGAATTACTATTCATTAAAAATGAATTGTTGATTGAAACTCTTAACATATTTTAATTTTTCTTATTACCCGAAAATCTGTAATTGAATGATCAAGATTTTCTTGGTCAATAAATAGTATTGCCCTATATGTTATTAACAGTCTCGATTTTCTCTCTATTTTCATTCTACTTTCTACAGATCTTTAGATTTTCATTCTAGTGTTAAACATATAAAAATTATAAACTGGTCATCTTTATGAACTAACTACAAGAAATTTGAAATTCCGTTAAATTAATTTTGTGCCTCAATACAGAAGTAATATTTTTACATTCTACCTTTTAAGAAAAGCGCATTCTCGATTAGTTTTTTACCAACATTTTAAAAAAAATTACCAAAAGTGACAACAATATAAAATAATAGACAGATCTTCTAATTGTTTTATATGTATATTTTGTATGTAACATTTGTCGTATCGTGTAAAAAGTTTTATTGAAGACATTTTAGTAATATTTCAGAATTTATGTTAGCTATACAAAGTATTACTGTCGTTTTAATTATAGTGTTTATGTTGAAGAAAATCTAAAAAGTAATATTTTAATCTTTTTAAATCTTTTGTGTTTTAATCTTAAATATTTTATCAGTATAACATAAATAAATAAATAAATAAATAAATAACATTGATTTTCCGATAAAATAGTGGCGATTCGCAATATTATTGACTCTTCACCATCACTCTTTACACTTCGGCACATTTTCCCCATTATTTTGTTTGATTCAATCAACGAATTTGTTCACTCTTTTTTTTAACACTTTCTTATATATTGAAAAATGTTTATGACTTCGATTGTCTGCCCTCGGAATACTGCTTGATTATCGTCTGTCTGTCACATATCTGATTTCTGTCTGTCCGTGCTCTAATTTATCGCAAATGTGCTCCGATTGCCTTGAAATATTTATGTGTTAATGAGGTTTACTATAGAATGTTCGCTATAGAACATGATATATGTAGCATTTATCGTTCTTTTTGAGAAAAACGCAAAATAATTCCTTTACATTACGGTCTATGAGGAAAAATCTTTTGCGGTGCATTCTATTTATATAAGGATATGACATTAAAGTAGAACATTGATATGGACTACAAAACGCTGTTAAAAATGTATGTAACATTGCTCCAACAAATTGGTAGCAGCTGAAGCCTCCAATTTTATAGAGTATTTTTTTACTTATGTAATGGTATAATTTAAACATATATTACAGGTGTAAAATTACAATGTTACATCACTTATATCGGTTAAAGTACTCCATAAAATATGAGGCTGGCCCAAATTTTATGGAGTAACGTTACACAAATGTTTTACAGTGCAGGTTTTATCAGTAGACTTTGTAGTATTCACATTTCGTTTAACGGAACGCACGAAATGAGAAAATTATATTATGATAATTAAGGGAAAATCATTTGCGGTGTATTTTAATAACATTATGATACTTAAAAAAATCACTTAAAATATACAGCATGTTTTCTACAATTTATAGATTCAGTAGCATTTTTCATTCGTTTTACACGGGGGCAATAAGGAATTCTATTGAAAGCTTCCATAATTTCTGGAAGTGTGTTTGCCTCTTTAGTATTCATTTTTATATTGATATAATTTTTTAAGTATTAGTTAGCATGTACATATTCTATAGATCACATCCAAATCTACACGGAAGACTTTCTGGATATGGGCAGAAATTGCTCAAAATGGATGTTTACTGAGTTATTTATTGTTTTAAACTGCTTGTTAATGGAATATATTTTATTTCATTCTATGAGAAATAAAATTTCTTAATAATACCCAGTTGGCATAGGAAAGTGTTTCATAATCTATGCATAATACATGAATTTTCGTTCTTATTGTGAAAGAGATTTATTCCAGTGACGAATCTTTGATCACTTGTTTTCTTAGTTAGCGTAAATTGTAGCTTGGATATGAGATGAGAATAGTTTAGAAATCACCTGACAAATCAGCTGACATATTTTTCTTTTGTGAGCTAATAAAGAAATTTCAGATTATTTCCACAGTTATGTCAGTGGTTTAACTATATTGATTGTTCGACAATAAATAAATAAGAAATTAAAAAAATAATAAATAAAAAAGAAATAGAAAAATGCAATAAATGCGTTAATGTAAAACAGATTTTCTTTGCTTGGAAAATCGCTTAACTATTGTATTTTTTTTCAGTACTTTTGAAGAATCCATTTACATTTCAGCCACTCGCAAAACTGTAAAAACAATTGTTAAAATCCCTTCAATAGTTCTCCAGAAGAAGTGATATTTACATTAGATATTTGACCTGTGTTTTCGCAATTCTTGTCGCCTCATTAAGGAAAATTTCGAAATGAAACGTTAGTCAAAACATATTAAGATTACCCTGCTTCGTTATTAACATCTTGATTGATATCTTACATTGATTTTTTCATTATTTTAACCGCATTGACACTCTAATGATCATTAAATTTTCCTTCTGGACATAAAGCTACTGTAATTAAAGTGTTCATCTGTCTGTACTAATTAGGGAAAACTTTATTCCAGTCAAATTAATTTAGTATCTTGATAAAATAAAAATAACATATTTATATTCTGCCTTTAAAAAGATTATTTTGACAACTTTTAAGCAAGAACTTTTTTTAGGTGTGACACACACTCTGAATCGCTTCATTACCTTAAATTGTAGCAATACATTGAAAAAATTTAAACGTTATTTTTTAATTATACTTTAAAAAGTTTTATTGATCACATTTTATGAATATCTTTGAATTTATAATAGCTGTACGAAGTTTTATTTTTGTTTAAAATTGAAACAAATTTTATTTTTAAAAATACATTTTGCACTTGCTTAGTTTAATCTTTAGTACCTAACGAATTCAATTCATTTTATTTAATTTGAGAACAGATTAAAGAAATAGACAGAGTCTATTGTTAGTATCAAACATTTGTACCCAAATCCAAATTTTATGCAATTTCGTAAAAGGTTTTTTTAATCATATCTCTTGTACAACTTTACCTATTATGTTAAAAGATATGTATATATATATATTAATATTCAAACATGGTTTTTCATCTAAAACAAGATTGTAGTAAATCTGGTTAATCAAAAGCCGTCACGGAAATTCAAAGTGCATACAAAATCTTCCGAAATAATCCCGAATAAGTAATGTCAATGAGATACAATCATGTCAATTTGATGCAAGTCTCACGTCTTCCAAGAAGTATTATGAAACATATTTTTGATATACAATTACTTAAATGATTCAATACTTAAGAAGTTGATAAATAATTAAAAAATTGGTAAAAATTAGATATTTTCAGCTAATACTAACAAGGAAAGTCTCCATACTAGGCATACTGAGAATTTTATGAAAAAATACTAATTAAAGTAAATTTTTTGCAATTTCGTAAAAGGTTTTTTTAATCATATCTCTTGTACAACTTTACCTATTATGTTAAAAGATATGTATATATATATATTAATATTCAAACATGGTTTTTCATCTAAAACAAGATTGTAGTAAATCTGGTTAATCAAAAGCCGTCATGGAAATTCAAAGTGCATACAAAATCTTCCGAAATAATCACGAATAAGTAATGTCAACGAGATACAATCATGTCAATTTGATGCAAGTCTCACGTCTTCCAAGAAGTATTATTAAACATATATTTGATATACAATTACTTAAATGATTCAAAACTTAAGAAGTTGTTAAATAATTAAAAAATTGGTAAAAATTAGGTATTTTCAGCTAATACTAACAAGGAAGGTCTCCATACTGGGCATACTCAGAATTTTATGAAAAAATACTAATTAAAGTACTTATGTATGTAATAAAGGATCAATCAAAATTAGCGGCGGAATCACATTAAAAATTATGTAAAAAAATAAAATAGTTTCGAATATTTGGCGTGAAAACACGAAAGAGTCACTCGATTTGGCGAGCAGCTCTTTTCCTCGCCAAAAGCAAACGATTATTATGCAGCTCAATACTGTTGGATATTTAAAATGCGTGTAAATCGTATTTAATGAATTTAAACATAAACAATGAGATACTTTAATGTATTATATACATATATATACATATTATGTTGCATATATATATTACTTGTTGAAGTAGCTATTTAATTAATCACTGGAAAAAATGTTTTCATAGATAAAAAAAATCATATTGAGTAAAAGTATCTTTATAAATTTAAGCGTATTGAAAATAAAAGCCACATGTTTCCATAGCAACAAAATCTAATCGACAATTTTCAATTGGACTTTGAGCGGGAAACAAATTTATTTTAAATTATAAATTTCGCGTTAAATCTCAAATTTTGATAATTAAATTTGAATATAAATACATATAAATATCGATATAGCAAAAATATACTTAAAACAAATTAAAACTTATAAAACTAAAGTTATTTAAATTAAATTTATCAAAACAAGTTCAACACTTTTTTTTTCTTAAAGTATATTTGAAGTAAAGTATTTTTTGAAATTACATTCCTTCGCCAACCGGCGAAATTTTCATTATTTTTTTTTCGGATACTGAATGGAGGTTCCGCCGAAATTTTTTTATAAACGTATATATCCACACGAGGAAGGTTTTTTTGGGTATGCCCGTTTGGAGACCTTCCTTGTAAGTCATCATCAGGATTATAAAATTTAAACAGTTCTTAGGAACACTAGTTATACATACCTTTCTCAAAAAACATTCACTTGAAAACATACATCCGGGTTCAATTGCCGATTCCACTAATGCAGTGTAACAAGAATTATATGTATAAATCTCTACCGACTTCCCCCACATGTTTTCTGTTTTACACACAATAATTGCTTGAATTTTAAAATCCATATAACGACTAGTGTTAGCTGAAAGTACACAATTTTTTATATCTTTTTAATTGTTTAATTATTTTTACTTTCTTCTATCTTTACAAGAAAAAAGTATTGGATTCGTAAAAATTTTTGAAATCGGCTTTTGACGGACTTACAGATTTTAGTGGTAAGAGAAGCGAAAAAACATGTTTTTACAAAATATCTGTCTGCGAGTTTGTGAGTCTGTCATCTGTATGAGACAAAAATTTTGTGGGCGCTTTATCGCAAAAATTTAGGTTTTGGTGTATGTCGCTCGACAGGTGTTGCTGGTATGCTGCATTATTCATCATTTCTACAATAGCCATATCTCAAGAACTAGCTCATGGATTTTCACAAAACTTTAGATTTAGTTAGTACTTGATTCGACATAGTGCTGATTACGTTTTGGTGCAAATCGCCCAAAACGTTGCGATGCCATGGCGTATTATTCGTGATTATTGCAATAGCTCTATCTCAAGAACTAATGCACGGAACTTCACAAAACTTCAGATTCTGTGACAACTTGATTTAAACTAGATCTGATTAGTTTTTGGTGTAAATCACTCAACAAGTGGCGCTGCTAAGTTGCATTATTTACAATTACTACAATAGCTATATCACAAGAACTAGTGCATGGAATTTCAAAAAACTGTATATTTAGTTAGTACTTGATATAACATTATGCTTATTACGTTTTGGTGCAAATATGTCAACAGATGGCGCTGCCATGGTACATTCTTCGTAATTATCGCATTATCTCTATCTCAAAAATTAATAAACGAAATTTTATAAAACTTCAGATTCAGTTAGTCCCTGATATAGGTTAATGTTGCGTAGTTTTTTCTGTAAATTGCCCTACAGATGGCTCTGCTATCCTGCATTTTTCACGATTTCGCAATAAATGTATCTCAAGAACTAATGCATGGATTTTCATCAAACTTTAGATTCAGTTAATACCTGATAAAAAAAAATTATCTTGATTAGTTTTTGGAGTACATCACAACTATGGATTTGTTATGCAGTTTTTTTTAAAGATTTTTCAAAAAGTCTTGCTCAAAAACTAATGCACGGATTTTCATAAAACATCAAATTCAGTTATAGTTTGGGATAAGTTGTCGCTGATTAGGCTTAAACAACCTCACCGATGGCGTTGTTTTGCTGCATTTTCAGGAAGTATTAACATGCATAATATAGAAGAAAATTTTAGGATTGCCATATCTGGGATTGCTATATTTATTAGGATGTTATATCTTATAGGATTGCTATATTTTATTTACATATTATAGATTAAGATAAGATGGTTGAAGATATTTTTTAGTGCATTTATTAAGAAGATTTTCAATAAGCTCATTGGATGTATTCAGCCTTTTTAAGAGTCATATACACCTTAACTGTTTTCATGTAAAAATTATAATTTTTAGACTTTAGCTTTTGATTTTATAAAGAAATGTTCCCTCATTTATAAAAAAATATGTTCCCTCATGTCATCCCAGGTTAACACATTTTTCACATAAATTTCATTTTGTAAAATAAGGAAAATCGTAATTAATAATTTATAATTTACATTACAAAAATTTCAAAATGACATATAAAATTATCCTGTCTGTTTTTATAAGTTTGGATTTGTTTTTATACTGATATACTGTTCAAACCCTGCTTTTCAGTAGATTAACAAGATTAACTTTGCTTTTATAGCTTTATATGGTAATTTATCATTTTTTGATCATAACAATCATTTTACATCAATTTTTATTAATACCTTTACAAACTTTTAAACGTATTTTGACAGAACTTGCGTAAGATTATAAATGCTTTTGTTTAATATTTGAACGTCCAGCAAGTGTTGATTCGACACCGTTCAAGTGCTAAAATGCCGATTTGAACCAGAATTTATTCCATAAAATTAGTTAATCTTTGTAAGTAATGAAAACTCAGTTAAATTATTAAGTGACATTTTATTAAATAAAAATTACGGCATTAATTTTTTTTTTATTAAAGTTGGATAAAATTTCCAAACGTCCTATTATTAACACATTTTATTAATGCTTTGGAAATTTCATTAAAAAAAAAAAAAATTATCTTTATTTTAAATGGAAACTTTACAAATTTGAGAAATATTGTGCGAAAGAAGAAGATATATTTTCTTTTTTTCGCACTTAATGTTCATGAATTTACATTTTGTTTTAAGAATTTAACATTTATTCATTTACTTTAATAAAGAAATATAGATTCGTTTTATGAATAACTGTTTTTTTTTTCAATTAGTAGGTTACCCTATTCTGTTCTTAAAAGTCTCAAAATGTTCTTATTTTTAAATTGTAGAAATACCAATGATCATTATATTTTACTTCTGGACATAAAACTAGAGGAAGAAATCCCTACTTATATCTGTTCTTATTGGAAAATTATCCCGTTATATCATAGTTTTTCAAAAAGAGGAAAAACATCTCTGCTCTTACCTTAAACCAAAAAATGTTTTTAACAAGAACCTTTTTATTAAATATGACAATTGTTCTGAATAATCAATACATCTTTTCAATACCCTAAATATGTTTTAAAATTGCTTGTGTAATTTTGCAAAAGTTTTTCTTTAACACGTTATGAATATTTTGGAATTGAAGATGACAATATAAATGTATTTTCAGTGTTTCAATGTATCGAGTTCTTTCCAAAGACTTACTATTGGATTTATATTGAGCGTCTGGGTTCCCCATTTTAAAAGTGAAATTTTTTTGTGCCAAAATCGTTACTTGACGAACTTGCATATATTCTTTGGGACGTTATTATGTTGAAACAAATAGTTGAGAGAGCAATTTTTTCTCCAATAAAGCAGCAAATGATCTTACAAGATATAATTATACATTGCATCATTCATCTTACCGAAGATTTCAAATAACGGACTAACACCTTTTTAAAGAAAATGCAATCCGTAGCATAGCGCGTCATGCTTCATTGTAGCAATAACATGTGCTCAAACATATCTTTTGTTTCGTCGGTCGTAGTGTCTGTCATACTCTCAAAAAATTTGAAATTCGATTCTTCGGAAAATAGTACTTTTTTATTTGCCGTTTCCACCTCCTTTTTGTACTGTTTAAATGCCCCTCAGTTATAGAAAATAATGCTTTTTCTAACATGCCGATAACGAGTTTTTTCATAATTTTAGCCCTCACAATTTTTAAGTCCCGGCGAGGCCTTAAAAAAAGTCTGTATCCTGGGGCCGAGTAGGGCCAGGCCTAGGAATTAGGCCTAAATTTTTTCCCGAAGACTCGTCCAGGCCCAAAAATTTTCACAAAAATGCACGTATTTTTAAATCGCTATTATTTTACAATAAAACTTTTAAATTCGTTTTTTTAAAGGAGAGTATATTTAAATGCAAAATGATTAAAATACAATAAAACGAATGAAAAAGAAACTGTTATGACGAAATCATGTCTTAAATGGAAATTATGTGTTGATTGTTTCCGTTTAGTAATTATGTTTCTCCATGCGAAATGTATATAATAATACATGAAAAAAAAAACTCGATTAGAAAAAAAACCCACCTCCAACGAAGGTATAACTTGTCAATAACGGGTTTTTTCCTTTCCTATGTGATGCCATCTTAAAAGATTTTAAGAGTTTTTTCCTATGGTTCGGTTCGAGACCGGACTGAGGTATATTGATCCGTGCATATTTTGAAAGCTGATTTAACATAAAATATCTACGCTACTATTTTAAGTCAAAAGGAGAGGCACTATCTTAAATCGATTTTTATTGAAGTGCACTTGTGCACTTTGTGAATGATCCCTATCTTACATTGAAACTGTTTCGAGAACTCGTCGCTCAGTGTAAGTCACGAATTTTGCAGAATTTTCAATTTGAATATCTCTGTAAGATTTGTAAATATCAAGATGAAGGGTTTTTTTCTTGTTTAATTCAGGAATGGATAAGGAATAAATTTACTAACTGGAAATTTTATCGATTAACATAAAGGCCGTATAAAAATTTAATTTTTGTATTTTCTTAAATAGAGCACCAATGGAGTTGCAAGTTATAACATTAAATTTTACAAAACTTTGCAAATGAAATATATTTCTAGAGGAAATATTTAAGAAATTAGCCTATTGTTACGAAATTTACGTACCCCCCTGTATAAACAAGAAATGTATAATAAAGAAATAAACTTAAGTATGTTCAGAGTGTCATAGTCTCCAGAAAGGAAATGCATGTACTTTGCTGGTAACGCTGATAAATTTGGGTATGCTTTATTTCATTTTCTTATAAAAATGTACAGTATTTTTCATACATGTATTAATTTTATTAGAAAATGTACATTTGTCTTATAATACAAATATCCTAAAAGCGGTTACTGATGTATTTAAGCATGCAATTGGAGATCGTAAGTCAAACAATTTATGGTTGAAACAGTGTTATCTTTACATGTAAGACGACATTTCGTACTAAATCGAGGAAACTACGCTTTCTGAATTGGTATTGTATCGCTATATTTCATGATTATTGAGATAGGGTCAATAACTTTCACATTTATCCATTGAGGGCGTCTCTACTTTTACTCTCCTGTAGTAGCTAATATTTGTTTTAATATAGTTAGGCATGTGTTTCGCACTTCTAGTTTTATCGTTTAAGAATTTGTATGCAAGTAAAATATATTCCGAAAAAGCATCTAAATTTAAAGCTTTATATAAGTATTATATGTAATGACATTTTTATCGTTTCCTTTACACGTTTCCTTTACAGACAGATCGTCACCAATAAATATTATAAATATTAGCATTAGTATTATTTCAAATAGTTATCGATGATGATGAAAATTAAAAGCACAATATAATAAATTCGTAGTTAATATAATGTAATATTTCCCAAAGGGTAAAGAAAATTCATGCGGATAATTAACTTCAATTGAGAAATATATGTTATATAAGGTATATACATACTCAAATGTTCAATACGGATAAAGAAACAATAATTTTAGCATTTTATATATAAAATTAATCTAAAAATTATATAAGGATATAAATATAATAAGTTGAAACTGGTGTTAATCAATTGAAGTGAAAAAACACCATAAAATAAATTAAATTGCGCTAAAAAAGCGAAATTTAATTTATTTTATGGTGTTTTAAAGAAATTTTATTCACTTCAAGTAAGGATATAAGTTAATTAGATTATTTTATTTCCAAACTAATTACGTTTGTATTTTAAATGTCGTATTTAATGTACTGTCTTATTTTCATATCTAAATAGCTTTTGTTTAAACTCTCATAAATTAAATTTCAAAAAATTTCCGATAGAAATATTTATCTTCCCCCAAGACAAAAAAAAACAACTTTTTTTTAACATAACCTTGCCTTTGAAATCATTCGAAAGTTAATTATTTTCATCCTTATTCATAAAAAATATAGGATCTAATTTTGAGGAGATTTGTTTGACGTTCTTGGTTAAATAACGAATTACCTCTTTTCTGATCTGGTTAACCTTAAGATTGAATGTTTGATTTCCTTTTATTTATGAGCGAAAAGTAGTCTAATGGGGTACACGAACGGATGAGAGCACTTGAATTTATTCTACCAGTTATACATAAATAGAAATGACCTTCTTCATTCAGAAGACGAATTATAAGAAATGTTCGGAGTTCTTTATAAATAATCTTCGTAAGAATAGGGTAATAAGGTATTTTTTCATAAAAGTAAGAGTATTTACTCTTAAAAATAGTTCCTTAAAAATAAACAACACGTACTTATTATTTATTAACTAGACTTATAATGACATCGCGTATTTAAGCTTAACTGGTTTTAGATAGACTGTTATTTCTCGAGTTTGAAAAACTTATATATTAATTTTTTTTGTATTTTACTTCACTTTTATATACATTGGCTTTTATAAATATATCTATGATACATCAATGTGCTGTAAGAAATGTAAACAAACTTGATATATAAAAATCTCAAGCTGATTCTATGTATCAAGTATTATATCTACCATAGGATGTATTTCGAATACAAGTACATACACAATCACACACATTTACATCATGTAACAATTACAATTATATATATATGTTACAGGCCGAACCGGTCTATCCTAACGCCCATCGGATAAACTAGTTTTTCCTAGGCCAAACTAGTCTATCCTAAGGCCCATAGAACAAACTAGTTTTTCCTAGGCCAAACTAGTTTGGCCTAACTCTTATAGGATAAAATAGTTTAGCCTGCTGTTTATTCGTCTGAACTAGTTTATCCTCGACCAATTCAATATGGCGTGATTTTATTGAATTCAATGACCGCTTCAGCGCCAACATTTTAGTTTGTCCTAGGCTGATCTTGTTTATCTTAGGCCAATGTAATTTTACGTGTTTAAGCTCGCAGGCGTCAAAGCCTGAGAAATAATGGGCTTGCAGATTCTGTATGTATGTATGTACTCATGTATGTACGTATGTACGTGCGTATGTACGTAATGCAATAACTGCAATGATTAGTTTTGGAAATTCGTTGGATAAGAATAAAGGGGGGGAGAACGGGAGGCTAATTCCCCACCGTTAATTAAGAAAAATGAATTTTTCAAGCAGAATTATCAGTTTTCATTTAAAATTTTAGATATAGGATCATTCTAACAAGCCGCCCCCGTGATTATTTGTGGGTGTTTATTGTTTAAGTGTAAATGAAAGGGTGTAAATGAACCCCCATAATTTAGATAAATGATTTTTGACGCAGAATTTAAGGATTTGCTCCAAATTTTGGATATAGGTTCTTTTTGATAAAGCGATTCCCTGAATAGTTCTGGGGGTTTAATGGTTAAGTATGAAGGGAAAAAAGAAGAATAACCCTCTTACCTAAGAAAAACTAGTTTATCCTATGGGCATTTAGATAAACAAGTTTGGCGTATTAAAAAGTAGTTTATGGAAATGGCGTTAGAATAAAATAGTTCGGCCTAGGCTAATCTAATTTGGTTCGAAATCGGGTTTGGCCGGTAAAAAACATATCTTTCACTAGAATTAGTATAAATGTGTCTCAAGAGTCATTGCTTATAACATCAATACATAAATTTAACATGGCCATCGTAAAGACATAATGCATTGGACGTGGTGTTTGTTTATTTTATTTTAATTTTTTTCTGCAGACTGGTTCCAACTGAGATCAGACTAATGTATTAATGACTATTTAGGTGCTTAGACCTTTCAATATTCAAATAGGGATTCATTAAATAATCAATATAGTTTAGAACAAAAGAAAAAAACGAGAGTTATAAACATCATAACTATTTAATCTGTTCAGTAAAAAGTAGATTTGTGAATATATTTCTCTGTCATTCCTTAAGGCTTTTCTCAAATCCAAAAGAGCTACATCCTAACACATTTATGAACTAATTCCTTTTCGGCATTTTATTAAATGAGTACTTTCAATTTTATTAAATGCGTAAGGTTAACATGCATTCTCACTGAGAAAATATGTAATCGAATGGCGCTAACAATTTTTTCGTAAAAGCGATGTATCTTTGAGAAAATACTATTAAAGCTACGTTTTGAATCGACGTTTCATCTCCGATCTGGCTAGAATATGGAATAATAATAATAATAATAATAATAAATGCAAGTCTGATCTCAGTTGGCAAGAGTCTGCAGAAAAAAAAGCAAACACCATGTCCAATGCATCATGTCCCTACGGAGGATATGTTAAATTTCTGTATTGATGTTATAATCAATGACTCTTAACACACATTTGTACTTATTCTAGTGAAAGATATGTTTTTTACCGGCCAAACCCGATTTCGAGCCAAATTAGATTAGACTAGGCAAAATTATTTTATCCTAACGACAATTGGATATACTAGATTTTCCTACGCCAAACTTGTTTATCTGAATGACCATATGATAAACTAGATTTTCCTGGGTAAGAGGATAATCCTTCATTTTCCCT
Source organism: Maratus speculifer (assembly GCA_964019185.1). Lineage (NCBI taxonomy): Eukaryota > Metazoa > Arthropoda > Arachnida > Araneae > Salticidae > Maratus > Maratus speculifer. Next base: position 130,332,884 of record OZ025299.1, on the reverse strand, counting down.
TTCATACTTAACCATTAAACCCCCAGAACTATTCAGGGAATCGCCTTATCAAAAAGAACCTATGTCCAAATTTTGAAGCAAATCCGTAAATTCTGCGTCAAAAACCATTTATCTAAATTATGGGGGGGAGGTTACCTACATTGCCCTTTATTTTACACTTAAATAATAAACATCCACAACTAATCACGAAGGTGGCTTGTTAGAATGATCATATATCTAAAATTTTAAATGAAAACAGATAATTCTGCTTGAAAAATCCATTTCTCTAAATTAACGGTAGGAAATTAGCCTCCCATTCTCTCCCCCCCCTTATTCTTATCCAATGAATTCCCAAAACTAATCAGAAAAGTACCTTATCAGAATGAACCTACATCCAAAATTTGAAGCAAATCGGATATTTCTATCACGAGTTATTGCGTTACGTACATACGCACGTACATACGTACATACTTGCGTACGTACATACATACAGATTCTGCAAGCCCATTATTTCTCAGGCTTTGACGCCTGGGAGCTAACAACACGCAAAATTACATTGGTCTAAGATAAACTAGATCAGCCTAGGACAAACTAGAATGTTCGCACTCAGGCGGTCATTGAATTCAATAAAATAACGCCAAATTGAATTGGCCTAGGATAAACTAGATCGGCCCAGGATAAACTAGTTCAGACCAATAAACAGCAGGCTAAACTAGTTTATCCTATAAGAGTTAGGCCAAACTAGTTTGGCCTTGGAAAAACTAGTTTGCCCTATGGGCCTTAGGATAGACTAGTTTGGCCTAGAAAAAACTAGTATATCCGTTGGGCGCTAGGATAGACCGGTTTGGCCTAGGAAAAACTAGTTTATCCGATGGGCGTTAGGATAGACCGGTTTGGCCTAGGAAAAACTAGTTTATCCGATGGGCGTTAGGATAAACTAGTTTGGCCTAAAATGTGGCTTGGCCTGTAACATATATATGGTGTTCCAAATATCTGTATCGAAAAAAAGATAACATATAAACATATAATTATGTAACATATAATTACATATAAACATATAATTGTTATTTTGGTGAATGTGGTTTGCAACCTGAAATGTGTGCTTTTAAAAAATTCGGATATTTTTAAAAATTTCTTTCTAACAATTAAAAAACTTACAAATTTCGCCAATATGATTTTCCACATTAGCAAAATATAATAAACTCAGTCTGAGACGAAATCACTCAAAATTAAAAAAAAAATTACATTTTTATGGTATTCAGGGGTCGTATTGTATAGAGAAAAAATCATTGTTACTACTAGAATACTTAATTAGTAATTTTCATGATCACTTTATTAAAAATATGCTATAGGAATGCACGATGAACATATTATTTTCAAAATAATGGTAGGAACAAAAAAACATTCCCTATAAAATGAGACTTCCCGAGTATTCTGCCTTATAGAGATTTTACTGCATTGGAAATATTTCTGTGGGATTTTAGGCACTTTGCGTCTTAGAAGTTTATATATTTGCCTTATACTGTGTCTGCGCTTGAGAGAGTTTACAGATTTTATACAGAGTTGACTGTATATGAAAAATAAAAAGATCATACAGATTTGTTTCAATTTTTTATAACAAAGAACAATCTCAATGGTTTACTTTACTAGTTCTGTTTATCTTAAAAAGCAAGAACATTAAAGCTGATTCATTTTTAAAATAAAACAATAAATTTTAATCTATACATACTACCTATTACAAATGGAATTGTTCATAAGCATTATAAGTTTGGATTAGCATCCAAGTTTTAAAAAAATTTTGTTGTTTTTTGTTTAAATAGGGCATAATATCAAAATCTCAACTGAAAAATATAAATACATAAAAAACAGTTTAAAAAAATTAACAAACCAAAATTTAAGAAATTTAAAATAGTATTGTTAAAAAATGTCAACAATTGTTAACTTTTTGCTCTCTGGGTCACATTTTATTAATGATACTCAAACATAATCACAATTTTTATATCAGAATTATATGTTTCGAGGTCTAGGTTTCAAAGTAATGCAAATAAAATTTAACTCTCTCTCTGAAGTCAAATGGGAGAAGAAATAATTCAGCAATTAATTAATAATATTGCATTAATGCTCAGTAACGAAGAGGTTAAGTTAGTCAAAGTTTCAGAGAGTAGGTAGTATGTAAATTTACATATATAAAAAAGTAAAATTTCTAACCTAATTAAATGTGTAGCTGCTAATTTAAAATGTCTGTACGTACTACTGCCAACATTTTGTTTTTTCTTAAACATGAACTATGCACTCATACATTATCGAAAAATACTCTCTATTTGTATAAAAAATAACATTTATTATATAATCTATAAGCAAATGACAAATCATGAAAATACAACGAAATTTGTTATGTAATAAAAACTATGTGACTGATTATATTTTATTTAAAATTCATTTATTTCCATAAATGAATTAAAATGACAAATCATTTAAAATGAAAAGAACTTTGACAAAAGAACTTTAAATGATGCTATAAAGTAAAAAAAAAATGTTGTAGAAGTTTAGAAAAATGTTAAACTTACAAAATTGGGGCAAAAGATTGAAATTGATTGTTTTTTATGAAAGGCTAAGAAAAGCTGACAAAGAAAGAAAAAAAATGCAAAACTGAAAACTAAAAATAAAGTAAAATAAAATAAATGAATTCGAAAATTTGAAGCCCTGTACTTTGGGACATGTCTTTGTTTATTCGAAATCAAATTTACAGACGCTGATGTATATATATTTTTTAAACCTGCAAACATGAAATTTAAATAGATAAATCTATATTTTAAATAGTTTATTTATCTATTTTTAAGCATTTTCAAAATAAATCTCTAAGGACTTTTACGAATGTAAAAGAAAATAATCTATCAGTTTATTAGATAAGACCATCTCGCTTCTCAGCCTGGTATAAAGATATAAACTTTTATGTTTTAATATTCTGCCTGATTTAATATTATAATTAATCTTTTGGTAATGCATGAAAAGCCATTGCCGATTAAATTTAATATTAACGTTAATGACAATTTTATAAACACTGTAACCGGCTTTCGATACATTTGCTTAAAATGTTAAATGCATTCATTTAAAAGACTAAGGCTTGGAATTTTATGTATGCAGACCGTAAATAAATCATTATCGGATTTAATCTATCAGTGCTATATTAATAAACTAAAACATGCATTTGACATTAAAGTTAATACTTGCCCTTTGATTTCCTTAATATTTCATTTATTACATAAAAGCTTAACTTTGTAAACCTTTTATTTTTGGTTTCCAAAAGGTCATTCTTTTACGATGTCGAATAAAGTTATGAAGTTCCGATGTTATATGTTTCCTAAGTACGTATTTCGCTATATTTATGTTAAAAAATACCAGTACTTCTACTGCTATTAATGAATAAAAAAGAAATATTACAACATTTAAATATCTCATAGGCTCATTAATAACTCCTCAGACTTTTGTCATAGTATTTGAACAGTGTTTGAAATACTGTAAGGATAAAAATGTTGCATTAATTTTAAAGAAAATATGTTTAACTTTTATCAGGTTGTGTTGTTTTGCTGATTGAACTGCTTAACAGCCAAGCTATTCTAAAGTTTATATTCAAACATCTATTTTTTTAGTACAGTACTTTACAGTGTCAAAAAGTTTGAATATCTGTCTCTCTGAAGTTTGGTACTCAAAAACCAGAACGGTTTTCCAAATTTTGAAAACCGCTATTTAAATAGACTATTTAAAACAGCTAGCGCAACGCGTTTCGAAAATTATAGTTATACTTTTCCTTCAAGCACGAAAAGATGTGGGAAATTTTGAAACGGAAGTTTTTCTTCTACTCTTGTAGTTGTAGGTTCTGCAGTTATTACGCCTTTTACATTTACGTATGTTGTTTACATTTATTATCATTTATTTACCTATTAAATAATTATGTTAAAAATTAATCTAATATAATAGGATAACATAATTTTAATACCAGCATTATTCTCTTCCACATTTGGCTTTTTTTAATCAGTTAACGTTCAAAGAATAAGTAATTCCAAATTCAACAAGTAATATTATTACAAATAAATAAATAAATAAAAAGTAGTATAAACTTTTCTACAAAAAATTGAACCGACTCCAAAAACAACTGCAAAGTGAAAAATAATTTTTGTACATCATAGTAATAAGAAATTAAATTAAGAGCGTAGTATTTACCATGCGTATATGTACAGAACATTAATTATATTATATTTATGTACATTAATTTGATTTTTTGGAGTCGGTGCGAGCCAAGCCAAGTTACATGTAATTTTCTATAGACACACACATCAACGTATTTACGAGTTTTTTTACGATTTAACATTTAGTTAAAAATGTAATTTTATTCGTTTACGATTTGCATTAGATATTGAATTTTAATTATGAAATTGGCTTGGCTCGCACCGACTCCAAAAAATCAAATTAATGTACATAAATTTAACAATACGCAAGGTAAATACTATGCTCTTAATTTAATTTCTTATTACTATAATATACAAAAATTATTTTTCACTTTGAAGTAGTTTTTGAAGTCGGTTCAATTTTTGGTAGAAAAGTTTATTTTTTGCTTTTTAATTAAAAAATTTTCAAAATGAAATTCGTTGGTTCTAAATTTTTTTTTTTAATATTTTAGAATTATTTTTGATTAATTTGCATTTTGATATGTTTAAAAAATAGTAATAGTCGGATAAGTGGTTTTGAAACTTGCATTTTCAGAAAGTTATGTTGCTGTAAAATTGTGAGGGAGTGACCTTTGTAAAGGCACTCTAGTGTTTCTGAGATCGTGACGTCAATAATTTAACATGTGTAAGCGTAAAAGCGACATCTATCCTCTCTTTTACTTTAACTTTCTAGTGTGTGCGTGTCTCTTTCGGATTCTGCAGTTAGCTCGCGGTTATTAGTAATATGTTAATGTGAAGTATCTCAGTTTGCAGCATATAAAAGCTTGGGTTTGAGTGAATGGAGAGTGTCTCTGGCATTAGCCAGCGAGAGAGCATCTGTGGCGTTAGCCAGTGTGTGAGTATCTGTGGCGTTAGATAGCGAAGTGAGATATTGTTCAGCGAAGTGCTAGCCGATTGAAAATAGCAGCGGGCCTCCAGTGAAGTGTAAAGGAGTTTCGATAGTTGACTTGAGAGTTGGCCGGGGTAAGAAACTTCATAGTAGTTTCATTTTGATTATTTGTGAATAAAGAATTACACACAGCCACGGGCTGTCTAATTAAGCTTTATCTAGTAGCTCAGCCAAGAGATAGTGAGAAGTGTTAGAAGGTGCCACGATTGAGCTCGTCAGGAGCCTGTGAGTATGCGTTTAGCTTTTTCATAGTATTCTCAGTTGTGTAAAATTAAGACTTGCTCCACTTCCCTTCAGCCCTCATCATTTTAATAAACTTTGTTGTTTTATCTTAATTACTGAGTATGTCTGCATTTAACCTCCACCACGACGAACCAATCGTTACAAATGACACTCAACGTGTATATAACGTTACAAAATAAAAGAAAATATGAATTTAACAGAGAATTTTATCAGTTTTATGACTTTCACATATAGGTCTAAAAAAATGCACCTGGTCTCTATGCTAGGTTCGAGCAGCACCAAAGTACTGCTAGATGTCCTTGGGAATAAACAGGAAACGAAAGAGCTCTTTATAATAACAAACGGAAAGACACACTAATGCAAACATTACACGTTATCTATCGAAAAACGCATTTTCTGCTTTCGATAAGACAGAAGGACTCTACAATAAAATATCATCTTTATTTGGGAAACATGTATATTTAAATAAAATAAATAATGCACTTTGTAAAAATCACCAAAAAATAAAAACAAATCAGGACGCGTTTCGAGCTAAAACATTAACAGCTCGTCATCAGCTGAATCGTACATGCATCCGTGACGATTCACGTATACGAATCAGCTGAAGACTGTCAGTCCTCCTATCTAACTATCTATATAACTTTTTTATGGACGAACTTCCATACCTTTTCTATACTAATATATAAATTCAAGGCGCAGAATATCACAATCAAGTTCGTAAATGATCAAAATCGTACCAACGAGGTATAAATAAAAGGGATTTTTTGAAAACGGTAAAAACCCCCATAGCTTTTTAATTATAATACATATCGAATCAGGTTAATGTTTTTATTACTTCTAGAAATAGGACTAGAAATTTATGAATGATAGGTTTTTGATAAAATTAAAAATGGGCTCAAGAGAGGAAAAAAACAGGGTGCTAAGGGGAAAAAAACATAACTTTGTCAATTCTTAGGATATAAAATTCAAATAAATTTATTGTGATTCTTCTTAATATCATCAACAACTTTTATGTTGACAAGGTTTTAATAGAACGGATTCTTACCGAAAAAAAAATTAAAAACGAAAATTAAAAGGGAAAGGGAGGGGACTTGAGGAAAAAAGAATTCACAACTTCGTCAATTCATAAGATATCAAATCCAATTAAACTTAGTATACATATTTTCAATGGTATCTATAAGTTTTATATTAGCATGTTTTTGACACGGCCAATTGTTATAGTAAAAACAATTTAAACCGAAATAGGACCTGAATAAAAAAATCGTATAAAAAGTGTTCTCAAATCCAAACTGTTCATTTTCTAACTCATTTTTAAATTATTTTTTGCTGTCAAACACATCCAATTACAGGATCTCTTAGTTTAAAAACATATGATTGGCAGTATTGTTCTATTTTTTGATAAAGGCAGAATATATTTTTTTAAATGCTGTTAAAGTGAACATTTGAACAGAATTTCCCAAAGCGATAGTGCTGGAAGAATTAAATGTGCAATCAAATCCAAACTGCTTATTTTCTGTCTCATTATTAAATCGCTTTTTGCCCTTAAATTCTTTCAATTGGCAGGCTCTCTATTTTTAAATTATGCAATGTGTCGTAATGATCGATTTTTTGGTAAAGGCATAATACATATATTTTTAAAAAAGGCTGTCAATTTGAGCACTTTGAACCAAATTTCCCGAAGCGATTTTGTTGAAAAAATTAAGGGTACATTCAAATCTAAACTACTTATATTTTGAATCATTTTTAAGTTCATTTTTTTTCTATCATCCAGCTTGCAGTTACTCGTATTTAGAAATCATGACATGTGACCTGTGGGTCGATGTTTTGATAAAAGCTGAATAAATCAAAAAATACTGTCAAAGTGAACCTTTTGAACGGAGTTTTCAGTAGCGGTCGATAGCCGAAATATGGCAGAAAAAATAATTGTTTATAAATTAAGTTTTAATTAATTGAAAGAAAAATAAAACACAGGCCGCTTATTTTAATAAATTACGCCAGCAAATTTAATGTTTTTTTTTTCTTTTAAAAAATATTATGAAATTTTAAGCTGTAAGCGCAAGAAGATATTTTTTTTATATTACCTTAAGATAATTCTCATAAAACCAGTTGTAACAGAAAAATAAAATTAAAATCTCGTCAAAAGCGGCTAAACAAAATTGTTAAACTGGGTTTTTTTAAAATCATGATATAGTTTTTGTTGGCGAAATTTGAAATCTACCTGCGTCTGTAGGCCGCGCAGGCAGGAATTTTCTGCATCCTAAATTTGTACCAAATTGCGGTAAACGTTTCAAATTATAATACATTGCTGTGATTATTGACCATGTGGAAATTCTGTTGATTTATCTATGATAACTTTTATTTTGTGGTCATGCGTAGCAGCTAAGCTCCCACTAAATTTCCGTAAATTTCTGTATTAATTTGACCATGGTTAACCATTTTTGGAGTCTAAAAATTTATTTGATGAAATTTTACTTATTTAATGTCAGGTTTGTCAGGTAAAGAGAACTCATTTCACTTCATTTCTTAAAATAAATTGTGTGTCGAAACTTTATTTCCTGGGTCAAATTAATCAACATATTACAGTAAAGTTATTGGAGTTGGCTTCTGTGCGCAAACAATTACCTAAACTACACTGCTCAAAACAATTAAAGGATATTGCAGTTTTAGGTGGATTTTGTATCTGGGAAACTTTTTAGCTGATTGATACATGGTCGACAGACATAGTAGGTTATATGAGAATAAATTACACATGTTTGGCAGAAAAAAATGCATTTTATTGCGCATTTGTGTACAAAAGGAAAAAAACACAATTTGTGCATATGAGAAAAAAAGAATAAGAAAAGGTGTTTTCTTCAAAGAAAATCATTTTTAGTAGGGGGTATGGTTTCCACAGGCGGCCAGCAACGTTGAACACCTTTAAGGCATGGACTCAATGAGGCTATTAATGACGAGTTGGGGTATTCTGCCCCACTCTTCCAGAAGAGCTCTTTCCAGTTCTTAGAGAGTTTGTGGAGGTTGTTGGCGGCCAAAAACTCGTCTTCCTAGAGCGTCCCAAACGTGCTCGATTGGATTCATGTCTGGAGAACACGCTGGCCATTCCATTCGAACGATTCCTTCCTCGAAAAGGAAATCCTCCACCAGGTTTGCACGATGTGGCCTGCAGTTATCGTCCATTAAAATGAAGTTATCTCCGATTGCTGCAGCGTAATGGACTACAATAGGTCTGAGGATTTCATCCCTATATCGGCGACCAGTCAGAGCTCCATCTCGAATGATGTAGAGGTCAGTGCGCCCGTCGATGGCGATGCCACCATACACCAACACTCCTCCACCGCCAAATCTGACACTTTCGTGCACGAACGCAGGATTATTCCTACTGCCACGGTCCCTCCAGATGAAAATACGCCTATTATCCGGATGCACAGAAAAACGGGACTCGTCAGAAAACAGAATATTGCTCCATTCATTTCTCCTCCAGTTGACATGCTCGGTAGCCCACTCCCTGCGGTCGCGACGATGCCTTGTTGTTAATCTAACACATACCATCGGTCGGCGAGCATACAGACCTACAGCATGGAGCCGGTTTCGGACAGTCTGAGTTGAAATCATGGTGCCTGTAGCCGAGCGAAGGTGTTGTTAGAGAAGAGTAGCTTTCATGTTTCGGTGTCTCCGAGCTGTTAACGCTAAATACCGATCTTCATTGGGCGTTGTTGCCCGTCTGCGACCTTGCCCTGGTCTTCGGCCTGCACATCCACTCTCCAAAAAACGGTTCCAGATCCTGGAAATGACACTTTGTGACACTCCAATGGCTTCAGCTACTTCGGCTTGAGTTTGGCCCCCTTCTAACCTACCAACAATTCTCCAAGCTTCTGAATCTGTGAAATGACTTCGCTGATACATCGTACTCATCGAAACAAAGCAATCACTGAATGCCGATCATCCTTGTCTTCATTCTCTTTTATCCAGTTGAAAGTCAAATTTCATTCGCTGCCGCTGAAGCGACGTTTTTGACGTCGAACTCAAAATTTGCGTACTCCACAGTTTGAAAACCAGAAAAATTTGCATTTGTGATTCTCTTCTTCTATTTTCGGCAAAAAAAATTCGTTTATATCTTTATTTTATATAAAACTTCAAATATCCTTTAATTGTTTTGAGCAGTGTATATTTTCCTGCTTTGTAAACTGTATGATCATTATTTGTTTGAAGGAAAGCTTAATTTAAAATCAACAAGATGAGTTACTATTCTACAAAAGGGAATATTTTAATGGAAATAATTAAATAATTTAGCACAACTAAAACCTCAAAGAAATTTTTTAAAATCAATAATTTGCCTCCTTTATCGTTTAAAGTCTACCTAAATAAATGAAACACTGTTTAAAATTATACCTAAATTTCAAGGGAAAGAGTAATTCACCTCTTTCATGTGAAAAGATTTTGTAATCTTTTTGAAAGGCTTTTGAATAATTAGAGAATAGATCAGATAGCAGAAATAATCTACTTAACGAATTCAAATTATTTTATTTATTTTGAACATTCTCAAGGGATTTAATCAGTAGCATTTTAAATGATTATTTGTGCTCCCTTTTTTCGTTTCAAGATTCGCGAAATGTAGTGAATCTACGATAAGTACAAACACTGTCGTCTAATAAAATTTCTTTTCTTGTCATTATAAATGAGATAATTAAAAATGAGAGCCTAGGGAAAATACTTTTTTTGTTTAATGATTTCCCATATGTATGAAAATTCTGAAATCAGACAATGTTTTACTAATTGTTGGCTATGTCAAAAAATGTAACTTTGTTATGTTTCGCTTCAGTGATTTATTTTTACAAAGATCACCAGGAATTACGTAATTTTTAAATGTTTAACCTGAATATTTCTGGCTTATTTGATGATATTTTGATTATTATTTCTAATAAAAGCTCACGTGTTAACTCTTTTATCAATTAATTTTTTTCATTAACATGCTAAATTTTTGTTCGAAAGTTCGTGTTTCCATCGTGGTTAGGACACTAGTCAGCACTAAAGATATGTCTGTTTTGAATCCCAATTCAGGCTCCAACAATGGATGCTCTCTAAGTTCCGCTTCAAATGGTGATCAGGATTAATTTAACTTTCATGTAGAAAAGATGGTCATATATCACTAAATTAAACCATCCTCAAAAAATCGCAATTTTGTTAGTCTTCATGGAAAAAATTTAGCAGTAGACCGGGTGAAATGTAATTTAATTCATTTTTAGGTTCCCGTACTTAAAAAATAAACATAGAACCATTATAAAATCACTGTGTTTATCTGTCCGCCTGTCAGGGCCGTTTTACTCGAAAATTTTGGAACGTGTAAAATTTAATATAAAAGATACTCATCCACTTATTTATAGAATGTTATACATCAGCAAACATTTTTAGGAAAAAATATGACGCTAATTAAGTAACTTCATAAAAAAATCTATATCATGTGAGATATCATTCGAAAGATCACGTAACAACCAAATAAAAACTGTATTTGTTTTAAGCTTAGGTATTACTTTTTTAGAAATATTGTCGAAAATACGCTGCAAAAGTATGCAGATTTTTGTAGTTGTCGGATTTTTTACGGCGCATTCTACACTATATGGCCAAAGGTGACTGGCCACTTGCGATTTTAGACGTTTTGTTAAATATCTAAAAAATACATGATGCATTTTTCTGAAACACCAGGTGTGTAAATAGAACAGACAGGTCATATATTTCAGCGAAGATTTTTTTCCTGAAATCTCATATGAGACCGTCAACAATTCGAAAAACAAGAAGAATTTTTGAATAACCCTGTCAAAACTAATGTACCAAATCCGTTCAAAATACAGATTACGATTAAGTGGTTTATTGTAATAAACTGTGTTAATTTTTATGAGGATAGAATGTGTACTCGCAGAGGAATTAAGGTTTTTTTTCCAAAATAAGTCCAAAATAAGTCCAAAATTTGCCCATTTTTTTGCTTTTAATTTGCAGAGTTTTGAATGTAAAAAAAATATATATATTATTTTCAGAAAATATGACAAACAATATTGTACATAATACCCTATAATGTTGCACTTCGCATGCGTGAAAGCAATCAAAATAAAATGTGCTTAATCTGTTAGCTAATCGTATAAAGCAACTTTTGGAAAAGTCTCAAAAACATAGTTTGAAAATTATGGAAATTATCATCGATTGAATAAGCTTAAAATCCGTTGTTCCCCAAATGAAGGAAAAAGATGAGGGGCTGTATCTAAATATAGTAGTATGTGCCATATTGTGTATGCTATATTGACGCTAATCAATGGATATAATGATATAGTCCCTCATCTTTTTTCTTCATTTTAGGAAAAACGGATTATTGCTTATTCAATCGACAATAATTTTAATAATTTTCAAGCTATGATTTTGAAACTTTTACAAAAGTGGCTTTTTACATTTCGCTAACACATTATGCAAATTATACTTTGATTGCATTCACGCACGCGCACAGAAACATTATTTAGTAAACCGGCTAATTTTTCATATAATTTTGATTATTTTTTAATTTTTATTACAGGCTATTAACCACAATGTTGTTTTTCATAATTTCTGAAAAGACAATTTTTTTATACTAATTATAAGCAAAAAATTTGGAAAATTTGGGTCTATTTTTATGAAAACCTTCATTTCTCTATAAGCATACATGTTAACCTCATAAAAATGAGCATAGTTTATTATAATAAGCCATAATTCATAATAAATAATTCATAATTCGTTCATAATCTGAAGTTTGAACGCTTTTGCTACTTTGGTTTTGACAGGGTTACCCGAAAGATCTTAGTCTTTTTCAATTTTTGACGGTCCGCTGTGCGATTTCGGAAAAAAACTTTTGCGAAATTATATGACCTGTGCTATTTTGTTTTCAAACCTGGAGTTTCAGAATAGTTACTCGTGTATTTTTCTGAATATTTAACAAAACGTCAAAAATCGCAACTGGATGGTCACCTTTGGTCATATGGTATATTTATATTAAAGTATAATGAAAGCATGGAAATGTAAAAAAATATTGAAGACCCGTTTGTAATTGATTCATATATGCATCACTGCGGTGCCTAAACAGCGAATCGTACAGGTGTCCCAATTGTCAGTACAATATCTGTAAAATCGACCTTTTTTTTTCAATGTATGGTTATATGAAATTCCCGTCCTGCGTTTAACTTATGTGCATAAAAGGTGATAGTAACCCCCAAAATGTTTCATTTATGATCATATATTTTTTTATTCAAGCATTTTTTTTTATATAATTGGTTTAAGAGCTGTAATATCTGAATAGATTGAATAGTTACCTTTGCCTTATTTAATCGCATAATTATTTTAGGAATTTTTCGATTAAAAAAGCCAAGGATTACTGTTAGGAAACACTAGTATTTAACCTGTTATTCCTCACAAATTTTTAGATATATTAATCCGAGAGTACACACTTTAAATGTGGAAAAATAATGCACATGTTCACTCCAAAAGTGCATTTTAAACATTTGAAACTAATAGAAACAAAGAAAATTTTAAAAGATGTTTGCAATTTACTTATTGGCTAAGTGCCCATTTTTAAAAATGGAGTCACCTACATTCTTTCTTACATTAAATATACGTTATTATACAGATAAATGTCATAATTACTTTTAATTATGAGTTTTAAGAAGCCCTTTAAATGTATTATATGAACAATTTTGATAGCTTGCCATAGATTTTTAATAGTTTTTGCTAAAGTTTAAACAGGATTAATATGAATGCATTTCTGATATAATAAGAATCAAGTTTACAATAGAATGGCCAGTAAAAAAATTAATTCTGAAAATCTTCGAACTTAGTTCTAAATCTAAATAACCAAGACTTCCTAAATTTTTACATAATAAAACAGTTTGCATATATAAACTAAAACCTGAATAAAGGAAACAAATACAATTTTAAAACTTTCCAACAGTCGTAAATAAAAAAAAATTACCAATGCCTGTATTTTAATTTTAGATATTACAGGTCAAATTGAAATATCGCATGCCATCTGTACCTCTTCTGCTACATTTTCATTTAAAAATATCGGGAAATATCTAATTTGCTGATATTTTTTCTGCAGATGTAAATTTTTCAGCTTATTATTTTAATATCACAATCTAAACAAAGTTATTTTTTTCTTTTTGTCTGTTTCTATTTGGTTATCTGATTTATTGATGTAGTTGATTGCATAGATTGTGTAGATTGTATCCATTTTTCTGTGACGAAAAGTAGTCGTCCATGCATTTATTTATATACAAAATCAGACTACTAATTTTAATAGATTTCTTAATGGTGTATAAATCACTAGATCTACTGATAATTTTTACACACTTAATTATATTTTTCTTTCTGTTATTTATTTATACCTTTTTATCTTGTTGTTTTCTAAGTACCGCGTATTTCAAAAGTTCAGCGCGAAAGTGAAACGCGATAAAAGACGGTCTATGGAGCAGAGATTTATACAGTTTGTACATAAATATTCAACATAGTACGGGATTTTGTGTGACACCAACGAAAATTAGTTCAATATCTCGACAATGGAGAAGGCTACTGCAAATAATTCCAGAGGTAAATTCCATGTTGCTAATACAACGCAAGATTTTGATGCAAAAATGTGTATATGCAGTATTCCCACATGTTTCTGTATACAAATCTTTTTTGAAACTATCTTCAATAGCGCTCTCTATTGTTGAGATTTTTAACTAATTTTATTTTTGGTTTCAAACAAAATTCCTACCACGCTGAATATTTATCTGCAAACCGCATGTCTCTCCGACCTATACATCTTTTTTTTATCGCTTTTTTTTCTCGTAGAGATTTTTTGAAACACCCTGTATTTACACATCTAAATACGACCAAAGCTTTGCACTTTTTCTTTAAAAAAAATTACTGATTCAGTTGTAACATGAAAAAAAGTTATGAAATATTCTCATATTTGTAATTTTCTTTCTTCAGGCACTTAATTTTCTTGTTTAAAGATCGAGTTCTTTTTAATAATATGTAAGCATACATAATTATATAAGATTAATATATTATTGCTTAAGTTAAATTTAACTAAATACATTCGTAATTAAAAAAATAGATGCAAAAAAATTGAAATAATTCAAGATAATTTTAAAATCGAAAATCAAAAATATTTTAAAGTAATGTAGTTATTTGTATGAAGCAGAATAAACAATAATTAGGTTTCACGCTTTAATTAAAACTTTTGAAAAGTAAACTACGATTAATTTTTAAACAATATTTAAAATAAATTTTTTCGAATATATTTTTTTCTATTTAAAATATAGTTTGGAATATTATATTATATAAATAGCTTGATATTAGATTTTTTTAAAGTTTATTTTTATTCATGAAGAAATAATAATTTCTTCTTTCTTTCACTTTGGCATTTAAAATATTTTTTGCAATATGGGATTGAAATATTAATGGAAATAAATTAAAAATATCTATCATAGAAATAATAACTTACGTGTGAGAAGTTAATTTTAAAAGGCTTAGAAAAAAGAAAGAAAAAAATTTTCTTAAAATATATTTCTGTAAATTGAAGTTCTGCTCTTATTAAGTATTTTCATTAATTACCTTTTTAAAGGATTATTTTTTAGTTAAGTTTATTTAATGAATTAAAACTAGGTAACGAGCAGATGTATTTTTTAGGGAATTTTTAAAAGTATAGGGTATTATTTTTTCGGGTTCTTAAGGTTTTTTGCAATCAAATATGAAAAAAATAACGAATTATTTAAACTGAAAATATTTTTATGAGACTTGCCCTCATAAGTGCCAACTATGTTGGTTCACATTTGTTTATGCACAAATTTGAATACAGAAATTATATGGGTCAGTAAGATGTCCCAAAAATGGGACGAATGTGCAATGCATAAAAAAGTATTTCCATAATAAGCAAATGACCTTTGTGATTATATTAAAAGCAATAGATAATTTTTCTTATACTCATTACGAATGCATTTGAAAAAAAAATTTAAAAAATTATGTATATAATCTTACTTTTTTCGATAAGAAAACCCTCTGCCAAACTTAAAAAATATTGCCGCAACACTCAAATAAAATCGTAAATATATATTTCTAATAGGCTTTTATTCAGTAAGAAACGGTGATCCTTTTTATCCTTTAAAATTTGAAATATGTTTCACGTAGTCTGGATTATAAACCAACCATAAAACTACGTTCTAAAATGAGATAAATGAAACCATGCCAACATGACATAAATATTTAAAAAATAGATTTAAGGTTTTTGGACTATCTGTTAAATGTTTAATAACTGTTGTTACTTTGAATAAAATAAAATAATAATTTGTCGCTCGTTTGCAACTTTCACATTTAGTTAAAGGATTCAATCTATATTTGAAATCATGGACAACCATATGTACGGCAGTAGGTTCTTTTTACATCCCTTTAAGGATACTCAACACTGTAAAAGAAATCTGTGAAGGTACTAAATATTTTCTAGGAAACTGGGATTCCAAGAACTTTCCATGTAACGATAACAGGAAAAATTCATGTAATCGATTCTGAAACTTGAATTTTTGCTGTAACCTTTACAGGAAAAGTTCTTGGAATCCCAGTTTCCTAGACAAGGTTTAGTACCTTTGCAGATTTTTTTTTTACAGTGAACCCGAAAGCATTAAAAATTTAACAAGCATAACACACAAGAAATTTTTTGTGTTATTCCTTAAAATGTTAATTCATACATATATCTATCATTTGCTAGAGAAATAAGGCGAGATATCTAAATTTTAAAAAAATGTTTATGTATACTTACATAAAATCGTGGTTAAACTATAGCTTTTAAGTAACTTATAGCTTTTTTGAGAAATACGAAAACAGATCTATATATCTGAATAAACTATATACAAAGATGGACTGTTTATTACACATAAAATAGTTATAAATAATAATACACTACATAAATTTTATTGACGATTTTTACCATAATTTATCGCTGAAATTTTTCAAATTATTGCTTTGTCGCTGATATTGCACAGAATATATTTTGTCAAAAAGAGGCAATTCATGATCACGTAATTTGAAGAATGGCACTTTTTTCTCTGAAATACCGATAAAATGGCGTATTTTCCGCTACAAACTATTGACTTTTTTTATATAGCGCCACTTGTTACATTGCATTTTTCAGAATGTAGCATGTTACTCAATAAAATGCTAGAAAAAGTAGAGATTATTGTACTTTCGCTACAAAAAGCGCGCTATTTCCGACCACTTTTCGTATCCAAAGCTCATATTTTGAATCTAGATTAATTTTTGAGTGAAATGTGTAGGATAGCGTTGGAAATTAAAAAAATTGTTACACTTTAATTATGGAGACCTTAAATATAAATTTAAAGAATAATCACAATCTAAGGGCCATTCTCGATTTTTTTTGCTTTACTTTGGAGATTGAAATATGTGAGACTAAAATGTCATTTACTTCTCTCTTTTGAACAGCTGTATGCGTCTTATTCTTATTATTACGACTTAATGACTTCGTAAGAGTAGCATGCTATCCTTTACCTGGTTGTTTACAATTTGCCTTTGTGTCTCACTTCAGATATTTTATTACAAATTCTTCGTTTACTTAGCATAGGTGTTTTGCAATGATCAAATAGTATATCATTAGTTAGATACTTGGACCCAGAAAAAGACTACTTCGTCCTAAGAGCACATTTTATTAGTTAGTGTTCTTACTCGTAGAGTATTAGTGAATCACACCAATACTCTAAAAAATATATATTAATAAATAATAATTTTCTTTGGTGGGGGAAAGGAAGGAGGGTCCAAAAACCCAATTTACGATACTTCTTTCTGCAATTACATTTCACAGTCGCATTAATTAAAAAAAAAGAAAAAAATAGTGGCACTTCGGGAGTACCGTCAAAAGTGAGAATGTAAAAAAAATATTAGCGCTGCTGAGCGCACTGTGGCCAATAGGCTTAGGGATTACGCCCGCAAAAGAACTAACACAACTAAGTTCAATTAAAGGGAAAAACTGGGGGAAAAGCTCTCAAAAACCTCCATGGGGATTACCTGTAAGTGAAGCACTTGAAGAAATTCCAGTAAGTTGTGATATTAAGGAGCCCTAGGGGGGAGGGTGGGGTGGAGACCGGCGAAAGTAAGCTTAAGTTAATGAGCTTTTAGAGTAAGTAAGTTAAAGATGCGACATGCCTATTTTAAGTGACGATGTTTCAGAAATTTTATTTTTTTACCCTTTAGGGGTCCGTAACGTGACCCAGAATAAAGGGAATATTTTTAATGCTAGATTTGTAATGTATGAGGCATA
The DNA here is from genome assembly GCA_964019185.1 of Maratus speculifer. Taxonomy (NCBI): domain Eukaryota; kingdom Metazoa; phylum Arthropoda; class Arachnida; order Araneae; family Salticidae; genus Maratus; species Maratus speculifer. Next base: position 130,315,228 of record OZ025299.1, on the reverse strand, counting down.
ATAATTCAATAGACATATTACTTAAAAAATGAAAAACGACCCCCTCCCTCCTGCCCCCCTAAAAAGATCCAATTGGAAAAACCGAAAATCTGAAATAAAAAGAACAGCGAGGAAAAGTTAGCTATACTAGAATTTTTCTTCCCAGCAAAGATATAGTCTTTTAAAGATTGAAATGAAGTGAAGAAATGAGCAAAATTAGGTAAGCAAACGATAGGGGGGGGGTCCACAACCCCAGGGGTGACATGTAGTTTAAACTTTTAAGTTATAATTGGTAGAGAATTAAATGAGCGAAATTTTAAAGTGTATGTTGGGTAGATGCGCGAACTGCCCGCATCACCCTACCAAATACAGCACCATACACATATGTACATATTTATATACAGAGGTGTTGGTTACGGTAACAGTGTCGCGGGTTCAACGGTTTTTCCCATCTCAAAAAATGCCTAATGCGCCTAAAGAAGTTTTCACTACAACAAAGAAATTAACATCTATGTATTTTCCAATTGTGTACCATTATTTTGTCATATTTGTACACCGAGAGCCTATCTACGTCATAATAATAGTTCTTTGTTAATAATAAATTCTTTCATTGTCTAATGAATTTCAACACTGAAATTTGTCAATAATTACCAATAAGGATGGGAAATTGATTAATAGTTCATCAATCTACATAAAAATTTCGTTACTTTATATCAAAACGATTAAATAAAAATCAAGCTTTAAAATAAACTGATATATAAAAAACATGTAGTCATAGGTTTGTTAAAATAACTATTATTAATATTCATCTATAATATTAACATTAAAGATAATTTAAATTGGAATAACCAGACATTAAAGAAATAAAATTCCAGTAGGATTCTCATAATTGTCTTTTTCATTCGCAGTATTTTTCACGTTACCTTTTGAATTAAAGAAGCCTTAAAAGAAAACAGAAATATAATATGAATTTTATTTTCGGTTCATATAAAGTTTAATTTTTAAATTTTTCATCGCATGATGTACATATTGTTAACATACAGGGTGTTAAATCAAAATTGCACTGTTTGCACCAACGAAGAGTCCCTTCATATATCGATGAAACTTGGAAAAAAAAATCATATCAATAGAGTTACAAAAAGTCGGTTTATTCCCGGGTTTATTTTCAATAGACCAGGTTTATTCCCAAGAAACCTAATTATTCCAAAAAATCCCGGGTTTTTTCCAGGTTTATTTCTAAAAACCCGGTTTATTCCCGGGTTTAAACCGGGTTTTTTCTAACCTTTGCAACGCTACATATCAATCATGGGGAAAAACAATCTTCAGTAAAAGATAGTACTTAAAATATAGACCATCAGATAAGAAGGGGCCGCATAAAGATTAAAAAAAAGTTTTCTCGATCTGTTGCAGAAACAATCCGAGTTATGCTTTCTTTCTAATCAGGAAGAGTCTGTATGTTTCCTCCACAAACATGATCTTTCCGAAATCAACCAGAAGTCACAGGTGTTCAAGTCCGAGAACGAGAAGACCAGTTTGTCGGAAAACTTCTCGAAATTTCCCATCACTAAGGAGGGCATGAACTACTCTGGCTAAAAGACGTGGTGCACCATCCTCGATGGAGAATTACTGTATTTGTGATAAAAGTACTTTACAGGTAACACTCGTCGCCTCTTCTCTAACGGTTTAGTGCAGAATATGGTGCGGCTACTGGTTTTTAAAACATCTTCAAATTTGCAGAACTTTATTAATCTTGGATGAAAACCACCGTTCATCGGTCGACATTTGAACTGCTATCTTTATTGCTGATTTCTTTTCCTCGTGGCCCATATAACGTATTTCCCAAGTTCCATCGATATCTGTTTACAAGACGGACCCTACGTATGTCTAACCAGGGTAACTTTAACTATAACCATTCTGCAATTTGTTGATGTTTGTACGCAAAACACATATAGACGTCAAATAAAATAATGTACATTGGATTTATTTATTGATTATAATTGGGTCGTCTTTTATAAATATTATATTTCTGTCTCTCACTATAATTTTTGTACAAAATTGACTCATATACATTAATTTAGAAGATATACTTAATGTATTATCCGCTTAAATAGTACCCCCCTCCCCCCACACTAAACAGGGTGAATACAAATTCTATAGGGAACATCTGTTCTTAATTTTGCTTGTAAAAACATACGAAATGGATGAAAAGAAAGGCATCAATTATGTGTTCAAAAGAACACGAAGTAATTTTTTCTTCGTTGAAATACATGATGTAAGCAAAACACAGCGATCAAACAAAGAATTACAATCTTAAAATAGATGAAGCCGACAAGGTTTCGTACAGGTTTTGTGCAAAGCTTATGACTAATCTTTACAAAATAAAAATGGCAATTATTTTGTATATGCAAGTAAATGTAAACAAATCCTATTAATTTTAAAATTTTATTTCTAAAATTTCTAGAGTTCTTACAGATATATTAATGCACAAGATGTTACCTAATTAATTAAATAAGCGAGTGTCTAAACATATATTTTTTGTATAAGAAATAAGGAAAATTTTCACATGTGTAATCTGCAGATATTGTAACAATATTTCCAACACAATTATTTTACTTTCTGTAAATTATGTATTTTTCAAGCGATTTCAGTTTCTGCACAAACGACATTTAGATTCACACTTCATAATTTGGTATATAACTAAGAGTAAATGTTTTGTCCCTCAAACTTTGATGACCATCTCTGTACATATTATTACTATAAATATTCTTTGAGTATATATTAACCAATAAGACCATTGAATACTGAAAATGCTTAATTTAAACAAAATATAACTTAATCTACGTGTGACAATTTTTTAATGGATCTAATTTAATAACTTTAACAAACACGAAACTAGTTAGCTTCAAGAGATGTAAAAAAAATATGTTGATACATCTTTAACATCATCTAAAGTTTGCATACGCAAAGAAAATATTTAAAATGTTAATTATCTTTCAAAAGGAAACAATATATCAATTGTTTCATGATAGAAGATATTATCTTCTTTCTGAAAGGTTTTGAAACAATTTCAGAATAGATCAGATAGCGGTAATAATTTACTTAATGAATTCAATTAAATTTATTTGCATAGAAATATCTCTCAAAGGGCTCAGGCAGTAACATTTAAAGTAATTATTCATGCCTCTTTTTCTCTTAGAAAATTAACGAATTTTTAACATAGCTTTGATGAGAAAAATACTCTCCATTTGATTATTTTATTGTAGCGTAATTACCGACCTAATCATGTTTGTACATTGGAGTTGTAAAATATAACTTATTAGATTGTGGTAAATATTTTATTTCCATTATTAATTAAATTTTTAGGATCCAAACACGATTGTTTGATACACGGGTTATAGACCAGAAATTACGGCAATTAAAAATCAGATAAATAAAAACTAAGATTTATCACTTCAGATAAAATAATAGCACTTTCCGTTTCATGAACATTCCTCATCAAATATATGAAATAATCTTTATTGCTCTTATTGGTAGTTGTGTAAATAAATGTGACCTGTTTCATTAATGAAGTAATGAATAAAGAGAAGGAGCATATAGTGTATTATCTAGCATTTGAAGTAACTGACGAGGTTGTCACATGATGACATTTGTTTCTTTTAATTAGACCAGCAGTTTCTTTCTCCAGTAAACTTGAATAAAACTTTTTGTCTAATTTATGCGCCTTATTGATTGGAAATTTCTCTCACAAGTATGGTAAAAGATTTCTATTTTTATGTATGATAAAAAATTTCTGTGGTACAAATTTCTATCAGTTTGGACAAATATCACATTTTGTCAGAGACACAAACAGGAGGTTTTCGTGTTTGTCACAATGTGGCGGAACTATTGTGGACGAAATAAATTTTTACCAATAGACATGAATATCAATTCTTACGATTATTTTTGATTAATTTTTTTTTTATTAATGAGGCGTTTAAATAAGGAGAAATTTTCTATTTAAATTTACCGGTGGGAGTTTACCGCAATTGTAATGAACCCGCCGTAAGCAGTTACAGTTGAGGCTTCACTATTTTAAGAGTTGATCAGATTCTTTTTTTTAATAGTTCCATTGTTTCATCTGTGTTTCCAAGTGTTTATTTCAGCAAAAATCGCCAAAAATTATATGATTGTATTAATGTTTCAATTTAAATAATTTTCAATTATTTTTTTTAATTAAAATTTTCAATTTTTTTATCAATTTTTTTAAATCTGCGGTAAATGATAAATATTTTCCCTTCTTAACCTTAAATTTTACGGTAGCAGAATGTTTTCTGAATAAATGCATGTGCCTTCTTGTTTAGCGGTTTGGACAATGGCTATAAATCAAAATGAGTAGGTATCAAAATTTGATTCCGTCTTCAATATTCATAGCGGCTTTAATTCCACTTTAGACTGGAGCTTCAGTTTATTTGTAAAATATTGTGTAAAATATTTTTTAAACAGCTAGATTCAACACTAGAACCTGTTATATTGACGGCCATCATGGTATAGTGAACGGAATTCAGAATGATATCGAAAATAAAAGTAGCTTGCATGAACAATGGATTAATTTTTAAACACGGCTCTTACACTATTTAAGCTTATTTTTTATGCAAAAAATCGTTCAAAGCAGTGAAAAGAGAAGTATGATTAATGCCGAGATAATTATTAACCAATTAATGCAACGATTTCATAATCCTTGTACAACATTCTGATTATCAGGAACCAGTCTTCGTAAACACACATGCCTAAATGTTTAGTGGTATGGACAATGACTACTAATCAAGATGAGTCTGTGTCAAATCCCGATTTCAGCGTCAGTATTCGTAAAGAATTTAAGAATGAAGAATAGTTGCAGAATGGCTTCAATAATGAGTTATTTTGAAATAGAGCTGTTACATTATTTATTTTTCTGTAAAAAATCGTTCAAATAAGTGAAGTGACAGTTTCGTGAGAAGTCGGTGAATGTTGAGTACAACACTATTAACCAATTGCAGCAGTGATTTCGTAATGCTTGTACAGTATTCTGATGAGCTGAAACTGGTATTCGAATACAATCAAATAAGGTACCCTGGGGTAATAACGCCAGGCGGGGTAATAACGCCAAGTGCTTATATTTTGCATAATTATGAAATAATCAGGTAAATGACACCCATGTGCTCTGCGCAGAAGGGTTTTGAGTCATATAAATCGCAAAAAACAGCTTCAAGTTAATTTGTTTCATTTTTAGGTCTTATTGTTTTTACAAACAACTAAAATTAACGCTTGATCTAAAATTTGCGAGATACGTTTTGTGATGTGAAGACTATGTTTTTATCCGGAAAGACTTTGTTAATTACATAAATTTGTAGTGCATTTCATGTACTTTTAAAATGTTGTTGAAGATTTTGGATATCTTCTCGAGATAATTTGTAATTTAAAATGTACTGCGCAATAACTATACCGGGGTAATAACGCCAATCCTTGACATTAATACCCCGGTTGATTTCCTACAGTGGCCGAGCTACATCCTAAATACTGATTCAAATAAACACAGTTAAAACTGTGCAATGTTTCTCATATTTCTATTTAAACGGTACTTTTTAAGCAAAAAACAGCTCACGGTCTGATATTCTTTTGCCTCATCCCCCCTCCCACACCACACCTTTATTTTTCTTACACTTTCACAAAAAATTGAACATTTTCAATAGCTTAGAATGCAATTTTTCAATTTCTAATTTTGTAGAGTTTGTACTTTTAGAATTGGGCTATCTACATGCAATTATTCCATCTTATTTCATAGTTTTGTTTGCATGGCGTTATTACCCATATAGGTGGGTAATAACGCCAAATAGCATGGGTCAAGAAAAAACGCCATTACATTTTATGAATACATATCTGTTAAATTATTTTATTTTATATAGATAGTCAATGAGTTGCTGTATCAGATCCTATATTTGTTTGAAAATTACAATCTAAAACTAAGCCGTGAAAATTGGTAGAACCTTAACGTGGCGTTATTACCCCAGGGTACCTTATGTCTAACAGATGAAGGAGGGAAATTCGAACACCTATTGCAGTCTCAAGATAACTGAGTAGTGCTTGGAAGGTAACTGAGCAGTTTTTGTTATGTATTCGATTTTTTTTATAAATACAAAAACTGAGAAAATGGTAGAATAATAAGTCTATATGATTTGTAAATTATATATACAGGGTGTCCGAAAAGTCTGGAAACGGTCGAATAACTCGAGAAATACATAAAAGGTTGAAAAACGAAAATATACGTGTTAAATATTTTTAAATAAGCTACTCAGTGATACCAAATTTGACCTTCGCAACCGATCCCCTGGGGGTCAGAGGAGTCCAACTTCGAAATCTTAAATAATAACCCCCATTTTTTATTGCAGATTTGGATTCTACGGACAAATATACGTAAATTTTGTATTTGATGTTTATTTCGAATTTTCGTTTATCACGGTGTAATTGAGCATATTAAATCGATACATATTTCGGTTTTCCCAACCAGGTTTTGCCTGATTGGCCAAAATTTTGACGTGAAATTCCTCGTCTGTTGCAGGAATAGTGGTTTCTTGAAAATCACCCGTGGCGATTATTTCGATAATACTGCACTGTTAAAAATTTGACCCATTTGCTGTAGCGCCACTCCACAGCTTTTATAGAATATCTCTTTTATGACCAATGAGAATGTTCCGTAACACAGTAAAGTAACAGTTTTCTATAAAAGCGGTGGAGTGACGTTGTAGCAAATGAGTTAAAATTTTTACAGTGTATAGGGTTTTTTTATGTTTTTCTCTACAAAAATTCATTGAAATATATTAATTTAGTTTTCTATTTGGATTTTTATTTTATCCAGTAAATGGTCTCTAAATAACGAATGGTTTCTAAATACGGCTGATGTGGGTGTATGTTTTTTTTAATTATTTGCTGTAGCGTCACTCCACCGCTTTTATAGAAAACGGTTACTTTACTGTGTTATGGAGCATTCTCATTGGTCATAAAAGAGATATTCTATAAAAGCTGTGGAGTGACGCTACAGCAAATGGGTCAAATTTTTAACAGTGTAGTATTATCGAAATAATCGCCACGGGTGATTTTCAAGAAACCACTATTCCTGCAACAGACGAGGAATTTGACGTCAAAATTTTGGCCAATCAGGCAAAACCTGGTTGGGAAAACCGAAATATGTATCGACTTAATATGCTCAATTACACCGTGATAAACGAAAATTCGAAATAAACATCAAATACAAAATTTACGTATTTTTGTCCGTAGAATCCGAATCTGCAATATAAATTGGGGGTTATTATTTAAGATTTTGAAGTTGGACCCCCTCTGACCCCCAGGGGGTCGGTTGCGAAGGTCAAATTTGGTATCACTGATTAGCTTATTTAAAAATATTTAACACGTATATTTTCGTTTTTCAATCTCATATGTATTTCCCGAGTTATTTGACCGTTTCCAGACTTTTCGGACACCTTGTATATCTATATATATATACATATATTAGCTTTTGAAAATTTAAAAATGAAGCCATATTTCTTATTTGTGGAAATCAAAGTAATTAGGACCTGATGATTCCGCTCTGGTTCCAGAAATAATTCCATTTTTCGAATATTTTTCCATATTTTCAATTCCGTGTTTGAATTTAGGTAGATTTCGTATGAAATACTATCTATTGCATTCTTTCCCAAGTTGGAATTTCTGAAATTTTTTTGCAGATCTACACCGATGATGACTCCTAGACCCCAAAACTACCATCAGTAAAAAAGTTTATATCTATCTATCTATCTATCTATTTATCGGTGTATATCACTTTCTTCTGGACACGATAACTTACATAATTATGCTCAGATCTTCTTCAAACTTTTACATAAAATCAAAGGGCATAAAATCTCGGTCGAGTTCGTTAATGGGTAAAATCGGACCAATGGGGTAGAAAGAGGGAGGGATTTTGTGAAAATCAAAAAACGTCATAACTTCTTAGTTAAAATAGATATCGAATCGGTTTAAAATATATATTACTTCTTAAAAATAGGCCAAAAGTTTATGCGTGACACATTTTTGATAAATTTAGAAATGGGCTCAAGGGGCGAAAAAAAACAGGGTTTTTGAGAGAAAAAAATTCATAACTTCGTCAATTCTCAATATATTAAATCCAACTAAATTTTTTATAAATGTTCTCAAAATTATCTGAAACTTTTGTATTTACAAGTTTTTGATAGGACCAACTTTTACCGATGAAAAAAATTAAAAACGAAAACAAAAAGGGGGGTGAAAAAGAAAAAATCCATAATTTACTCAATTCTTAAACAATCAAATCTAATTAAATTTATTTTACATCTTCTCAATAATATCTACAACTTTTATAGTGACAAGTTTTTCGTAGGACCAATTCGTATAGCAAAAATAAATTAAACAATAATAGGAGTTGAAGAAAAAACCTCAAATCAAAACTGCTTATATTCTGACTCATTTTTAAACTAATTTTTGATTTTAAAAACTGGTAGATCCTCTTATTTGAAAACCGTATAAAGTGACGCATAGGTCAGTTTTTTGATAAAGACAGAATATATTTCAAAAAAAGTTGCCAAAAAAGGTATTTTAAACAGAATTTCCCGAAGTCATCGTGATTGAATATTTGAGAAAGTATTCAAACAACAAACTGCGTTTTTTCGGACTCGTTTTTAAATCCATTTTCGCTCTCAAACGCATCCAATTTACAGATCCTCTTATTTAGGAACTATATAATGTGATGCATTCGCCAGTTTTTTGATAAAGATAGAATATATTTTTAAAAATGCTGTCAAAGTGGGCATTTTAAGTGGGCAAGTATTAAGGATGTATTCAAATAATAAATCGGTTACTTTCTGACTCATTTTTTTTATTCAATTTTGCTCTCAAACGCATTCAATTGGTAGTTTGTTTTTATTTAGGAACTATATAATGTGCTGTTTTGGTCGATTTTTTAATAAATTCAGAATATATTTCAAAATATGTTATCAAAAAGGGCATTTGAGCTGAATTTCGCTTAAGATGATTTTGATAAAACCAGTTCTTGCATAAAAATGAAATTAAAAATTTTTCATAAGCGGCCAAATGAAGTTATTAAACTGGGTTTATCTCTAAGCATACTTTTTTTTGTTGTTGTTGTTGAAATGAGCATTCTTCGAAATCTACCTACGCCTATAGGCCAAGCCGACAGGGATTTTTTATAAGGATTTCCTTTAAACATTTTATAATTGTTTATGTATGATTTTTAGTTTGCGGAAATTCATTCACATTTGTTGATGAAAATTATAATTGGTTTATAATAGATTTATATATACATGCCATTTTTAAAATTTTGAAATTTAAAACACTATATTGAGTAGCATCTTTGTTTCTGCTGCTTTTAGCGAATGCAACCCCCCCCCCCCATATATGTACATATCTATACCAGGTATCCTAAAAAACGAAGGATTCTTTTTAAAATACAGTTAATTTGGAAACGATTAACGATAAGAATTTGAAGATTGTTGCAAGTAATAAAATTTCAAAATATAATTTCAAAATTAGTTTAATATTTCACCAATAGATGGCACTTAAGCTTCATAAACTATAACCGTGATTAAAAATTAACTGTGATTGACAATAACTGTGATTTATTTCAGCTGGTACACTTAAAATTTTATCTACAAAGTTTAGCGGAACTAGGACATAACACTTCTAAGGCATGTCTGTAAGGCATTTCTGCTAACATATTCTAGAATATCTTCTAGTTTTGTTATGAGACTACGTAATGTTATTGAAACTAACTGCGGATAGTTTGAAATTATTGCCATTCAGTTTTTTCAGCTTATATAGCCACCTATTGGCAATTTTTAAAGTAATTTTGAAATCATTTGCTTATAATATATATCTTTTCGATTAAAGATGCAACAAATGAAGTACATTCTTTGTTTGCCGTTAAAAAAAATTATTTTATTTAAATCATTTTTAATGTGAAAGTTTATTTTGTATACAATAGGATGCAATTGCTATTATTTCGCAGTAAAAATAAAATGGAAATATGGAATAAAGTGAGCACTTTTCGAAATTCCTTCAGATTAATATAACAGTACACATTTCTCTTTTAACGATAAACAGAAATAAGCTCTTTAGTTCTTTAAAATGTGAAATAAGAAAATAATATTTTCTATCCTCTTCATTGATTTTCTACAGTTTATCTGTAGAATCAATAAGTGTTATATCCTTTTTCTGCTTTATCCCACAAGAATGAAAGAAAATGGACAAAATACTTTAGCCTTTGTTTCTTTGTATTTTTATTTTAACAAAGGTTATATTTTTCGAGTGCAATATGCGATCATGATGATTTGAAAATATGATAGTTGTAAAACGAAATGAGGTCTTCAACTATCAATGAATATATTGAAATTCACTTTAATCTCTTACAGATTGAATTCAGATCTGGATATAGCTCAAATTATTATTTTGCATATTCCGCCTTCTATTACTTTAGTTTAATCATTACACGCTGTTTTTCAGGGAAAAAAATCCAAATTCAAGGGATAATTTCTTACCTTATTGAACAGATATTTATTTGTTATATGCCAGTGCCGTATTTTCGTTAGGCAGAACTGTGTTGTTTCTTGTTATTTTTCTTTTTATTCATATTTATTTTAAATCCTATTCTTGCAAACATTTCTTATTTTGAAAAGCATAATAAGATGATACATAAATTTTTGACATCTCGCCACAATTAATAAAAAAAAAATCGACATTCTACGATGATTATTTAAAAAATGTTAATTCTGTGCACCTTTACACTACATTCAATCATCATAAATTTAAAAGAAACGCTAAACTTAAAAGAATGATTTTAAAAATGTAAAAAATTAATAATAAATATTAAAATCTTAATTACAATTTCTAATAAGTAAACATTTCTAACAGTAATAGAAGAAACAAAGAAAAATATTCCGAAAAAAAAAATAATAAAGTAAAAAGCTATAAATGTCAGTTGATATATCAAAATGGTTCATTACTTCAAACTCATTTTCTTATTTGTAAAAATATTTCATTATGAAATATAAAAACCGAATATTATTACTAATTCGAGAAATGTAAAATCTATTTAAACAATTTGCATAAAATTATCATGTTAACGTTATAATTTTATTTAACTTATGAACATTCAGGGAAAATTTTTTTAGTATTACTCATTTTCTGATTAAAAACTAGGCATTTGTATGGGGAAAAAACCGTGCTTGCGTCGTTTATTGTAATATTATTTAGAAAGAAGGGACAAAATATTAGATATAACGAAAGATATAGAAGTTTTAACAATAACACTTTTAACCCGAATTTAAACAATAACTTTAAGTCTTCAATATTTTTTTAAACACTATACATTTCTGAATCGATCAAAACAAAACACATGAAAATTTTTTGTACTTGCGCACTGTAAAGTTACTTAATTACTTATGTAAAGTTACTCAGTAAAATTGGTAGCAGCGTTCTTGTGACCGTTTTATTGAGCAAATTAACCGATATAACTATGTATAATACTACACCTGTTGTATCAGTTTAAATTACAGCATTATGTAAGTTAAATAAATCATTTTATAAAATTCGAAGCTGCAGGTTGCTATCAGATTTTTGGAGTAACGTTACACATTCTTTTGTATAGTGCGTTCAATGTGAAAAAAAAGTCATTTGCATGCAGGACATTTATTTTGAATAAACTAGTGCAATATATACCTACGATCTTTACATCTACAAATTTGTATGTCAATTAAGCAGTGCTAAATTTATTTACTGCAGTTACCATGCGCTTATTAAAATGATACAACTTTAGATGCAAATTATAATTTTAGTACATAAAATTTTCTTCATTTATTGTAAAAATGTGGATGCAGTCTGTAGATATAAACATTTCATCGATAAGTGTGCAAAAGAAGTTATTCGTCTACAAAAGCCTCTTATTAGAGTGGATATAAAGAGTAAAAAATAAAGACTATTTTGAAGAAAACGCATATAAAGTTAAAACTCAAGTGGAGATTGTGTTAAAGTACATAGTGTAAAATTCAAATTGATCTGGTTTAGAGGTCTGCACGGGTCGAAATTTCCAGGCCCGAGTCCGGCCCGAAAATTAAAATTTTGGCCCGGGTCCGGCCCGAACCAAAGACATATTGGCCCGACCAGGCCCGAACGAAAAAAATATTGGTCTGACCCGGCCCGGCTCGGGTGAATTTCTACAGAACATTGATCTTTACTCTAACGGAAAAGTTCAGACCAAAAAAGACTTATCTTAGTCTTTTATTTTCTTCCATATTTATAATCTCTATTTATGCAGAAATGCCATAGGCTGCGATATTTACGCTTTTAATGAACCTTTGTTTGTTGTATGTAAATGTTTCAGTTATCATTAGTATTATTAATACATAAAAAAAAATTCTAAAAAATGGTATGTGGTAAAAGTAAAATCTTCTAAGAAACTGAAAAAAAATACGTTTCCTTCTTAGCAGATGTAAATGTTTAATATATATATATTTTCGCGTATTGTTGTATTCATTTTGCATGAATGAACAGTTTAAAAGAAACTTGCAGTTTTCAGTTTAAACGAAAATTCCGTCATAATCATGTTTTTTTTATGTGTTTAATTCTATTTTAAGACGCCTAGTGATCTACGATTCTTTAAAAAGAATAAATTCTAATGCTTAGTTGTAGAATAACGATGACTTAAAAGTATATGTCTATTTTGCAAAAAATTTTGGACCAAGCTAAACTTTACTAATTTATGAACAGATTTTTCCACGCCGAGAAAAGGATTTTCATACGGGAAGATTCAACAGGAACTGGTTATTTAGGTCCGTGAAGACAAGGAAGAACAAAATTAGTCTCGGCTTCGTATGGAAAAAATAAGTAAGACTCGGCCCGGCCCGATACTCCAGGAAAAAAAATTAAGGCCCGAGCCCGGCCCGGCCCGAATGCCGTTAATGAAAAACGGCCCGAACACGGCCCGCGGGCCGGGCCGGGCTCGGGTTTCCTCTAATTGCAGACCTCTAATCTGGTTATAATTTAAATATTTTCACGGTATTAGGTCGATTTAGAGTTGCATACATTTAAGAATATATGAAGAAATTTGTCTATTAAAAGTTTTAAAATGATGACTCACAAATACTATTTCAAATTTTCTTCTTTATATATACATATTATTTTAATAAACATACTTAATAAATAAATTCATCAAATAAAAAACATACATAAGATATCTCTCGAAATAGGTTTTATTTTATCAAAATATAGGAGTTTTAAACTAATAATTCTCTGGATTTTTAACTCTGAAGAAATAGCATACTGTTCTTATACTACATAAAAATGAATTAAAACATGATCATAATAACACAACTTTTTTATTTTAATCATTATCAAGTGATTGTTGATTCTTCTTGTAATCCTATTATTCATCCCTTGTTTACTTTTAAAATCAAATTTGCGGCATAATTCCTTAAAGAGAGGAAAAATTTTCGATCGCGCAAAACGCCCAAATTTAAATTCTCATGGTGAAAGAGAATCACCTTTATAAATTTTTCTTTAAATAAAAGATGAAAGAAATGAAATGCTGAATTTTATATTGATAGTATATGTAACAGCAACATATCAAGTTTTATTTATAAGCTAAGTCTAATTTTAGCAGAAAAAGATTCAAAGTATCCAAAGAAGAGTTGATCTTGTCCCAAATACATTCTAGCATATCTACGTGAACGCTTGTAGTTTCAACAAGTGATACTTGTTTTGATAACATTAATGTTAGCAGCCAGAGTATGGAAAATGCGTCCTATGCATTGAAACTAAAAAGATGATTTTGATAAATATTGTATTTTAGGAACTTCCAGGGAACAGAAACTGGTCCCGATCTTTCTTGGTTGTAAATTTATATACCATTCTTTCTTAAAAAACTTTTTGCTTGAAATACACTATTATTTAGTAACTTTATAACTTATTTCTTTGAGATTTTATAAATAGTGTCAAACATGTAAGTACAATTCTCGCTATAATTCCTCAAATTCTTATACGTTCTTTGAAACTTTCTTCGGGAAATAAACCATTGTCATCACAATAAGTGTATTGTTTAAAAATTAATACAAGTTAGCCTTTTAGCATACTAAAAAAAAAGATCAAAATTTAAGATGAATCAATATGAGTAAGAAAAAAAGTGATGAAACTGTAATCATAGTATGGTTCTAGCTCTTAATTTGTCCTTTAGAGTAGGCTTCTTTAATTTTTCTGACTGAAATTCATTTCTTTCTTAAAATAAAAAAAGAAAGTCTTCATTTTATGAACTATTAAATTTGCCTCATTAAATAATAAGAATTTTTTCTAAAATTTTGGAAACTTGGCTGCCCGCGACCAGAGGTTCAGGTCATCTCCATCGTTATACAATTTCAGTATTGTTTTATCATCTTACATCTTTTTTGGTTATCATGTTCTGGCTTTGAATTAAATAATAAAAACCTATGTTAATTAATTACATAAAAAAATTATTAGCTGCAATTTACTAATACTGAAACCAGCTAATATTCAAATGCGTGTAATTCAAGTTCTAAGCAAGATAAACACAAACTAGCAGTAAAACAAGAAAGTAAACAAGAAAGAAAAATTATTTGTCCAGCATAGATTACTATGCATTTTCCAATAGATTCAGATTAATGTAACAAAACAGCACCGTTAAAAAAATCTCATTTCACCATATGGGATCGTATAACGAATTTCAAAACCAAATTTAAGCTGTTCCCATCTACAATCGAAAACTATCTGAATTTTTTAGCAGCCCTGTACATGATATAGAAATTTGTATCTATTAACAAAATGCATTCCAAAATTTAGTTCATTTAAGAGATACATATTATCAGTTGAAAATTCCCCTTCAGCCATTTCCTATAATAAGGACAATGGTACGCGAATACTTTTGTGCCGCCCTGTATATGAGGTATACATATGAGGTATAAAAGCAATATGCCAAAAACTCGTTAAATTTAAAAGCGCATGCCGAATTTTAAAACGTACTCTCCAACAATTACTACGAAAAGACAGTATTGTATCTTTTCTTTTGTGCGTCACTGTAAATTAATAAAAAATGCTATGAATGCTCTGTTTTAACACGATCTTAGTACAAATCAGTGATTTGTGTCAGTTTCAATACAATTGAAACAGCTTCATATCATTAAATTACTCTCCAAACGATTTTTCCCTATATACTAGAATGTAATCAAATTCTTTTGAGCGTCCCTATAAATGAACCATTAGTCGTACAGGCTTCATATACAATACCAAACATGTATTGGTGACCCTAAATAAGCTTGATCAATTGAATGAAAATTCAAGTATATTTACAACAGTTAGAGCGTGGACAGAATGCCAGACGGATATATTGACGGACGACCAGACAAACCAAATGCATAAGCACTTTTCAACTTTGTTTAAATGTGCTAAGAAGAAATAAAACTGGACTAAAAAGCTATGAATACAGAATTCATTTATCGATAAAAAATAAACAATAACTTTTGACAGCAAAATTCGCTTTTAAAACGCTGCGTTAGCTTAAATATGAGTGAGACAATAATTCTTATAATCTCGATTATAATCATCGATTAGATTCTTTTAGATTTTTTTTCGATTTACACAATTTTGCATGTTTTTGCTCGCAGTTGAATTTACCGAGATTGTACTTGAATTTTCGGAGATTCTATTTGCTCTGGTACTTTTTTTCTAAAACAGTATATCAAAGAAAAATTATAAAGGGATAATTTATTTTTTATTAACGAAATATCAAACCTGAGGTACCAATTTATTGAAAACCCACCATTTATCGAGGAAGAGAGACAGATTCGACGAACGTGTTCCGTTTACGTGTTTCACTGAACTTTGGTTCCCAATTAGGCTTAATTTGTTGTATTATTAGAGTATGAACAGTCAAGTTAGGTAACAAATTAAGATTCAGTCAGCCAGCAACTAAATCTGAGTACACAAACTATTGAGGACATAGTAGATTTGCTTACTCAAATAATTCTTCTTCAATAATGTATTTATCCCATATTAAAACGAGTGGTAAGTGAGATCTATCAAATTTAAAGTTCTAAAGTGTAGTTATTTTTAAATTTTAATAATATGCATAAAGTAAATATATAAATGCAAATGCAAGTCACAACTGTTCTACTGACCACTGCATGAAGATCTTCTAAAGTTCCTTGTATGTTATTTTCTACACTAATGTTATTAGAAAATTTTCTTGGATATACATTTATTTTCATACGAAATCCCAATAAGAAATCTCACATTTTTTCAAAATTTCATTTGACGTATATCATACTGCAATTATTATAAATACAAATTTGCTCTAATTTGCTCTCTAATTTGTTGGAAAATATACTAAATATGTACTAAAAGGTATTGGAAATTGTGTAAAGATTAAAAAACTCATATTTAAATTAACGCAGCAATTAAATAAAAAACTTTGGAAATAATTATTTCAAAATTACATGTTAACATTTGCAACGATATGGACATTAATAAATGTGTTACTAAATTGTTATGCACATATGAATTACTAATAAATGCGTTTTTTAAACTTTAAATTATGATCCATTAACCCGGGAAAACATGCGCTTACACAGGGTAGAAATGGTTTTAACTTTGTCACCAATAAAATCAAATTATAACCGTCATTTTATTTAGGAGGAGACAATCCTTACAAATTTTGCGATAAAATAAGTTGAAGGTTAGTTTTAAAAGATAAGTAGTTACAACTGCAAAAATCATAAGTACTCCGGGAAGGCATGAAAGTGTTCCGACCCAAATGACCGATTACAACCACTAAATTTTATTAAAAATTCTGGCATTATTTAATGACAGAATTTCTGAGAAGTTATAAACCAAAGTATACCTTTAAAATTTATTGGTAGTAATCGGTCATTTGGGTCGGAACACTTTCATGCCTGACTCCGGGTCAAAAAGACCCGGCGCGTGTACTCCCGGGATAAACATTTTGATTTTATTTATTTGCTGATTACGTGGTAAATACTTATCAAATGTGAACATTTTTATCATTTAATTGGGAGTGAAGAGAAGAACATCCCAGAGTATCAATTTTAATGGTGACGCAACATTTCTATTTCTAATTTTGAGTTTCGAATAATCTTATTGTTAATTGTTAGTTAATATTTCATAAGTTATTCAACCCTTCGGACTCCGGTGGCTCTTACACAAATTTTATTCGATTAGCACAACTTTTTTAAAAGAACTTTCCTTTAAGTACATAATTTCAAAAATTCTTGATTAAATAAGGCAAATTTTATTTTCCTTTATTACTGGTGGCAAAAACAAATTTTGGAAGGAAAAATGATATCTCCGTAGCGGAGTCAACGGAGTGCCAAATGTTAAGACCCCACACTAGGCACAGAAAAAGACCCTGATGACAATGTAAAGTCTATGGGAGCGTTTTTTTCAAATATCTCGCTCAAATTTTAATATTTTTACATGATTTTTTTGCATATGATAGCTGAGGACGATCCACAACCGGCCTAGTTTTTACTTTTTTCATTTTGGTTTCAGATTTAAAAAAAATTACTTTAAATTTCAAAACCGGTTTTAACCGGTTCTGAAATGGAGATTATCACAATGTAAAAAATATATAAGCAAAATCAAAAAATTAAAAACTAGGCCGGTTCTGGATCGTCCTCAGCTATCCTATGCAAAAAAATCATGTAAAAATATTAAAATTTGAGCGAGATATTTAAAAAGAACACTCCCATAGACTTTACATTGTCATCCGGGTCTTTTTCTGTGCCTAGTCTTGCGCCTTAATTCCAGATGCACATGCACAATTGTGTTTGATAATTTTAAAAGTCTACTATATAAAGAATAGTCATGCAATACGTAAATTATTATTCAATTTAGGTATTAATAATAGAAATTGCCTTCTAACATTGATCAGTTCAATTTAATACGGATTAAATTTCCTTAACTAATCCCTGAAATTTTCTAAAAATTTGTATTTTCAAGTTTTTTTTCTGATGTAATATGCACAAAGCATAAGTATCGTAACATTATCATATTGATGCGTTGTTTCTGATTTTTTTATACTGCATTTAATTGAAATATTTAGATCATGCTTTATTACAAAACAAACGTCTTCCAGAAGAAATTTGTGTGAAATTAAATAAATTTTTCTTTTTTCTTTCTTTAATTACAACTGAAAAAAAAACCTTATTCTGATTCTTTTTTCACCATAATTCCTTTTAAAAAACACGTTTTTCTTTGTTATTTTCATAACAACAGAAATAAAATAGATTCTGCCTTTCTGATACCTACTGATTTGAATTTTAGAAGAAAAATTGCTTTGTATTTTCTAATTGGACAAAAAATCTGCAATAAATAATCCTGTTCCGGGGTATTTATTTATTTTTAAAAAATCCGCAGATTCTATAGGCTAATAACGTTTAATAAAATTATATGCTGTTCTTTAAAATATTGACAAATTGCAGAGGTAATAATCCGATGCAATTTGAAAATGGATCTAAGCTCTATTTGTTAAAAAATAAGCATTTATGTGTTCACATTTTTCCATAATGTAGTATTCAAATTTATTGAAAAAATTATGTAATGTTAGCAGTCAAATATCGTAAAAATAAAAAAAAAGTGGTGTGTTTCAATTATTTTCAGAAGACCTCTCGACGTTAAGTGATTTTTCATAAAATGTAGTTTGAATAGCCCATCACAAGATATTTACACTAATTAGCATAAAATTGCTTATTTCATTAGAGAGAAATACATGCTTATAAAGAAATAAATTAATCACACATGTTATATTAAACTTCATATCACAAATTAGTATAATTTTTTATTATAGAAACTGCAACCAGTAAAAGATACTTTTCATTAATTTGAATTTATAAAAAAAAGCTATTAAGGAAAGTGATTTAGAGTATGTATGGATCAGAATTCTGTTTGTAGAAGTTCAAGTATTTATTAAATAACGATTGACTGCTGTATTTGATTTTTATTTGAGAATATTAAAACATAAAATTTTCTTTCTGGATAAATATTTTACGAGTCTCGAAAAGACGAAATATTGAAGTATGAATTTTTTAGAGATATCTTTTATTCCTCAGATATTATTTGTTATTGTTTCTTTTCTCTACCACTAATACATTTTCGGGTCACATTTTCTCAGATAGCAGTTTACTTTGGATACTTTTTTAGGTACTGTGCACATAAAACTTATCAATAAGACAAAAGATCTGTCTTGTATAAATTTACATATTTTTTATCTATCTTGTATAAACTTACATCTGTCTTGTATAAACAATCTGTCTTATACAAAAATCTGTATTGTATAAATTTACATATTTTTTATGATACAAATCTTCCATTAAAACATTAAAACGTTTTATGAACATAAGATTCAGTACTTTTGAATTTTTTAGATACATAATAAAGCAATTTAATTGTTTTGGTATTTATATCTAAGCTAATAAAATAATTTTATTTAATTATTTATCATAGATTATGCTTCCCCGGCGACTAGGAAAACCTACTGCACTCACAGACTGGAAAATGTTTGTCAACATTGTCCAACGAAGGTCTTGACGCACGTGAAGCTCAGATTTTCCCTTTTTTTATTGATTAACCGAAATATTAATTAACAACTATTATGAACTTCGCAAAATGTCTCACAGCGCGATTTATTAAGCAAGTAATAATAATAATAATAATAATTTAAAAAAACAGATTTGCCGAAAATCGTACTTTGTTTCGCTTTTCACGTCCCGCATGAGCTCAATGGAAATGTGGAAAAACAAAAAATATACGCTGTATTATAGTACTTCTATCTTTCTTATAGAACAATCCGTTTGTAAAAATAATAATATTAATACTTCAAAAAATATTTTCGAAGCACAGTTTTTTCCGCCCCCCCCCCATCCCATCTTTCGCAGCCCGTAAAATCTAAATTTGCTTGAAATCACAAATATAAAGCTAATTTAATTTCCTAAACGCGCTATACGATTTTAAACTTACTAATCTTAACTTATCCAAAAAAATATATTCGTAACGTCTCATCTTTTCGAAGTTCACATATGTGTATCCTCTCTGTAAATGAAAAAACGGAAATTACCAAACCAGATTGTCGTTCACTTTTCTTTCAAAAGGTGGTAACCGTAAAAAAATAATAATAATCCTTTCAAAAAATTATTTTCCTAAATGTACTCTCGCGAATTAGGTTTGATTGTTTATATTGTCCACAGGTTTATCAGTAGGCATTTTTTAAAATTAATTTTATACAATCTCGTTTGAATTTTATTACAAAATAATAGACTTTTGGCTAATGATCGAGTATAAACATATTTCCAACATTTGAAGATTTTGGAGGAAATAATCAGTTTGGAAAAAGAACAGTGTTAACATTGCACACATTTATTTAAAGCTATCAAATAAAGGAATGTTAATGGTAATGATCTAAATTTTTAATACATTAAACAACCCTATTAGCTGTTGCTCGAGTAATATTTAAGTTTGGAAATGAGGAGATTTAACTGTAAAAAAGTGAATTTTAAAATGCAAAAATGTCCCATACTATTGCAATAAAGAAAAGAAGTGAGAAGTAAAACAGTGCTTCAATTTTGCACAAATAAATAGTAATATTTTTGCACGAGGATTATAATCCTATTTCTGAAACATTATATATTTTTAACTCATAAAAATTTCAATGAATTTGGCCAATAATAATCATTTATTTAAATTAAAGATTCTGATGGTTAAAAAAGTGAGAATGAAACGTTTCTTACAAGTTATTTTACAAAATAATTTCCCAATTACTACAAAGATTTATTATATAAAAATCGGATACATATTTAACACTGATGTTGGTAACATTTAAAGATATTATCAAAGACGCTGTTGCATCGGTCTTTCATTTATGAACATGTAATCAAAACTGATCGGAGTGTACGCTGTCGAAAGCAATGTCTATCTCAACATTTCATTGCTTTGGCATATTTTCATGACTCTTTAAAGTTTTATAAATTTTGTAGAATAATAATAAAAAAAACTTAACATTCTTTCACATTACCTTATTAGATATTTACTACTTCAGCATTTACACATTGTTTATGTTTATATTATATTTAAATAAAATTTTATTAATGGAAAAACGAACATGCAGTAATAAAAAGCTTATAATTTTTTTATTCGTAATATTCTTAAATGTTTTTAAAACATATGAGACTTTTTTTTAAGTCAACAAACAAAATATATAAACGATTTTCAAGAACTTGCTCCTTTTTTAAAAAAGTTCCAATAAAAAAGGTTTGTATTATGTATGGTACAATTCGCATTTGTAGATTTTTTTTCTCAACAGTTCAGTGTTATTACAAAAAGAGTAACATGCTAATTTCATAAGGTCTACATCTCTAACATTGTTATAAGGAATAATAAATAGGCATATTCAAAAGAATATTAATCGTCCATTTTATCTGTAATACAAATGAAAGGATTTTACATCTTTAGGACACATTTACACCTTTACATAAAGATTACCCGTAAGACATGGTGACGTCACTGCAACGTCGTTGTGAAGTCACATTGTGACTTTGTGACCAGCGATTGTCGATGTGACGTCACGTGACGTCGATGTGAAGTCACAGTGACTAAAATGTGAAGTCGTTATGGCCGTTTTAGAGCTTTTTTGTGACGTCACATTGTGACCACTTTGTGACGTCACAATGTGACCAATTTGTGAAAGTGTGTCATTTGTGACTACTTTGACATTAACATTGTGACGAACTGTGAAATTTTTTTAGAAAGTCACATCTTAGTCACAATGTGACGTCACTGAGTGGTGGCATTTTCGTCACAGATGTGATGTGACCAAAGTGACTCACAGTGACGTCATTGTGACGTCACTGTGAGTCACGTTGGTCACATCACATCTGTGACGAAAATGCCACCACTCAGTGACGTCACAATGTGACTAAGATGTGACTTTCTAAAAAAAATTTCACAGTTCGTCACAATGTTAATGTCAAAGTAGTCACAAATGACACACTTTTCACAAATTGGTCACATTGTGACGTCACAAAGTGGTCACAATGTGACGTCACAAAAAAGCTCTAAAACGGCCATAACGACTTCACATTTTAGTCACTGTGACTTCACATCGACGTCACGTGACGTCACATAGACAATCGATGGTCACAAAGTCACAATGTGTCTTCACAACGACGTTGCAGTGACGTCACCATGTCTTACGGGTTCCTAGTTTGGATCACATTTCTGTCATTATGCAAAAAAACATTAAAGATCAGACCTATTTTTTCATGTCAAATCTTTTGAAACCGTAACTTTAAACAAACCTATAACAAAACCATTTTTAAAAGGTATTAAAATTTACACAATGTTTCCATGACACAAATCTCTACCTTTTGTAATATTAAAAATATTTAGAATGATTGTAGTTAAATTTTTGAAAAACGTAATAAAACAATTTGATTATCTAGTTATTTCTATATTCATAGAAAAATTAAATTCATTTTTTAAAGAAACATCCTATGCTCGTTTATTTTATAAATTCTATGTATATTACCTTTTCCAGAAAGCTACATATTTTAATTTCTTTTTATCTGTAATTATTATTATATCGATAATACCTGAATACGTTGTTTGATTGATGACATGTTAAATTAATGACAATATAAAATGATTTATCCTATTTTTCTTAAAACCAAGTTTTCTGAAGAAAACGCTACTCTACGTAATAAGTCAAATTTAGGATTTGTTCAAAGTTATTTTTTGACGAATTAATCTTTTAAAGGAAACCAAACAATAAAATAATAAGACGAAATGTAATATTTTATCTTCATTAAATTGCAAACTATAAAATATGAACTTTAAATAACTCTTTGCTTAAGAGGTGATAGATAATACAGACGTTGCGTGTTAAAAATATGCATTTTGTTTAAATTTTCTAGTATTTTCACCCTGCAGTCTCATAGCCACCGTCATGGAATATTTTCATTAATTGCCCGTTTATAAATATATTAATACTCAAAAATTATAAATATATTACAAACTTTATAAGTATATTAATACTCAAGTCTCAATCTTAATATTTAGTAGATTTATTTTATTATTTCTGCTTTAAATAGAAGAGTATTGTGATGGTTATACTATCACGCGTTTAATACGCGATGATTGTAGTCTGTAATGATTGAGTAGTATCCTCTTTTTTTTTATTTTTCTGGTACAGATTTAATATGTGGGATTAAAAAAAATTCAATGACTGTCTTTTTTCTTCTAGGACAGTATTTATTTAAAATTCATTATATTTATTATTCTGCTGTTTCTACTATGGTCCAGTTACGCATTTCAAACGAAAGTGAAGCATGGGAATAAAGTGACACATTGAAATGAATGGATCGGCTGTTAAATATTTGTCTCCTACAAAATTTTAATTCGGAGCACTACTATTTCTACTTCGTAATACCCCAAGAAATGTAGATTCTACCATTTCAAACGAAATGATACATTTGAAATTATTAGAATGACAACTAATGAAAATATTTCCTGATGATGGCTGCAGGATTGCAGTACGAAAGCACTACTAAATTTAAATAAAATGTTATTTTAAATTTGTAACATCTGCATTATTAATATAACTACACCTTCCAAGGAAACAGAGGACTCTTCAAAGTTCATATTGAAAAGTTAGGGAAACTGAATATATTAATACCTCATGAGATAGTCCTCGGTAAATTTAACATTACCTAAGAAGGTATTGTATTTAAAGAAAATTCAAAATTAATTTAAAATAACAACATGTGTCTTGTTCTTTTTTATGAGAAATTTTTAAACATTAACTGCTGTGATATGAATTGTTGCATAACTACTGTGAGTGGTATCTGAGACCTCTCGATCGAACGATGAATAAAAATAATAACTTCCCGTACACTGAATCTGTGTTAAACTTTAAAAACTGGAGTATTATAGTTAAAATTCATCTATTCGGAAGTTTCTAGCGATAGTAGTATAGGGATTTATTCGAAAAAAAATTTCAATATTTTCTATAATTAAATAGAAAATTACAAATTAAACTGTGGAAACTAATAAAAAACCAACCTATATTGTCGCTGACTGCAGTTAAGGGTTAAATATGCAAAAGATGGTATTTGAATGTCGTTGAACATAGGAAATATAAAAAAATCGTAAAGGCTCTTTTCAATATAGAAATATCTTTGAAAGATCTTCGCAAGATTTTCAAAATTTTCATTAAAAAGAAAGATTTTTATATCTTATGGTACATTAAACATTTGTAGATTTTGTTATCATTTGATCAAAACTGATCGGAGCGTACGCTGTCGAAGGCAGTTTCTATCTTGACTTTTCATTGCTTAGACATGTTTTTAATTCAAAATATAAAATGAAAACAAATCGAAGTTTATGTATCAACCCGCCGATGTATCCAGTCAAAGGCAGTGGGACCTCAGCTATGTGTTTGCATATTTTAGTTTAAAAAAATAAAATTATTCAACAGTTATTTTAGTTTTATTTAAGATTATTATGGGTTATTGCACATCTGTTCAATGAACGTTACTTATTTTTTAACTAATTTAGGAAGCTCTAATTTCGTTTGGTAAGTTAGTTTCGGAATATTATATGTAAAGAAACAAATTCTGTATAAACGATGAAAAATGATGTGTAAATTAAAAATCGGGCGCAAAAGCAAGATAAGGAGAAATGCATTAATCACGTCATTCTCACTGTCCTTTCATGTTTTTAATTTATAGTATGTTTTAAATTTACAATATAAATTTTCATTTAAGTCTGAAGCACTAAATCTTGCTGAAATATGATAATTTAAGCTTTGGATGCATTAATATAAAGTAGAAAGTATTAAAAAAGCATATATGCTCAACATCTTGTATAGATCATATAGCAAATATTAGGAAAAGTTTTCATGAAGAGAAGAAACAATTTTGTCACAAGAAAATTATCCACTTGACTACTCGAATAAAAATCGTTCTTCTATTGCCTTTCTATTGTTGTGTTTCATAAGCATTATTCAGCTTCATAAGGGTTTTATATGTTATATAGCAGTAAAAATAATATATGTACTGCTCTTTAATTGTTATTTTACAATGCAACATTCTGTGAACTTATAGTGATGAAAGGGTTAAATAAATAAAAATCTGAACATGAAATTTGTATATACCATGCGTTTAGCAAACAAGATATTTACATAAAAAATCATGGTAAGATTTGGTACATTTATCCGTTTGAGAATTTATTGATATCTTAAGTTTAACAATCGAAATAACAGCCTAGTCTTAAATGATACACTATGATTTAAATATGTAAATAGATATAAATTACTTTGTAATTTGCTTTTAACTAAACGAAAAAGCTGTATTTTTTTTTCTTTTACAAAGTTAAATACTTTATTCTAAAACAGTGAAACAACGGAGATAACACATTTAATTAATCACGAGTGCAAGTACGTAATCTTATCTAGCCATTAAGTTCTTAACCTATTTTTATCGGTCTGATTTTAGCTCCCACTTTAGCTTAATTATCTGTGAACCATGCAGAAACAAGAAACAGAAAACTCTTATGTATATTTCGGAACACGTAAAATAATAGGTAGCTAAACATATATGCGTAAAACTAGTTCTAATTTTAAATGTAGGGAATTCATTTTCTTCGGAAGAAGATTTGCATTATTAAAATAGCTGTTGTTTCAGAAAGAAAAATATGAAATGTTATCTATCAGTTTATTTTATTTTCATGAAAAAAATATTTATTTTGTGATGCTCAAATACCTGTTTAAATAAACAGCGAGTGTGCAAAATAAGAATTTGCTTTTTTCATTGAAAAACTCGACAAACCATGAGTGACATGAAAGAAGCAATTCTTTTCTACAAGACATATTTTGAAGTAAAATATAAACATATTCTGAACGATAGAAAGATGTACTAAAAACATAATGCATAAAGAATTCATATTTTAACAATGTTTCATGTGATGATTTAAAACCATTGATACTTGAATGTAAATACCAGATAATAATGTATTTGAATGTTCATTCAAATATACATGTATAGCTACTAAAATATATATTCCCCAATATTTACCAAAAATTACATAAGCATTCTTGAATTTATTCTTTAGATGTGCATTTTTTATTTATATCTTTGTTATTTTTTAAATATAATTACCCATTTAATTCGAAAAAAACAATTAAAAAATCATTAACATTTTTGGAAGGGAATGGAAAAAAGAATCACACAGGACATATCATTCACTGATTATTGGTGAGTTAAAAGTATGAAGTATAGAAAGAGATAGAGTTATAAAAATGTGTGATATGAAATTCAAACTCAACCGGACTTCAATGACACGCAGACTGTTTTAATGTAATCCGTATAATTTACAAAGGTAAAATTTTATTAAGTTACTGACTTCCGTTAGTTAAGATTAATTGATTATTTTTCTTATTATTTTGCTCATTTTCAAAATTCGGTAATCCCTCAATGGTATGTCACATCTTTACATAGAACTAAATTTTACACTTTTATGCTCAAACAATGATTATTTTTTATCAAATTGTATTCGATAGCTCATAAAATAATAATTTAGATGTTTAGGTTTATTTTTGTCGTCCGATTATCTACACTAGGGATATAGGACCAGGGGGGAGTGCCCTTCGTGGGGGTCTTTCTAAGGGAACCTAACCCACATTTACGATAATAATTTAGAAGTATTTCTAATAAAGTAACATAAAGTTAATCTCTACAGAGTCAAAGAACTTCAGTTGCTAAAATGTTGAAATAATTCCTTAATACCAGGTTTTACAAACATTATTTTTTTTTAAATAAGTAAAAAGGGCCTTTTCTTCGTGTTCGCTATAAATGTAAAATTTTATTTAAGAGTTCTAGTGTCAATGGTGTATATAGTAATTAAAATCAAGTGGTATATATATATATATATATATATATCCCACCGCCCTTCAAAGGATTAAATTTTAAATATTTTTTTTATATGTACAGCCTTAAAAAATTTAAATAGGAAAAGGCATTTTCAGAGCTAGTAAAACAACAAAAATGCATGAAATTTAAAATATCAGAACTCAGTTGTTTTGGATCGTATAACATTGAAACTTTTATAATACTTGTTAAAATGGAAATAATATATTTCTAAAGGTAACTTATACGACCGTGAGACAGTATAAAACTTTTAATTTTGCAACTTTTTTGACGTAAATGGATTTTAAAACGATACAGAATATAGAATTTGAAATTTTTTTTTTAACTAAATAAGATTGTTTGAATGTAATTATATAATATATAAAACAAAAACTTAAATAAAATACTGATATTCGCTGGTTTATTTTAATTGATATATTTTACTTTTAACTTGATTTTTTTTAAAGTACTCTGCTTTCTGAAATGTGTGTCATATCTTTAGCTATAAATACATTTGATACTTTTATGTTCAGAAAATGCTTAATTTATACTCGCTTCTGTTCGATAACGCACACAAAATTAACACCTTTTCTAATAAAACAGTGTAACAATAAACATTGATAAATTTACTAGGTTTTCAAATATTTTTTTTATCTCTACAGTCTTCGGAGGGGAGGGGGGGGGGTAAAAAGAGAAAAACGCCTTTTCAAGCTCCTAAAAGAACTCTAAATTCATAAAATTCAAGGTATAATAACTCTAATGTTTGGCCACGAAAAATGGAATTTTCATTATTTTATTTGTTAGAACATGAGGACTGTTTATTTTACAAATATAAAAGAATATCTTTGTAGCTTTTTAAAGATAACTATTTTGATGTAAATAGCTTTTCATAGGATAAAGAATAGAAATTGAAAGATTTTTGCAATTGGAATTATGCGTCTAAAATAATCAGTTTTTGAATTATCTACTGGCATACGATATTAAGAGACGTCGTGTATGTATTTATATAAATATACATAAACGCACATATTATACATATATGTTTATGTACACATGTATATGTTTATATATACATGTACATAATTCATAGCATTGTTTTAATTTTGAGAATAATGATATTTTTTACGTTATAATTTTAGAGAATAATTTTTGACCTATTATCATACTGAAAACTACTTTTGTTGAAAATTGTTTTATGTGTAACATTAATTATATTATCAAAAAATCATTTGACCAGTACCAAATGAAGATTATATTTGAACTAGAAAGTTTTTCATAATATAAAAAACAAACAAATATCACGAAGAAATCAATCAAATAGTTTAAAATAAAAATTCTAGTCTGAAGATATTTATAAATCTGGTGTAAAATCCCCTGTGAGTTTAGTGTTAATATGTTTTATTAATATAAAAACATAAAAACTCTCGGATAAAAAACTGATACTTCACTCCTGTTAATTTGGTTTTCGAGCTGGTTTCTTCAATAGTTATCGATTAAAAACTTGAAAGAATTTCCGCTGATTACTTTCCACTTGACAAAGCTTTTGCGTATGATGCTGCAAAAAGAAAAATGATCTTGAATTTCTCTAAACAATTACTCGGAAAGGTCAGAAGTACGTTCCATTTTCCTCACAAAAATGACAGATTTTTTTTTCTTCATTTGATGATAATCTCTTTAAAAAGTTAGCAGATTTTTCCATTGTTTACTCTCTTATTAAGTTGAGTGAGGATATTAAAGCATTTTATGATAGGATAGAATAAGGAAATGGAGAGAGAGGAGTAATTAGGTAGAATATATTCCACATGTCACCCGATGCAAAAAATAAATTTTAAAAATAAGGATATTTTCTACATTACAACTTTAGAGAACAATTTTTGACCCATTATCATACTGAAAACTATTTTTATTGAAAATTGTTTTTATATTTAATATAAAATATATTATCAAAAGGTCATTTACCATTACCAAATGAAAAAATTCCATTTGAACTAGAAAGTTTTTTTTTTATAATATAAAAAACAAACACAAATCACAAAGAAATAGATCAAATAGTTTAAAACAAAAATCTTATGTGGAAATATTTATAAGATTTTAGTAAAATACCCTGTGTGTTTAGTGTTAATATGGTTTATTAATATAAAAACATTAAAACTCTCGAATTAAAAACAGATATTTATTTCCTTTTAATTTGGTTTGCGAGCTGGCTTGTTCAATAGTTATCGATTAAAAACTTAAAAGAATTTCCGCTGATTTTTTTCTACTTGACAAACCTTTTGCGTATGATGCTGCAGAAAGAAAAATGATCTTGAATTTCTCTAAATAAGTACTCGGAAAGGTCAGAAGTACGTTCTATTTTCCTCACAAAAATGACATATTTTTTTTCTTCATTTGATGATTATCTTTTTTAAAAAGTTAACAGATTTTTCCATTGTTTACTCTCTTATTAAGTTGAGTGAAGATATTAAAGTATTTTATGATAAGATAGATAGGTAGAATATATTCAGCTTGTCATCCGATGCTAAAAACAAATTTTTAATGTCGGCGTTTTTATGTATTTTATCAGAAATTAGTTCTTATATGTTTTTAAAAATATATACATACTATGTATTTATGGTTTAAAAAATGCAAAATTAAAAACTACTCTTTCAGACAAAGAGGCTGCAGCACAGATAATCACCTCATTGAGTTCACGGGTGAAAATCTACGATTAGTTAAATCTCGAATCGCATATTAAAACGCAGTCGGTCTGCCAACTCACATTATGGTGGAAAACTCCTAAAACGCCAATTTTAGTGGTTGGCTGGAAGGTTTACCATTGTGCTTTCCTCGACCTAAAAGTATAGTCATGGCCTTTTCATAAGATAAGGAACAGAATTTGAGACACTTCTGCAATTGGAACTATCCATCTAAGACAACCAGTTTCGCAATTATCTACTGTCCAACGATATAAAGAGACGTTCTGTATATATACAGGATGAGTCATAAATATCGAGACAATAGGCTATCTCCTTAAATATTGTCCCTAGACCCATACTTCCAATTGCAAAGTTTCATTAAAAAAAGGTAAATTTTTTAATAAGATAAGTTGCAACTCCATGGGGGGTCTATTTAAAAAAATACGAAAATTAAATTTTTATACGGCCCCCAGAAGATACAACTTCCAATTAAAAAAATTTCGCTTATCCATTCCTGAACTAAACATCATCTTGATATCTTCACAACTCGGAAAGTTATGACAATTTTAATAAATCGTGAGGTTTCAAGGGATCAGACACAAATTGAAATGCGCGTAATTGAAGAAAGAATGTTGCTGTAAGGTGTCCAGGAAACATTTATTTTATTTATTTGTTTATAGAGTTAGAATTTTGAATGTTTTGTGATGATTAACCACATAATTTGTAAGCATTATCACATCATAAGAGTTAATAATTTTTTTTCAAAAAATTTAGAGTAAATTAAAATTGTTATAACTGAAAATATTATTTGTCGTGTTGAATTTTTTTTCTTTTGATTAAATAAAATTGTCTAATTTTCAATTTTGATTCAGCATTTTAAATAATATTTAAAAAAAAATAAAAGTATTTAAAATAGCAATATAAAAAAAGATTCAATTTTTTGTAAACAAATCAATTTTTAAAAGTAAATTTTCTGAGGTGAAAACTTCTTTCGGCGCGTTGGACATTTTTTTGAGATGTTAAAAAAACTATTGAACTCGCTGGACTGCTACCGTAACCGACGTTTATTGACTTATGTCAGTTTAAAAATGAGAAATATTGAAATAAAAACATCTGATGCAGAAAAGTGCCTTTAGTTTTAAACAAAGATGGTCTCCTAACGTTTAAACACTTATTAAAAGTTTCTAAGTGATTTCAGGTTTTGTTTAAGTTTTGCCATTCTCGCCTTCTTTAATTACTATTTAAATGCGTCAGTTGATTTAAACCCCATTTTTTTATCACGTCGATTTCAAATTTTTTCATTGTTTTGGCACTGTCAACTTCATATTTTTCTTGTTAAAATTGCTATTACACGATGCGTAAAAGGTGCCTCTAATTACAGGCCTCCAAACTGGTAAACGGTAGGGGCTGGATTCGAACCCAATCGAGACCGTCGGCCCAACCGTTCGAAGTTTTCCGTGGTTTTCTTCGAACCCTGTAATTCCTTGCATAAATATGGGTTAGTTTCCCTTAGAAAGACCCTCGCGGAGGACACCCCTCCCCTCAGGGCCTATATTCCTACTGTAGATAATTGGCCGGCATAAACAATAAAAAAAATTACGCGCAATGCGTACAATTACGCGCAACACATTGTTAAACACTTTAAGGTGAAATTATTCAATTGAATTTCTTAAAAGATGTTATGTTCGAACGCATTAAACCTTGATCAATTAAATACGCTTATAACGGAATATTAGAGGGAGCTTAGCATAAAAAATACGCAGCTGAAACGTTATATTCTTAGACTTTAACATTCGAATATATGTATGCAGTGAAACCTCCAAATAAAGGACACTCCGAATAAGGGACACCTCTATTTAAGGGACAAAACGTCCGGTCCCTGTCCCTTGGTATAGGACGTGTAATGTATTTACCTCTGAATAAGGGACGCTCGATTTAAGGGACACTTGAAACTGAGATTAAAAGGACTGGTTTTTGCATTTCAGATAATAATGTAGTTTGTGATGAAAATGAAAATAAAGATTTTGTGAACTTATAAAACAGACAGACAGTCATATAGATACAGAGACGCACAACACAATTAATGAGCGTTTGTTCACCCCACAATTCTGATTTGACATCAGTGCATTTATCCCCATTGAAATTAATGCTGAAAATTATGAGAATGATTCTAAAAGCGGAGAATAAAAGAAAATTGTGAAATAAAGAACTTTACAGATGATTTTAGGCTGGTCTCAAATCCAAAAAAGGCAACTTAGACGTGAATTTTAATTTATTTTTATTCGGAAATACCTGAAACTAGCAGGTGTTGTTGTTCAGAAAATATGTAATCGAGCTGTTTTTTTTTATTTTTTGCAAATGCAATAGATCTTTCAAAAATTAGTATCAAAGTGGGCGTTTTGAAACGAATTTTCACGCAAAATGAGAGTAACTACTCAAGAAAGGGTAAATACCATCTTTATCACGTGATCAAAATCGCTTATAACTCAATAGTTAATTTATTTATCAAAAAATTAAGCACGCAGTGCAATTTAAAATCGCTTCCATAGTTCAGCGTTCTAATTTCATACCTTTCCATTAAAAAATGAATTTGTAATCATGACAAAATATTTTCTGCTTACTGAGTAGAGCAATTGAGAGATTTGCTACCTTAAAAAATGCAAAGAAGTTCAATACTTCCTTTTCATTTTGTAAATACTACTTCTAATGAAGAACTAAAATTTAGAAGTATGGTAAATGAACACTTGAAAGGTTTGTAGTCAAAAAATTGAAATTTTCAAAACAATCCTTTTTGATTGATTACTTCAAGTAAAATTCTTTTAAATGTTTTCATACTTTTTAATGTACACTGTTTGCATAAAAAATACAAATCAATAATTCTACAAATCATTTAATGATTTTGTAATCAATTGAAAATTTTAATTAATAATTAATTCTGTCTTCATTTTGTGTCTGATTAACGTAATTTATAACTCCGGATACATTTAAATTTCAGCTTTAACACTTTGTTATTTTTATATTCTTCTGAATGATAAATTAAAAATAACATAAAAAACTCCGAATAAGGGACACCTCTATTTAAGGGACAAAAGTTCCGTTCCCATAGGTGTCCCTTATTTAGAGGTTTCACTGTATTTTTTTAAATGCCGTTTGGAATAAATAAACTACTCGGATGTAGCAATCTGGGACTCTAAAGATACGAAATTCCATGCATTAGTACTTGATATCACTGAAATCGAGTAAATTATACAAAATTCAGTATAACACCCGAAAGACGATTGATACAAAAACGTAAACAAAACCAATTCATGTCAAGAAGTAAATGAATCTGACTTCTTATGAAAATCCCTCCATTAGTTCTTATGATAGAGCTATTGCAAAAATCGTAACAAATGCAGTGTTGCAGTGCCACACGTGCATCTATAGACAACAAAATATAAAAAAACATCAATTCATGTCAAGGACTAACTGAATCTGAAGTTTGATGATATTCCCTGCATTAATTCTGGAGATACAGCTATTGCGGAAATCGCACAAAAGCCTGTACAGTAGGGCCACCTGTTAAGCGATTCACACCAAAAAATTATTCAGCTCCAATTTATATCAAGGACTAAGTAAATATAATTTTTTATTAAATTCCGTGGATTAGTTCTTGAGGTAAGGCGCTCACAAAATTTATGTCACATACAGAGATACAGAGTAGTGACTCACAGACAGACATTTTGTAAAAACTTGTTTTTGGTAGCTGTGAGCCCTAAAACGTGTGAATCCGTCGAAAACCGGAATTCAAAATTTTCATGAATCTAATATTTTCCTCTTGTAAAGATAGAAAAAAGTATAAATAGGTTTAAAACCACATGAATTTTGAAGCTGAATAGTAAAAAGTAGATTTTTGAAAATATTTCTGTGTAATTTATTAAAATATGTTTTCAATGATTCTGTTAATAGAAGTGTCATTATCGATTTTACTATTTTTACTAAACTTATTGCCTGCGGCAATAAGTTTTAGACACATTTGATGAGAGTTTAATTAATATCACTTAATTTAATAACACTTTTAATAGTGTTTAATAAGACCGTCCGGCCAATGGGTCGTGCCAGTTACGAGCCTGGCGCCAATCTCGAGATATTGCAGACATCTAGCATATTTCAAGGACGTTTAAAGCAAAAACCTATACGCTTTTATTTTATATCCAAAAGTTAAAGTATTTTCTTGGATCGATATTTAGTAATGCGTAAATTTATGATCGATCCCTAAATTGTATTTCAAATGAACTGATATCGTTGCGCTCAGAGGTATGCTTAAGTGGTGTAAGTCACGAATTTTGGAAAATTTTGGATTTTAATATCTTTTAGGGATTTGTAGATATAGAGATGATTTTTTTTTTGTTCAATTCAGGAATGGGTAAGGAAAATTTTTCTAATCGGAAGTTTTATCCTTTGGGGGCCGAATAAAAATTTAATTTTCGCTTTTAAAATAGAACCCCCATGGAGTTGCAACTTATCTTATTAAAAAATTTACCTTTTTTTATGAAACTTTGCAATTGGAAGTATGGGTCTAAGGGCAATATTTAAGGAGATAGCCTTTTGTTTCGATGTTTATGACTCGCCCTGTATATCTAAATACACACACATACTAAATACACACATATATCTAAATACACACATATATATATATATATATATGTTTATATTTATGTGTGTGTGCGCGTGTGAACATTATTCATAGCATTCTTTTAATTTTAAGAAAAGAGATATTTTTTACATTACAATTTTAGAGAATATTTTGTCACCTACTATCATTTTTATAACTACTTTTCTTAAAAATTGTTTTTATGTTTAACATTAGATATACTATCAAAAGACCATTTAACCAGTACCAAATGAAAGAAGTTCTATTTAAACAAGAAAGTGCTTCATAATATAATATATATATATATGAATAAACAAATTAAATAGCTTAAAATAAAAAGAAGATATTTATAAAACTCGAGTAAAATCCCCTGTGTGTTTAATGTTAATATGTTTTATTAATATAAAAACATAAAAACTCCCGGATAAAAAACTGATACTTCATTCCTGTTAATTTGGTTTTCGAGCTGGCTTGTTCAATAGTTATCGATTAAAAACTTGAAAGAATTTCCGCTGATTATTTTCCACTTGACAAAGCTTTTGCGTATGATGCTGCAGAAAGAAAAATGATCTTGAATTTCTCTAAACAATTCCTCGGAAAGGTCAGAAGTACGTTCCATTTTCCTCACAAAACTGACATATTTTTTTTCTTCATTTGATGATAATCTTTTTTAAAAGTTAGCAGATTTTTCCATTGTTTACTCTCTTATTAAGTTGAGTGAAGACATTAAAGTATTTTATGATAGGGATAGAATAAGGAAATTGAGAGAGAGGAGTAATTAGGTAAAATATATCCCACTTCTCACGGGATGCTAAAAACAAATTTTAAACGCATGCAGTTTTATGTATTTTATTAGAAATTAGTATATATTTTTATAAATATATGTAAAATATTTTTTATAATTATATAATTTTTATAATTATATATACATATTTGTATTTTTATATTATTTTTATAAATATATGTATTTATGGTATAAAAAATGTAAAATTAAAAGCTACTGTTTTAGACTGGGAGGCGGCAGCACAGATAATCAGCTTATTGAGTTCACGGATGAAAATCAAGAATTAGTTAAATCTTGAATCTGATATTAAAGCGCAATTGATCTGCTAAGTCATATCTTACTGAAAAATTCCTAAAGAGCCGATTTTATCGGTTGTCTCGTAGGTTTATTTTAGTGCTTTCTTGCTTTTAAAAATAAACTTTTTTACCAAAAATAGAACCGACTTCTAAAACTACTGCAAAGTAAAAATTAATTTCTTTACAGAATAGTTAATAAGAAATTAAACAAAGAGCATTGTATTTACCATAAGTTTTGTTAGATTTATGTACATTAAATTGATTTTTTGGAGTCGGTGCCAGCCAACCCAAGTTCAAAATTAAAGCTAAGTTTCTAATATTGAATAATTACATTTAACTTGGGTTGGCTGGCACCGACCCCAAAAAATAAATTTAATGTACATAAATCTAACAAAACGCATCGTAAATACAAGGCCCTTTGTTTAATTTCTTATTAACTATTCTGTAAAAATATTATTTTTTACTTTGCAGTAGTTTTAGAAGTCGGTTCTATTTTTGATAAAAATGTTTATTTTTCACTTTTTAGTTTTTTTTTTTTATTATTATTAGCTTATGATTGAGAAAACAGTTACAACAATCAATATTAATTTGCGAGAAAACACTAATTTTATTAGTTTTTCCTTAGTTACTAAAAAAGTACTGAACCAATTTTAATGAAACGGAATTGGTACCAATTCGAGAGCAACCTCTTTCAATAAATCAAATCCATATAAATCGGATGGATAGTTTTGGAGTAATCTCGGTGAACATATATAAAAAAATAGATACGCGTCAAAATGTTAGAACCCCTCCTCGTTTTTCGAAGTCGGTTAATAATTATTAGTATTTAATTGGTAAAATATACGTATAA
This sequence comes from Maratus speculifer, assembly GCA_964019185.1. NCBI lineage: Eukaryota > Metazoa > Arthropoda > Arachnida > Araneae > Salticidae > Maratus > Maratus speculifer. Next base: position 130,278,997 of record OZ025299.1, on the reverse strand, counting down.
AAATTATAATAGGGAAAAAAATACTGTACACACGTATGTCATGAGTGGGGTTCGAACCCACGCTTTTATGCGAGAACCCGAGTTTAAATCAGACGCCTTACACCGCTCGGCCATCCTGAGTGTATTCTGTTCGGCGAACTTATTCAACGTCCATGTTACTTTTAATTTGCGAGAAATCATTAATTTGATTAGTTTTTCCCTAATTACTAAAAAGTGTTAAACCAATTCGAGTGATACCAATTCGAGAGTAACCTCTTTCATTTAACACAAATACTAGTTTAATCGGTTGGATAGTTTCGGTGTAATTGGTGAACATACATAAGAAAAAAAATACATACGCGTCGAACTGATGATAGCCTCTTCTCCTTTTTTATGCCGGTTAAAAAAAATTATAATACGGAAAAAATGCTGTATAAATGCTCTACGTATGTCAGCAGTGGGGCTCGAACCCAAGATCTCTTTCTAGAACCACAGCTTAAATCTGATGCCTTAGACCGCTCAGCTATCCTGACTGCAATCTAATTGGCGAACTTATTCAACGTTATGTTACTTTTCGCAAGTCTATTATTTTAGTACTTTTCACTGATAAAAATATCGCTGATACTCTGTGCTAATGGTTAAATACAAAATATTCTTAATAACTTAATTAGTATTTAATTTGTAAAATATATATGTAAAAATTATAATACAGAGAAGGTTATTTTATACATGAACATTAGGAGTGGGGCTCGAACCCACCATTTCTTTCGAGAACCGGAGCTTAAACCTGGTGCCTTAGACCGCTCGGCCATTCTGTCTGTACTACGTTCATCGAACTTATTCAACACTTTTAATTAGCGAAAAATCCCTAATTTTATTAGTTTTTACCTAATTATTAAAAAGTACTGAACCAATTTTAATGAAACGGAAACGGTACCAATTCGAAAGCATTCTCTTTCATTTAAAACAAAAATAACAGAAATCAGTTGCACAGTTTTGGAGTAATTGGTGAATATACATAAAAAAAACATACATACGCGTTGAATTGATAACCTCCTCTCCTTTCTTGAAGTCGGTTAAAAATATGGAAACATGGGGGATTGGGTGAGGAAAGCATAATGGTAATCCGATGAATCAACCACTAAAATTGAGGTTTTAGATGTCTTTCACCAAGATATGACTTGGCAGACCGATTGTGTTTTAATATACGAATAGAGTTTTAACTAATCCTAGATTTTCGTCCGTGAATATTTGACTTAAATTTTTTTCAATGTATTTTTTGAGAATTGGTGGATTATTTACTTGTTAAAAGCTTCCAAATTTGTGACAGCGTTCATTTAGATTAATACTTATTAAATGAATGTTTTAAGGGGTTTGTAGTGTTAGATCTATATTTTTGAACCTAATTTACCCAAAGCCTAAATAATTATTATATATATATATATATATTAGAAAACTATTTTGGTTGGAGAAGACAAATGAACAAGCATTTGTATCATTATTTTGGCTTCGGAACTGAAAAGGATAATAGTACTGTATATAAAGATTAAAACAAAAACAGTATTATTTGAGTTATACGAGCCTGTTATTCATCTTTCGATTGATTGGTATGAAAATCAGCTCACAGTTGTTATCTGAAAATTTGTGTCACAGTTAATATCTATCCTAGGATATGAAAATAACATTCAAAATTTAAAAATGTAATTTAGTTTAGGAAATTAATTTCGAATAGTGCATTAATTTTTGTATTTGTTTTTATAAATTTTTAATGGTAGCCTTTTAATTATATCATTACTGTGGGGTGAAAAATTAAGAAAATAAAAAAATTGATTACTTTGCACTTTTGTGGCGGTTTTCCGATTAAAAGTAAAAGTAAAAGAAAAAAAAAGTTTTCATTTTTTCGTCCCCTGCTATCTGTGATTATCACTTGCTATCCGTGTATTATAGCACATTATATTATTTTCAATAAGCAAATATGTTGAGAAATGAGATTAATAAATGCTGTCTAAATTGAAACTAATTTTGTACATGCGTACAAATTCTGACTTAGTATTCAGCATATATACATAACACATAACAGATTTTTGTTATTATACAAATACATAATAATTATATTTCATTAGTTATTTTTATTTGGTAAAATATATGATGCATTTATTTAATTTCTAACAAGTTTTTTTTTCTCTTTCAGGATTATTCCAAAGGCCAGGTGGTCAAACTTCTTTTGACACAGACTACAGATTCAAAATTTTCTTCTACGAAAGAATGCTTATGTGATGTACATAATGTCAACGTATGTAGACTGTAAAAACTGCTTACTTCAGTACACTACACATATTTGTAAATTATATGCCACATTCAAGACCTCAAACTCCTTTCCTCAAAAAAAAAAAAAACAAGCAAAAAAGTTGTCTAGCATATTTTTCAGTTGATTTTGTATCATGTTTGCATGCTCCATTGTGTAACTTTGATGTAGTGTTCAAAAAAAAATAATGATAAAGCATTAGTGTAAACATAAAAAAGAAAGAAAACAAGACCGTTATTATGTTTATGTATATATTTAGAAAATTTTGAAATGGGTGATAAAATAACGGGGATAATATTTGTGGGTTTCTGTGCCTACTAAATGTGATATTTTAATTGTGCACCTACTTACTCTGTTAAAAAAGACGAGAATAGAAACTCTTTTGCTTTTACTACATCTTCTTGAATGTAAACCAGTAGCATGATCTCTAAAAATTTTGTATATTTTGTCTTGTATAGTGTTTGTAATGTCGTTGAGGACTGAAAAAAAGATATGAATAAACATTTAGATGTATATATTGCATAGTATTTAATTTGTTTTCAGAAAGATAACTTAAAACAATTGCCTCGGCATGCTCAAAATCAACAAAAGTGTTATTAAAAAGTGATTACCCGTCATTCAATATATATATATATATATATATATATATATATATATATATATATATATATATATATATATACTTCATTGAACTATCTCATGGATATACCACCAAATGGGATAGCAATGTACCATCGATATTAGTTTCATAAAAGTGCAACCTATTGACCAGTGTGTAATTTGACGGTTCCTTTTTATAACTGGTGAGTCAGTATCTTGCTGTTGACTTGAAACCGCACGCTGATCAATAGGTTTCGCTTTCATACACTAGACTCGGCTGAACCATTCTCACCACATATTAGGCAGTGGGGCCACAGGCATTATCGTTCAACTCCTTTGTAACATTTTCGGGGCAACTTAATTCCTGCATAACTGTTAAAATTACCTTTAAAACTTTAGAAATTACAAAAGTTCTGGATCCAAAATTTGCACATTAAATAATAATTAAAATAGAAACATATAACTGTTTTTTTAACCTCTTCAGACCTGAGGTACACAAATGTGTACCTACATTCTTTTCCTCATAAAAACTAAACTCTTGGAATTTTTTACTCTACTTCTATACAGTTGAATGTTTTTTGCTTTAAAACAAAACCAATAAGTGTCAGCACTGATGAATATTACCTCAAAAAATAAATAATATTTTCATCTGAGTTTCGAAAATACCTTCAACACATTGTGGCCAAGAAAATAAGAAATATTCATGATTATTTAATTTAAATGCTTTACAATAAAAAATTTTGAGGATTTGCCGATTATTTACTTGTTTAAAGACCTTAATTTTGTTATTGCGTAAATTTATATTACTCATGGTTAAACCGATGTTTTAAGGGGATTAGTATTTTTATATCCATATTTGTAAACCTAAATTACTAGTCCCCTAAAGTATGGATTTCATAAAAAATGACTCTTTTTGTCATCTATGGCGTCATTTCAATTATACAAAAGCAATAAATATTTATTTGTAGATTTATTTTATGCTCAGGTCTGAAGAGGTTAATATATTTTGTAAAGCTATCTGTGATTGGTGCGTTTTTACCAAAAGAGCCAAAAAGACAGGTCTTTCAGGCGTTTCACGTCACTTTTATCATAATGTAAACAAACTATTTACTTGATTTCAAAATAATAACTGCATGAATTTATATTTATGTAAATTTCATTGGGTTATATGAAATGTTAGGCATTAATATACGTTAAATACAGGATGTCCCAGAACTTCGTGTACAAACTTTGAGGAGTGGTAGAGAACATCGTTTGGAACCACAATTACACAGGAACGCATGGGTGGAAACGTCATCCACACTTGTTAACCTTTTCACAGACAATGGTAACGTCTACGAAACTACAAAATTTGTAAGCCGGGAGATCTCGCTACACGAGATTTACTCTCACCATCATATCTTTTTTAAGACTCTTATTTAAACCCCTTTTCCCTTTATTTAAAATTTCAAAATGTTATTTTAATTATTTACCTGTTTTTGCGAATAAAAGTATTAAGGCAAAAAAAGGTGATATTAAACGAATGTAAAGTAATGAAAATCAATTGAGCATTGTGAGAGAAATTCTCACTAGCGAGTTCCCCCGGGTTAATGCAAAATGAACATTGATGCCAAAATTTTAATGTAATTTTTCTAATTATTATGTATGGGTCATTCCATGTCAACTGGCCTAGAGGCTCCCACTCGACCCCCTTCAATTTTTATGAAATTCATACAGAATATACATGTGGGTATATGATGAACATTTGGAAACTGTTTAGTGCAAAAAATTGTATAGTTGGAGCACCAGGGGTCCATTTGTACCAATCACTATTTCATGGTTGTAGAAAAAACGGCCAAATCATGAAGTTTGGAATCATATTGCTCTTGATATATGATACCTTACTTATTGAAAATAGGTGATCTAGTACAACTTTTTGTGCTAAAAAATGTAATTGCAGTATTAAAAATCACAAATCAAAACTATCGTAAATACTAGGCCTCAAAGTAGGCCGTACGGCCAATCTGGTTGAATTTTATCCTTACTTTAACATGCTGTAACTACTGCAAATATTATTTTAAAATTTTTTCGCTTTACAAACTAATTACCTATGGATATATCGTAAAGCCGCTATAGTTGTGTTTTGATTGCTTAAATATTCATTAAATTATTGATGTTCAAAATCTAATAAAAAATTAAAATCGTCGATTTTGTCCCATATTCAAAAGCGTATATCTTAAAAGGGACACTTCTGATTTGGTTACAATTAGTACCACTGGAAAGAGCATATCTTAATTTATAAAAAAAACTTTATTTCATTTTGGGCCTTTTTGATACAGAAGTAAAATAATAAAATTCAAAAACCTGTTGTACGAGATAATCCAGATACATACAAGAAAGGTATATATTACGACAGGGTCTTTCCACATATTTCGCGCCATTCTTTTTTATTACAACGATTAATGCATATAATAATTATCACTTTTCCTGGTCACAGTTACTTCCCCTTTACCATTATGAATGATTTGTAACGGCATTGCCAATGAGTTATATCCAATAACCAGGCAAGACTAGCTCCTGGTTGGGTATTGCATGTTTTAAATTTTGAAAGCGGGTACCTAACAGGATCCATAGATTATTATAGACTAAATGTTTTGATTATTTCAAGTTCCCATTATGTTGATTCCTGATCCCCAATCTATAAAAACGTTACTCATTGGTTCAGTTTGTCAAATTTCTTATTGATTGCGATTGAAACAGCTTTCGGTAAATTTTATTGCTGACTAATTTTTGTTTTTATTGGAAATGGAACAATAATTATATGCTCTTCCGGAATCCAACAGAGGTCTTGTCTAACAAGGGGTAATAAAATGTTTTCGAAGGTCCATGAGGGTGCATACAATTTATTAAGACATCGTTGCTGAGATTTTCAATATTAATTCTTCAATAAAATCTTCAATTGTCATCTGCTTCGTTTCTAACGTGTCATGATCTGTGTGAACCCATTGTTTAAATTCAATGGCGTTTTCTGGATCACTATCTTCGAAAATACTTTCCAAAAATTTTTTTAAATCATCTGTTCCAGGACATTCTTCGCAGAGATGAAGATAATCTTTAGAATTCAAGTCACAAGCTGTGTTACTTATAAGGAATTTATAATCTACATCAGTTGGGCAGCTTGCTAGCATCAACTTCACATTTTGATGCATTTTACACACAGATTGGGAATGTGAACCTGCTACAACGACAGTCACACACCATTTTGGTTTTAACTCGCAAAATATAGAGAATCCGATTTCCGGTCCATTACTACTTCGATAGACTGCAAACATTTGTTTGAAATTGCTTAGTGATAGATGCTTCTGCATCTGAACTTTCCTTCCATCTATCTGAGCAGAAATGAAGTCTTTTATTCCTGGACATATTAAATTAACCCTTTCCGGCGCAGTGTTGACACTCCGGCAAAACCTAATTTTAAGTCCAAAATTACAAACGGCACCAATAATATTTTAGTAAAATTTTGATTTTACAATGACAGCTTAAATCAGGGAGTTCTTAATTTCTAAAAAAGTCTTTTGTAAATTCCGGTGTCAGTCAACAATTTCCTATTTTACGAACAGAATTTGTCTGCGCCGGAAAGGGTTAAATTCTTCATCTTGAAAAAAATTTACCGTAATTTCGGGTAAGCCGCGGATCAAACAATTCTTTTTGGACCCAGAAATTTTATTTAGTGATTGAAGACAAATATTTACGGCGATCTAACTAGTTATATTTGTTTCTTAAAAAATTCTGGGTCAAAAAAAATTGTTTGATTAGCGGCTTATACACCCGAAATTACGGTAAAACTCTTTCTTTTATGTTTTCTGGCAACTTCTTATCAAACTAACTTGCTCTAGGTAAAGCCAATATCCCGATGTCTGCTTTTAATTTTCGCGCTGCTTTTACCATTCTTTCTGAAACTTCAAACTCTTCCATAACTTCTTTTATTGTCCAACTTTGAGGTGCCATTGTTAATATTTGTATTTGTTCTGAACGTTTCGACAACTGTAACTTCTCCTTCAATTCTTTAATAAGCTGTTTGTAATCTAAACAGTCTAGGCATTGGTTGCATGTAGTAGGTTGTCTTAATTTACATGGATCTATACCAGCAACAATAGCTATTTTCTTTGGAATCACATCTTCAGTTTCACTTATCTTTCGCTTTGCATAGCTTTTAATATCTCTTGTTTATGTTTGTTGAAATTTTAAAGGCGATAAATCAGTACCTGTTAGAGTTTTGTTCAACGTTTCTTTTACATCTATTTCATTTTGCTCCAATTCGCTTGAAGAAGAGGATCATATTGCTCTTGTTTCTTCGAATTCTTTTCTGCATGATCTACATTTTTTTTTTTGGTCTGGTTTGACATTTTTCTTAGTTTCTTAGTTTCTTAGTCTGTCAAATGATTAGAACTTTCTAAATTGATGGACTCCAAAGATTTTCGTACGCAATGATTGTCTTTAGTGAAATGATTACAGCATGTTCGCTGAAGAAACTCAAATTTATGCAAAAGCAATGTTCGTGATGAAAGCATATTTGAGAATTTTCTTCAAGATGCAATAAACTTCGGAGATTAATTAACTCCTGTTCTTCAGAGGAAAATTCTTTAAAAAGCTTAAAACCTTTTTGTGCACAATAAGTCGTCAAATGGCACTGAGAATTATCAGCACAGCCAATGCTGCATTGACTCTGATCATAATCATGAGAATCCATAGAGCTAAAATCTTGATACAGAATATTTTAACAGTAATTAAAAGCATAAACTGAAATAGAAAAGGAATGTTTTTGTATAAATCTTGTTAAACATGCAATACCAAACCAGGAGGTAGTCTTGCCTGGTTATTGGATAAACCTCATTGGCAATGCGGTTACAAATCACTCATAATGGTAAAGGGGAAGTAACTGTGACCAGAAAAATTGATAATTATTATATGCATTTATCGTTCTAATAAAAAAGAATGGTTCAAAATATGTTGAAAGGCCCTGTCGTAATATATACTTTTCTTGTATGTATCTGGATTATCTCGTACAACAGGTTTTTGAATTTTATTATTTTACTTCTGTATCAAAGAGGCCCAAAATGAAATAAAGTTTTTTTATAAATTAAGACATGCTCTTTCCAGTGGTACTAATTGTAACCAAATCAGAAGTGTCCCTTTTGAGATATACGCTTCTGAATATGGGACAAAATCGACGATTTTAATTTTTTTTTAGAATTTGAACATCAATAATTTAATGAATATTTAAGCAATCAAAAAACAACTACAGCGACTTTACGATATATCCATAGGTAATTAGTTTGTAAAGCGAGAAATTTTTTAAAATAATTTTTGCAGTAGTTACAGCATGTTAAAGTAAGGGTAAAATTCAACCAGATTGGCCGTACGGCCTACTTTGAGGCCTAGTATTTACGATAGTTTTGATTTGTGATTTTTAATACTGCAATTACATTTTTTAGCACAAAAAGTTGTACTAGATCACCTATTTTCAATAAGTAAAGTTTCATATATCATGAGCAATATGATGCCAAACTTCATGATTTGGCCTTTTCTTCTACAAGCATGAAATAGTGATTGGTACATATGGACCCCTGGTTCTCCAACTATACAACTTTTTGCCCTAAACAGTTTCTAAATGTTCATCATATTCCTACATGTATATTCTGTATCAATTTCATAAAAATCGAAGGGGGTCGAGCGGGAACCATGCCAAAATTTAGGACACTTGACATGGAATGACCCGTATATGAAATGCCATTTTTTTTTCTTCGCAAATACGTTTTTCTGCGATTTCTGAGGTCAATCTTATTTTTCCACATTTTAACAATTTCTAATAGCTACTAAGATACTTGATTTTAAAGAAACATAATTTTAAATTTAATCTAAAATTAAATATTTTCTTGTACATTTTTCTGAGTAATAAAGCGTTCTACACTGCTTTCCGCATTGTGTCATAACTGTGTCTTTGTGTTTCTTTGAGTTTTCACGGCCAAAGCACTTCCATTGCTAAATTGTGGAAAAATATGAATGACATCAGAAATTACTGAAAAATGTATTTGCAAAGGAGAAAAGCCAGACATTTTACATACATAATAAATGGAAAAATCATATTAAAATTGTGGTGTCAGTGTCCATTTTGTATTAAAAAATTTGTAGCTTCATACACAAACCTCTGTCTGTGAAAGGGTTTACAAGACGTTTCCGCCCATGCTTTCCTATGTAATTGTGGTTCCAAACGATGTTCTCTACCACCCCTCAAAGTTTGAACACGAAATTCTGGGACATAAATCTTCTGGGACATCTGCGAAGTAAATATTCCACAATTGTTAGGATTTGTTTTTTCCCTTTTTTTAAATTTGAAATTTCTAATATCGTCGACACAATTTTTTTTTCTTCGGCGCCATCTAGTGAGTAATATTAAAAGTGAAATAGAATGATAGAATATTTTGAATTACCTTAAAAATGAAGATTTATTTTTGTTAATTTTTTTGTGGATGTATACAAAGTTAAGACATATTTCTAAACTAAAAGAAGTTATTCATGGCAGTAAATTCAACTTATTTCATAATAGGTGTAGAAGAAAATAATGTAGTTTTTTTGCCAATTTTGAATCATTTATGAGTGTAATAAATATATTTATATTTAGTGAAATCGTTTTAAACTTAACAATTATAAACAAATACATACATGCATACAAAAACAGAATGTAAGAGAAAATAAAATTTATATATTTCACGGGTGAGCCGAATACTTTTTTTTTTAAATTTTTGACTTATGTATTTTCTCTGAAGAGTAATTCTACTTTTAAAACTATTTCTAAAATAATGCACGCACACACACATATATATGGATAAATAATTAAAATACATGTTAAGAAGTAACTGCTTGTATTGTATGTCTCTTAAGTATATAATGATTTTTTAAAAGTTTAACTGCCAAATATTTGGAGACAAAAAAAAAAAAAAAGTAGTATGGAATGAAAATTTTCTATAAATTCATTTTAGTTTTCTTTAGAAATCAACCAGTTGAAACTTTAAAACGTGATAAGAAATGTGCTAATTACATATATTTATAGGACTAGTTTTATAAATGCATTAGTTCACCAAATATTAAACATTTCTGAAAAAAATAATAAGTTTTTATATAAAAACATACTTTTTGTAGTATGTACGTAAGAAACCTGATGTCGGTTAGCAAAACAGGGCTGGCTGTTTTCATTAATATTAATACTTAAAGAATTCACAATAAATAAAACTGAAATGAAAAGCCAGAGTAAAATGGCCACAAAATCAACCTTAGTATACTGTTAAAGTTGCAAATATGTAATAGAATTTGACCAAAAACAAGTTACAAAATATCTTACTTTGGAAAATTGTAAATTTATTTTTATGCAGAAAAGTTAAACTTCTGCTAGATTTTTACGCTATCTACGAGGAATTCATAAACGTAGATTTCCTATTGGCTAATACGTGTGAGAAGAAATATATTGAGCCAATCGGCCGCTAGATATCGTCAGAAAAAAATGCTACATATTTTTCCTGATTTCAATTATTGTGTAACTTTTACTTCCAGAACATTCACAATCTCAAGATTTAAGACCATTTTATAACATAAAAATTTAAAACTAAGTTGCCTCGAAAGTTGCAACGGAAGTCTGTTTCTAAGCTTCTTTTCCAGCATCGCTCCACGGCCTGTATAATACTATTTCAATTTCTATGCAACCATAACAAGTGCCCCCGAGATGCATAATTTTACATATCTTATAATGATGAGTAATTAAAAATCGCAAAATACTCTAATAAAAAAAAACATTTATTTCACTTCCAGTTATCGAGAGTGCTATCCCACGCGCTGAAAACTGATTTACACATCTGTATGAAGATAAAAAGCAATACTTGGCAATTTCCGTTGATTTATTACTATTTAACCTCGCAAGTCCATACAATACTAAGGTGACAAAAGTCATGTGATACCCTGCTAATAGCGTGTCGGTCCTCCGTTTGGCCCGGCGAAGTGCTGCAGCACGACGTGGCATGGAGTCCTCAAGCGTTGAAAGTCCACTGGGAAAATATTGCGCCATGCATCCTCTATAGACGTGGATAATTCCGAAAGTGTTACCGGTGGAGGATTTTGTGCGCGAACTGATCTCTCGATTATGTCCTATAAATGTTCGATAAGATTAATAAAGGGCTATCTTGGTGGTCAAATCATCCGGCTAGAATTTTCGAGAATATTTGTCAAACCAATCGTGAACAGTTATGGCCCGGTGACATGGTGTATTGTCAGCCTGGAAAACTCCATCGTTGTTTGGGTACATGAAATCCACGAATGATTGCAAATTGCCTCCCAGTAGTTCAACGTAATCATTTCGAGTTAACGATTGGCTCAGTTTGACCAGCAGTCCCAGCACAATCCATGTAAACACAACCCACATCATTATGAAGCCACCATCAGTTTTCACACTGCCTTGTTGACAACTTAAATCCACACTGGGCCACACTCGTACCTTTCATCAAATCTTACCAATTGAAATCGTGACTCATCTGTTAAATCTACTTTTTTTCCAGTCGTTTACGATTCAACTCATATGGTCAAGAGCCCAGAAACACCGCTGTTGGTGATGTCATGTTGTTAGTTATTGCACACGACTCAGTTTTCTGCTGCTATAGCCCATTAAAGCCAAATTTCACCAGGCTGTCCTAACGGACACGCCCATCGGGGATCTCAATTCATTCCTTCTGTTAATAACAGCAGTGTTGCATGTCTGTTCACGCTGCTCACATTGCGTTCAAGTCTACGCAGACGCCGCTGATCGCAGTCATTAAGTGTTGGTGATCGATTACGGCGTTGTCCATGAATGGAGGTTATGTTTGAATTAAGGTATTCTCATCACACTCTTGACACTGAGGATCTCCGAATGTTGAATTCCGCAACGATTTTCGAAATGGAATGTCCCATGCGTCTAGCTCCCACTAGCATACCGTGCTCGAAATCCGTTAACCCTTTGAGCTCTGATGGTTGAATTTTTTACCACATAATTTTAATCCCGAAATGTCACAATGGCACCGGAATATTCGACCAAATTTATTTGAAAAAGGTTTTATACATTCTTTTGTACATTTTGTAAAGCGAATTTTTTCATTGCAAAATACTGTCGCGAATGTGACATTGGGAATTTTGATCAAATTTATCCACCAGAGCTCAAAGAGTTAATTCTCGTCGTATGGCCATAATCGCATAATCAACCTTCTCACACGAAGCATTTGATCACAAATGAAAGCTCTTTTCAGGAACTGACCATTTATACAATATGTAAGCGACACTACTGCCCTCTGTATATTTTCATATTGCTATCCTATGACTTTTGTCACCTCAGTGCATATAGTATTGGTAAAAACAAGACATATTCTGAAAGAAAATCGTTTTATGCGTAAAATGTAGTAATCACTTTGAAAAAATACCGATGTTAACCCATTGTATTTTTCCCTTTCAATATAGGTCCTTTTAGTAGTTCTTTTTTCCCCATTGTCATCGCATCACCAGGACACAATATTAGAGATATCGGTTAACACAAAATACGTATGTATGTCTGATATCTTCTTTTCGAAGGTGTAATCGTTTTTCAAAAATACCAATTTTAATCCTATCGAAAACATCCGCGTCGGCAGGTCACTATGAGTCTTATTGATGTAATTTTTTTCCTACGGTAAAAATGTTTAAAATTTCAGGTTTTGACTCACTGTTTTCAGAACATATCTTAAGATCCGATATTTATTACCTATTAAAATTTCGAAACACTTGAACGAGTAGAAATACTTTTTACAAATAAAATGTATGAAAACTGTAAAAACTAATTGGCTTTCACTCAACGTCGGCTCAAGTTTTCGCTGCTAAATGTGCTTAGTTCTTCAGAAAATTTTAAAGAAGGCTTGGGTGGAGTTACATTTATAATTTATTAATCTTTTAGAGAAATTCGAGGATGAGAAACATTTTTTGTTTGTTGTGCTAACGGAACAGCCGAAAACAAGAACAAAAGCGAGTAGAATATGTAATTTTTTGCATCTAGATACCAATATTTTTCACGAGTTTTTATCACAGAATGCTTAAAAATCACATTTATGGTCGCTGAAAATTTTTAAAAAATCAGACAATAACGAATGCTATGTTTATCTACTAAATAGAACAAATGAAAAATAATCATTTCATGAGTCATTTTACCACTAAATATAAATATTGTTTCTGGATTATTTTACATGGGCTATGAAAATATTGTATTTTTAATTCCTAAAAGAGTTTGAACGATAACGACTAATAAAAGAAAATAAACGGCCAAGTACGAGTATTACTTCCGTTTAGAGGGTTCCACACAGTAAATATATCAATTACAACAGCCTTCGACCGCTACGCTGGTCAATTTCTCGATAGAAATCTTGAAATACAAGTAGTAAAGATTTTTTTCATTAAATACCTAATGAAACATCCATAATTGTTGTCTTATTCGTATAACCTTACATTAAGTACCTATGTTTAACTATTTATTTAGTAGTTGGGTGAATCCATTTTATGTAATCTAGCAATGATCGCTCGATCATTTTAAAATATTTGAATTTTTTTGTACAACAACTCTAATACATACATGCCAACCTCCGGCTTTTTTTAAATCAAATATTTATACTACTAACCAGAAATTTATTAATTTAACGAAATTAAGTAATTTTCAAATGACTATCTCATTTATAGAAGAACAAATGTATTTAAACAAAATTTCTGGTTCAAGATATGTTTTCTGAATTAAAAAAAAGCCGGAGGTTGGCAGCTATGCTAATATGATGGAAGTTAAAAATGACTATTTTAGTTTTATTAATTTTTGTTTGTGCATTGTAGCCATCTTTCTTTTATCATGTGCAGCAATTTTCTCACATACTAGGGTATACAAAATTGTAAATATCTTATGTTTCATTTTTCCAATTGAAACAGGATTTGCAGCATTTTGTTCAGAATAAAATACGCTAAAGGTATGGCGATAGAATAGTTTTTAAAAATAAATTTTTACTGTAATCATAGTGGAATTTTAGCATAAAATTTAATATTTTTTTCAAAATCTATCCGTTTACATGAGGAAATTATTAATGCAAGTAAAACTGTCAACATGACACCTTTTTTTTTTACAAATAGGTCTAAAGTACATGTACTCACACGCTGAGTCCCAGATTTGGAGTTCATTTCTCATTGCGAAAAAAATTTCAAAAATTTCAAAAATGGCACTTTTTAGGCTTTGATATCGCTGGTGAAGCACGAGATAAAAATATGAAATTCTGGCCTTTGATGGTATTTTATGATAGTGTTATGTAAAAACTTTCAAGAAGGAGATTTGACTACAAGCTGAGATATGGCATGGACATTACGTGAAAATAATACTGCCAAACTATTTTAATCCACTATGTATTTATTCATACCTTCAAAATTTGTTCATATCTTCATATCTTTGTATTTATTGATGTTGAAAAGTTAAATATTAATTTGAAATACCTTCTTCAAATTCTTGTGTGTGATTTAAACAATTCAGAATGTATGCTAAGCCAATACGCTATTTGTCCAGATAAACAAAACCTATTAGAATTGCTATTGCAACAATTTGACTCAGAATACATTTCAGATAACTTAAATTACAGACAATGGGCTGCAACCGATCGTGTCGACATGGTTTCAATTACTGAACCTAGAGAAACATTTTGTGAAATTTTAGTAAAAAAACTATATGCTTTCCTGAAACATCAATATGTGTGTAAAATGCAATCAATATTTCTTAAGTACGCAAAAGGAAATCTACTGGATTCGTAATGCATTGACTAGGTGACTTTTCTGAAAAATTTACATTTGTCTTTCAAGAAGAAATATATAATTTTCTCTGGGTGAAAAAGCAGGCCACTGTAGATCTCTTTGTATATTATTATAAAGATAGTAGTATTCTGATAAATACAAGAGTAAAAGTTTTTGTGTTATCAGTGATCACCTTACATATGATGTCGTCATAGTCCATACATTGCAAAATGATCCTGATAGGCCCGTGTATCTTTTATGTGAGCTAGTGCGGTCACCGCTAATAAATATATGAAGGGTGCTAGAGATCTGTACCTGCCCGAGGTTGGCCGGAGGACCGTATTGGTTCCAAAAAATGAGCTTGACGGGCTATATATAACATTTCTGAAAATTACAGTAAAGTGGATAAAAGACAAATAATTCTCTATTGGCGATGATAATCCTCTCGGTCCTGATATCGCCTGTAGGGGACACTAAAGAACACCCTTCAAACGAATTTAAATGCTTTTAGAATTGTTAAATTTGCTTCTAGATATTTTTATTAAAACATATCATAAACGTTGATAAATAGGCTGATACATCTTTGGATGATTTTTATAGTTATTTTTAAAAAGTTTTTTGTGGTCCCACGATATATTTATCTCAGGAGTGAGGAGGATAGGTATAAATGTTCTGGTTTCAGGAGATCATACTACTTTGGAAACAAAAATAGATAAATATAACTTGTACAGCATAGCTATCAGCATCGAACAAACACATGATGTTTGATCTCGGGCATGCTTTTTTCAACAGACAGACATTTTTTACCAATGAGTTATTGCATATTTTTTATGCATGTATGTTAGAAATATGCATGTAGTATTTTTCCTAACAATTTAAGCTGCTTATGGAAAATCAGATTTTTTTTTAAAAAATAGAGATTGAGCCGGCTCGGTCTAGATTTCTTTGACATTTGCACCGGCCTAGACAGTTTTCACTGATTTTTGCACGTGCACTGCAAAAATATAAACTGGCTAAGCTGAACATTTAGTTTTTTTCATCTGACCGGATCAATGTGACATTTGTTGGTTCCGGACCAGGTCCTGGCCTGGAAATATAGGAACGTACATACCACTTTGTGATGCTAATTCACTGAAAAGAGTTCGCGCGCAAATAGGATGTCTGTTTCCTTTCATCATTTGACAAATTAACCAAATTTTGAGTCTGTGGTATAAAATTGGATGCTCTTGCTGTGTTGTTAATCAATTTACGCACAAAGGTTGGTATATTTTTTAAAATGATTTTACCCAGGAAAGAAAGAAACAGTGGGCCATCAGCTGGAAAAATGATGGCAGCCATCTGTGCCATCAGCGGTAAAGTGCAATGGTGCCATTACTTAAACCAGTACTAAAGTGTCCGTGCGAAATGCAGCTGGCCCATCAGTGATGGCCAACAGCAGGCCAGCAATGATATGCCATCACATTACTTCAATCCATCAGTCTTCCTTCAGTGCTAGCACCTATCCTACAGCAATTCCTTTGCTGGGCCAGCAGTTTTAATCCAGCATCATCACTTATCCTGCAGTGTTTATACAACGGCAAACCATCAGACATTTTTTTTTACTATGAGCAGATACCCAATTGGCACCATTACAAAAAAATCTATATAAAAAGTATTATAGAATTCTAGACCATTTTTCTATAAGCTAGTTTAATCGAAAGCAGTATGTGCAAATAACTATATAGAATCATTCGAATATATTCAGATTTCGCCAGGTGAAAACGGTTGACCCTCCCAAGTACTAACCGCGTTCGATGCTGTTTGGATTTTGTGATCGGACGAGCACTGATGCCATCAGCGTATGCTATGGCTTTTCACACCTCCCCTGTTCTTATTAGATTTTTTAAGTTTGTTTCTTTTGCGATTTACTTTCCTGATCTTTAAAGCCAAATAGAAATCATATACATGTTATACGCTGATTCTCAAATGCGTGAATTATGAAAACCGAAGTCATTTGTAACTTAGAAAATCAGATTTAAGATTATTTTTTTTTGTCTTCGATATTCACAAAGCCACCTAGTGTAAAGGTTCCCAGCAATAATACTGCAAAAGTTCGTGCACTTCGATCGTGTGGTGGGCCAGCGCATTAAATAAAACGGAGGCCGATCAGAATTTTGCCTTACGATTTCCAGCAGCAAAGTTGACTGAAGCTGTCCAGCAGTGGTCATGCAGTGGTAGACCATTAGCCTGCACTTCTCCACCATTGCCAGCTCCTATCTTGCTGCTGGCCAGCAATTTTCTCTTTGCTGGGTATAGTTACAAAATATACGTTTAAATATAACTTAAACTTTTTTTTTCAGCACTATTTTCATTCATATATATAGCCTTTTGAAAAGATATATATTTTTTAAAATTTGAAATTATTTGACAGCCGCGAAGAAAAAATATTGGTTTTGATTCTTTGTTTATGATTTTATATTTCATTGAACGCAGACTTTTGGATGGTCTCCCTTTCAATTTTGGTTCATCTACTTTATACACTTTCAGTGGTCCTGTGATAGATTTCACGGCATTTATTGAATAACAGTGGGGTGTGAATTATACAAGTGCTTCTGCATAAGTCATGCAAATGTTATGACCATTCATCGCATAAATCAAAATTTAATATTGTTGTTCAGTTTTTAATTCTAAACGGATTTTTTAAAAATAAGTAACCATTAAAATTGATTAAATACAGCACATTCTTAAAAACAATTGACAAGCAATTTTCACTTGCATTGAAATAATTTGCTTTTGGCAAGGAAAATCCCTGTTCGTCATATCGTGTGTCACTTTCGTATTTTGGTGCCAAATACTCTAAAGCATTTTTTTACAGGCTTTCTACTGGAATTCCGCCGCCAAAGTTAACTGATCCTTTATTTCGTTCATGAATAGTTTCACTAGCATTTTTTCAACATATTCCACGTATGCCCAGTAAGGAGATCTTCCTTGTAAGATATTTTTATGACCGTTGCTTAAATAAAATGTTCAGTAAAAATAAACTTGAATTAAAGCATATGAAATGAATGATTAAATATTTAATTAACGAAGAAACAAATACTTTAAACTAAAGTAATTCCGTAAAAGGTTACGCACAGTCCTGAATTAAGGAATAATCCTCCATCCCCTACTCTAATTCAATCTGCGGCAGATCTTCGTATAAAATTGTTATCAGTACGAATCGATCGGGAATAATGTTTAGTATTAAATGTTATGCAGGGATTAGGGTTTGAAGGTCATCCAGATATTGAAATCTGAACTGACTTTTAAACTTTTATGAAATACGCATTTATATTAGACATACTTTTGATCTCAGTTATTTCAAAGGAGAAGGAAAACTAATTGCTGTCGGTATTTTCTTCTCGAAGTTTCTTATGATAATAAATATATTTGTAAAAATACAAATTATTTATTAATAAGATTTTTTTATGTAGGTAACAGAAGGATTAAAAACGGAAGGAAGTGGGAGTTTTATTTTTAAAAATACTATTAAAAGAGTATATTGTTTAATAAGCTTGTAAGATAAATGTTTGATAAAATATAAATGAAATTTTAATTGGGTATAGCTTAAGTTATCTTGTTTAAATGAAACTCAATTTTAACATATAAATCTTTAAAGATGAACTCATATTGAAATAAAGAATATTATAAAATTATTAATACAGTGCGTCCCAAAAGTTTATAGACAATCCTTTTTTTATTTCGGAGATGACTAAAAGAGTAAGAAAGACGAAATACATTATGCAAATATCTTATGATGAAATAAAAATAATGAGTAACTGTAACAAATTTTAGCAGTCATGGATTTAATATAAAAATTAAAAACAAAAAAGTGCTGTGTCAAAAAAACTCAAACAACTGGTGTTAAAAGTTGATTTAAGTACTGATATCTGAAATTTGCATATTCCAAGTTCATGTGTGTTTGATGCAATAGTTTCCCGAAATAAAAGCTAATCTTGTTCTACCCGTTTCCGACTCATTGCAAAGATGCTTTTCTATGCATTACCTTCCAAAGAGAAATTTTGAAAATCTGTCTTTTAAAGGCTCGCGGATAGAAATTTGTGAGCACTGCAACAAAAATTAAGTACAGCTCAGTAAGTATATACTAAATTCTTTGACAATTTATAACATAATCCTTTTTTGGACGACTCCGGAAAACAACCAAGCGGCAAAACAGAGAGATTTTAAGATTAGTATCATCCCAGAAGCCGTCTCTAAGGTCTGTTTCTAAAGAAACCCAACTTTACAATATCAAAATAAATGTTCCATTGACGGCTTTGAGACTTTGAGAGCTACGACATTACACCGGCAATTTTAGTCATACGTGTACCGTTCCAATGCCAATTACAGTTATTCAATACGCTACTGAATTTTCACATTAAAAAAATGGGTGTTGGCATTAGAAAATTTCGTATTTTTTTCAATGTAACCGTAACCGTGAGAGCTCTATTGTTTTAAATCATCACGATCGCAAGCGTATATCTTCAAATAACTAAATCTGAAAATTCTTTTTAATTGGTTGAGTGGTTAGAGTCGCTAGGGGTACATATATCGGGGAAGATTTTTACGACCACCCTGTATTCATTAGCTATAGCGATAAATCATCTAGAGTACTTTATTTTACAGAGGGAATTCAAATATTATTTTTCAGTGATTTCTTGTTGGCCCTCTAATTGTCTTTCTGATGAAACCGCCATTTTTTAATATGAAAGTCAAAGATATTCTCCATAATCCCGAAGTTCAGAAAATTTTGACAAGTATTTCGTTAAATATTCTACAAAATGCCTAAAATTAAAAAGTCTCTGGTGATTAATGGCTATATAGTGTACATCTGACTTGTTTTGTATAGCAGTGGTTAAGATATAAATGTAACGTGCTTTCCTTCAGAAGAATGAAAATGTGCATTTTAATACCTAAAACAAATTTTATTGATTATGATATAAAATTTCTATTTGTAGGTAGCAATGTGAATGAGATATTTTTTGTGGTTTTGTAAAATAAATCTAAACGATATTACCGAAAAGCATAAAAATATGACTTTGTCATCGAATTTGCATAAATATGAATATTTAACTTCGATCAGGAAGGGATAAAAAGCTCTATTACAAATTTTGAACTAGAAAGACATATATACGAATGTTGCAAGTTAAATAAAGATTCACATTATAGTAATACTTGTAAGATATGAGTACATTCAATTAAAGTTCAGATACACGCAGAGTAAATTATTCTAATACTTTGCGCATTTTCTGTAGGATCCTCGAACATGGTCCAACTCATCCGTCTTTAGATGCAGAAACCTGGTATAAATCATGCTATGCAGAGTTTCATAATTCGGTAAATTTTAGTGTTAGATGAAAGGGGTATTTTTTGACTTACTTGTCAGTGTAATCGAAAATGATTGTCAAATATCATTTCTAGGACCAAGAGGGGGCAGTATGAAAATTAAATTTCTAAAGTTTTTAAGAAATGCTTTTATTAATTTAAACCAACTTTGAAATATTTATTTATATCATTTAAAATATTTTTGTAAATTGAAATATTTCTATATGAGTAACGATTTAGGAATTAGCTATTGGGCATCCTTGAGCGTGCACACTCAGAATAGCTCTAGCTTGGTGATGTATACAATTTGCCAGAACCATTTTCTTATGTAATTTAAAATAGTATGAAAATGTTTCTATAGAGTGAGTCATAAATATCGAAACAATAGGTTATCTTTTTAAATAGTGCTCTTAGGCACACACCTCTTATTGCAAAGTTTACTAATAAAAAAAAGGTGCGACAAGTGATAACATTAATTGCAACTCCATCGGGGGTCTATTTGAAAAAATACGAAAATTAAATTTTTATACTGCCCCCGTAAAATAAAAGTATTAGTTAGAAAATTATTCTTTACCCATTCCTGAATTGAACAGAAAAAGTTTTATCTCCACATCTAAAAATCGCAAAGAGATGTTAAAATCCAAAATTCTCAAAAATTCGTGACTTACACCACTTAATCTATAACCAAAGAGTTTTTGACTGATTTTGAAAGAAAGTAAGGGATCATGCACAAATTTTCCGTTATTAAATGTCGGTTTAAGACAGTACTTCCCATTTGGACATAAAAAAGCAGCGCACAGAATTAACGCTAAACTTGCTTTTAAAATATGCTTGTAGTCTGCATTAGACGTCTGCATGGGTCGAAATATCTATGTCCAATCCGAACCGACCCATAGAAAAAAGTTCGACCCGGCTTAAAAAAAGTTAAAATCATAGTCCGGTGTAACTGAATTTCGGCTTATTTTTTTAGATTCATATGGTTAAAAATTACTTCATATGAGTGACTTCTGACCAAAAGTATTTATTATAGCTCTTTCTTTTTTCATTTTTATAATTTTTAATTTTAAAGGAGCACAAAAAGCTGCGATATATTTGTTTTTTAATAAATCTATATTTATACGTAACTGTTTCACTTTTCTTTAATATCGTTTGCTATACAGTAAACTGATTTAAGATGGGATATCATGGGAAAGAAAAAAGTCCGTCATAAAGAAGTTTCTTTCTGAGGATGTATATATGTAATCAGTTTTTTTCTCAGGTATTATTATATTCACTTTGCATGTATCTTTTCCGTTTAAGATAGGTTTGCATCATAGGCAAATTCGCTTGCACCGGTTGTGTTACTTTATTTCTTTCTTTTAAATCTCTTATCCTCAAAAAAAAAATAATTTTAAAGTTTTTAATGTAAAATAATGTCGATTGAAATAAATGTGCATTTTTTGTAAAACTTTTTGGGCTGAGCAAATTTTACTTATATTTGCACGGATTAGGCCAGTTAGAAACAATCATTTAAAAACGGGTTGTGTCGAGATCTGAACTGAAAATTTTTACGCCTTACAAACCTAGGGAGAAGGAAGCCAGTCCCGGTTCAGAATGAAGAAACATGTTACGCCTAATCGAGTCTTCATAAAAAAAGTTAGATCCTTGGCCTGGTTCGTCCCGGCACCAGAATACAGACTTTTTTCAACAACCTCGTCGGGACGATAAAAAGCCTGAAGTTGCGTGAGCTAATGTTATGAAAAAACTCCTAATCGGCATGTTAGAAAAAGCATTAATTTAAATATTTGACAGACATTTAAACAGTACAGAAAAGAGGTGGAAACGGCAAAATTGAAACTGAATCGGTATTTTAAGCTACAGAAAGAAGTTATTTTCTTTCATTCAATTTTTTAAAAAGCATTTAAACATTTTATTTGGAATCAATCTTGGTTTAAAACTTTAAATGCGTTTTTCTGCATGATGTTTTTTTTCTTACCATTTCTCGTCTTTAAATTATTAACTGAAGAATCATTAAACAAATGATGTGCAAACTTGGAATTTGTCTTTTTTTACATTAATTTTGTTTCGGCAAATTTGAAAAAAAATTTACTTTTGAGCATACGGTTTTTGAAAAAAATAAGTTATATCATTTTAAAAAAAAGTATTGTTAATATTTAAAAAATTAATATTTAAAAAATCCTGAAATAAAACTAAAATTATATTTTCCTCTTTAATTAGAGGGAAAAAAAAGAAGTCCGATGGATGCTTCGAGTTGCAATGATTTTAAATTATTGTATACTTAAGAAAATAATAATGAGTTATTTTTTAATTAACTTTGTGAGAATTTTAGGATGAAATTTTGTTTACAAAATATATGGTTAACCATCACAAAAAAGAAAAAAAAACAAAATTCTAACTTAATAAATATATTTTTGCATTTTTCATAGAATTCTTAATGTAACATTTTTCACGAATTGCACGCATTTCAATTTTTGTATAATCCCTTAAAACCTGATGAGCCTGAACCTGATTTAAACAGCCATAACTGTGTAAGATTTTCAGATATTAAGATGCATTTTTTTTTTTGTTTAACTCAGGCATGGATAATGAAAGTTTTCTTAACTGGAATTTTTTTCCCTACGGGGGCCGTATAAAAATTTAATTTTCGTATTTTTTCAAATAGACCCCTCCCCCCCAATGGAGTTGCAACTAATGCCATCATACTTTGCACCTTATTTTATGTAATTTTTGCAATAGGGCGTATGGGTCTAAGGGCAATATTTAAGGAGATAGCCTATTGTTTCGATATTTATGACTCACCCTGTATAATATTGACATTTCATTACACATATTTCAAATGTAAAGATATATTTAACCCAATATTAATATTTCATTGGACTACGATAAGAAGAATATTGAGCAATATTGGGTACAATATAACCTACTTAACCGACATCATTTTACTACAATGAATACTTTATTTGAGTTTTTCCTTAAGCAAATAGATTATGTGACTGAACTCAAATATAACATAGTTGTCATAGTTGCTTTCTACCAAAACGAATTACAGTTAAACTACAAGATTTACACACCAAAAAACTACTATGTACTCGTGTAGTAAATTCTATTGAATGATATGTCATTTTTAATAACTTATGAAAAAAATCAGGTCATAAAAGAGGACCATGCTTTGAATGCAGCTGCCAAATTCCAAGGGCTTAATTGCGTGTGCTGAATGAGATTTTTGGCACAGCAGTGCTCTGCGTATATCTGAAGCCAGTTTGAACGATATTAAAACAGCTTTAATTTTCTCGTAAACTGTTTTATATTCTCGAAAAAAGATTTACTAATGTATATTTAAATTCGAATTATTCAAAAATATATTATGTAAAAGCTGGAGTGAGATATTTATGTATATGTTTGGGACACCAAATAAAAATTATTACAACTTTAGAAAAGTAACCGATTATTTGACATAAAAACAAGAAAGATGGCCATTTATTTTACACCAGTAAATGGTTAAGAAATGAGTTTTCCCTTTCTGTATACTAAATTTTGTGTACAGAAAGAATAATAAATAGGGATATTTTTAATATATATCTTACAAAATATTAAAAATAACCTGCAAAGTTGCAGAAAATATCACCTAGTTTTTACTTTTAATTCTATTTAGGCGCTAAAACATGAGAAGATGCGTAATTAGAAAGCGCGTATTTAGAATTTATGAAGCTAATTTGATACTTCTTACTGAGCAGCGACATCTGATGACAAAAACTTGTACATTAAATGAACATTCACTGTACAAAAAATTTATCAGATAGCTATTATCAACTATCTATTTACGAATTTCCTTATTTCATCTTTTATTTATTACAATTAACAAGCTATTTAACTATTGCAAATCAAGTACTTACAAGTGCGACAAATTAGAGTTATCAGGCGTTACATATTTAAGTGTTATTCTATGAAAATAATCACTTTCTGAGACTAGGAAATTTTCAATAAAAAATTTATTACGAAATAATTTATATTTAAATTCGAAGATGACCTTTCACTTCTTTCAATATTTATAAGCACTGTCTTTATCGTGTGATTCAATTCAGATGATATTTTCTTAGTAATATCGTAACGATAACGCAAATGGTGAATGTTTTGTTTTATAATGCAATGCTTACCGTAAAATGGGGTGAATCAGAACACTTTTCAACTTTAACGTTAAGAAAGCAACAACTGATTTTTTTATTTTTTTTATTTTTCTACTAGAAACTTTGGTCTTGTTTTGTTATTTACTTTTTAAGCAAAAACAAAACGTTTTTACTGTTTATATATATATATTATTTTTTTTAATGGTGTTCCGATTCACCCCTATCTGCGCGGTGAATCGGAACAAATGTTATAATCTTTATTTATTTCGATTCAAACTTTAATAGGGGTAATAAAAACAGGTATTGATGATAAGGGAGGAATAGGAACAAATAGGTACTGTGAAACCAAGCCTTTATTTCTATACAAGTAAAGATATGTCTTTTTAAAAATAGAAAACAACTTTGAAATCAAGAAAAATTAAAATTTATTTTAAGAAATTATATTCGAATTGCAGTAGAAGAATTTAATACAAATATAGCCCTGTTCTGTGTTTTCCTTTACTAGTAGTCATTAGGTAAGTGAATCTATTGGGTAGCCCCAATCGCTGCATGTATTAATACGATCTACTAATACGCCCTCATCCCCAGCCCTTAGTACTGTTTTCATCTCTTTCTTTTTTAAATGGTTTTTTATTTTTAGATGTTTGTGTAATGTTGTGGATGTCAGAGAATAATTCTGTGCAGTTTTTCTAACTAATTTGCTATTTTGAAATTATTTTATTGTGTGTTCCATGTCTGTTGAATTAGGCATTGACTTTTTTGTTTAACAAAGTAATTTCTTGGCATATTTACACTATTCAAGTAATAAAAACAAACAAAATAGTGTTACAATACATATTCATACATATGTTTTCATATATTACATGAAACTATTACTGTATAGAAAAATAAACCATGAGAGAAAACGTGTTCTGATTCATCCCGTAAATCTTAAACCTCTGATGTTACAAGCCATTTTCATTTTTTTATTATGTAATTTAGAAATAAGTAGAATTTAATACAGCATATCATTTACAGGTCTATCATTAATTAAAAATCCCCACTCTTATGTTTAGAATACGAAAAGTGCCGTAGTTACAGACAAAGTTTTGAAGTTGTTGAAAAAATGAGGTTTTTGAGGATCCTCTTGAAGATTTCTTATATACCCCAGTAGTGATGCAAACATCTCAAAACTAAATTTCCCAACTCTTAATGTTATTACCTTCTTACAAAAAAAAAATGACAACTAAAAATATCATCACATATATTTATAATGAATTTATTTGTATGATCGGGAAGTTTCGTTCCTATTCACCCCGCTGTTCCTATTCACCCCATTTTACGGTATTTATGGCAGAGTAAGAAACATTAACAAGGAGCTTACATTCTTTAGAATTTAAAAAAAAGCATGGCATTACTATTTCAATTTGCAGATTTTCTATTTAAAATCTGAATCTCAGAATCAAACGATATATTTCAAGAAACGCGTGACGACTCCTTACTTAACGATATATTTTGAAATTTTTTATTCCATTAAAAAAACGAAAAACTTCCATTCAAAATTATGGTAGAATTATATGATTCCTGTTTGGATCAAATATCTCGAAAAAGCTTTTTTGTAAAAGAATTTAAAACTTGTTATTTTTAAATAAATAAAACTGACATTTAAAATGTAGAACTCGTATACAGATAATTTGTGACAATTCCTAGCAGAAATGCTTCAAAGTGAATGTAAAAGACAAACTAAAAATTCACGGCAAACAACTGAAATAAAAAAAGGATACCTTCCTCTTCTTTATCCCTTTATTAGGTGTCAAATGCTACATTGTTTTGGAAAATATTGTATGGATTTTTCTTGTAACAAATGATATAAAAAAGGTTTGAAACAGAACACCACAGATGCCAACTTCTACGCCTTTTTAAATCATATAATCATGTTTTTATCAACAAAATATTTTCGGTAAAATGTATGCCAAATTTATTCAGCATCATGTATTACAGTATATATTGTCAATTATTAAATAAAATGTCTGATTCAAATATGTTTATTTGACCATAAATAAGCGTAGAAGTTGACAGCCATGAAACAAGAAATAAAAAATCAGTTTACAATAAGATAAAATTATATTTTTGAATGAATTATACATTTTTCACATTTACAATGCAATTCAAGATTTTAATACAGTTTAATAGGTGTAACATGTAACGAGATATACCTTCAATTATTTATGAAAATCCCACATAATCAATCATCATCGAGCATACATTTTAAGTTTGTACGTATTGTGTAGGTACCTATTTTTACAACTTATAGAACTTGTATAATTTTTAAAACTTATGTACAACTTATGTTAATAATACCTAAGTAATTTCATAAAACCTCTAAAAATATTTAAAAATATATATACTCTGCCAAAAACTGACTGCCAGATACCAAAAAATTAACGTTCTTTGTAGAACGGCCTTTAACCCTTTAAGGCACAGTGCACTTCCATTGCGAAGATGTTGAAAATACTGAATGACAACAGAATTTATTTACAAATTTATTTGAAAATAATAAAAACTTATTCCCATACACAAGAAATGGAAAATATTTATACCACAATTCTGATATCATTGAGGCATTCCGGAATCAATCTCGGTGTCCCGTGTTATGGAACCCTGATCCTTAACCTTAGCCAAATGCCATAAATTTAACGTAAACGAGTTATATTGCTCATCCATAGGAACTAGATACCTAAACTGATAAAAATTATGCCTAACATTCTGATAACAATTACATTTTGTTAATAAGATACTTAATTTGTGGAATCAAGGCTTTGGGGACTATATTGCTTTTTTATTTTTAATGAAAAAATACTGACAAATATAAGCTAATAAGTAAGGCTGTTTACTACTAAATATTTATTCATTTGCTTGTTAATTCGCTCTATGCCGTAGATGTTAATCCTCTATGAGTGCATAAGTGCTTTTTATAACATTTGTTTACAAAAAATATTAAAACTAAAATTTAACTAAAAATTCGAAAGTATGTTTTTTATTTTTATGATACTAAAGAATTTGAAGTTTTTTCTTTGTAATAACAGAAAAAACTGAGCAGATGAAAGTGAAAAAAAATCAAATCAAATTTAGTTTTTTATGATAATTGCTCAAAAATATCTAATATGTGGTATAAGCAGCTTCGTTTTACGACATGTCTATATGTCAGACAACATCTGAAACGTTTATGTATCCTTTCAATGACTTTAGATGTAATACAAAAATATTTTTTTATTATATAAAAATAATTTCTCACCTGTTATTCACGAGTAATTCTGGACAATTGAGGACGCAACAAACTAATAACATTTATTTCTTCTATTGAAATTGGTAGGGGGCTATATGATTCTGTATAATAAATTTATTTCCTGCAACAGACAAAAAATACAGATATAATAAGGATATAAACAAATAGAATTTTAGACGAAAAGGATGATTAAGTTTCAGATAAATGGCTTAATTTAATTTCTTAAAACAGTATTGAGGATCGGGTTTCACTAAAGCATTTTCCTTCTTGCAAAAGTAAATTTCAGTGTGTTTACAAGTACTGTGGATATGCCGACATAGTAATTTTTTAAAAGTATTGCGCTGAAACTATGTTGAAACTTTAATGCATGTTCCAAGGTGATTGTGGTAGATTTTTATATACTAATAAAGTACACCATTGTCTAACTAACAACATACAAAGTTATCACCTTATTTAAATTCGCGGAGTCAATAAATTCTTTGATGTTCGATAAAGAGCAAATCACGAGGAAGTTAATGTCACAATTTTTCTATATTATTTAAGCAGTCTGAGATCTTTGCTATTAAACTATCTTGATGTGAGATGCAAAATAAATTCAATAATGAATCCCATATATTTTGATTCTCAATCCTTTCTTATACTATCAGATAACAAATGGTGAGGCATGTGTAGCAAAAGCATATTTCATATTTATGTAGTACGTAACTATTTTTATTAGTTTTCAAAGTAAGATAAAAATACAATGCTAAAGCTAGAAAAAGGAGAAAAGGAGTCCACTTTCCACAGGAATTACATCATGCAAACTATTTGGCTACAATAATTTGGCATCATTTGGCTGCAATAGTTGGCATGGTCATCTCATTTATAATAAAATACTTTCCTTTTCTTTCTGACGGACAGACTAAGACATAGACACACGGTCAAGAGGTAATTCTGGTCACAAATAGTCACAAATTTATTAGATTCCAAATTTGTAACTGGAGTTTTAAAAATATGCAGTAATTTCACAACTTATATAAATTTATGAATAACAGATCTTAATTTCTCCCAATCAAAGTTGCCTTTCAAAAATCATTAAACTATTTGGGATTTAATGACGCTTTCTGTTCAGTCTCGAAATTTGTACAACACACCAAACATTTATTTATTTTTGTTTGACAAATACTTTAGTTTTTAGAACATTTGCCGTCTTAAAAATTTTAAAAATGATTTTCTATTTCATTAAATAAAAAATCATGTTAAGTGTGCTCAATGTGTTAATCACTGCAGGACATGCAGAAAACATTATACATTTCGCTTATAGAACAAAATAAGAAACAATTGTGATTTTAGTGATAATAATATTGTATGATACTATAGTTATTATATGATCGTAAAATATAAGGTATTTAAAGTAAATATTTTGCTTCTATTTCGCTATAAAAAAGAAAACAAAATTTCCGATTTTTATTTATGTTTCAAAATGCTACATTGGTAGTACTACACATGCTATATCATCATTTCATCAAGAGAACAGAGCATTTGGCCAACCATATCTTTAAGTGCACGTTTTGTGCTTCTTCTTGCTGTTTTGTTGTCTTAATTTTACTTTCTTTTCTTTTTCTCTATTCACTAGCATTTGTTTTAATATTTTTTCCGGTTGCATTTTTTAGCTTTTTACATTTTTTTCTCCCTGACGCTCTCACTATAGACCTAATGCCATTTTAATCAGTTTCATATCCTTTTTTTCGATTATTTAACCAAAATTAATCGCATTTTTCTGGATAGTACTGTATGTTTATAAAAATGTATTTAGTAAATCGTGTATTTAGAATCACTTATAGTTCATATATTTATCAAATATTTAGCAAATCATGTATATTTTCAGTCTACACTGTTAAAAATTGTACCCTTTTGCTGCATCGTCACTCCATCGCTTTTATAGAAAACGATTACTTCACCCTATTATGGAGCATTCTCATGGGTCAAAAAAGAAATAGTCTATAAAAGCCAGGGGGTGACGGTGCAGCAGTCAAATTTTTTACAGTGTACATTTATTATTTGACTTGGTTATTTTGGTCATTATAGTCCATTTTCTTAGCGTGTTTCATTTTAAAGAAGGAATTATTTGTGGTTATACACTGTAAAAAATATGACTATTTTACTGCATCGTCACTCCCCCGCTTCTATAGAATATCACTCTTTTGGCCAATGAGAATATTCCATGATAGCCTGAAATAGTCCTTTTCTATAAAAGCGGTGGAGTAACGATGCAGCAAAATAGTCATATTTTTTACAGTGAAATTTGGTTTATTTTACTATACACTGTAAAAAATATGACTATTTTGCTGCATCGTCACTCCACCGTTTTTATAGAAAACGACTATTTCAGGCTATCATGGAGCATTCTCATTGGCCAAAAGAGTGATATTCTGTAAAAGCGGAGTAGTGACGATGCAGAAAAATAGTCATATTTTTTACAGTGTTCTTTTTAAAAAAAATTTCAAATTCAATCTATTACATTAGAGTGAGGTTAAAAATTGACGTTTAAAAATTAACATCCACAGTGATTATATCGTTTAGGGATGAGAGTGTTCCGCGTTTTTACATACCAGTATAATATTAGAGAAAATATTGTTGTGTTAAATCGCAGCATATTTCGTTTGAGTAAAATAACATTTTCTCTAAGAATATACTGGTGGGGAAAAACGCGGAAAATTCTCATCCCTAATCGTTTCATTATGAGTTATTTGTTGACTGACAGCTACATATACTTATTATCTACTTGAGTACTGGATTTTTAGGGTTCTAGAAAGATTTTTACCTGAATTTTTCTCAAAAACAGAATTATATTGGAAACAATTTAAAATGCTTATCTAAAGGCGAAAATTAAATTTAAATAATTTATTTCTGGCACAGGCTCAATACTATTAGAGACATTTGTCTCAATATGTCTGTTTCTAACTTAGAGGCCTAGGAAATTCCAAATGTCGACAGCTTCAAACCTTCTTACATTGAAAGTTACTACACCCACTTTCACTTTGGGAGACTGTTTAAACAAACATTTGCTTTTTTAATTTCATTTTATTAACAAATTAATATTATTTAAATTTTATTCGCCCTTTTACTCATTGAGAAAATATTTCAACAAGCATATTCTTTTCAAAATAGTTTTTCTAAGGAATTGGATTATTTAAACTTTATTGAGTGAAATTTATAGAAATATGTATATATTTACAAAGGTTCAGACGCTGCGTACAGGATAGTGCTATCATAGAAACTAATTTTATTTTAGAATACTTAAACAAAATAGTCTAATTAAAATGACCTACACTGTTAAAAAGCTGCAACTTTTGTTGTATAGTAAATCCTACGCTTTTATAGAATCCCTCTTTTTCTGACCAATAAGGATGCTCCATAATATCGCAAATTAATGGTTTTCTATAAAAACGGTTGAGTGACTATGCAAAAAAAAGTTTCAGAATATTAACAGCTTATGGCTCCAGGAAAGCCGCTTCTAAAGCAGACAACTAATTGGTGTCAGAGTGATTTTGATGCCTGAAACGAAATGAGTCGCCAGTGACAGCCAATCAAATGCTTGGAGATTCGATGTACTCATATTGGCCATATTTACTTTTTGTGCAAAATTCGACAATCCACATTCCGGACTATACCAATGTTTCCCTCTACATTGTTAAAAGAAATCTCGAAAATTACCTCTGTTTTTAAAAACTATCCATTTTCTGACCAATGAGATTGCTGTACACTGTTAAAAATATAACACTGTTAAAAATATTGTGAAAAATTACCCCTGTTTTTATTGGCTATCTATTTTCTTCCTATTAAGAACGTTCCATAGACATTTATGTAATGTTCTGATTGGTCAACAAAATAAATATTTAAAAGCAGAGGTAATTTTTCAAGATATTTTTAACAATGTATATGGTTTAAACATCCAGTTAAAATTCCAAGTCTCACCCTGCTAAAAATCCAAACATAAACAAATACCCAACACTTCAAACCAGCTAAATATTAAACAACAAGTATCCAATAGTTATTTTTCTTCAAATTATATTTAGAAAATGTATACTGAATGAAATAATAAATACATTAGGATTTAATTTACTAACATATTTCATTGCTCAAAAAATAATACCTTACGCAGTATTAAAAAATAGTGTTTAATTTTGAGATATTCTGCTTATTGTTCATATTTTTTATCTAATGATCTGCTTATCTTTCTGCAACATGGAAATTTAAACAAATGAAGCTAATTACGATTAGATAGGTATTTATGTATGTAAAAGTAGTCAGAATTCATGGATAATAGTCCCACATGGGCGTATCAAACATGAAAAGTATAAATTGCGTGGGTCGAGACAGCCTTTTTATGGATCAAAAGAGAAGTGTTTGCAGTAATTTGATAGCAAAGATTACTCCTTCTCAACCAATGAATATCAAAGGTAATATAATCATAGGATGGTGTATTCGAAATATAAAATTCTAAAATTTAATTCAATTAAAGCAAAATACTTGAGAGATATGATTTAATTACTAATAAATGATTAAATAATTGTTATGCTACGCATCTAAGTGTTCGTCATTGCATCATAAATACACTATATTGCCAAAGATGATCGGCCGTTTGCGATTTTAGACATTTTGTTAAATATCTAGAAAAATACATGAGGAATTATTCTGAAACTCTAAGTGTGTAAATATGCACTCTAAGTGTGTACAGGTCATATGTTTCCATGAAGATTTTTTCCGAAACTCTATAGGGGACCGTCAACAAAGTGAAAAAAAACGAATAACTTTTGGATAATCCTGTCAAAACTAAAGTAGCAAAAGCGCTATAACTTTAGATTATGATTAAATTGCTTATTACAATATACTGTGTTCATTTTTATGTGGATAACATGCATACTCATAGAGAAATTATGGTTTTTATTAAAACAGTCCCAATATTTTCCAAGTTTTTTGCTTTTAATTTTCAGAGTTCTTAATATAAAATAATGTTCTTTTCTCAAAATATGACAAACAACATTGTACACAATGCATTGTCATTAGAATTAAATAATAATAAAAATTGTACGAAAAATGAGCAGGTTTACTACATAATTTTTCATTGCGCATGCGTCAACGATATCAAAACTTTATTTACATATTGTGTTAGCTAAATGTATAGAGCATCTTCTGTAAATATTTCAAAAATACAGCTGGAAAATTCTGAAAGTAATCGTCTATAGAATCAGCTAAAAAATCCGTTATTCCCAAAGTGATGCAAAAAGATGAGGTGTTGTATCCATATATCCATTGATTAATGGCAAACTCCTGATTGTCTTCTTCATTTTGGGAAAACGGATTTCGAGATGATTCTATGGACGATCACTTTCAGAATTTTCAAGCTATGTTTTTGAAAATTTTACAGAACTTTCTCTTTACATTTAGGTAACACAATATGAAAATAAAATTTTGATATCGTTGACGCGAGCGCAAAGAAAAATTATTTACTAAACCTGCTCATTTTTCATACAATTTTTATTAATATTTTTTAATTCTGATGACTGGGTATTGTGTACAATGTTGTTTGTCATATTTTAAGAAAAGAACATTATTTTATATTAAGAACTCTGCAAATTATAAGCAAAAATATTTGAAAAATTTGAGACTGTTTTTATAAAAACTTTAATATCTCTATGAGTATACATGATAACCACATAAAAATAAACACAGTATATTACAATAAGCCATTTAACCATAATCTACAGATTGAGCGCTTTTGCTACATTACTTTTGACAGGGTCATCCAAAAGATATTCGTTTTTTTTCAATTTGTTGACGAAACCCTATATCGGGAAGAAATCTTCACAGAAATGTGTGAGCTGTACTATTATGTTTACAAACTTTGAGTTTCAGGATAATGCCTCACGTATTTTTCTATATATTTAACAAAATGTCTAAAATCGCATGTGGCCGGTCATCTTTGCCCATATATTTATAAATAGTTGACATTTAGTCGAAGTAAACAGTTAAAAATAATAGGAAAATAGTCTTTATATGGCTGACGTAAGTAGTGAGAGAAATTTAGATAACATTTTTTTTATTCTGAAATAGCGTTTTTCCCGAAGATATGACTTGGTAGATTGATTGCGTTTTTACAGGCGAATCAAGATTTAACTAATCCCAGAATTTCATCCGTGAACTCGATTAGGTGAATGACTGTGCTTCTGCCTCCTAGTCGCTTTTATAGAATGTCTCTAATCTGACCAATAAGAATTTTCCGTAATGTATTATACACTGCTCAAAACAATTAAAGGATATTGAATTTTTAGGTGGATTTTGTATCTGGGAAACTATTTAGCTGATTGATACATGGTCGACAGACATAGTAGGTTATATGAGAATAACTTACACATGTTTGGCAGAAAAAAATGCATTTTATTGCGCATTTGAGTACAAAAGGAAAAAAACACAATTTGTGCATATGAGAAAAAAAGAATAAGAAAAGGTGTTTTCTTCAAAGAAAATCATTTTTAGTAGGGGGTATGGTTTCCACGGGCGGTCAGCAACGTTGAACACCTTTGAGGCATGGACTCAATGAGGCTATTAATGACGAGTTGGGGGTATTCTGCACCACTCTTCCAGAAGAGCTCTTTCCAGTTCTTGGAGAGTTTGTGGGGGTTGTTGGCGGCCAGAAACTCGTCTTCCTAGAGCGTCCAAAACGTGCTCGATTGGATTCATGCCTGGAGAACACGCTGGCCATTCCATTCGAACGATTCCTTCCTCGAAAAGGAAATCCTCCACCAGGTTTGCACGATGTGGCCTGCAGTTATCATCCATTAAATTGAAGTTATCTCCGATTGCTGCAGCGTAAGGGACTACAATAGGTCTGAGGATCTCATCCCTATATCGGCGACCAGTCAGAGCTCCATCTCGAATGATGTAGAGGTCAGAGCGCCCGTCAATGGAGATGCCACCATGCACCAACACTCCTACACAGCCAAATCTGACACTTTCGTGCACGAATGCAGGATTATTCCTACTGCCACGGTCTCTCCAGATGAAAATACGCCTATTATCCGGATGCACAGAAAAACGGGACTCGTCAGAAAACAGAATATTGCTCCATTCATTTCTCCTCCAGTTGACATGCTCGGTAGCCCACTCCCTGCAGTCGCGACGATGCCTTGTTGTTAATCTAACACATACCATCGGTCGGCGAGCATACATACCTACAGCATGGAGCCGGTTTCGGACAGTCTGAGTTGAAATCGTGGTGCCTGTAGCCGAGCGAAGGTGTTGTTGAAGAGTAGCGTTTATGTTTCGGTGTCTCCGGGCTGTTAACGCTAAATACCGATCTTCATTGGGCGTTGTTGCCCGTCTACGACCCTGCCCTGTTCTTCGGCCTGCACATCCACTCTCCAAAAAACGGTTCCAGATCCTGGAAATGACACCTTGTGACACTCCAATGGCTTGCGCTACGTCGGCTTGAGTTTGGCCCCCTTCTAACCTACCAACAATTCTCCAAGCTTCTGAATCTGTCAAATGACTTCGCTGAGACATCGTACTCATCGAAACAAAGCAATCACTGAATGCCGATCATCCTTGTCTTCATTCTCTTTTATCCAGTTGAAAGTGAAATTTCATTCGCTGCCGCTGAAGCGACGTTTTTGACGTCGAACTCAAAATTTGCATACTCCATAGTTTGAAAACCAGAAAAATTTGCATTTGTGATTCTCTTCTTCTATTTTCGGCAAAAAAATTTCGTTTATATCTTTATTTTATATAAAACTTCAAATATCCTTTAATTGTTTTGAGCAGAGTTAGTAATCTTTTACTCTAAAAGCAGTGGAGTGAGTCTAAACCAAATCTAGAGATATTTATCAGTGTATGAGACCGAATTGATGCGTTGAAGTTAGAATAAGATCGAATCGACGTTTTGAAATTTTGAATAGTCATCAATGATATAATAAATGTATTTTCAATATTTTTCCTTATACTCGTGCCCTAACCACAAAAACGAGGGCTGCAAAATCATATTTCAACAACAATTATTACTTTCTTTAAAAAGGTTTTAGGTAGCTTTCATTACAAAAAGTGAAAAGCTACCTATTGCAGCCGTCCGGAGGAAAGCACTTCCAGAAAATTTTGGTATATTTTCACCGATCATGATCCCCCAGAACCCAAAACCACTCTCCGTTCAAATGTTGACACACACACACACACACACACACACACACATATATATATATATATATATATATATATATATATATATATATATATATATAAAACCATATATATATCTGATTTTTGTCATGCGATAACTAATGTATTTATGAACCGATTTGAATGAAACTTGGTATGTACATAGTACATACAAATGTGTCGACCGAGTTCGTTGGCCAGCATCATCTGCCATTTTGTTTCAAAATGCCGGCCATTTTAAATTAAAAAATAAATAAAATTTAAAATTAAATGCGAAAAATTTAAATTTTGAAAAATACTTTTTTTACGTGTTAGAACTTAAAACAACGATTCCAGAACACTTTTTATTTTGTCTATACCTTAAAAAATGATTGAGTTATAGCACTTTGAATTTTTCTTATGGCTGACATTTTGAAACGATCTGATTTTTGTCACGTGATAACACGCGTATCTATGAATCGATTTAGATGTAACTTGGTGTGTACATAGTATATACTGAGGCCTGAATCGAGTTCGATACCCAGTTCCATCCGCCACCTTGTTTCAAAATGGTGGCCATTTAAAATTTTTAATAAATTTTAAAATTTAAAATTAGGTACAAGAAAGTGAGAAATGGAAAAAGATTTTTCTTTTATGCATTTGACCTTGATACAAAGATTCCAGAGCATTTTTGTTTCGTCTGTATCTTAAAAAATGGCTCAGTTATCGCACTTTTAATTTCTAGTATTGCTCACATCTTGAAATAATCTGATTTTCGTCACGTGATAACATGCGTACTTATAAACCGATTTGGATGAAACTTGGTGCGTACATAGTACATATCAATGTTTGGACCGAGTTCGTTGGCCAAATCCATCCGCCATCTTTTTTCAAAATGGCAGAATATTAATTATTTTTAAAAATTTTAAATTTTAAAATTAGGTGCAAAAAAGTAAGAAATTGAAAAAGATTTTTCTTTTGTGAGTTTGACCTTGATACAAAGATTCCAGAGCATTTTTTGTTTGATCTATATCTTGAAAAATGGCTGGGACATAGCACTTTCAATTTCCAGTGTCGTTCACATTTTGAAACGGACTGAAATTTGTCACGCGATTATGCGCATATTTATAAACTGATTTGGCTATAATTCCGTGTGCACATAGTACATAGCAATGCCTTGACCACGTTCACTGGCCAACTTCATCCGTCCTCTTGTTTCAAAATGGCAGCCATTTAAGTTTGTCAAAAATCTTTTAAATGTATAATGATGTACAAACAAAAAATTAGAAATTGAAAAAAGGTTCTTTTTAAAAGTATTTATCTTAATAATGAATTCCGAGTATATTTTGCTTCGTCTGTAACTTAAAAAACGCCTGAGCAGTTTGAATTTCTAACGTGGATGACATTTTTTTAAAAATCAATTTGCCCGCGACAGCACTCGTATATATTAATCGATTTCAATATGAGTGAGCATGTGCACATGAATAAAGATTTCGACCAAGCTCATTGCTTTGTTTTATCCATCATGTTGCTTTAAAATGGCATACACTTCATGATATCGTGGAATTTGGCGACTCTCTAAATCGCATAAAATAA
This sequence comes from Maratus speculifer, assembly GCA_964019185.1. Lineage (NCBI taxonomy): Eukaryota > Metazoa > Arthropoda > Arachnida > Araneae > Salticidae > Maratus > Maratus speculifer. The sequence goes on along the minus strand of OZ025299.1, from coordinate 130,241,781 downwards.
AACCAGGTTGAATAACAGATGACTAATTTCTAAAAATTCCTATTAATATTCAGTCTTGAAATAAACTAGTATTTAATCTTATAAAATCACGTTCCTCTAATTAGAGCTTAGTATTTTTGAATAATATAACGTAATTCAAAATAAATATATAAATATATAAGTATGTGAAAGCTACCTCTTCCTTCCGGCAGTGCCGGGAGGACTTTTTTAAGGGATTTTCTTTTTAAAATTTTTGAGTTTCTAAGCTTTGGAAATAATTATTTTTTATTACTGAAAGAAAAAAGTTCTGTTTCGAAATTAGTTAATATTAGTTTGGGCGTACTTGTATTTTTAAACATATTGCTTATACGACTGTAGTAAATGTTTAATTATTTAAATTTAATTACATTTCTACCCGAATTGCATCAATTCTAATGCATATATTTATAACAAAATTAATAGATATTTAGTTCATTTAATTTCTTATAAAGCGAAATTCAGATGAATAGGTTTGTTTAAATACATCTTTAAAATTTTGCCCAACAGCGACTAATAATCGTAAAAATAACAAGAGTTAAATTTTTTCCTAACTTTTGACATTTCAGAGGTAACTGACCCCTGAATATCACATGAAAGTTCGTTTCTCACGAAACATTGTTTAAAAGAGTTGTGTTTAGAATATAAACGCGTGATTTATAAGAAATTGATTTATAAAATCCTATTTTATTTTTAAATTTTTACCCGTCTGCATGCAGAATAGGTGGCTACTGTTTTTGATCTGAGACAATGTGATATTATTTATTATTTTATAGAATGGGAACGGTTGGAGGGATTTTAATAAATGTGGTTCGAAATATTTCTCTTTGCTTCTTGACTGTTACAAAGTACAATTATATAGTCTATGTTTTATAATGAGATAACTCCGAAATGCTTTCAAATGATTTTAAAAACAGCTATTATATATTAAAGATACGAAAATTAACAAATATTCATATCCAGTTATAATAAAATGTCAGTAAAGGAATCATAAACATATTAAAGAAAAAATGGAGATAATTCAACTTAAAACGATATCTCCCCTAACATCTGAATAATTTGATAGCACGAAGAGATAAAAAATTCTTAAACACACCATAAAAAACTTGAATTCACTAAATCTTTAGAAAGAACTGAGTCTTTCTTCGTCAGGCGCAAAGAAGACGTACGTGTGGTATGCAAGCAGCAGCACACTGAAATGAAAATGCGGGAAAGGGAACAAGATAAAGGAACAGCCAATAGGAAAGTAGAAGGTAACAACCAATCACGAAAGAGTATAATCAAAACAGAAGAAGGGAAGAAAAAAAGCAAAATGGTAAAAAAAGAGATGATTGATAATAGATTGTAAAAAATTGAAAATACACATATATATGAGAGCTGAATAATAAAAATAATATATATATATATATACATATAATTTTGAGTTTTATTAAACATTCGTTTTCGGTCAAAGTGATGACAAAAAATTCGGCCGGACCGAAACTCGACTAAAATTGTCTGTATTCTCAAAATTTCGTGTCTTCTTTAGGAAACTTTCTACATTACTCACTGATTTGAGTTCTATCAGTTTCAATGATACATTCTTTATGGATTGCTATGAAATTAACTGTTTATAATTATCAATCATGACTAACTTTATTATTTGAGTGCAAGATATAAAACAGGCTATGCAAAAATGGCTAAACTTTGAAGATGCTTTTCACGTGCTCATTAAAAAATGAAGGCTTAACAATAATGGAATTTTCATTGTTTGAAATGGCAGAAGTGTTTCAAATACTTTATGAAAAAGTTCTAGTATAACAGATAATCATTGTAAAAGATAAATCGAAGTATGTATACTTAAAACATTTTTTAATTATATGAAATTCGTAGAACTAGAAAAATATTCCGTGTCGGTGATCAAATAATTGCAATTTATTATGAAAATTTAAATTTTTGGCCAGAGGCACAAACAGCCAACTTGTCACACAATTTAATTAATAATTATTCATTTTTCATAAACAAGTATAAATAATTAAGAAATATGTATTAACAACTTGAAAAAAAATGCGAAAATATGTATTTTTTAATTTCATTTTAGGCTGAAAACAAGAATATTAACGAAATACGGTTTGTTTTCGATGTTTAACGCCTGTTTCAAACGATCCTTGATAATAAATGAACATGGATTTAAAAATATATAATAATTATTTTTTTTAAATAATGGATTAATTTATTGAAATATTTAACTTAGGCAATTAAATTACTTAATTAAACTTAAAAACGTTAAAAGTCATTCTTATAAATTAAAAAAAAGAAGTTTATAATAGTTATCTGCTGTACTAAACAAAATAAATTGATAATTAGTAATATAAAACTGGTTTCAATAAAAATCGAATCCGAAAATTTGGAAACCGCATTTTGACAAATACATTGTATTTCATAATCAGTCATGAGATGGTGTTAGCACTGTGATTCCCTAGATATTTCCCCAGGAATTACTTACTAGGTACTTCAGGAATGACTTCGTTGATACTTTTCCATTACTGACTTCTTCAGACATTGCTCGGTGTGACGTCAATGGGAGCACACTCTTGAGGAAATCTTAAAAGTCTGTTCCTCAGAAATTCCCCATTTTGTCATTTTAACATTGGAAACAATTTGGAATGATTTGGAGCTGCTGGGGAGTGTTTCGGGAATTTTCGTGCTATATGGGGCACTAAAAAATGCATTCTGTAAAATGCCCAGTACAAAGAGTACTTATTATTCATTTACAGGACCACACAAAAAAATTCCGTTGCATAATGGTACATGGTTGGATTTGTTTGCGGCGTACTTTTAACACGTTAAACTCATATATAATGAAATTGATTTCGTCGTTGAAGTTTACTGTATATTGTATCATCTATAATACAAAGTGCATAGCAATAGCAGACATATATAAAAGATTTCAGATAGTATATTCTATCTGAAGGGCTCTATATTAGCAGTGATGGCGGGAAATGCATTTTTCATTATGAAATGGGCTTTAGTAATGCAAATTACATGATGTGTATAAATCCTATAGTTGATAAGGGGAAACTAGGGATACTTGACCGAATTGTTAGTTTCGGATTGTTATTATTATTATTATTATTATTATGCATCACTTATGGATGTGTAAATGCAGTTTGTAAGTACATAATCCGGGGGAACGCGCGCTTACCGAAGTTTGAATGTTTGTGACTTTGCCACTAATAAAAGCAAATAATAATCGTCATTTTATTTAAACGAAGCAATCCTTACAAATTCTGAGGTAAAGTAAATTCAAAAATTACTATAAAAATTAGTTGTTACTACTGTAAAAACCATACGAACTCTGGGTCTATCAGTCCCGGCGCGCGTCCTCTCGGGTTAATAAAGTATTACGCAATATTTATTATTATTATTCGGAATTATTATAAAGGTGGTAAAATATTGAATATTCAAAACTTTCAATTTGTGTCAAGTATCTCAATGTATAGGGATACTTGGCCCACACAAAGGATATTTGACCAAAATCAGGTATCCCTAGTTAGAGAATAATATTAATGCTAATAAGAATAATATTAATGCTAATATTTTTGTTGTTGTTGTCAAACTAAATTAATATTTTTAATTTTTATTACATAGGCCTAACAATTATATTCTGATTTTTTCTCGCAGAAGTTTAAAATATTAGTGGTCTGAAAGCTCATTCTGTGCCTAAACGAGTTACAGAATAAGAAAATAACAATTTATTTAAGTTCAAATGTAATTACATATTTAAACACAAGACTTGCAATTCTATCATTCGTATCGAAAACTCAGGTGGATGAACAATAGCTTTGATTTAATCAGGATCAACTTATGATACGTCATTTATTTCAGAATGCCAAGGTAGGCATTTCACACAAAATTTCTCGAAGCGATCGTGATTGACGCTTCATTTTTGTGCTCTCAAACGCATTCAATTGGCAGTTTTTCTTATTTAGGAATTATATAATGCTCAATATTGGTCGATCTTTTAATAAAGTCAGAATATATTTCTAAATATACTGTCAAAGTGGGCATTTGAGCCGCATTTCACCTAGGATGATTCTGATAAAACCCGTTCTTACAGAAAAATTAAATAATTTTTTTTCAAAAGCAACCAAATAAAGTTGTTAAACTGGGTTTATCTCTAATCATGTTTTGTTTTTGTTGTTGAAATGAGCACTTTTCGAAATCTACCTCCGCATGTAGGCCAAGCTGACAGGGATTTTTAAATTCATTTCGCTCTCAAACACATCCAATTGGCAGTTCACTTATGTGGGAACTATATAATGTGACGGATTGGCCAGTTTTTTTTATAAAGGCAGAATATATTTTTTAAAAAAGTTGTCATAGTGGGCATTTCGAGCAAAATTTCCCGAACCGATCGTGATTGAAAAATATAGAATGTATTCAAATAACAAATTGCTTATTTTATGACTCATTTTTAAATTCAATTTTGCTCTCCAACGCATACAAGTGACAGCTTTTCATATTTAGGAACTATATAATGTACCGCATTGGTCGATTTTTTCATAAAGTCAGAATATATTTCAAAAAATGATGTTAAAATGGGCATTTGATCCGAATTTCATTTAAGATGATTCTCATAAAACCAGCTCTTACAAAATATTGAAATCAAAAATTCTTCAAAAGCGGCCAAATAAAATTATTAACCTGGGTTTATCTCTAATGATATTTTATTTTTTGTTGTTGAAATGAGCACTTAACTTCGAAATCTACCTCTGCCTATAGGCCAAGCAGGCAGAGATTTTTTTTAACTTTCTTTTTTTTTTCAGAAAAGCGCGTTTAAAAATAATTGCGCCGGCGCAAATTTCCCAGAATTTATCCACTGATAATTCAAGGTCAGGGTCTAAAAATACTCGTATTGTATTCCCATGGTGAGCCTTTTTACCACACATGTTATTTCAAATATAGGCCGTGGGGGCCATTTCTATATGCTTATCCGACCCTTTTCCTGAAAAAAAAAGCGTTATTAGTCAATTATTCGAAGTTCCCTACTAGGGTTATTCAAAAGAATGCATAAAAGTTATTGAGTATGAGGGTAAATTGTTTAAAGGTGGTTTCTTCATGAGTTCTGCATTTTTACGCTAAACTGCATTTAGTTTACTCAGAAGTGTTTATAAAATATTAGATAATATGATATACAGAGCCACGCAAAGAATTCGACATAAGGCCATGTATGAATGATTATTTCCGGAAATATGATTATAGTAGTTTTAAGAGTCTTTTAGTTTGTAATTAATTTAAACTAAATAGTAGCGTTTGACAAATAATAAAGGTGGGTAAATTACAGTGATGAACAAAAGTATTCAAGCATGTTTCCATTTATTAATATAAATCGCAAAAAGAGAAATTTCAACCTGTTCTATGTTTTCTTGCAAAACTAAATTTTCTCATTATAAAGCATATTATATAAACCTAAAAATCAAATACAGGTCTGTTCAAAAGAATTTGAATGCATATTTGGCTATTGGCGGTAACTGCTAAAATCAGTTTTTTAGATGTTTTACCTGTTTTCTAAAATGTTTACTCACTTGTCTTCATTAAGTTATTTCTAAAAATAACTAAGTTTTGTAAAAAATTTCAGGAAGTGTTGAAAAGAGTTTCATAATCTATCCTTGACGCGGGATTTTTCTTTCTTGTTAATATTACAGTTAATTTCATTCTGCTTAAGTTCGTGTGTTTTTATTTTACCAATTTTCGATTTAATTTTTTTTTTACGAAAAAAAATATATCGATTTAGTTTTTGAAAATGTTGCCATTAAAGCAATGAATTATGTCAAATCTCAATAAATAAAGTTATTTTTGGTCTTTTAAATGCAATTTATCATTTCCAGTCAATATTAAGATAATTTAAATAAGATCTATAAAATAAAAAACGGAAATACATTTTCCATTATGTAATAAGAAATGGAGAAAAGCAACTGTTCTATTTGCATTATCATTATATCATGAAAATAAACTTATGAATAACCAGTTATGTAATATTAAATGTATGTTTAAAAATTGTGCAATATATAGTTACGTAACCACATACCGCGAAGCATTTAAACATTTCTGATGATTAAGAGCTAGTTAACTAAAGGAGACAAAAGTTTAGCAAAGCTAGTAACTAAAAGCAGAAGCTATTTATGTGCTCTTTAGATATCTTTCAAATTATTCTTATGGTGTGTATTTTCAAAGAGAAATCAATGCAAAAATAAAAAAATTGAAATATTTTAAGACGAAGATTAAAGTGGTTTTGAGAAAAATTATATTTTTTATTGAAGCAAGATAGTTTCCCTATTAAAATAATTCCATTTAAATACATTTCTGACAAGATTTCCTTATTTTGGTTTAAAGCGACGCATCAGAAAAGCGAATTTTTTAATTTTTATATAATATAAAATTTGTGTTTCGGTGTTTTTTTTACAAAAATTTTAAATATTAAATGCAGTCCTATAAGATTTCTTTTAACTCAGAAGACAGTTTTAAATATTATACACTAGGAATATTGATTTCGATATAGCGCACAAGATTTCTTTACAATTATTACATCAGTCCGAAAACTTTCATAATTTATAAATGTGATAGTCCAACACTGTAAAACATTTGTGGTAACAAATAAAATTGGTGGCAGCTACGATATATACTTCATTGAGTAATTTTTCACTTACATAATGGTGTAATAAAAACATGCATTACTGGTGTAACACTGCAATGTTACACGGATTATATCGGTTAAAATACTCCACCAAATTGGAGGCAGCAAGGCTGCCATCAATTTTATGGAGTAACGTTACACAAATGTTTTACAGTGAAGATCCTACTCCCCACCAGTGGCCGAGAGGCTCTGACCTCTCAACTGGTAGACAGCAGGTGCTGGGTTCGAACTCAATCGTGACTGTCGGCCTAACCGTTCGGAGTTTTCGTGGTTTTCGTCGAACCTTGCGTGAATACGGGTTAGGTTTCCTTAGAAAGTCACCCACGATGGGCACCCCTTCCCTGGGCCTATATCCCTAGTGTAGATAACCGGCCGACAAAAATAAACCAAAGATCCGACAGTGCAAAAACCTAAGACATCAAGCACAAGAAAAAAAAATTAATGTAAGAGTAGTAATAGTGGAATCTAATGATTCATGTCTGACGGAAGTGAAGTGGTGCAAACAACAAAAAATACCACCAGTGGTTTACTCGTAGGTTTATTATTGTGTTTGTCCTACAATAATTACATACCTTTGGTTGTAGGTCAAACACAATTATAAACCTACGAGTAAACCACTGGTAGTACTAATTTTTGGCTTATGCTCCACTTCTCTTCAAGCAAACATAGATCATTTGATTCCCCTCTCATTTGATTTATCTCTCTAACAATCTCTTTCGTCAAAAATATCACTTTGAACTAACACGCCACAGATTATATTGGTCAAAAGAAATAAGATTTATTATGTTCGTTATAAAGGAAATGAATAATCTTAGGTGCTATTATTGACGTTAACTTTATAATTTTACTTAAAGTAGTATTATTTTAAACCTTAAAGCAGTAAAAACCTTTTATTATGTTAAATTATAATATTTTTTCCAGTAAGAAAGGCAAGAGCCAACAAAACCAATTCGGTGGACCGCATGCGGTCCGCGAGTTATAAACATTTAAACTTATAAATATTTGAATAACTTTAGGTATTTATAACTTTCGAAATAGCATTCGACTGCATCCTTGAGATATGAAGAATTATGTGGAACATCATTCCGAATTACTAAAAATAATCCCGTCAGCTAAACAATATTTATAAAGCAATCCCATACGTCATATTCTTTGACACTTGTCAATCCACATTAAGCTACATATTGCTTAATATATGCGGTATTGGAGGTTAAATAAAATACAAAATTGCTCTTAGGCTGATAAACTATCAGAATTTTTCTATGTGCATGTGTAAAGTATTTACTAATTTTTATCACTATTTTCACTTTTGTTTTATTAAAAATTATAATTCAATTTCTATTTACACGATACATTTGTATATACAGGGTTATTATAGTCAAATTTACAATTCTAAAAGGCCGTAAAATACCACTGATCAGAAAACTTGGTATTTCAGATAAGTATACGTGAAGCTATGGTAATTTCATGTAAGAAAGATAAATGAGTTCAAAATCAGACCAAAGGATGGATCTGTACTCGTCATAAGTACTAATTAAAAGATTTGACATGCGTTGTGGTACTCTACGTTCAAAGTCTACCCACCACGATAAAGTGGTGTCACAGCGGATAGAATAAAATCAATTTTTAATTATTCTTATGCCAAAATACATAGAAAAATTAAAAAACGAATTAGGATTTCAATTGTCTATAGGTCAATAATCGTAAGGGAAAAGAAAAAAAAAAAGATGAAACCATTAAGAAAAAGTAGAGGTCTACGATTTGTTTAAGAAGTGCTCTTTGCTGTCAACAATTGTATACTTCACAGTTTTTGAACCCGTTTGCTGCAGAAAAAGATCCCCAAAAATCTTTTAACTTTACCATTTCAATCAATAATGTTCATGAGAGTTTTCTCAAAACTAAAAGCTTTAAACGGCACTCTTGACAAAAAAAAGTCTCTATGATGCAGTTCTACAGAATTTGCCATATAAATGTACTTAGGAGGTTATTAAAAAAAAAAAGTTCTGTTGAGTTTTTTTATGCTATTTTTTCAGAGGCAAATTTTAAATACGTATAACTGATTGCAACATTAACAGCATAATTTAACGGTTGATGCATTTATAAATAAAAACATACTTTAACCCGAAACCCAGTTTTATCATTTCTTGAACACACCTGAAATGTGAAAGATTATATACAACATAATTCTAAATCTGGACAAATACGCCCAACAGCTGAATAGTGTTTATCAGGGAGTCTCTAGTCCCATAAGTCACATACTTTGACACTTGTCAACCCGCGTTACGCTGCGCATTACATTGTATTTGAAATGTAAGAGCTTTAAACAAATAATATAGTGTCGATATTATGCTTATTTTGTGCTTTAAAAATTCTGTATTTGTATTACATGTATCTTTTTTCTAAAATTATCTATGTTTTAATTAAGAAGGTAGCGAAATTTGCAACCATCTAAATCATATAGTTATTTTTTAACGATTAAAATAACTATTCTTTGGAAGAACAATGCTTTCTTTAAATTGGTTCAGATTTTTTCTCATTATGACTTCATATTTCTTTAAAAATATAATGCATGTTCATCGCAATTTGCTTATTCCTATTTGGGAACTTGTATCACATTTGACGATTTTTTAACCCTTTTCTTCCATTTTCTTCATAGAGTCTTTTTATCATCTCTTCTTACACGACATTAATGTAAATATTATGAATTTTAAGATCATTAAAATAATTATTTTCCTTGAAAATTATCTTTTCCTTCTTCTATCAGCGGGCGCACTTAATTTCGTTTGACATAAATTTTCGATCTTCAGCTATGTAATTACACATAAAAATTATTTTATAAAGATTCATTTCATGTCACGGGTGGAACAGCCTCTCTTCATATCTCTGCTGTTTGAACAATATTATTATACTAGCATAAAGCTCCCGTCAAAAATGACGGAGTTTTGATCTGCTCTTCACTTTGATAAGACTTTATACAAATCGAATGAAGATTTTATTATTCAAAGGTTTGTATAGTAGAAAAGCACATTTTAAAAATAAACATCAATTTCTAGAAATACAAATGATATATATTTTTTTAAATTATGCGATGTTCTACATTTATTAATTACACCAAAGCAGATAAAATTTTGATTTTGAGCATAGTAACTGATATAACTTTGATATAACGTTGAATAAAACTTTGAAAAGTAAACGAAATTGTAATTTAATAAGAGAATACGAAAAAAAAAATCAATTTTTATTGTTAAGTAAGGCGGTCATGATAACATCTAATATTTTCGTTGCACCTTGAAAAATATTCTTGTTTTATTTGTAATATAAAACACAATTATAAAAAATAAACTGATAAATATTAACAGATTCAAAAATTAATAAAACTAAATTTAAATTCGATCTAAGAAATCACAATAAAAATATTCGTATTAGTTATAGCTGTTGAATGCTATTTTTAGATTATACAACGGAAATGTTTAAAAAATAATCTGGAATCACATTATAACATCCTGCATTTTTTCAATTATTTCAAGCGAAAATTCCTTCTTTTGTATTGATGCCACCAGATGACGCCAAAACAAAAGTTGAAGTCCCTGTAATAAAGAGAAAATTTACTGTGTCAAGCATAGCCGATGCGTGGAACCGTTGCCTTCAGAAACTATTGCAAACTTATTCTTTATAAACGTAAACGAAAGTGAAAAATGTATTTGAATACATATTTAAAGGCTTTTATAAATATTTTAAAAGCAGAATCAGATGTCAGCCTTTTTTTACAAAAGGAAATTCCTTTATTTATACTGATGCCAATAGATGATGCCAAAACAAAAGTTGAAGTCCCTAAAATAAAGAGAAATTTTATTGTGCCAAGCGTAGTCGACGCGTGGAAAGCATTGACTTGATAAAATATTGTAAACTTATTGCTTATAAATGTAAACGAAAGTGAAAAATGTATTTGAAAAATATTTAAAAGCTTTTATAAATATTTAAAAGCTTTTATAAATATTTTAAAAGCAAAATCGGATGTCAGCCTTTTTTTTCCCTTGAGGAATCGCGAAAAGTCATTCATTTGTTTCTAAATTTGGAATTTGTGTATTTAAATGGCAACGGTGTTGTGTTTGTCTATTTATGACAGCTTACTTTTTAATCTAGAACTTAATGCATTATAATTATATATGATATACATATTTCATATGAAAATATGCGCTTCAAGCATTATTTTAAGTAGAAGAAATTATCATTTAGCTGTCATATGTTAGCATATGTTTTCTATAAAGCCTAACGTGGCGTTTAGCTACGGTCGATTCGCAGACCAGAATGTTTCGTACCGGAGAGGTTACCTACACTTTTCTCTACTCAGATTTTAATATAAGTAGATGCCGGAATTAAAACATCCATGCTAATATGGAAATCTCGAGATTTTTGTAATTTTTAATAATAGTTTATGTTTTAAACCTTTATCTACCGACGGTACTTATAGGTACCAAAAAACTTACTTATTATAAAAGTCTTTTAATACGTCAATTAGTTTTAATATTGTTTAGAATGAGTTACAGATACATTATTTCATTTTGTTTTAAAAGCATTATTGGTTACACAAAACAAAAAGATGTTTAAAAGGATGATTTCTTTTGTATTTGTATCTTTTCAGCTTTCTTGGCGCTGAGGGAGGAGGATGGGAATTTTTCAATTCCGAAATATTTCTATATTTATATTGTAAGAACATCATATTTGTACATTTTATAATTCTACAAAATACAAAGAAAACAATTTAAAATAGAAGATTTGAGTGGGGCTATAAATATTGCACAAAATCCCTGTAAATTTAAATTTAATTAATCCTTCTAAATCCTTCAATCCTTCTAAAATCCTTCAAAAATTTATTAAATGATTATGTCAATCTTTTAATTTGGTTAAAAAAAAAAATACGTAAAATGCCTTAGAATGTAAAATTTTCATGAATTCATAATGCGGTAGAAAGAGGGTTAAAACATATAAGTCAATAGATATAGATACTTATGTAAATGAAGCGCGCAGGTTATTTTGTTAGCTTTTCTGGGAATGGCCCTGAAACGGGCAGATTTGTTAGGTCTAGGATTTTAAATATGAATACTTTTACAGAATACTTTTATATGAATACTTTTTTTATTTATTTATCATTAAAAATATGTAGCTTACAAACATATAGGATTTAAAATGTGAAGATTTTTAAATTTATTAAAAAGTTATTCCATATAACTTGTGTAACAGCTTTTCTACATATCACTGCTGCTTTAACGATACTATTGTAAACTTTTAAATTAAAATAACTATGCTAATATGAAATTATAGATTACTTTGTTATTTTTATCTATAGTTTATAATTTAAAAATTTGTAAGTTGATACATATAGGTATATATATGTATACCATTACGTGCGGACCATTATGTCCGTCTCTCATGGAATGCTTTTAAAAGCAATAACAGACATGGTAGAATTATTCATATCGATTGCAAAATTTACAATTTAATGTCCGTGACATTTGAAAAAAAAATGGAAAAACGCCTATTTGTTGTAAAATTTGAAGATTGATATATATCAAATTTTTCGTTGAAAATAAGCTTAACTTTTAGTATTTATAGTATTATACTGGGTTTTTCCCTCGCAGTTACCACCATTAACACAATTTTTTTATTGAAAATTTTGTTTCCATTTTTTTTAATTGCAAAGAGTTAATATAATTGCCATTCTTACAAGAAAAATGAAATTATAGTTTTAATTTATATAACTTTAAGAGGAATTATTTTGAAAATCAGATAAAGTGTGATAGTTATATTTTTTAATTTGCTTGATTTTTTTTATTATGATGAAGTAGATCATATTTAAGGAATAATGTGCAATTTTGAAGCCCTGAAAAAATTTGCTATTAGGTAGCTTTCATTACAAAAAGTAAAAAGCTACCTATTGCAGCCGTCCGGAGGAAAGCACTTCCAGAAAATTTTGGTATATTTTCACCGATGATGACCTCCAGACCCCAAAACCATCCTCCTTTCAAATGTTGATATATATATATGCACGTTTATGTGTTAGAACTTAAAACAACGATTCCAGAACACCTTTTTGTTTTGTCTATATCTTAAAAAATGACTAAGTTATAGCACTTTGAATTTCTAGTATGGCTCATTTTGAAACGATCTGATTTTTGTTACGTGATAACATGCGGATTTATGAATCGATTTGGATGCAACTTTGTGTGTACATAGTACATAATAATGCCTGGACCAAGTTCGTTAGCCAGTTCCATACGCCATCTTGTTTCAAAATGGCAGCCATTCAAATTTATTTAAAAAAATTTAAATTTAAAATTAGGTGTTAAAAAGTGAGAAATTGAAAAACAATTTTCTTTTGCGTGTTTGATCTCGATACAAAGATTCCAGGGCGTTTCTTGTTTCATCTATATCTTAAAAAATGGATGAGTTATAGCACTTTAAATTTGTAGTGTTGTTGACATTTTGAAACGGTCTGAAATTTGTCACGTGACAACACGCATATTTATAAAATGATTTGGATATAACTCCGTGTGTACATAGTACATACCAATGTCTTGACCGAGTTCACAGGCCAACTTTATCCGCCATATTGTTTCAAAATGGCGGCGATTTGAATTTGTCAAAAATCTTTTTAATGTAATGATGGACAAACAAAAAATTAGAAATTGAAAAAATGGTTCTTTCTAAAGTGTTTGATGTTAATAATGAATTCCAGAATATTTTTTTGCTTTGTCTTTACCTTAAAAAATACCTGGGATATAACAGTTAAAATTTCTAATATGGGTGACATTTTTTTAAAAATCAATTTGTCCGCGACAGCACTCGTATATATTAATCGATTTCAAAATGAGTGTGCATGTGCTTATGAATTAAGATTTCGACCAAGCTTATTGGTTTGTTTTATCCATCATATTGCTTTAAAATGACACACACTTCAGCTATCTCTTCCTCCACGCATTGCCGGAAGGGCTTTTTCCTATAGAAAATGTTAAAGTTCAAGGTTGTGAATGCTATTTTTCATGAAAAGAAAAATCCTGGTATGTTTGAAGCACTATATCTCTCGCAAGCAACAACATCTCAAAATTCTTTTGACATAAACTGTTAGTGTAACACTACCTTCTTATTAAAACTTATTTGTTTCCATGGGGCATTGTTACTTTAGATTGTTATGTTGCTACAAATTGTAGTCAAAATGACGTTTTTGTCCATTTTCCGCACTTAATGTCTTCTTTAAGCAATAGTACCCCAAACGTTTTCTTATAGAATATGAAAGTGCACTACTAGGACAAGCTAAATAATATAGTACTGCACGGACACATTGTTGCTGTTAGTAGATGTAACCTGTTAAATATTCAAATTTTTCAAAATCTGCAACATTTAAAATAATTTCAGCGCCATAGTTGAATGAAAAAAATGTATTACACAATTGTTGAACATATGTACATATCCATGGAAAAGAAAAAGAAATGGGGTCTTTTGATATTTTTATTTTAAAAAAATGACAAAATTTTCAAATAAACAAAGTCAATGATTCCATTTCTTCCCTATCAGAAAACGAAAAACCCTATTTCTGTTTCCACTTTCGATGACCTTTTTCCTATGAGAAAAGGAATATATTTCTTTTTTGTCACCCCTTCCGAAAGAGAAAAGGGATGTTTCATTTTCTCTTAGGGTAAAAATATGATCATAGACATTGCTTTTCTTATAAATTTTGTCATTTTTTGCCAAAAAATATCACGAGACCTCACTTCTTTTTCTTTTCCATGTTTTTGTACATATGTCCAACTATAGCGTGATGTATTTTGTTTCATTCAACTTTGGCGCTTTTTTGAAATAACTCTACTTTCAATGTTGCTGATTTTGAAAATTTTGAATATTTAACAGGTTATATCTACTAACAGCAACAATATCTCCGTTCAATACTATATTAATTAGTTTGTCCTAGTAGTGCACGTCTATATTCTATAAGAAAATGTTTGGGGTGTTATTGCTTAACCCATTAGTGCCTAGCGTCCCTTTTTAGGGACGCTTCAAAGGGTGCATTCAGCACTGTTTTTGACACCGGTAAAAAAGAAAAGCAATAATTATTTTATTTAAATGATGCATTTTCGTGATTAATGAACTAAACTTAAATCTTCTAAAAATAGTGGTGCCAACCAAATAAAATTTACGCAAAAGATGCTGGGCACGAATGGGTTAAATAATATATTAATTGCGCAAAAAAGACAAAAATGCCATTTTCACTATACTTTGTGACAACATAACAATGTAAAATAACAATGCCCCATGGAAACAAATAAATTTTAATAAGCAGATAGTATTATACTAATAGTTTATGCCAAAGGAATTTTGGGATGTTGTTGCTTGCCAGAGATATAAAATACCAAACATACTGGCTTTTCATTTTTCATGAGAATGCCATTCACAACCTTAAATTTTGACATTTTTTTAGAGGGAAGAGAAATTTTTTTCAGGGCTTCAAGATTGCAAATTATTTATTAAATATGATTTACTTGAACAAAAAAATATATATATCAAGGTAATTCAAAAATACAAATACCAAACCATCACTTTTTTGTCTGAATTTCAAAATAATGGCTCTTAAAATAACTCTTTTCAGCAACAGCAATGTTTTCTTTAAAATGTGTCAGTTGTTCCTTTATAAATATAAACTCGGATACCATTAATATTCCTAGTATAATGTGTATACAGGTTTCTCTAAACAACGTAATATATATAGTGTGTCCTAAATTTAAAAAAACGGGATTAAAGAAATCTTAAACAGACAAAAGAATTCATGTAGCACTTGTTTTGGTATATTCGAAAAGATACTGATTAATCAGATGCCTGCATTTTTAATTTTTGCACCTCACATTTTTAACAAACTACAGTCTCTTGCATGGTAAATTTATTAATAAAAATAGCCAAAACATTATCTGGGTGCCTGCCATATGGATCATTCTTAAGGTTTTATAATTGTATACTGGAGATAGTTTGTGCATACACATGTATTGAAAGCAGTTATGAAATGGTGTTTTTTTCGTAGTTTGATTGTGTAAGAAAATCAATGAATAATATATAAATCCAACAAATTCTCTTTAATGCCTTTAAATTGCAAACAGTAGAGTTGCATACATAACTGTTGCAATTAATATAAAAACGTTAAATACACTCTCTTTGATTTTTACAATATTTTGTCTTTAATTTACTGATAGATGATTCATTGTAAGTTTATCATTTTCCCGCTTTTTCACCCATTTCATCAGGAGAAATGAAGTGTGTTAATAATTTGTTCGCAAAAAAGGTTCTCCGAGAATTCTAGGATGTCGATTTATAAGAGTTCCCGTAAGACATGGTGACGTCACTGCAACGTCGTTGTGAAGTCATATTGTGACTTTGTGACCAACTATTGTCGATGTGACGTCACGTGACGTCGATGTGAAGTCACAGTGACTAAAATGTGAAGTCGTTATGGCCGTTTTAGAGCTTTTTTGTGACGTCTCATTGTGACCACTTTGTGACGTCACAATGTGACCAATTTGTGGAAAGTGTGTCATTTGTAACTACTTTGACATTAACATTGTGACGAACTGCGAAATTTTTTTTAGAAAGTCACATCTTAGTCACATTGTGACGTCACTGAAAGGTGGCATTTTCGTCACAGATGTGATGTGACCAAGGTGACTCACAGTGACGTCATTGTGACGTCCCTGTGAACATGCATGCTATGAGGGTTGTCTCAATAACCCTCATACACGTAGATACTGAATTCTAAACTTTTGTTACTAAAATACTAAACTTTGATCTTGTTACACGACGTTTAAGTGCTTTACAAATTAAAGGGAAAACAGGCCAAATAGGAAATGACTTAATTAACGTCACTTTTCACTTTTAGAACTGGCGAACAAGTGAATGCTTAATCTGGAATTCTTTGGCGGAGAGATCCAACCACAAGTATTCTTCTTAAACATTTTACTCCTATATGCATAAACTCGCCAGCTTATCACTACGATCTGAGTATCATATAACCACATAAAATAACTGTAAAATTGCGATTTAGGGATGTAAAATCGCACATGTGGCAATTAGAAAAACAGTACACAAATATCGCTTTCACGCACACACGATAGAGTCAGACAAAGCGGTCACAATCTATCTAGACTACCTTCATATGCCTGTCCGGCCTTAGACATGCCCAGTAGTAAAATTGATAAACATAATTGCCTGCAGCGCATGTCACCATGGTATAATGTATTTCGCTATTAGGGAATAAAACCACGTTGATACCCTGAAATTTAAGGCTTTTTTACGAATATTTATTAAGAAATTTGTATTTTGATTCAGTTGATAAATTAAAAATGTATAATTGGCAGATATTGGTAGTATCACTCTAAAAGAAAGAGGGTCGAGCGATACACATTATAATCTCATTGATGATTTAACCCAAATAAAATCAGACAAAAAATAGTTTATTATCAAACAAATACGCACCTGCTTAAGAAATTGTATTTATAAAGAAATTGCATTAGTTCAAAGTAAAAAAAAAAATCAACCAAAAATTTCATTAAAGTAATATATTACAGTTAGATTTCTACAGTGAAATACGCAAAGGATTAAAAAACGTATTCTTAATGAAATTGCACCAATTCAAAGTGTATGGGTCAACCAGATGAAAATTTAATTGCTATATTAACTCGGCCATTTAAAGAAAAAGATGTTTGCGTGTGCTCTAATAGAGGATACAGATTTCTGGGAATGCATGCTATATCGTTAGATCTCGTCAGATCGAAGCACGTTAAAAGGCATTCATCGCATCATGGAAGCCTCCAAACGGTTTCAATGCGCGGTGTTCAATAACGTTCAATTTTTAACAACAGAAAGTGTGAGTGCAAATAAAATCTATCGTCAAATGAAAAAAGTGTTTCGCACGGAGTGTATGTCATGCAGATATGTATTTCGATGGTGTAGAGATTTTCGAAGTTGAAGAAGACCACCTGCACTTGAACAAGTCGTGATCATTGTCAGTACTGCTTCTTTTACCCGAAAACCCCCTACACCATCGAAATATCGATCTACGTGGGATACACTCCGTGCCATATACCTTTTGCATCGACCATATATTTTACAAGCACTCCCATTTTCCGCTATTTTAAAATGCACGAGCGCACGTTGACACCGTTTGGAGGCATCCATGAGGCGAATGATGTGATTTTGCGCTATCACACACACATCTGTCGGGATCTGCCGATATCACACGCATTCTTATCACTCTCCGTACTCTGAAGGAGAATGCTCAGTCATCTTTCCCTTCAAATGGCGGAATTATTACAGCAATGTTACTTTCATTTGGGCGACCCTTATAAATAGAAATTTTCAACGAAAAAGTTCATTACTTAAAGTTACACATTAAAAGCTAGGATTCGATAGTGAGATACTCAGTTACTTAAAAAAATATTTTTTCAATAAAATTGTATCAATTCAAAGTAAAAAGAAAATTTCAATGAAAAAATTTTATCGCAAAATGTTACACAATAAAACTAGGTTCTGATACTTCGTATTTCACTAGAAAAAATGATATGTTTAATTTTTTAAAAAAGGTCAAATTGAACGACTGTAAATTGTTAGAGCTAGTAAATGTCCACAAATTTTAAAAATGTTATTCTGAAAAATAAAGAACGCAGTGATTTTTTTTCTGCTGTGCACTTGCAATGTCATTTTCTATTTTCAGTTATTTTCAAATCGAAATTTTGTATCGATCACAGTGGTGTTACCCCTTATGAGATATAATCATAAGGATTAGCAACAAAATGTAATATTTTTTACTTTTTCTAAACATTGCAAATAGTAAACAATTCTATGTGAAAATAATTGTTAATATACATTATACTCAGTTAAACTGTCTTTCTTTTAGACGAATTAGAAAAGCAATAAAACATTTATTTCAGTTCTAATTGTAAATGCCTTTGGTACTTTTGGTTGAAAATAAAATATGCAATATATTCTGTAAGAGAAACTAAAATCTAGCTTTTTATGTGTCCAAAGCAAAAAATAAAGGTCAAAATACATTAGTTGCTACATAAATGCCATCAATATAAAAATTAAAACAAAAAAATCGCCATTCTTCATATATTTGTTTTAATTTATCTACATCCATTGATAAAATTTTTGATTTCTGCTATCCATTGTTAAGGCTTTTGATGGTGAGGACACTTTCATTCTTGAAGAGCTGTGGATGTAGTGGATTTATGTAGCTTTAATATTGAATTTAATGCTATACATCATCATTGTACGAAGTTTTTTGACACCAATATAAAGAAGTTAAAAAAAAACAGGGAAGTACGAAATGTGACGTGGCAACACACATTTCTATTTCTTCCCCACTGCATTCAATTAATCTTTTATTTATATATATTGCTAGATAGATTGAACATGAACGATCGCCTCATAGAAAATGTTGTCCAGTAATTCATATTTATGCTTGCCAAAGAAAACTTACCAAAAGAAAAACATTATTGTCATTTGAAACACTTGAAAAATCCTTTATGAAGAACGTTCGTGAGAAAAAAGACGATGGTGCATAAGGTTAAATATCTGCTGCTAAAAATATAAAAGTAAAGAAAACAAGACAAAATTTAGATAGATTTCATTTATATTTAAGGGGACATGGAACCTTTATATTAATCACAAAGCTTTCCAAATTTTGATTAAATAATTTTTAGATACTGCATAGTAAAATTTCACAAAGTGTCGTGAAGCACCGACTATTAAACTTATTCGAAAAAGGCATTTTACTGCATCCAATTTTTCTTTAAATAATTCAAAAGGTCAATATTTAAAGTCGTTTTACTCAACAGGATTTTTTTCAATATATCCGTATGATCAAAGTACAAAACATTCAACATACATTTTTGACATAACGTAGTTTGTTAAGCAATATTTCAAGTACAATTTTAAAAATTAAGAATCGGAATTTCTTTAATATAAATAGTTTATTTTCAAAAAGAAAAACGTTAAGTAAATAGTTATATTTACTGACTTTTACAAGTACCATGCCATTTTATTTTTTATTATAAGTTTTAACTTTTCAATAAATTTGATTCTTACATTCTTATATTACTTGTAAGAAAATATAGCAAAAAATAACATTTCAAAAAGATAAAAATTTTAGAAAACTGTGGTTTTAATATTTTTTTAAATAATAAAACAAAAAAAAACTTAAAAAGTTTCATGTTTACCACAAGATTTGCAATTTTTCTTTCTAAAATCATTTGCTTGCTTTCCGTTAACTGGGTTTACTTTGACATGTTTTATACATATTTTCCATTCTTCGAATTTTGGTCACAAAAATATACAGGCGTATCGACCTAATGATCCCCTTCAGTATCAAAGCGGGTTCAAATGTATACGAGAAGTATGTAAGGAAAAAAAGAATGTTAACCCGGGTTTATGTTTTTTTGTCACCTAACTACAAATGTGCTTTAAATGGTCACAGTAAACAATTTAAGACAAAGTTACTTTAGATCTACTTTAGACCAAGCTGATCTAAAGAACATCCTTTAGATCACCTAGGGGTATTTGATCATTTAAATTTTATAATTTATTGAATAAAAAAGGTTTTTTCAATGTATTTTTTCTGGATGAAAACGTTTATTATATCATCACTTGAAGTGTTGTTAGTCAATATAGGGATATTAACAGCGTTCTGATTAAGGTATTTTTTAATTTACCATCTTGACATCGTGCTTGGTTAAGGAAAATTTTCAATCAGCTATGACTCCCAAGGTCTTAGAAATCAATCGCTCTTCTGCTTGAGTAAAGATTGTCGGACAACCTTCAGACATGGCGTGTTTTCCAACGCACTTATTGGGGACAAGAGTATTACGAGATATTTGGAAATGTTTTAGCATTTGTTTCTTACTTATGCTATTATTGACAGTTGCCATTGCGTCTGCCACATTCTCCTCAGTATAATTGCGAAAATTCGGGCCCCTTGGTGTTTTTTCGTAGGTCCTCATTTTTTCACTTAGTGCCTAAGACCTGTAAGAAAAGCAAGACTTAATCACACGTATAAAACACACCAATAAATATACAGTGGCGGTCAAAAGTTTCCGTCCAGCCAAATTTTTTCAGTTAATTTGCAAGTATACACATATGAAGATGAATTTCAAAGTGATATTTATACATTTTATTGACATAATAGTTTGGAAATTACTTATAGAATAACATATAAATATCAATAATTGATAAAATTTAGTGCAAAGAAAAACGCATGTGCTCAAACGTTTCCGGCCACCTTCGCAAGTTTAGAAAAAATTGGTATTGTAATAGAAAATAACAGTGATCGACAACATTTACAATTACTATTTTATCACCTTGCCTTTAGTAATAAGTACTGCGGTGCACAACGTGACACTGATACAATCAACGGTTAAAGATGACGTATGATATGTTTTTTCCGCACTTCTTGCAATTTTTTGGAAATTTTGGCCGAGTTGGATTATTTATAGTTTCCAACACGTTTGCCAACTTATTTTCATAGATATTCTATTGGATTAATCTTGGGCATTTGAGATAGCAAATTGAAAAGCGGAATTGCCGTTGGTTGCAAAATTGCAAATGCCGGTGGCTGTCAAGCTTGGATACATTCATTAAGTCGTTGTCATGTTAAAACAAACAGTTTTGACCACAAGGTTTTCTCTAATAAGGCAGCAAATATTCTTGTAACATATCGTTATACAGGGTTGTTATAATTAAAGTTCGCCTATTCAGAAGGCTCTAAAACCGGTTCTATGGCTCCAAATGAAACAAAATTTCACCAGTAAGTAGTTGAAGAGATGCGCTCTGCGAAAATTGAAAAAAAAATAGTCAGTTTTTTGTCAATAGGTGGCGCTGCGCCAATATTTAAAGCGATGTTTGCACATTCATTGTATCAATTTCAGTCCATCCAGACGAAGCACACAAATTAAAAAATTTCGACAAACTTCGACGAACTGCGAATTGTTATAATTAAAGTTCACTTAATCAGACAGCTCTACTGCCTGACCTATGACTATAAACAACACAGAAAAATGAATTTCATTTCATGTGATGTAATCTGCATCAACAAAAATAAAACATATCACTCGGTAGCGAGGAAATGAAAAACAACATTACGCATTCTCAATAAATCCTCCACCATTTTCAATAACGCATTCCATTCTCAGAATTGTGCTTTCTACAGCATTGCGTAAACTGTCCTGCGAGATTGAGCGAATGTGAAGTCTAATACTGTCTTTCACATCAGAGATTGTCGGACTTCTGTCTTTAAATACAGAATCTTTCAAAAATCCCCACAACCAAAAATCGCATGGTGTTAGATTAGGCGATCAAATTTAATATTGGCACAGCGCCACCTACTGACAAAAATGTTAACTAATTTTTTTTTTCGATTTTCGCAGAGCGCATCTCTTCAACTATGTACTAGTGAATTTTTGCTTCGTTTGGAGCCATAGAACTGCCTCTAGAGCCTTCTGAATAGGCGAACTTTAATTATAACAACCCTGTACATTGCATCATTCATCTTGCGGCGGATTTAAATAACAGACCAACACTTTTTGAAGAAAATACTCCCCACATTATAACGTGTGCTCCGCCATGCTTCATTCGAGGAAAACATATGTCGAATCGTATCTTTTGATGTTAGGTCATCGGATGTAGAGTCTGCCATCACTCCCAAAAAAGTTTTAAATTCGATTGATGGAAAAATAGAACTTTGTCCAGTTTTCACTTGACCAGACTTTGTGTTCCTTCGGAAACGCCAGTCGGGTACGTTGGTATTTTTTTAACTTCTGAATTTTTTTTAATACTGACTCTTCCATAAGATTCTTCATCACATCAGCATCTTGATACAGTAGACTGATTTATTTCAGCAATATTTTCATACCGTAAATCGCGAAATATTGAAACGGCATTTTTATGCGGGTCATCAACTGTTTTTCCCCTGAAAATACCCTATACAAGAATAGTCATTTTCCAGGGCCTTCCGAACTTTAGAAAGTCCTGAGGGCCATGGCCATCTTTATGTAGTTTTTAAATATCGTTTACAGTCGGTTTTACTGATCGATAGCTTTGCCGCAGTATCTCGAGAAAATCGGCCTTTTAGAGACAAATTAATCACTCATTTACGAACAATAATTGTTGAACTTTTCATTTTTGTATTTAAACTATGCTATTTACTTTGATTTATTCACAAACACGACCATAAAACATTTTACCGTAAGAAAAAAACTAAGGAATGATGAGTGGCCGGAAACTTTTGCACACGCGGATTTTGAATTCTGCCCATTTCAATGAAGAGTCTTCAGTATTTAATCAAAATAATCACGTGGTCAGAGGACATTCACATATTCCTAACTTTTGAAGCACTTGTACTTCTTCGCGTAAACTTTCTGGTAAATAAATCTACGAAACTAACTGGCCGGAAACTTTTGACCGCCACTGTATATAACACAATAACAAACCCGTACGTCTAAAAAATTACAAAGTTACCCCGGTTTACGGTACATATTTTTAACGATAATTAAAAATATATAAATATTCCACATGCAAAATTAGTTTAAAACGTATTGGGTCCTCTCAAGGGCATGTGTAATGTATGGTTTTGTTAACATTTCTCTTTCTAATAAGATTTTAGTATTTTGTAAATGTTTATACTTTGTTTTTTAAGAACAGCACATTTATCATTATTTTTACTCATCAAAGTGGGGTGGTTCAGCGGTCATCACGTTATACTTCTACAGGGTCCAACATTTGTCTCAGCAAAGTCGCCTCAGCTATTCTTACTTTCGATGTTTATAAAATAAGTGACATGTGTTCTTGGAAACTAAACACTGCGGATGTGTGTGTATGGAGAGGAGGTAGATTTGTGTTAGGCCCTGACCACGGTCAATTTCATTAGAGGCCACAGAAGTTTTTACTTGTTTAGGCGGGGCTTAGGACAGAGTTAGTGAGGTTACATCATTTGATCTCCGTCGACCCAATCTCGCGAGAAAATTATCCTAGTAAGGGAAGTTAGAAACAAGAGCTGTCTCTGCGGATTGTGTCGGCGTTAAATTACGTGATATGGTGTCATTAATTCCGTCCTAACAACCAAAAGCTTTCTAAGCATCCAATGAAGATGACCGTGGGCTGACCACTTGATCGTGACTTGTGCCATACAGAATGTCAGGTATTAAGCTAACCCTTTCCGGCACGGTTAAAATCTGTTAGTAAAATGAGAGATTATCGACTAAAACCGGAATTCACAAACAAATAAATTACATATTTTGAATGCCTTAATTTGAGCTTTAATTATAAAACTGAAATTTTACTAAAATTTTATTGGTGCCGATTGCAAGTTTAGAATTAAAATTAGTATCCCAGACAGGGCACAGTGTGCCGTAAACGGTTAAAGAGAAAGGAAATAGGCACATTCTTCCCGTGGTCCTTTATAAATTTTAGCATTGTGGAGTTTAATTCTTTTGTTTATTCATTTATCATTTAATTAAGAAATTTTGTTCTTCGCATACAGGGTAATCGAAAATTCATGCAGTTTGTGGAAAACATATTTAATTTAAAAAACAAAAATGTACAAACTGCCAACAAGATCCAGATTGAAATAGCGGCTATTCTGAAAAAAAAAATAACGTTTTTCAGTTTGCTTCTTTATTGTAATTTAAACTATATATATTTAATTATCACAGAAGATGTTCAAAATGTGTCCCACACTGTTAAAACTAATGGTGACACATTGCACCTTTTAAGGGTGAAAGGCTTGTCTCACTGGTGACACCCCTAGAGGAGCTAAAATGGCACCCTTAACTAGGGTGAAAGGATGGCACCCCTAATCCAGGGTGTTTCAGGGGGTGAAAGGACGGCACCTCAGGGAAGAATAATGGCACCCCTTATCTACAGTGTTCAATAGGGTGAAAAGATGGCACCACAGGGGAGAATAATGACACCCCTTATCCAGGGTGCCCCATGGGGTGAAAAGATGGCGCCTCAGGGGAGAGTAATGGCACCCCTTATCCAGGGTGCCCCAGAGGGTGAAAGGATCGCATCTGAGGGGAGAGTAATGGCACCCCTCATCCAGGATACCTTAAGGGATGAAAGAATGGCATCTCAAGGGAAAATAATGATACCACTTATCCAGGGTTCCCCAGAGGATGAACGGATGACACACATAATCCAGTGTGCCCTGTGGCATCCTACAAGAAATAGCACTCACAATCTATGGCCCACAGTTGCAACCCCCTCCCCCCACCCCGCTTGTCAAGAAATTGTATTGGTTTGAATCATGAAATACAAAGTGTTTACCCATTTTTAAATTGAATTCTGCAGAGAAAATTATCATGATCAGTCAATATTTTGAGTCATTTTTTTTTCTTTTAGATTGATGGAATATTATATTTTAAAACTTATTATCAGGTATCCAAAGAAAAATTGTAGCATATTTTTGTAACTCAGAGAGGGATAATATGAACTAAAAAAATAATCATAGAAAGGCAGAGAATTCAAATTGTACTTTCATTTACATGGAGAGTATTTTAAGAAAAATTCAAAAATTTTAACTTTTATACAGTTTTTGCATTTCAAAATCACCAATCCTAAGTCATCACTATTGCATTGTTAGTCATACCCAAAAGGTTCTGTTAGAATAAATCGCAAAATTTACGCAACCTCTACGCCTATTTTCTGCCTCTAAAAATCACTGAGTGATGGCGTTTATCTGAGTCAAATATTGTGACTTTGTCATGCAATTTGAAGCCTGATTTTCAATTTTATGTTTTGAATTTCTTGTAAAATGAAATAAATCATGATTTTTACTGTCTCTAACTCAGATGTTTGGATCAAACTTTTTGGGTATGTTTAAGAAAGGGCCAGTAACTATTTTTGTGATTGGGCATTTTTAGATGCAGGAACATTATAAAAATTTGATGCTTTTTGACTCTAAAATAAGAGAAAGTACAAATTGAATTACCTATCTTCATATGAATATTTTTATAATTTTCTTATAGTTTCAGAAGTAATCCGTAACCATCTTTTTTGACACATAGTATATTGCTTGACATGTATTTTCATTATTTTATATACAGGGCAACTGAAAAGTATGAGGGCACAGAAAAATGCTATATCCTGTAAAATATATGCCATATTTTAATAAAAAAAAAGAAATAACAATATTTTAACAAATTGTTCACTGGCTTGATATTTATTTTTTACACAAGTTTGAAAACGAAAGATCACAGAATTGACAGTCCGCTGCAGATAATTCTGATTTAAATCATTCTATGCCTTGATAATTTCGCATTACATACAATACAAACTGGGGATTTTCTATTTCTAACTTTTCTACAGAAGTCAAGTGAGTTAAGATCTGATTGTTCGAAGGCAATACACCTGTTATTAAATATCCACGCAGATGGGTGTTGAAGGTCAGTGTCGTTTCTGCTCCATGTGAAGGCCCCAATACTGATGGATGTTCCATTAAAATTATTTTGCTTCCATGAGGCCAACACTTCGTTGAACATATTAGTTGCCGATCATTTTGACGGTTGTGAACTTTTCGGAGGATTAAGATTTTCATATAATAGAAGAAATGCTACAAAATTTTAAAATAAGCATGTCTCAGATTTTAGTTGTGAAATGTCAAACAACGCACCAATATTTTTTCAGATACCCTGCTGCATCTAATTTAAAAAAAATGTAAAACACAAATTAGAAAAGAATATGTAATAAATGCTGTGTAACTTTTAAATTAGTAAGAATATTTCATATTCTTTAAAATTCTTCCAGAAAGTTAGCCATCAGGCTATGAAATGAATTATAGAAAATAAGTTCATTTTATATAGTTGTGGTAAAATCACAAATGAAATTGAGTAAAAAAAACATTTTTACAATATATGTTGTACTTACCTTTATAGTGAACTTATGCAAATCCATATTTTATAGCATATATCCACACAGGATTAGAAATTAAGAACTGTATGTAAGGTGTTAAAATAATGCCTACAAATTTTTTTCGATGTGCCAACTGCATTTCATATTTTCTTATTTCTTTTCACAACCATGTTTATAGTAATAATATTGCATTGCATATTTAATTTTAATGTATTGAAGGGAAGTGGAGAGAAAACTTTAGATATTAAACACTTTTTCTTACTAAACAAAATAAAAACTGACTTTGCATAAGTATGAAACCTGATTGAACTACAATATTTGGATTCTGGAAAAACTTATTCTTTTTATAAAGCTAATATGCATACAAAACAGATAATCAAGCAAATATGTCCACAGAAAGAAAATATGAGCTTTAGATATAACTAGGGATAAGCGAATTTTAAAAAAATCTGAGACTAACAGTACATCAGAAAATAAAAAGTTAGCAAATAAATGAATCTTTAATTGTCAATTATGGTGTTGCATTTAAAACATTTCGAAATCACACATATTTTTTTTTGTTTGTTTGAGGAAAGAGGTACAAAAATTTTAAAACAATTTTAATACAGTTTCTTATTTTAGGAACATATAAGGATGCAGAAATATCTCATAATAAAAGAAAATCTTGTTTACAGGGGTGTAATATCCAAGGACCCAGTTTTATCAGTCATTGGTTAAAGGGAAGTTAACTTAGAGGTTATTGACACGTTCAAAATTCTTAAGACACGTGCTGATGTCATGGTGCAGAGGGGGGGGAGTGTATGCTAAAATACAAATGAAAGCATTTGCTAAACAAAAATTAAAGTTAAAGAAAGCTAGCTATCAAAATTTGACGACTAGGAATAATTTTTCTATAATTTAGTTTCATTTGTCGACTAACGACTGCTGATTTCTAGTCCTGTATCCACATCAAAACACTTTCTGCCAAATTATTTTTGTGTATTGACTTATTGCATCTGAAATTTTAATCCAAAGAGTAATTATAATGAAAGGAATAAAACACTGAATTAAAAAACAACCTTTTAGTTCAAATAATCTTTTTATTCTAAACACCAAGAATGTATTAAATATTATTAAACAAAGACGTGATACTATGTGGAACTGATGCCACAAAGAAAGTTTTGAAGACATAAGTATCTAATAAAAATGATAAAAATTTAAATTGGCTTTTGCTATAGTTAACGTTAAACAACCAAAATAATGCATACCACAAAGTAACTAAGCTTATAAAATTATCAGTTTTTGTAATTAACTGTTTATATAAAATTAACACATAGCATGAGTAATTTAACAAGTTGCTTGAGTTGTGGAGCACAATAACAGGTTGAAACACAGAAATTTCTGCATCTTCTTCATGATAAAGAGTCGGAAACTTTTCTTAAATCAAACATGGTAATGTAATTACTGTAAATGTAAGTTCACTATCTGAAATAATAATAATAACACATTAAGGAAAACACACAACAAGACAGTCCAATTAAAATGTATCATCAAAGTACAGCAAAAATGGTAGATGAACAAAAAAAGAATAAATAAAATTTAAATAAAATTTAAATTATAGCTAACAAGGCTATCAAAGCCAGGCAGCTAATGTGCCCGCAGGTTCTGTATGTAACGTGATAACTCTTTATATAAATATCAGATTTGGTTCAAATTTTATATGTAGGTTTATTTTGATAAGGTTCTTCACTGATTAGCATTGGAGGTTCATTGGTCAAATATGAAGGGGGGAGAAGAGAGTGCTACTCCCCCTTAATTTATACAAATAAGCAGAAATCATGCAGAATTATCAAATTTTCTTCAAATTTTGTTAATAAGTTCACTCTGATAAGGCACTTCCCTGATTAGTTTTAGGGGCTCTTTGGTTAAGTATAAAGAGGGGTGGTAGTTAATCCACTGTCCAATAACTTACATTTGATTTCTTTTTTTTTGGGGAAGGGCATTATTCTGTGAAATAAGAGTATAATATACAGTTGTATGTATAGCCTGCGAGCTCAATGCCATCAGTTTAACTGGGCACTTTCCTCTTTATCGCCTATTTTCGGACAGCACGAGAAAATTACATGTGTAACACATACTTGTCATTCAGTTATTCTTTTCCTGTGCTATCATTAAGAGTTACAAACTATTTACATTATTAACCATATTTACAAAACATATTTTGCAACAAAGTGTCTATTCCAGATTAGCAACGAATTTCCCTAACATGTCCAGGTATTCCATACCAGTAATAATAATAAAAAAATAAGGAATTTTATTCAAATTTATTAGTACGCCCCTATTATGTATCCTATATTTTCACTAATCAATGAATATATGGACACAACCCCTCGTGTTTTTCCTTCATTTTGGGAATAACGAATTTTCAACGTATTCTATTGACAATTATTTTCAAAATTTCAAGATGTGATTTTGCGACTTTCACAAAAGTTGCTCTATATATTTGGCTAACATAATATGCAAATGAAATTTTGATATCTTTGACGCATGCGCAGTGAAAAATTATTTAGTTAACCTACTCAATATTCGAACAATTTTTATTATTTTTTAATTCTGATTACAGGGTATTATGTGCAATGTTGTTTGTCGCATTTTCTGAAAAGAATGTTACTTTATATTAAGAACTCTTCAAATTATAAGCAAAAATCTTAGGTAAATTTGAGACTGTTTTTCGGATTAGTAGAAAACCTTAATTTTTCTACGACTATACATGCTATCGACATAAAAATGAACACAGTTTATTACAATAAGCCACTTAATCATAATCTACAGTTTGAGCGCTTTTGCTACATTAGTTTTGACAGGGTTATCCAAAAGATATCCAAAAGGCATTCATACTTTTTTAATTTGTTGACGGTCCCCTATTGGAGTTTCAGAATAAAACCTTCAGGGAAATATATGACTTGTACTACACTACCTGACCATTGATTATCGTCCACTTGCGATTTTAGACATTTTGTTAAATATCCAGAAAAATACATGAGGAATTATCCTGAAACTCTCAGTGTATAAACATAATAGGACATGTCATATATATCCGTGAAGATTTTTTCCAGAAACCTTACAGGAGACCGTCAACAAATTAAAAAAGAATGAATATCTTTCGGATAACCCTGTCAAAACAAATGCAGCAGAAGTGCTCAAACTGTAGATTGTGATTAAGTGGCTTATTGTTAT
This sequence comes from Maratus speculifer, assembly GCA_964019185.1. NCBI lineage: Eukaryota > Metazoa > Arthropoda > Arachnida > Araneae > Salticidae > Maratus > Maratus speculifer. The sequence continues at coordinate 130,211,936 of OZ025299.1, read as the reverse complement.
AAACTGTGTTCATTTTTATGTCGATAGCATCTATACTCGTAGAGAAATTAAGGTTTTTATAAAAGTAGTCCCAAATTTTTCCAAGATTTTTGCTTATAATTTGCAGAGTTCTTAATATAAAATAATAATATTTTCTGAAAATCTGACAAACAACATTGCACATTATACCCTGTAATCAGAATTAAAAAATAATAAAAATTGTATGAAAGATGAGTAGGTTTACTCAATAATTTTTCACTACGCATGCGTCAACGATATCAAAATTTCATTTGCATATTATGTTGGCTAAATGTATAGAGCAACTTTTGTGAAAGTCGCAAAATCCTAGCTTGAAAATTTTAAAAATAATGGTCAATATAATAAGTTGAAAATCCGTTGTTCCCAAAATGAAGCAAAAAGAAAAAAAAAAAAAATTGAGGGATTTTATCCAAATGTAGTAGTAAGTTCCGTATTGTGTATTCTATATTGACACTAATCAATGACTATATGGATACAACCGCTCTTGTTTTTGCTTCATTTTGGAAATAACGGATTTTTAAGTGATTCTATTGACGATTATTTTCAGAATTTTCAAGCTATGATTTTGCAACTTACACAAAAGTTGCTCTATATATTTAGCTAACTTAATATACAAATGAAATTTTGACGCATGTGCAGTGAAAAATTATTTAGTAAACCTACTCATTTTTCATACAATTTTTGTTATTTTTTAATTCCGATTACAGGGTTTTATGTGCAATGTTGTTAGTCACATTTTCAGAAAATATTATTATTTAATATTAAGAACTCTGCAAATTATAAGCAAAAATCTTGGAAAAATTGGGGAGTATTTTTATAAAAATCTTAATTTCTCTACGAGTATACATGCTATCGTCATAAAAATAGACACAGTTTATAACAATAAGCCACTTAATCACAATCTACAGTTTGAGCGCTTTTGATGCATTAGTTTTGACAGAGTTACTTTGGCAGAGTTACATTCATACTTTATTTAATTTGTTGGCGGTCCCCTATAAAGTTTCTGGAAAAAATCTTCACGGAAATATATGACCTGTACTATATTGTTTATACACTGATAGTTTCAGGATAATTCCTCATGTATTTTTCTAGATATTTTGCAAAATGTCTAAAATCGCAAGTGGACGATAATCAATGGCCAGGTAGTGTATTATATTTATACACTAAGATTTTCAGGATAATTCCTCATACATTTTTCCAGATATTTAACAAAATGTCTAAAATCGCAAGTGGACGGTCATCTCTGGCCATATAGTGTATATCAGGAGCTTTAGGGAACTGGCTAATTCTTTATTTCCCCTTTTGCTATATGGGGGAAAGTCGGGTGGAATGGGACAGTAGGTTTTTCTCTTTGTGCATTATTCTAAACATTTCATCGATCGCACATAAGATGAAGCAATGGTAATACATTCTTCAGTTTACAAAAAATATTATTATGCATAGACTTGCAAATGTATGAAAGGAAAAATTATTTCAAAAATCCAATTTAAATTTGATTTATTTGCTTTCAATATATTAAAGGCTTGTTTATGTATAAATGTAATAGTTTTCCTATTCATGGAACATTATACTGTATATTATCCATAATTTAAACTAAGCCTAAAGCAGCATTTTTGTTTGAACAAGAAGTTTAACACAAATAAGGAAGTGGCGAGGAATGGGACATGCCAGAAAAGGGAGGAATGGACGCGCTCAGTTCCTTTTTTAAATTAATAATAATGCGAATTGCTAACATGCAAATATTTTTAGAGGATAATATATTAATTATAACATTGATAATATATATATTCACACTTCAAAATGTAAATAAATTGGTGATTATTTAAGGTGCAAGGCTAGGCACAGAAAAAGACCCGGATGATAATGCAAAGTCTATGGGGGCGTTCTTTTAAAATATTTCGCCCAAATTTTAATATGTTTGCGTGATTGTCTTGCACAAGATTGCTGAGGACGATCCGAAACCGGCGTAGTTTTTACTTTTTCAGTTTTGGTTTCAGATTTTTTTAAAAAATTACTTTAACTTACGAAATCGGTTTAAACTGGTTCTGAAATTGAAACTATCGTTATACAAAAAATATAAAAGCAAAATCGAAAAAAATAAAAACTAGGACGGTTATGGATCATCCTCAGCTGTCTTGTTAAAAAAAAGCATGTAAAAATATTAAAATTTGAGTTAGGTATTTGGAAAGAACGCTCCTATAGACTTTTACATTATCATACGGGTCTCTTTCTGTGCCTAGTGTGGGGCCTTAATGACACCTATGACAGAGAATCCTGAATTTTCATTCCAGTCATGAAGATACTGGAGTTTTATATTGTGGCATATACATTATCAACTTACAACCTTTGTTTGATTGTTTATCTTACCGACACTATAGGTTATTTTGTGCCTTATAGCTTTTTTTTTATTATTGCTGTCCCATAACTCTTAATGAGGAGGTATGAGACACATTTTGAAACTTACGTTGCCTTTAAAATAAAATAGTATTTGCACGTTATGTTTCTATATTGTTCAGGGGGATTAAAAAGTATTTTACCTTGCATCCTATAAATTGAAATTTTTCTTTTTGTATATAAAAAAAAAATCTTACTTTTGTAAAGAAAGTCCCACACCACCCCACTCTCCCCTATATTGATATTATATATTAATACACCAATTACATGAAAATAGAATTATTATCAATAGTATTAAAATACAGTTTAAGGGCTAACAGTTTATTGTATAACCTTTGGTTTTTACCACCTTCTCACCAGGTTTTTACCAGTAAAAAGCCAACCTTGTTTATTGGTCTTGTTTCAGAACGGGTGGAATGAAAGATTGTTAGATTGTGATTTAAGATTTATAAATGACAGTGCAAAAATCGCCTTTAAAACACGAAATCTTCACCTGCGGAAAAATTTCACACTTGTGTAAAATTACGATATAAGTTTTTATTCATTGTTATATTTTTTGTACACACACTATTTCTGTAAACTCTTCTGAAAGTTTAGTGGAGTAAATAAAGATTGTTTTCCTTTTATAATTTGAATGTTCATGACTAAAAATTTGTCATATCGGATGATGTTGATGATTGAGAAAGGGAGGGGGGACTGATTACGGACTAATCAAATTTAAATTACTATTATTGAAAAAAAAATATTTTATTTTATTTAACCATAAAATTCTGCTACTAAATAAGGTTTAATGCGAAAGAATACTTAAAAAAAAAATGGGTGTAAATCTGCATAGCCGATAATCAGATCATAAGGTATATTCATTTCAATTCCCTAACATTTTCTCACCTTTTTGAAAGAAAATGAAACCAAAAGTATGAAAATATGAAGAATTGGGAGTAAGAAAACATAATGGTAAACCCAAGATACCGCTAAATTCGGGTTTTTAGGCATTTCCCACCAAGGTATGACTTGGCTGACTAATAACGTTTTAATATGCAAATCGAGGTTTTATCCGTGATTTTTATTTTTAAATGAGACTAAATGATTGTCCGTGCTACCGTCCCCCCCCCCCCGATCTAATCTTATTATGAAGATTATTTTGGAAATAATGGTGGTTAATAAGGAAGATATTAATAATGAAAACCCTGTAAATAAGTTTTGATTACTTTAAGATTTGCAAGTATTCAGTTGTCTTAAATGAAAAAGTTACCCCCCCCCTCTCAAATAAAGACAAATCAGGTATACTGAAACAATATTAGAGAAATTACGCGAGGCTGCAATATGGTGTGAATTAGCCTTTACAGAAGGGGTTCGGATAGCATCTATCCGACAATATATGCAAAGCCGGCCAGATGCTGTCCGAGATCCCGTGTAAAGTTTAAAATTAAAACTTCGCAAGTAAAATTAATTGCTTTTAACTGTATATAGACGCAAAAACATATTTTAGCTTTAACTGCTCTGACAAAAATTGTTACATAACTGCTGTGACCTGTCTGTCAGACCATTTAATCTGAAGATGAATAAAATGTTTCATTAATTCTCAGAATACTATTTATGTATTAAACTTTATGTACAAGAATATTATAAATCAAATTCAGCTATTCAAAAGTATTTAGAAATAGTAATAAGACTCCAAACTAAAAAAAATGACCAGTATCTATAGTTAAACTAAAAATTACAAGTTAAACTGTGAAACTTGAAAAACTCACGGTGTCTGAGACCACTAACAGCAGTTAAGGGTTAAATCTAAACAGTTGAGTTTAAACACAAGGTAAAATGGTCATAGAATATTCCAATTGCAACAAGATTCACCTATAATAATTGATTTGTAATGAAAAAATATGTAAACATTTTTACAATCTTTCATTTCGCTCTTTCTAATTGTGCGTCCTTAAGATTCCCGTGCCTAGAGCAGTTTGCCCCAATTGCTCCTCGGTAGCTAAGGCCTCGATAAATCATTTTAAAATATTGACATGTAAACGAGAAATTGTAAAATAACTGCCTCATAGGTTTAACATTAGCAAGCGGGTATTTTGGTGAGATTGTAGCTTGTAGCTTCACATAATAAACTTACCAATCAATCATACTAACAAAAAAAATCTAATTTACTGTTTTCTTATGACATTACATATAGGGATGTATGATAAATTAACGTAACAATAAAATAAAATAAAATAAAGTTAAATCTTACCTTTAATCAGACTTTGCCCGGTTCACTGGTCGCGCAAATCGGATCATTAAGTCCTCATTGTTGTTTTATTGTAGCTCAGTGGTTAGTCCTCAATTAATATAGCCAGTTTACACACCGCCATGTTTTGCTTTGCTCACACCCATAAACTTTACTTGCCGACACAAAAAGCAGAAAGACACACGTCATAGCGCATGGGCAATTTGCCAGTCACCCTATGAGGTGGTACATTGCCACCAATACGAAGTGCATGGCACCTTATTTAGCTCCCATCATCCAGGAACAGATCTGTCGTCACCCCAACCACATATTCAAGCTCCTATGACACCCTAGGGTTCCAAATGGCACCGCCTTTTCACCTCCGGGTCCCAAATGGCACCGGTTTGTCACCTTTATTTTTAACAGTGCATTACCTTATATGCACAAGAGCATTTTATCACTTTGGCAGCCATTTTTTTCATGTTTCGAATTCTTTTCTGTTGAATTTCCAATTCAGTTTTTGCTTCCAGGCGTAGTGGCGCATATTCCTTTGGCGTTGTGTGGGTTATTCGTATAAATACATGCTTCCACATAAATCTCTGAAAAATGACATGAACTTAGGAACGTTTGTGTAAAATCTTTATTACTTATCTAAATTAACATGCTGACAAAAGACAGTCGAATATTACAAAAAAGATTATAATATTTCTCGAGATTTAAAAGTTGTACATGCAATTCATATACAGAGCACGATAAAAGATTAAAGTAAATTTTAAGAAGTATTTTTACAAGTGGCATAAAAACAAGAGGTTCGAACAAAAATGTTTCTCGTGATCTAAGGTCATTTTTAAATAAACAAAAAATAACTTCAGATATTTCTAATTGATGGCATTGGATATGCAAATCTCAAAAGATAGAAGAAAAATATGCATTGGATTCACAGATCCGGAATTTATTTCTATATTATAAATTTATCCGTGGTTACACATGTTTTCTTTCTCGCCATTATTTATCATGTATTACGCTATGAATCAGAATAGGATTAAAAGAAAGAAAGGCGCGACATAACAGAAAACACAAGGTGTGTGCATGTTGCATAGATAAATCAGCAGAAAAATCTGAATTATTTTTCGAACAGTAGTTAAATTTTTGTATTTTTTAAATTAATTACGCTATTAAAAACTATTACCATCATTTCGATTAAAAATCAAAACGCTCTAAGAATGGAGAAGAATGCTAATATTTTCAAGTGAACGCGTATAAAGTAGAGATCTATGTAGTAAGAAAATAGCAGAATAATTGTTTTTGAACAAATATACGTGTTTCGTAGATATGTATATGTAATACTAGGGTGACATCACGTCAATAAAATTTGTTTGGCAAATAAACTATTGATAAAAAACGAGTCTATAAATATACCTGAGATCTTGTTATTATTGCTTAATTAATATTTGTTGATTTGTATCAGTCGTTTGACCGAACTTGTCCATGTGAGTATACAATAAAAAATAATTGTGTAAATTAGTCATTTTTGTATATGTGCATGTTTAAATTTGTAAAATTACACTTTTGCCATAAAATTTAAAATCATGTAATAAACTTTTACTTGTATTTATGGGGTTTTTTACCCTTCCTGGGGCAAAAGCATGGGCATTTCCATATGTAAAATTTCGAAATGGCTGAATTACAACACAATTAACGGACAAATTTATGAAAAATTAGTGACAGATTTCGTTCATGGACTTAATAAAGAAAAATTTTCATTCCAAACATTTATGTCAATGTGATACTGATAAATTCAGACAAGGTGTCCCAAAAATGGACCAGCGCCCTTCAATGGGCGTTTTGTTATCTATTTAAAAACTTAAACAAGTGCGTAAATGTAGAAAGTTGTATGGATTAACTCAAATTTATGCGTTTATGTAAATTTACCAGTTTTGCACAAATACACAAGTTTTCAATATGTAAATCAACCGAAATATGTTTAAGAATATTACACAAATACATGTGTAAAAACAGGTCATTACACAGAAATTTACCCATATATTTTGCAGAGCTAATATGTGCATCAACAGAATGTTAAAAATGATTATGTGTGCAGAGAAATATATATGCACTTGAAAATTTGGCTTGTGTAATAGTAGCTGAATGGGCAAATGGTGCTTTGGAAAGCTGCAGTTCCTTGGTTCATAACTTGGTTCGGTAAGTATTGCTTCTTTACTGTAGATTTAATTAATAAGAAATTTATTGTCTTGATATAAATAAATCTTTAAAGAGTTATAAATAGATTTAAAGAAATCTGATGAAATACAGAAATAATACTCACCTATTGTTTCCATATTTTAATGAGATTTTACTTTACAGTATATTTCATTAGATATACACGTTTTGTGCATAAATTATGACTTCAATTTTAGCGCTTCAAAACCACTCTAATAGAGTAGTTTCTACGGCATGCAGTAAATATAATTTTAGACGATCCTGTTTCTTTGAAATCGAAAGTGCACTACTTTGTAGGCTTAAAACAAATCTGCTGAAAAAAAAACACATAACATGCACATAAATTTGATCTTTATGCAAATTTGTTTTTTGAGAAAAAAGTATTCAGTCAAAAATTAACATCTCAAACTGCTAGATTCTATACACAAAATAAAACTTTTTCTTATATTACATTGATCTATTAGTACTCATAAGGTGTTTATACGTTAAACTGCGTGTTTTAGGCTATTAAATGAAGCAAATGTTTATACTTTATAAAAGGGATGGGGAGCAAACAACCTGAATTTTAAAAATGTAGACTACGCTGACGCTTAAGATGTTACATATATATTATGTAGTGTGTGTGCGAGTGTATGTTATCAAAAATCTCATTTCGTTCTCATTTTATTCATATTGTATATCCTACCATGCTACAATTTATCCTTTTCGAATAGAGAATTTTTCCTTCACTTTGTAGATTTGGATTATTTGGTATTTAAATCCCAATTTCATAAATATTTTAATGGAAATATTTGATGTCTCCAAGAGAAAATCCCGCAATAAATAAACTTTATTGAAAACATACTTTTTATTTCTGCGTTAATCTCTCAGAAAAACGTTACAATGAATAGCTTTTCTTCTGTCTAGTCCAAAGAAAATATATTTGAAATTTATCCGAAAGAATTTGGGCATTTACTTTTTTCACACGGTATTTAATCATAGTGACTTAATTTTATAAATATACCACTGAAAATATTTACTGCTTGTGAGAGAAAATCCCACGTATCAAAAAACCATGATCCATTTTGAAATTTCCTGATTTTGTTCTCGAAAGACACAGTTAAAAATACATCTAAACAAAATTAAAATTCTCTTACAAAATTGTCTAAGAAATTGCATCAGTCTATTTTAAATTACGCTTTTGTAAGCATAACTAAAAGTAACTCAAAATCGCATAAAATAGGCTAAATCTTACCGTTTATATTTCAATTCATTTGTAGTAAATATTGCATGGAAAATATGTAAAAAAGTCGTTCGTTTAAAAGATGTTTAAAGAATCAGTTTTTCAAATTCCCAGTTTTAAAAATTTTTCAAACAATGAGAGATTTCAAATGAGTCATCAAATCATAGTAAACTTCCATTTTTCACCAGTTGAAGAAGTCCACTTTAAAAACAATTTAAACTTATGTATAAACACAATAATTGTATTAATAAGTATATATTAATATAGTAATAAGTTTAAAAAGTACTTTGTTTTTTTTTCGATGAAAATCTTTTCGACAATGCTATGATGAAGCATTTTTTCTGTATATTCGAAAGAAAATGAACAGAAGAAAATTTCCTGCAACAGAAATATATCCGAAAGAATTGTTACATTAAAAGCAATATGCCTTAATAAAACTCGTCAATTTATAACAATCTTAAGAATTTAATAAATTTTTAGTACACCTAATTATTTTCTTTGTGAACTTCAATTGTATTCATTACAAAGCTAGTGAATTCCTGCAATAAAACGCTCATCAAATAAGTGACTAAATGAAAATTTAAATGCCTAGCACTTAGTTGGGCTTCAAGTTAAAGAATGCAAAAGAAATATGCATTGTGATTAGAAATATTTATTTATATCCTTGAGATGGGGGGATGTTAATTTATATCTAAAAGTTTACTCTTTAATTTATAATTATCTAGATAATTTATTGCGTTTTAAGTGCACCTAATTATTTTCCTAGATAAAATTGAATTGATTCATTATAAAATAAATTATAATTGTTGTCTACGATTAATATATTCTTGGACATGGGTCTGAAAAAAATTAAAATAATTAGCTGATGATAGTTGCTAATATATTCTAAATTAAATAATTAATTTAGAGTGAAATGATTCTGAAAGAAATTATGGCATGAAATCGTTAGTTTTATGTATTTAGAAGCAAAATGTTTTTTTATATGTAAAACATTGAAATCGGGAAGGAATACATAAAAAAATCTAAATTTTCAGATTAAAGCGTTTATCTTTAATAATACAAATTATTTCGTAACGATATAAACAGTTTAATTAATGAAGTGAACGCAATTCGTTCCAGATAAAGTTGGATTGAATTGATTCCCAAGTGAATTATAGTTATGAAATTCTGCTTCTTGTAGAGAATATAAAAATACACATACTAAAAAAATGCCTCGTAATGTATTAACATACAATATAGCCATATATAAAACTATACAATAAATTCTTCCGTGTCACCCACGGCACCTATTAGCTTTCTTTATATTGAGAAAGCTCAGACATCAATGGCTCTTCGAGATTTACATAATCATTTATAAAAATCTTTCTTTTTCTGCAACTGATATATGGAAACGTTTCCGAATTGTTTTATAGTGAATTAATCTGTTTTATCAAATCCGACTATAGATTTTTAATTCTTTGGGGGACGAACAACCGACATACATCCTGCATGAGGTGCTCCAGAATCTTGGTGCTCGATCAATATTAAGGTGCTTGATTATTTTCACCAGTAAAATTTTATTGTAAATTTTGCAATATTTAATCCGAGCATTTTCGGAATTAAATTAGGCAAAATATTTATGCGTTAAGTAATCGGCGATAAACGATTAAAAATTCTGTAAAAGATACTGATTCCGAAGGTGTTAATATTCTTTAAATTATCAATCAAATAATTTTAACTACAAATTAAATACTCCGTATTACATTCAGCTCTGTACTACATACATTACAAAATTTATACTTCCACATCTAGAAAAATAATATTAATGTTACTGCTAGTGTTGTTAACTTATCATATTTGTCTGTTAATCAAAATATGAATGATTAAAATGAGAAATGATAGCAATAGAAAAATCTTTATTCTGCGTTAAGAAAATCAATTAACAAAATCACCGCTTGTAAATGAGACACGATTCCCATTAGTTTTGCCACATTTAAGCTAGAATTGGTATTTTATTAAACAAATATATAATTTTTTTAAGCTGGAAGTTATTGAATACTTTTAAAACTAATTTGTTTCACATAAATATAATCATTATGTGTAATTTTTACCTAGAGAATACTAGTGTCGCATTTAGGTAATTTTTACCGAATTTACGGCGGTTAAATTCTATATGAGACCTCCAAACTCTAAAATGTGGCAATGTATTTTAAGCATGTCATTCCATCTAAAAATATTCATTTAACTGTTAACTGCCGAGACAAAAATTGTAACATAAAAACTGTGAAAGGTCTGCAACACTTCTCGACGAAAAGATGATTAAAATGGGCGATCAACTCATAGAATACTGTTTCTGGATTAAATTGTTAGTACATAATTAATCCCAATTTAATTTCATCTTTTGAAATATTTCGAAAGTTAGAGAGAGAACTGGGACAACAAATGAAACAAAATTTCACTATTAATAATAGTTAAACTGAAAATTATAATGTTACGCTGTGAAAATTGAAAAGCAGCGGTCTGCGAGACTGATAACAGCAGATAAATTTTAATTTTGTTGGCAATATCATGAAAGATAACCGCATAATTTCTATATGAAATTTTATAAGGAATCTAACAGATATATATATATATTTTTTTAAATCAAAAATTGAATTTTGTTGCTAAAAATACAAATAAACTAAAAAAGGTTTTTCATAATGTCGAAGTTTTAGATTTTGGTCGTTGCTAATCGTAGTAGTGTAGAGTTCGCTGGTTTAAACTGCGGTTCCCAACCTATAGTAGGTGTATCCCTGAGGTGTACCACGTGGCGGGCCTGATAGAGGTACGTAAAAACAATATCGGTAATAGCGAAATCACAAAAATGGTTTAACTTGAAACGCAAATAAAATTTATGGTTTTAGATGACAAAGTTACCACGTGTACATCCAATATATTACATTCACAATAATGCAAAAATCTCACTATATCTGACAATTCATTGAAAATGCAATGTCAGTAGCTCCACCCACTGATAAGCATATAGTATGAGTATGTTTACATTTTCTTACACCTTCTCGAAAACTTCAGATAATCATTATGTAATGTATTTTTCTCCCCATTCTTTTTTAACAGTTCCCAACAAAGTTAAAAAGTGTTTATAATTTCGGTTTCTCTGTCCGTCTGTCCTTCTGTTCGCGCTCTAACTCTCTTAAATAAACTTGGATTGTCGTGAAATTTTTTGATGCTATTTACGTTTACCTTAGTACGAACCCTATTTCAAATGAAGTTTGTAGCAAATTCAATTTATCTGTAAAGACAGCGAAAATTTTCCGTTACATTACTGTAAACGGGAAAAAATCGTTCCAAATGAACTTTAACCTCCTCAGTCCTGAGAAAAATATTACGAGGGATCACAAAAGTTAGCATAAAATTATTATCAAACATCAGCAAAGATGTAGAGGTCTATATATGAATGCTTATGCTATGCATGCAGTTATTAAAAAGTTTTAGAAGTCATTTTAACAATTCCTTTGAACATAAAAAATTTATATGCATTTAAAAAGTGTACTAAATTTTCATTCTGTAGAATTTGCAGTGCAAAGAATAGTTAATAGTCATTTATAGGCGACACCAAAGAATTTCGTTATAGAATGGTATAGGGGGAATAGTTTTCGGATTATTTAATTTCTGTTAAGCTATTTCAAATTCAATGAAATTGCTATGCGTCGATTAGGCTTGCTATAAGGGTAAATCCATTTCAAGTGGTCCAGCACTGGTCGCTCGACCATTTTTTAAAAATCTGAATGTTTTTGTACAACAATCCTAACATGATGGAAGTTCAAAATGAGCGTTATGTTAATTTTACTATTTTTTGTTTGTGCATGGCGGCCATCTTTGTTTCACCGTGTGTAGCGATTTTCTCAGATACTAGGATACACAAAATTGTAAATATCTCGTCTTTTATTTTCCCAATAGAAATGGAGTTTACAGCATTTTGTTCAGAATAAAATAAGCTAAATGTACGGTGGGGGTAGAATAATTTTGAAAAACAAATTTTTAGAAGTGAAATTTTAGCACAAAATTTAAGATTTTTTCCAAAATCTATCCGTTTGCAAGAGAAAATTTTTCATGCAAAAAAAACTGTCACCCTTGCACAATTTTTTCTACAGATAGGTCAATAGTGCATGTACTCATACACCGAGTCCCAAATCTGGGTGTTGATTTCTCTTTGCGAAAAAAATTCCGAAATTCGTCAAAAATTTCAAAAATCGCACGCTTTAGGCTTTGATATCTCTAGTGGGGCACGAGATAAAAATATGAAATTCTGGCCTTTGATAGTATTGTATAGTAGTGTTATGTACAAAACATTTCAAGAAGGCGATTTGACTACAAGCTGAGATATGTCATGGAGAATTTGTGAAAACAATACTGCCAAACTATTGTAACCTACTGTGTAATTGTTCATACCTCCAAAATTTTAAATTAATCATTTATGGTACAAAGTTAAATGTTAATTACAAATATCTTCTTCAAATGCTTGTGTGTGATTTAAACAATTCAGAATGTATGCTAAGCCATACACTATTTGTGCAGATGAACAAACCTACTAGAAATGCTATTGCAACAATTTTACTTGGAACACATTTCAGATAAAAGTAAATTACAGACAATGGGTTGCAACTGATCGAGTTGACATGGTTTCAATTATTAAACCTAGAGAATTTCACTCCAGTTAACAAGAGATAACAAGTCTTGGGTGACTTCAAATAAAATTTTGAGAAAGAACAGCCTGATGAACTGACTCGAACTCGAACGTAACTGGTCGAACTCATAACATCTCTCGTAAATAGTGTTAAGCTCTTTGTTGAGCATATATAGTATCTTTGTAAATTAAACATTTATTATTAAACTGTTTTCAAAAAACGATATTTTCTGTGTAAATATTGTAATAAAACAGACTAATCTCATTTCTCCTAATGTACTAGTAATTGCATTTCTTAACATTTTTTAATCACCGTATCTCAGCTTATAGTCAAATCACCTTCTTGAATTTTTTTTTTTTTTTTTTTTTTTTTTTTTTTTTTTGCGTAACACTACCATAAAATACTATCAAAAGCCAGAATTCCAGATTTTTACTTCGTACCACACAAGAGATATCAAATTTCAATGTGAGGAAGTAGTTGCACCCGATGAAACAAAGATGGCCACCATGCTCAAACGAAAAATATTAAAATAAAAATAATAGTCATTTTGAACTTCCCTCATATTAGGGTTGTTGTAAAAAAAATTTTCAGATTTTTTCAAAACGGTCAATCAACCAAAATATTTTCGTGCCCATTGAAATGGACGAATAGCATTTCTAGTAGGTTTTGTTTATCTGGACAAATAGTGCATAGAGTTGCAAAAAGTCGGTTTATTCCCGGGTTTATTTCCAATAGACCAGGTTTATTCCCGGGTTTATTCCCAAAAAACCGAATTATTCCAAAAAATCCCGGGTTTTTTCCAGGTTTATTCCTAAAAACCCGGTTTATTCCCGGGTTTAAACCGGGTTTTTTCTAACCTTTGCAACGCTAATAGTGCATTGGCTTAGCATACAATCTGAATTATTTAAATCACGATTTAAACAGAATTTGAAGATGATTTTTGTAACTTTGCATCATCAACCATTAGTTTAACATTTTGTAGGTATGAACAAACACATAGCAGGTTACAAGTTTAGAAGTATTGTTTTTACATATTGAGCATGCTATATCTCAGCTTGTAGTCAAATCTCCTTCTTGAAATTTTTTGTGCATAACACTACTACACAATACTATCAAAGGCCAGAATTTCAGATTTTTATCTCGTGCCCCACCAGAGATATCAAAGAATAGAAAGTGCGATTTTTGAAATTTTTGACGAACTTCGGAATTTTTTTCGCTAAGAGAAATCCACTCCCAGATCCGGGACTTGGTGTATGAGTACACGCACTTTTGACCTATTTGTAGGAAAAATTGTGTAAGGTTAACAGTTTTCCTTGCACGAAAAATGTCCTCTTGCAAATGAATAGATTTTGGAAAAAATCTTAAATTTTGTGCTAAAATTTCATCTGTAAAAAATTATTTTTCAAAATTATTCTACCCACCGTACTTTTAGCTTATTTTATTCTGAACAAAATGCTGCAAACCCCATTTCAATTGGGAAAATAAAAGACGAGATATTTACAATTAAGTGTATCCTAGTATCTGAGAAAATCGCTGCACACGATGAAACAAAGATGGCCGTCATGCACAAACAAAAAATAGTAAAATTAAAATAACGGTCATTTTGAACTTCCATCATGTTAGGGGTGTTGTACAAAAAATTTCAGATTTTTTAAAAATGGCCGCGCGACCCAAAAAATATTTTTTGGACTACTTGAAATGGATTCACCCATAAGTTATTACTTACCCATCACACATAGTATAGGGTAAGTCTTTCAATCGTTTTGAAAATCGAAATTTTTTTTGACGAATTTACACGTTTCATACGTTGAAAATTTCGAAAAACATGTTTTTAGAAAAATCTTTTGCCGTCTGTCTGTCTGTCTGTCTGTGTGCCTTTAAACGCTCTAACTCACGAACGAATTGAGATAGAGATTTGAAATTTTGTATGTACTTAGTATGTAAGAATGGAACGAAGCCTTTTGAATATCAGTAACCTCGATTACCCGGAACTATTTTTTTCGGACTCTCTAATAATTCAATCTGATGAAAGGTATAAAAAAATTTCAAATTTTTTTATTTTAAGGATTGGTCTCAAAAGGCAATAAAATAATACAAATTCTGCATATACAACAAAGTCGATCGAATTCTTAGTTGCCGAGATATCTCTAATCCTGTTTTCAACATTCTTCAATTTTTCATGACCCTGTACTTCATTCAAATTTCGATTCAAACATATATTTTTATTGGGAAAGAGATGCTTAATTCGACGCATTCAACTGTTAGTTAATAAGATTATTATTTTTGGAGTTATAAGGCTGTTTCTTTTACGCATTTCGGTACTACTTCGGTAGTTTGGCGTTTTGTATAATTTGTCGAAATGGGTTCATCAGAAATTCATTAATAGAGCCATACTAAGCATAATAAAAATATTTAAATACACACTTAAATTTTTTTTTGGCATTGCAATGCATTTTATAAAAGTTTACACGTGTTTTACATGATGGGTAAGTATTGCGGTGGCACCCAACGACTAGTTTCATGTATTATACGAAGTGCGTCGCATTTATAGGGCTACGCAAAAGATTACAGATAGTACATTCTATCCAAAGTACTGTATAATAGGGATGATGGCAGGAAATACCTTTTTAATTATATATGCGCTTTTTACTTTCACTATATTTACGCATACTATATAGTGTGTATAAGTGCTATAGTTGTTATACGAGGTTATACAAAGGAATTTGTGAATGTTACTGAGAATGAGCGTAAATTGCTTCAGAGTGGTTTTAAAAGATGTCGTACATTTTTACGCCAAAGAGTCTATAGTTTGCTAAGAAGTATTTGTAAAATATTGATAAAATTATATACAGGGCCACGCAAAGAATTAGATACACTGCCGTCTATTTCTGCGATTTTTAAGAGTGTTTTAGGTTTAATTATATTTTAGCTAAATAGTGGCGTATATTAAAGTTACAAGATAAACTACAGGGATGAACAAACGATTTTATGTATGTTTCCATCTATTTCTAAATTTTCCCATCAATAGTGTATATATATCAGACTACAGATCAAATGCAGGGCTTAAATAAAATAAAAATAAATACACAACATAATAAAAAAATAATAATTTTTCTGGTAATATTATAAAAAGTGATATTACCTTTAAAATGCAAGTAACTGCAATGCAATTTGTATCGAGTTTTTATATAGTTGTGATAACATTATTTACAAAGAAAAAAAACATCTTGAGTGGAGGAGGTTATATTTTGAGAAATGAAGATACTTCGAAATGAAAAGCCTAGGAAAGGGGCAGGAGAAAGGAAAAAAGCCGCGAAGCGCTTGCTCAGAAAATATTTACAAGATATTAATAACATTACTAACAAGGATATTTTCTACATACGCTATATGGCCAAAGCAGACCGGACACTTTTGATTTCTGACGTTTAGTTAAATATCTAGAAAAATACATGAGGAATTATCCTGAAAATCCAGGTGTGTAGACAGTATAAACAGGTAATATATATTTAAGTGAATCTTGAAACCCCATAGGTGACCGTCAACAAATTGAAACATAACGAATATCTTTTGGATAACTCTGTTAAAATTAACATAGCAAAGGCGTTTAAACTATAGAATGTGATTAAATGGCTTATTGTAATAAAATGGGTTCATTTTCATGAGAATAGCATGTATACCTGTAGGAAAATAAGGTTTTTATAAAAACAGCCTCAAATTTTGTTTCTTTTAATTTGCCGAGTTCTTAACATAAAAAATGTTATTTTCAGTAAATATGACATATAACATTGTACACAATACCCTGGTATAATAATTTAAAAAATAATGAAAATTGTATGAATAATGACCATGTTTACTGAATTATTGTTCACCGTTCACGCGTGAAAGCAATCAAGATTTAATTTGCATAATGTATTAGCTAAATGTATAGCGATACTTTTGTGAAAGTCTCAAAAACATAGCTTGAAAATTCTGAAAACTATTGTCCATACAATAGGTTTAAAATCCGTTGATCCATAAAGAAAGAAAAAATATGAGGGACTGTATCCAAATATAGAGTTACATGCAATATTATGTATGCTGTATTGACACTAATCAATGGATATATGATATAGCCATTCAACTTTTACTTCCTGTAGAGAACAACGGATTTACAGCTTATTCTATAGACAATAACTTTTAGATTTTTCAAGCTATCGGCAACAACTTTTAGATTTTTCAAGCTATGTTTTTGAGACTTTCACAAAATTTGCTCTATATATTTAGCTAACACATTATGCTAATTACATTTTGATTGCTTTCACGAATGCGCAGTAAAAAATTATTTAGTTAACCTGCTCATTATTCATTCAATTTTTATTATTTCTTAATTCTGATTTCAGGATTTATTGCACAACTAGTATATAACCCCATCAAAAATGACGGATTTTTCACTTGCATTTCATTTTCATAATACTTCATACAAACAAAATGAAGACTTTATTATTGAAGAGTTTGTATTGTAGAAAAGAACATTTTAAAACACATTTTAAAAGCACATTTTATTGCTATCTTGCAATAAATTTCTACAAATATAAATAATAAAGTTTTTTTTTTAATTTGATATTTAGTTTTTGAGCAAATTTTAATTTCAAAACCAAGAGCAGTATTTATTACAATAATAATATTAATAATTAGCAAAATAAAAGGTTATTATTAGCAAAATTATTTGTTTTCAAATATGGCGATCACTTAAATATTTTAAATTTTTTCTCTTGAAAAAAAAAAAAATAAAATAAAATAAAAAAGGGGGGGATATGGGGGGGAGCCCCCTTGACATATTGTAAATTATTCATTTTTTATATTTACAAAAATGTAGTTTTTCAAGAGTTTTGAAAGTGATCGCTGCATTTGAAAACGGTTTCTCATGCAGTTCCAGTTTGCCGATCATTTTCGGAAACCGCTTTTTGGCTCGAAAAAAATCGCTAAGTTTATGGTGCACATCTGTAAGTCATCTGTTCCACATCATGCACTAAATATATTAATTACATCAAAGCAGATAAAATTTTGATTTAAGAGGATGTGAAAAAATAATTTTCAATTGTACTAATGCAGCTATGATAATATCTTATATTCCATTATAACTTGAAGGTGGGGGGGAAGCTTATTTTATTTTTAATAGAAAACAAAATTAAAAAAATTAAGCGTCTTATGCTAGCATCTTAAAAAAATTAATAAAACTAAATTTAAATTCATATCCGCAATACCACGATGGTTTAGAAACAGGTTTGCGAGTCCTTTGTTTGTTCATAGATGACAGCACTAAAGTTTTGTGAGATCAGAGTAAAACAGCGCTTTGATCCGATAGAATCAGTGTTGGGTATGAACGCGCTCACTGAACGAAAACTCACGAGTTTCGCTCACTATTTGTGAACTTTGAACTGAACTTCGCTCACTATTTTATAAACGAGTTTGAACTGAACGGAAACTCAAAAAATAGACGAGTTTGAACGAAATTTACGTTCAAATTTACGTTCAATTTTTTCGTAATGCATTTAAAAATTTTCCAGACCTTAGTACACATTTCCCTCTTTCAAATGCCATTTAGAGGCCTACACGAGCCTCAGGACGGGTTAAGTCTGGATATCACTTCTCTGGGTAGTATCCTAGTCTTACTTCTTCTGCAGACTCGGGTCGCGCCGAACCGGACCTGGGCTGTATACAATTTCGCCGAAAATAGATATATACAGTAAACTCTCTGTACAAGGTGGACTGTGTAAGGCGGAAATATGTCTAAATCGGAAATATATCAAAGAAATCGGAAAGATTTTAAAAGAAAGCATAAACATCGCAGCCTGCGGCACTTCTGCATAAATGGAAATTATAAACATACTAAGGTAAGTTTTTTTGGCCAGAACTCTTCCGTAAGTGTAAATATCAATGTCCTGTAGAAATATACTCGGGGTCGGGCCGGGTTCGGTGCGAAATTTCAACTTTTTTCCGGGTCGGGCCAAGCTCGGGCCTTATTTTTAGCTATTATATCGGGCCGGGTCGGGCCTTCTTTTTAGCTATTATATCGGGCCGGGTCGAGCCTTGATTTTAGCTATTATATCAGGCCGGGTAGGGCCGCTAAATTTTCTCTACGAGCCGGGCTGGGCTCGGGCCGAAATTTTTATTTTAATATCGGGCCAGACATTTTTTTTCTATGGATCGGGCCTGGAAATTTCCGTCCGTGCATGCCTCTGTCTTGCATATCGAATAATCAAATGATTAGTTAACAAAATTTTGTAAATTTGGACAATAATATCCAAATATAAAAAAAAGTGAACTTTTTAGTGAACTTCGTTCACTTTTACAAATGAGTTTGATTTGAACGAGTTCGTTTGAAAATTTTTGAATTTGAACGTGAACTTAAATCACTCTTCAGAAATTGAACGTGAGTTTGAGTTAGTTCTTTTATTTTGTGAACGCGCCCAACACTGGATAGAATAAATCATATTTTTAAATGATTAAAAACTTATCAGTTCACACTTCCGCTGTTTATGTATTATAATTGGATATTATATACATGTTTTATGTGAAAATATAGCTGAACAGACATTATTTCAAATGGAAGAAATTTTGAAACAATCATTTTAGCATTTGTTTTCAGCTAAGCCTAACGTGGCGTTTAGCTTCAGTCGATATCCAAATCGGAGTGGTTCATGCCGGAACCGTTCCTACAGTTTTCTGAAGTCGCAATTTATTATAAGTAGATGTTGTTTGCCATGTTTTAAGAAAAGAATTTTTGTTTTATATTGATAATTCTGAAAATTATAAGGAAAACCTTACTCTCTGTACGATGATTCATTCTATTTTCATAAAAATCAACACAGTTTATAACAATAGTTTATTTAATCAGAATCTATACTTTGACTCCTTTTGCTACGTTAGTTTTGACAGGATTATCCAAAAGATCTTTGATCTTTTTCAACTTTTTAACGGTTTCCTATGGGGATTCGTAAAAAATGTTCTCGGAAATATGTGACCTGTACTATTTAGTTTACAGCCAACAGTTTCAGGATAATTCCTGATGTATTGTTTTGGATATTTAAAAAAAGTCAAAAATCGCAAGTGGCCGATCACCTTTGGCCTTCTAGTGTATGGTTCTAATTATTATAAATTACATGTTATAAAAATACTAGACTTCATATCAGATACAATCGTGCAACATTTCTAATAATTCTATTTAAGTGATCCTTATTAAACCAAACAGAGGCCCATGTTACGATTGTCTTTGACCCACCCAACTTTTTTATTCTATTTAAGCGATCCTTATTAAACGAAACAGAGGCCCATGTTCCGATTGTCTTTGACCCACCCAACTTTTTTATTCTATATTTTCACAAAAAAACTAAAGCTATTCTATACTTTAGAAAGCGTATGCGGAAACATAAAACCTATTTAGATGTATATAGTTTTCATTTTTCATCTTATTCTAATCTAAAAGTAGAAAATGTTGATTATAATGAAGAAAAGGAGAAAACAAAACTTAAATATCAGATATAAGAAATATACAAACGAAAAATTAGGAACCCAACAGCATTATTCTTTAATCGGATTTGGCATTTAATTTTCCAAACGTTACAATGTTTATAAAATTAACTTATTTAATCGCGTTAAAATAAACAGAATTTAAGTGTTTTCAATCCATATCAGATTTTTCAGCATTTCACCATATAAAACTATTGCGAACCTCTTAAACACGTGTCTATAATCTCTGTCTCGAAGTACATCGCGATTCTTACGCCACTTTTTTATAAATAATTTTAAAGATGCATATTTTTTATTTTAATTATTTTAGACACATATTTAAGTAACGGGTTAGAAAAATACTATTTCAGGTCCGTGCTATCATTCCTATATTATTAATTCAACACAGGTTGTTTAAACACAATATCTGCTTTAAACATCATTTAAATAAAATTTATGGAGAACCCATGTAAACATGCCTTACTTAAACTCCTGAATGTTACTTCGCACTTACGGCATTCAATTTGTCTTTAATAGATCTCCGCGGAAAACCTGTCACCAATATGTGTAGAATATTTTAGAATTATAATTCGAAAATTTGTTAACATTTTACGAGTTTATTTTTAAGTGATGCGAAACGGACATCTTAGCAAAAAAGTCGTTTTAAATACAAGGAAATATTTCGCAATTTTTCCTTTAAGTTTGGCTGTCCCAATATATAGGGTTTACATACGATTCGTTTTTAAGATTTATGTACAACAAAGTTGTCCTTATTTTGAAGTCATAATACATTTAGGCACAGCGATCTTAATTGTCGATCTTAATCGAATAAACAAAATAGTCTAAAACGTTTCCGAAAATAAATGGCCGCTAAAGAATTTTTTTAAATATTTCTTTAAATCTAGAAAATAGATTAGTTTCGGAGGTTTCAAACGAAGAAAATGCTTTTTATAGTCGTGGTAAATTCTCAAGAGGCTTCTTTATACTTTCGTTTGTGATTATACGTTTCTAGGTTTCAGAAGGTTTTTACAGTATATCGCTTAATGGTTGTTTTGTATTCTAAATTTAAGAATCGTTATGGGATTATAAGGACAATATTTCTACGGGTTTCAAATTATTTTAAGAAATTTTTAAATAAAAAAAATCCAGTTCTTTTTAAAATATTGAATTCTTTATTTGTGTTCCATTTGTTTTAGATTGAAATATTCAAACTTTAATAAAATCGATAAATTTATCGCATTTTAAATATACCCAATTCTTTTCCGAATAAATTTGAAGTATATTCATTATAAACCAAGTGAAGTTCTATAGCGATATTTTTCTTAAACAAGTGATCGAAAGAAAGTTAAGTAATGAATACTTGGAGGTTTTTGATTTAAAGATTCATTCCGAATTGTAAGAAATAATGTTAATTAAATGTATATTTAATTAAAAGTCCTAGTTAAATTCACCAAGAGTAAAAAATATTTCATTACTTATTAAATATTTTAGACAAAAAAACTTAAAATTAATGTTACGAGATAAAAAAAATAAGCAAAATAATTTTAACATGAGAAACTTTAACCTTTAAAACACCTTTCCGATGGTTAAGGATTCAAGCAATTTAATGTAAGGTACACCTAATTTCTTTCCGTTTAAACTTGGATTTGTATTAATTAGAAAACAATTCAATTCCTGTTATAAAATACATATGTATCAAGTTACTAAGTAAATCTTAAATATCTAACAAGTTAAATGTATGATTAAAGAAGTTATTTCAAGTTATAATAAATAAATTAACCAAATTATTTCAGTATTCCTAAGTTTCACGGAATTTTCCAGTTAAAATATCAGTAAGTTTTTTATAGAAAAATAAATCTAGATTAAATGTGCAATACTTTTTTATTTAAGGAGAGATGTTCGATAAGAATATATTGGTACCGAAGAATTTCCTGATCTGGAAATTTGCTGACCTGTATGAACACTGTATTACTGCTCTCAGAAATCTTTATTTGTATTTTTGAGGATAAAAATATATAGTTTTATAATTAAGAGCATTTAAATAAAGAATACAAATTAAATGTTACAGAAAAATATCAAACAAAAAATATTTTTTGTTTTAAACACATTACGCATTAATGAAATTTCTCGATTTGTTAACGACCTAAACTGTGTTTTAATTATAGTGTTTAAACAGTTAATTGCGCTTAATTATTTTATGGATAAATTTAGATTATATTAATGGCAAATTAGATGAATTCCTTCAAACAAATGTTCTTAAAAAATTGTCTAGATAAAAATTAACATACCTATTACTTGATTGTCATACTGGTTTTTGAATTATGAAAGGGATTTTGAGTGACATTAAAGATTGTAAATCAAAACTACGTTATGACTACAAATCCTTGTTTATATCTTTAAGAAAATACTTTGCTGTTTTTATTTGTAAACTTCACCCTTTAATAAATTATGTCGATTTCTAAATATCTAAGTAATTTAATACCTTTTAAGAACAATTAATAATTTTCCTGTTAAATTGGAATTATATCAATTGAAAAACATCAGAATCCATGTAATCAAATACTTCTTGAAGAAGTGAGTAGATAAAAATTAAAATAACTTTAATTCAATAGTTTCTCTAAATTAAAGAGTTTATTTAGAATAATACCAGATAAATTATACAAAGACAACATTTTGATTTTAAAGCTTTACCTAATTAAACCCGTCGAATTTCAATGAAAGAAAATATTTAAAAAGGAGCTGTTACGTTGATTTATAACAAGTGTAACAATTTAATTATAATAAAAATCCATATTACATTGGTTAATGTAAGTCTTAAAGCAGTAAATCTGCAGATCAGGAGCCGCAACGTTAGCTTTGCACAGCATTTTTTTAAACACACTTTGGGCAAAACTCAACTTTCTGGAAACTGTAATTTAAAATTTTCAAATTACGTAATTATTTATAAGAATAAAATAAGAATAAGAAGTTTTCAGCCATCAAATCCGTTAAATTAAAATTTTAGTTATGTTAGGAAATTCTGAAATTTTCATGATCTATTATTTTTGTTTTTTTATTATAACATAGTAGATCTCTTCGGGGGGGCTCCGCCCCCCTGAGCCCCTCGTAGTCTCATTAAATTTAAATTTTCAACTTTCTATTAAGTGTGCTAATGGTTATCGTACATCTTGCATTTCTTTATACATTTTGATTTATCAGGATAAGTAACAGTTTGGACAAGCATTTTTCATTAACCTCATACTTCTACATGCCTGCCAACCACAAACACCTAAATCTGATGTATAAGTAACTTTTTAAAGTGTAAAATTAGTAATCTAGAGTTTTACAATTTTTTTCCGAAAACAAAAGTTTGATTGCATTTTGCAGCAGCTATCGCGGAACAGACAGACAGAAGAACAGACTGACAGACGGAATAAACAATAAATTTCGAACAATTTCATGAACAATAAATTTCGAGTCACCAAAGTAAGCCTTCACTGAAGTTTCGGCAATGACGTCATTACTCATGAGTTATTGATATCGATGTTTCTTATATTTTTAACAAGTACTATAAAATACCTGTTTTATTTCAATTATGACGTCATATTTTACCAAGTGAATTGTTTGTTAAAAATATAATTCTTTTTTGTTTCTTTTACTTCTAATTATGTCTCCATTTTTGTCAGAAAAATTCTTATTAACGAAACAAATATCCGTGTTTCATATTTAACAAAAAGTACTATATCTATTTTTATTTTAATTCTGACGTCATATTTATTTATTTTTTCTTAGTTTAATTTCTTGAATGGAAATTGCTCAACTGAAACTTATTGCCGTTGAAAAATAATTATTCCAGATTTTAATTTTTTTGGCAACGATAAAGGAAATTGGTTAAATTGTATCTAAAAAGTCTCTATTGATTGTGTATGAAAAAGAATGAAATTTTGAATTATTAAGGAAAATATTTGAATAAAATTAATAAAACATAACCTATGTTCTTTTCTGGGCTATGTTATATTTATACGCAAAGATGCAAAGACATTAATTAATTCATCAGTTTTGATGTTGACTTCATTTAAATTTTCGTACACGTTTTCAAATTATGGATAAGAATCAGGATGAATGGTTGCTTAGCAACCAATATGAGAAAATAAAGAAAATGAAATAAATACATTTGAAATAAGTAAATCTCTGGAACAAATTAGTCTATATTATTGGAACACATTTATAAAAAATCTCCAAAATTTACAGTAATAATTTAAAAAATCTGACAAAAGCGTAGACAAAATTTCAAAACAATACGATTAAATTAACCGGTAAATCTCAGTATCCATTTATCATTGAATTCCATTAATCACATGTGTCATTTTCTCTCAAGAAAAAAAAAAAATTGAAAATCATTGGGTTTGCCATAGAAAAGCATTATTGCATAAAATAAAATATTCTATATTTTCCAAACGAATGAATCAAATCTAACAAAAAACTATACAGCTTAATCCCAGTGCCTCATTAACATACCCACTTAATTTCAAGTCAATCGAATGCTTTTTACGTCAGTTATCGCGGAACAGACAGACTGACAGAAAGACAGAAACAAAAAAATTTCGTGTCTCCAAAGTAAGCCTTCACTGACGTTTCGGCAAAAATACATATTTTTATCCTAAAGTTAACAAAATACTACTTTTATATTCTTCAACTATTCAAATTATGAAAAAGTTCAGTTTTATCAGTAATATGTAATCAAAATTAGTAATTATCATTAAGGTATAAACTGAGGATCTTATGTTTGGTATTATGGAATGAAAAATCAACAAATGTTGTTTCACTTTGACACAATGATATAACTTTACACCTGTGAAATCTAAATCTGACGTCATTTTCACCATCTCAAAATTCAGATATACACCTCTCATACCCGTATTCACCATTAACAAAAAGTTAATGTGCAATAGGGGATTAATAAATTTTTTTCCAAATTTGAAGTCTCGTTTGTCATCTACAACATTTACAGCTTGACATGTTAACACCACATTCTTGACTTGCGGCTATAATCTCAGTACCGATGAGTTAAAATGTCATGATTTTATATTCTTTAGACACATTCTTGGAAAAATATTAAGAGTTGTCGAAGAAAACGATCATTTTCATTCGATATGATGTCATTTTTACTTATTGAGCATTTCATCTATCGTCTCAAACTCATTATCGGAGGAAAGAAAAAAGTCAAATATAAAAGTTTTATAAAACATAGCCCGTGATTTTAAAAAACGAGACGTCATTTTTTGTTATTAATTTTTTGTTAATTATTTTTAATTGTAACGAGAATATGGATCATAAATGATATATTTAAGAAAGATAAATTAAGTCAATTATTTCTCAGCATTACTCGTAGTGGAAGATATTCAATTTCCAAAGTTTTGAAGAAATTTAATAAAATTTGTTTAAATTATAATAAAAAATTTGGAATTAAAAAAGTAGCTAGTACTGGCACAGCTACAGACTAACAGCTTTCATTTAAAAAACTAATCAGATGTGGCAATCCCAAATCTTTCTTCGATCTTATGCAGTTAATACTATCTGAAAAATGCAGAATAGCAGCAAAACTAGTTAAGTAATTTAATCCAAAAATGAGTCAGCAACAATTTATGTCAAATTACAACTGAATCTGAAGTTTGAAGATCTGTGCGTTAGTTTTTGAGATAGAGTTGTTGCAAAATCTTAAAAAAAAACTCTTAACAGCATCGCATTTTGTGTGATGTGCACCAACATCTAATGAGAATCTATTGTTTATCAAATACTAACTAAATCTGAAGTTTAATGAAAATCTATGCAATAGTTCTTGAGATACATTTATTCTATAATCGTGAAAAATGCAGCATAGCAGCACCATCTGTAAGGCAATTTACACCAAAAACTAAACAACACTAATCTATATCAGGGACTAACTCAGCCTGAAGATTTAGAAAATCTCGTGCATTAGTTCTTGAGGTACAGTTATTGCGATAATCAAGAATAAGGCACCGTGACAGCACCACCTATTGAGCGATTTGCACCAGAACGTAATCAGAACCATGTTATATCAAGTATTAACAAAATATAAAGTTTTATGAAAATCAATGCTCTAATTCTTGAGATATGACTATTTTGGAAATTGTAAATAATGCAGCATAGCAGAGCCACTTGTTGAGCAGTACACACCAAAAATAATCAGGTCTAATTTTATCAAGGTGCCACAGAATCTAAAGTTTTGTGAAATTTCATGCATTATTTCTCGAGATAGAGCTCCCACAAAATCTTTCGCACATACAGACAGACAGACTAAAAGACTCACAGAACAAACATTTTGTAAAAACATGTTTTTCGGGTTCTCTGACCCCCTAAAACGTGTAAATCAGTTTTACAGTTTTTATCAAAAGCCAGATTTACAGGCTTATTAATTCACAACATGTATCTTATTAAAGGATATTAAACACGAATTCCAATAATTTCTTCTTGTAAAGGTAGAAGAAAGTCTTAATAAGTAAAATTGGTTCAGTAGAAAGTTCAGTGCTGTAGAATTGAAAAATATCCTTGTTTTTTAAATATATAAATTTATACCTTTTGAGAAAAAAACGTTTCGCTGATATATTTATGAATATCATTCAGAAGATTATTGCGTTGTAAATGTATCATTTATAAATAATGCAGCTCTACTAAAATAGGATAAATTCTAAAATTTATTTATTAGGAATGACAATTAAAATAATTATTTCACCCAATTAATCTGTTAATTTTGTCTTTGTGAAAAATTTTAATAGTTTTTATAAGGATTAAGATGAAAAAAATGCATAATTTAAGCAGAAATTTTCAAATTTATGTTTTTTACATTAAAGAATTGCAAACTATTTGTCGGCAATATTTTTAACCATTCATAAATATTACTTATCCATTTTCCTGAAATTTTCAAAAGACGTCATTTCTCTTTTTAATGTTCAACATACAATTTTTTCTATATTAAATATAGGAGATAAAACTATATAAGAAATAAATTGTTGAAAATTTAAATGTAAATAAACATTTTTCTGTCATTTTTCAATAAACGCTTGCATATTATTTTTCAGCATACTTTATTTTAACTTTACTACATTTTTCACTCCGAATTTCAGCGAATTTCAGATAAATATATTTCTTATACTCATAGCTTTAGAACCCGCATAGCAAACTCGCTTATCGCCGCGGGCAAATTAAACATTATTTGTAAAACTGCGAGTCAGATAAAACAATTTAGATAATGTTATTACCATTCATACAATAACATTTGTATGTACAAAAGTCACCCATGTTGAAAAAAAAAATCAAGTAAAGTTATTCATAATTCATTTTACCCTATTTTTCAAAAAGTACTTGACGTTATTTTTTATCAACCAAAACTTCAAAATGTAATTGTATTTTCGAAATTGTATTCATTTTAAAGATTGAATGTATATACAGTTAATATTCTCGCAAAGAAACATCTGTTAATCTTCTGATTATTTTTTTTATATTCGGAATCGAAAAATTTATTTACTAAATTGTACCTTATAACTATGTGCTAAGTTTTTAATTTAACCCATTTTCTGGTTTAATTTATGTTTACGCGTATTTTATAGTTTCAGAAGTAACAAACGTCTGGAAACTACGCGAAGATGTCGTACAAAAGTATAGTACTTAATTTAAATATATGCAAAATATAAGCACGTAAGATACTTACCATATGCATAATTCCATAATGTATTTTTTAAAAATATATATTTGTTTGATAAATAGCTATAGAATTTCGCAAATCCCATATTTATGTATTTTTTAGATCCTAATGTGGAATCGCGATAATTTTTATTAACTGGAGCAATAATTCTAAACAAAAATTTTAGCATCAATCATTAGAGGTAAGTAAAGAAATTGTATTATTTTCTCATTTCTTGAAATTCAAAAATCTTTTGAATTTATTTTTAGTATATTTTCTAAAAAATTCCACAGTGACTGTATTTTTAATGAAGCCTGGCAGCATTTTAAAGGAAATACATGTTGTTTTTGAAAATTGTTTTTTCAAGTTAATAAAGGATATTTTGAAACGCTAATCAGATTTAAAAAATAAAACACGACAGCATTGTTAAATTAGCCATGAAGATCAAGTTTAATCACATGCTTTGTAATTACAAATCAAAATTCAAAGTTTTTATCTATTGGCAGTCTTTTAATAATCCACATTCATAATTTGTCAAATTAAAATAGGAATTTACCTGTACACCGTACGTGCAAGAATTTGCTTGTTTTGTTAGCAGAAGCTTTTCAACACCATTAATTTTAAACTACAATATTCACTTTATTTAATGACAGACATGTATCGAATTAATATGGAGAATATATATTAGTATGATAAACGTGTATGACTAAGTATTACACAATTTTTGGCAGCGTTCGTAATTATATAAATACGTAGCACCCATAGTCGTGACCTATATAACGAATATTCCGTTATCTATGTTTCGTTCTCGTGCCTCCCTTCCCCCGGTGTTTCACTCCAAAATTCATTCCAACATTTTATGTATTTCTGTACTAACCTTTCCCTGTGCAGCTCCCAATTTAAGCCTAAAATTTAAAATAAAACCTAATATTTAAAACTAAATTTGTTGTACTGTTTACCCCTCTCATTTAAATTAAACATTTTAATATACTCATTTGCTTTAATAAATTAATCCCTGTACGTTTGTCTTCCAAGTTTACTTTGAGATACTTTCTCACAGATATTCAGCCCTTAGAAATAATGTGCAGATGTCTGTTAATACAGAAGCAGTTTAGTTTCTTAGCTATCCTTATTTGGTAATGTTCCCAGTGAATGATCAAAAGGCATTTTCTATTTATCTAAGCTAAGTTCATGCTGCACCCAAAAAAAGTCGACTGTTAAGCTCATGTAAATGTCAGCGCTGCATATTTTTTCCTACTGCTATAATTTCCAGTAGACGAAACTGCGTAATCTATTATTGTGACTCGTGATTCATTGTGAGTATTGTGTATTCATTTCGTGCAACGCCGAGCTTTTTTGCACTTTTCTGAAGAGACACCACGATGACGGCAACGAAGATTGTTACGGGTGATACTTGCGTTTACAAGTGTGAGAAGCTGTCTTCATTCTCAGGTTTCTATCACCCTGGCCTACAAAAATTTCTTTTAAGCTATTTCAAGTGTTACAATTCCGGTAGTTCTTATGTTGAAAATTAGATAAAACATTGCTTTATCTTTTGGAACAAATCTATCCAATTAATTATGTTTTGTTTCTTCTTTCGGGTAGTAAGAATCTTATTTTCCTGATACTATCGTTTTAGTTTTTGCCTTTAACTATTAACTGCTGTGACAAAAATTGTCACATAACTACTGTGAACGATCTGTCAGACTGCTTAATCTAAACATGAATAAAATATTACATTATTCTGAGAATACTATTTATGTATTAAACTTTATATTCAAGGCTATTATAAATAAAATTCAGCTATTTAAAAGTCTCTAGAGCCAGTATGAAGGTTCTAAACGAAACAAAATTTGACCAGTATCTTTAGTTAAAATAAAAATTACAAGTTAAACTGTGAAACTAAAAAAACTCAGCGGTCTCTAAGGCCGTTAACAGTAGTTAAGGTTTAAAAAGCTTTATTCAATATTAAAATATACAAAATGATTTAAGTCAGTGCTAACATTATTAAGCTTTAGTGGTGGCAATTAGCCCACTGGTATAGCGCTGACTCATATAATCCTGGATATTTTAATAATGAATAAAGCTGTTTTTAATTACCCTTCTTTTACACCTATTTCACTCTGATATTACCACCTTTTTAAAAGAGTCCATTTTCTATATAAAATAATAAAACTTATCTTTATATATTTTTAGTAGTTTAGGTATTCGTACTGAGAAGAAAAAGCTGATATTAGACGTATCCAGCCAAAAAAGTAATAAAATTTTTTTACTTAATCCTATTCAAACCATTGCACTTTAATTTCATAACCAATATTAAATACATTATTCATACTTCATTTAAAAAGCTAATTACAGAATTAAAAATTGAATAATTAAATTTTAACTAGTCTGTACTGAAGTAATTTAAAATAATCATTATAAAATCCTTACATCGGATTATCTACAAAGGTAATTTTATATTTAATAGTTTTTAATTATTATATTTTCATAATCTAGAAAGTTTGTCATTGATACAACTACGTTTGAAAAAAAAAATGAATATAAAAAGATAATTAACTTTTAGAGTTGCGTTTCAAAGAAAAATATTGATTTCAAAAAACTTAATCCAGTTGTGAATTTAATCAAATATCGTTCTAATTTCCATTATCAACTTTATATTTTCCACGAATGTGCAGATTATAAACAATACCTGGAAATGTGCAATATATAAATTAAGAGGAAGTTTTAGGTTCTTTCAAAATAAAATAAAAAGATTTTAGAGGAATTTTAATTAAAAAAACTCGACTTAAGATATAATGATAAATTTTTGGTTATAAATATATGCAGTTAATTTGGAAAAATAAATCAATAATTAACTATTAATTACATAAAAGACAAGATGATTTGTTGAAGTCAGGGCACAGATTGATCAAGTAACTGGACAATGGAATTTAGATTAATATTCGAAGTGATATCACTGTTATTTCACAAATAATAGCATGTTCTCCTGCCGAAATGGTGACCAAAACATTATATACAGGGTGTATCTAAATTCTTGGGCAAATTTTTAAGGGGTCATAATACACATCAAGACAAACAATATTAAATTGGAAATTAAGAATCCCAAAAGTCTTCCGAACCAGGGCGGCGCCAGAATTTGCCCAACGGGGAGGCACTGTATCCCCGATAAGGGGGCCAAGTTCATAATATATATTAAAGGTCAACGCGTACTGGACTGGGGCCTAAAAACTGCGTGGGCAAAAATTTCAGGGCCGAGCCCGACACAGTTCCTGAAAAATAAATTAATGGTCCGATCGGCGAGAAAATTTAAAAAATCGACCTGATTATACGGTCTAGCAAGTACAATATATATACACATATATATTAGGCCGACCAAAAATAAATAAATAAAAGTTAAAATCTTGGACCGACCCGACTCTATATTTCTATAAAACATGAAATTTTAATTCAATATAGTTATAAACTGTTTTGCACGGGGAGTTCTAATTAAAAAAAAAACTCATTTTTTAGAGGTGCTCTAGTCTGCAATATTTATTTATTTTTAAGGAATATCTATTTGCATGTAAATGGTTTAGTTATTGTTAATCCTTATTTCATGTATTGGAGACTTTAAAATCAGAAAAAAATGCCACACATAAAATCTTCTAAGACAGAATTCGATAGGAACGAAAACAAAATGTGTTATAGTTTATAAAAAAAAAGATACTTTAACTTTCGGAACCGGCTTTGGAACTGAAAGTGCTTTTTATATTACTATATTCTACTCTTTAATATTTGCAACCAAAATCGAAAAAGTAAAAAATAGTCATATTGAAAATTGAGCTCAGTTATCCCATTCAAAAGACAGTTTAAAAATATTAAAATAAAACGAGAAATTCGAAAACAACCTGCCCATTGGTTTAACATTATGGAGCAGGTATTTTGAAGTGAGTGAAGAGTCCCCCTAAGACAGCAATGCGTCATAGGCAGGTTCGATTTCACTGATTTTTCTGTATTTAAATTTTATTCTAAAAATCTACTATTCTTTATAAATAATACATTTTAAATTTTAATTGTGGAGTAATGATGAGTTATAAAAATATATACATTTTTCCTAAAAATATTTGGAATGGGTCAAATTTTACTGACTTTTACTCGGACCAGGTCGTTCCGAGAAAGTGATTTCATACGGATCGAAACCGGGACTAAAAATTTTTTCCCGCGTAGTTCCAGTTCAATATCGAAAAAGTTAGTTAAGCCATGAAACAGTGAAAACCAGGCATGGATCGACCCTAGTATTGTAAAAGAAAACAGGCCCGAGCCTGGCCAATGCAAACATCTATCGCGGCTTATCCAGAAGAAGGAGCTCGGTGAAATTTCCTTTCCTTAAACTCGAATCGAGCTTAATTTTATCTGAAGAATCGGAGTAAATTTTATTTTTTGAAAGTTCTGCCGGCCCTGAAATTTATTATTCTTAAAACAGATATTATAGCACATTTTTCTATAACTTTTGGCTGAACCAAACTTTTTTTTTTCATTTTTTTTCCGTTTTCTAATAAAGAGTGAAATATGCTTCGAAAGAATTTTTTGACAGACTGTGAATAACAGTATTTCCAGATCTAACGCAGTACAAAAAGAGGAAGAGAGAGAAAAAGCATGACACTGATAAACAATGATTCTTAAGTCTTTTTGAGACAAGTATACATGTCGCTCGTCTCCAAGGGGTATAATAAGACTTCCCAGCTACACAAGATATTTAGGTCAGATTTGGGAATACTAATTTTCGATTGCAGTGCTTTTTAAAATAATGAATATGAAATTTAAAGTACAGTAGAGATTATCTGGACTCTGATTAAGCGTATTGTCCAATTAACCCGATCGATCAAAGATCATACTTTTCTTTTCCATCTTTTCCAAAAATTTTAAAGTCAAACTTCTTCAGGCAGGGTAAGGTAAATTTGATAAGAAGGCATGGAATTTAACTGTTAAATAACTAATTTCTAATCCTGAAATAATAAAATTACCAACAAATACAAAGACAGCAATGCATAAAACTATTTTTTCTAGAACCTTAGAAGTTTCCCTTCTAACGCACGAGAGTCCCACGCAGACAAAAGAATGGCCTCTGTGAACCAGAAGATTGTCAAAAATTTCTTTTAGCTATCACGAGGATTTTTTAAAATGTATATACTGTACAGTGTATGTATATAATTTCTATATACAACTTTGTACCAATTTTGCAGAAAATAAAAATTTAATTAAAAAAAATACTTCTAAACACGCCATTTTCAATATGCTAAAATGTGCATTACTACAATTGCCAGTCCGAAACCTGGAAAAAATGTGAAGGGAAGTTGCCTAAAAACATTGCCCTATGCGTTTATAAAGTTTCCCAATTATGCGGATTTTTCATTAACTGGATTATCCTCGATACCGACCAGTCCGGATGATCGGCGTTCTACTGTGTGTATTACTGAATGGAAAAATACAAATGAAAAACTTACATAATTAAGACAAATTAAATTATTATTATCAACAAAAGTACGAATTCTGCGTATAAAACAGTTTTAAAATTAAAACACTCGGGTAAAAATATCAAATCACATATAAACACAAAGAAATAAGAAATCATTTGGACTTACTCGTTTGAAAGTCTTGAAACTTTTTATATACAGCAGAAAACTATTAAAGTTCGTACTTTCGTAAAAAGAAGGAACTCATAAAATATTTATAATTAGTAGAAATAATAATTTTAATGCAAAATTTGCAAAGTCATAAACTCTATTTTTTCATTGTCAAAGTTTTTCTTTAAAAGTTCAATTGTAGCATTGTTTTTACGGTTTCTGATAAATTATAAAAATTTGTAAAAAAAAAAAAAAAAAGCAATAAACAGAAGAATTGAAATAAAAACCTTATTTCCATATTTTAAAATAAAAATACTAAGTCAGGAAAATAATTAACTCCTATTATCTGTGGTCAATGGACAATTGTCGATAATAGAGTACTGCATCTAGGTAACTCTGAAACATCCTTCCAGTCTATCACAACAGGTGTTTTTCTTGTAATTCCCATAGCAACAATAAAAAATATAAATATTATTTTTACAACCAATCAGCAGGAATACGTTTGCTGATGCGAAACAACGTACTCAATCAACCTCTTTATCATCCCATTACTGGAAAAGTTTGTTTTATATTAAGTTGCAGAACAGAATTTGTAAACTAGTCAAAACAGACAGACATGCATTTCCTTTTACTGAATCGCAGCTGTTCTCTGCGGCTTAAACATGGTAAATTCAAATCTAAATAAGAATAAATGTATAAAGGAACAGCATACTTGCTAAAAACGATATCCTTTTACATTCTATCTTAACACGTTACTGTACTAAATATTAATTTATTTTATTTGAATTCAATGTATTTGCATGGTTTGAAATTAATTAGTTGAACTACAGTTTTTGAAATGCGTAACTTATGACTTTATAAATATCACGTTTTACTTTTTTCATAATTTTAATCAAAGCAGATTTTTTTAGCTATAGCTGTAACAATAAAAACAATGGGAAAAACATCTTCAATTTCCATTTTGTTTTAGAATATATATCGATCGAATGAAGAAAGCGTGATATTCCAAAGTTTGATTCAAATCTGAAACAAAGAGCTTAAATACAATATTCCGAAGAGAAATATAAATGAAGTGAAAACTTGTGAAATAGTTGGGAATCTTAAAGTGCATTATTTTAACAACAGCGAAAAGCGACCTGCAATAAAAAATATATCGCTGATCAGAACCGCGAGTTATGCAGGAGGTCTAGCCAAAGACCTTAGAGAGATAGTCTAGTCTTCCTCTAAGATCTTTGGTCTAGCTGTGGTCAGCGTGGGCCAAAATTTCTCGCCGAGTCCGTCTCGACAATGCTGCAATATATCCCTGTGATTTGAAGAGGTTTTCTATTATTTTAAGCAATTTCTTTCTTCTGACTGGATATTTTTTTAAAATTTTGATCTCCAGTTTCTGATTTTTACGTATTTTTAGCTAAAATAAATTTATAAATTACTTTTCTAAATACGAAAAAGTACTAAGCAGCACAGCTGCCAGAACATGCGTGTAATTTGGTGAACATGCTGCTTTAGGTGCGAGTATTTTAGGTAATTGGTGTTTTTTACTGTATATTTTAAAAGGGAGAGTAGAAATGAAAAAGTTAAAATGCTTTTTTTTTTTTTTTTACGGAATATAATTAAGGGAAAAAGAAGTTGATTCCACGGATTATTTTTCGAGCAGAGAGTCCTCTATAGATTGTAGATTGTGTTATACCCGAATTAAACTAGTTAATTCTATATCCATTTCAACCTGAACCAGTTTTTAAAAATTAGATGACCGAACTTAACAAATTCCGACCTAAAACCAACAGTATTCTATCCGAACCCAATCCCAACTAGAAATGAAAAACAAACTTCCATCTTGTAAAGCAATAATACAAAAGTAGCCTACAATAATACCACTAATATAAATTATATTTTTTATGTAGAAAAATCAATATATCTGTATATGCACTCATTGACACCCGGATAATATAACTTTTCATTTAAAAATATGTTTCGGGGATACTTTTGAGAAACCAGGTAGAATCGAACCTATATGCTAAAACAATTAAAATCAATCCGACTCGAGAAATAGAAGTCAATCCGAAAAAATATTAACTTTAGCCAGATCCGACTCAAACTGCCTGTCGAGTTGGGTTTAGCTTCCCGAGATGAATGCAGAACTCTACCAGAAACTCGAGCCCGACATCATCACATTTTGACCTGAACGCCCTGAACCCAAAATATTTCAACATCAACCAGACCCCAACCATAACTGACGAAAAAATATTTCCATATTGTAATGCAGTTATGTAAAAAATTGTATCATCAGTATCAGTTTTAACTTTTAAGTTAAAAATCAGTATAGATAAACTCATTAACATTCATATATATAGTTTTTCATCGTAAAATAAATTTTTTAAATTCTTATGAGAGTTGGATTCATCTCGAATCAAGAACCATAAGTGCCAACATCCAACCTGAAACTGAAACTATTAAAGTTAACCAAACTGGAATCCAACTCACAACGACAAAAGATTGGGCTCAACCCGATCCGGTCCAGACTGCGAGTGGTCAGATTCAGTTTGCCCATCCCGATGCAGTATTCTACTTGTCATCCAAGACAACCCCGACAACATAATTTTCGTATGCGTTCTCTTAACTGAACCAAAAATTCTTCATGTCAAACCGACCGTAAATCCACAAGCAGCGGAAATTCATCCACAATTAAATGTAGTTAAAAAATAATAATACATGATTATAACTACAGTATAAATCTTATCTTTTTTTGTTGAAATATTGGGTGAGTGCAAAAGTTCGTGCGGAGGTGCAATAGATGTTGTTAGAAGCGGCTTAATGTGTTGTCATTAATATTGCCATCTACGTAAGGCATATCGTTGGAAAGATGACGTGTGCAGCTTTCATTTCAAACAAAATAATTTGTGTAGATACAAACTGTTTCAAGAAAATTTACTTTCAAAATGAGTGTTGGAAAAGTACATTTACGGCATGTTATGCTTTATGTGTTTCGGAAGGGAATAAGCGTTTCAGAAGCTGTAAAAAACAATTAAGAGTTTTATTTAGATCAAGCACCAACTAAAGGAACTGTGAAAAAATGGTTTGCGATATTTCGCTGCGGAGAGTTTAACCTTGAAGACGGACGACCTTCACAGATTGATGTCGATATTGTGCGTACTTTAGTTAAAAATATTCCGTGAATTTTAACAGAGGAAGTTGCTACAGTACTTAACGTTCACCGATCAACCACTTTTCGGCGTTTAAAAAATATAAGTTTCGATTTGAAGCTCGATATATGGGTGCCCCATTTGCTGACCGAGAGGAACAAAATCGAGAAACTTCTGCTGAATTTTCTTTACTCGGGCGGCTCAAAAACGAGCCGTTTTTGGATCGATGAGAAATGGGTCCTTTACAACAATGTTCAGAAATGTGAGCATGATGACGCGATGGCAAAGGCCAGTTTGCACCCGATGAAGGTGATGCTCTCTGATTGGTGGGATTGCAAGGGCATAATTTATTTTCCGTTTTCTTCCCGCTGGCCAAACGGTTGATTCAGTCAAGTACTGTCGCCAATTAACCAGTCTGAATCGAGAAATCAAACAAAAAAGTCAGATTTTGCCAAATAGTCAGGGTGTAGTCTTTCATCAAAATGACGCCAGACCACACGTTTGGAAACAGACGTTGCGCAAACAGAACAGCCTGAAGTGGGGTATCCTAACTTATCCACTGTATTCCTCTTATATTGCACCACCTGATTATTACTTGTTCTGATCATTGCAAAATCATTTAAATGGAAAAAAACTTGACTCTTTGGATGCCTTAAAAAACGTCGCGTCCTCGTTTTTCGAATCTAAACCGCACAAATTTTACGATCCAGGCATCCTTATGCAGCCAGAACGTTGGACACAGATTATAGAAAACGATGGAGCATATATCATTGATTAAATAAAGAACTTTGTTTGTCTAATCACTGTGTAACTTTTACTCTCAAACTCCGCACGAACTTTTGCACTCACCCAATATAAGCTTGTACAGAGTCATCCGTGTATCATCCTGTGTAGTAATCCATGTAGATTTTCAATTTAAGAAATTATGATTTAAAAAAAAAAATCGGATTTATCTGAACTTAAATTTCAGTCAGAAACCGACTCATATCCGAAAGAATTAGTTTGGTCAATTCAACTTTGAAAAAAAAAAAAAAAAAAAAAAAAAAAAAAAAAAAAAAAAAAAAAAACTCCATATTTTGATTTAACCCGACCGGGCTGAAATTCAAAATATTTTCCCCGACGAATTGAATTTTGGCCCCGATGGGGGGGGCCAGGTATGCCCGACGAGGGGGCCATATGCCCCCCCCCGGTCCCCCCTCTGGCGCCGCCCTTGCTTCCGAAGAAGATCGGCGCCATTAAAGTTTAAGGGTCCAAATTTTCAATAAAAAACGGAAAAAATGGTCGATTCGTTTGCGGTTTTCACTTAAACTATTCTCTATGTCGGCATTGTCTTGAAAATAAATAGATAAATTTAAAAATTGCCGATAGAGGGCGCTTTAGACTTTGGAGGAAAGAACAACTACTTTTTGCCGTTATTTTTTGCATCTCATTTAGTTTTTTTCGGAAGCTTAGATTTAAACTTAAATTTTGAGCTCAAATTTTGAATAGGTTGAGGTGGTTAAGTAGCGTAAACTAAACTGTGTTCAAGGGGGGAAGAAAGGTTCAGATTTCAAATGATTATAAAAAACGGAAAAATTGGTTGATTCGTTTGCGGTTTTCGCTAAAACTATTCTTTATGACAGTATTCCCTTAAAAGAAAATTTTAAAGATAAATTTCAAAAAATTCCGTTAGAGGGCGCCTTAAACATTAGAGTAACCAACAATTATTTTTAGACCGTTACTTTTTGAAGCGGTTACT
The DNA here is from genome assembly GCA_964019185.1 of Maratus speculifer. Lineage (NCBI taxonomy): Eukaryota > Metazoa > Arthropoda > Arachnida > Araneae > Salticidae > Maratus > Maratus speculifer. Next base: position 130,173,556 of record OZ025299.1, on the reverse strand, counting down.
TTTTCAATGCTTGCAAAAGTTAAGACTTAAATTTTGAGCTTTAATTCTGACACACGTTGGGAGCGGTTAAGAAGCGAAAAATTGAACAGTGTTCGAGGAGGGGGGGGGAGTTAAATTTCAATTTCTGAACACAGTTCAGTTTGCGCTTCTTAATCCCCCCCCCCCAACGACTCAGAATTTGAGTTCAAAATTTAAGTCTAGGCTTTTGCAAGCATTTAATTAGATACAAAATATGAGAGTTAAAAATAGATCTTGGTTACTCTAATGTTTAAGGCGCCCTCTAACGGAATTTTTAAAAATTTATCTTTAAAATCTATTTTTAAGGAAATACTGACATAAAGAATAGTTTAAGAAAAACTGCAAACGAATCGACCAATTTTTCCGTTTTTTATAATCATTTGAAATTTGAACCCCTCCCCCCCTTGAACACATTTCAGTTTGCGCTACTAAACTATTCCCAACTATTCAGATGTTGAGCTCAAAATTTAAGTCTAAGCTTCCGAAAGCATCTAATGAGATGCAAAAAATAACGGCAAAAAGTAGTTGTTTGTTACTCCAAAGTCTAAAGCGCCCTCTATCGGCGTTTTTTTAAATTTACCTTTATAATTTATTTTCAAGACAATACTGACATAAAGAATAGTTTTATTGAAAACCGCAAACAAATCGACTAATTTTTCCGTTTTTTATAATCATTTGAAATTTTGGACCCTAAATTTTAATGGCGCCTATCTCCTTCGGAAGACGTTTGGGACCCTTAGTTTCCTATCTAATATTGTTTGTCTTGATGTGTACTATCACCCCTTAAAGTTTTGCCCAATAGTTTAGATACATCATTTATTTATTGGTCACATTCAGACTCTCATGTGATCGTCACCAATATCTTTTTTCATGCGTAATAATGTAACTACAACACATCAGGAAAAGGAATATATTGACGTATTGTAATGTCATAAATGTTCACGCTAAATAACGGAAGATGGACAGTAAAAAATAATTACATTAATATTTAACTTAATTATTCGATTGGTAAATAAATCATTACTGCTGTAAATTTCCAAATATACCAACATTTATTTATCAATTGAATAATTACATTTAAAGTTAATGTAATATAATTATTCTGTTGACCTGCACTGTAAAAAAAAATTCAAGAGGTTACTAAAATTTTTTAGTAAATTTGTATTCCACATAATTTTTTAGTAACCATTACAAACTTTTTTTTGCAAGTGAAACAAGCATTTCTTTTGTAAACTGAACAAAAGAATTTTTTGTATAACTAACTTAAAAATTTTTAGTATGAGCCACCAAGCAAATTTTAGTAATAGCTCCAAAATTATTTTTAATAACCATTACGTGCGCCCGAAGGGCAGGAGGTTCTTTCGAGCTGCATCCAGACTTTTGAAGTGGAAGATTTTCGGCAAAACTGCAATAGATGGCAGCACCAAACATTGCTAACTGCTCCGACAGGATTTTCATAATCCCTTTACTGACGAGTACTTACACTATATACATTCGGGGCGTACTTGGCGTTGGCCAGTATTGAACCCGGGACCTTTTAGTCTGGAGTCCGTTACTATAACCACTATGCTATCAAGGCCACACCAAGTGAGTTTTAGTAATAGTTATTAAAAATATAAAACTATTAACTCTCTTCGTTACTAACTTTTTTCTAGTAATTCTTACAGATTTTCTTGTAACCGACTAAGATTACTAAAAATTTTTTAGTAATTACAAAGATCACTAAAGTTTTTTTAGTAGATCGACCCTTTTTTTTTACAGTGTGGTTCAGATTTCAAGTGGTTAGTTGTATAGGGTTTAGTGGCACAAAATCCCTTTAGGGACATGCTGCGCCAATGATTGAAATTTCAGACCAAATACTGTGATCGTATTAAAAGTTAGTTTGGTGAATTAATTCTCCAAGTTCCTCCCGGAATGGCTCAGTTGGTAAAGAACTAATGGTCTCAGACAGTCCATCAAGCATCCTCGTATTAATCATCCTACACTGGACATTTTTCGCCCTCTGTAATTTTCCATATGTTAAGAAAAAACTCACATTATTTTCACATGCTAAACATATTCTATTAAACGTGGTATGAGATTTAGAGATTTGAAAAAATATCGGAAAGAAACAAATGCGACTAATTGTATAATCTGCAGACAATTTCACAAAACTCTTTAAGAACAAATGCACATACTCGTGTGGATTTGACTTTATTTAATATTGTGGCTTTGTGACAACTCATGCAGTCCTAAAGCATTATGATACTTAGAAATACAAAATAAAATAAAAGCTAGTTCTGACAAAAAGATTGAACGTATTAAAATCAATTTATATTATTTAAAAATGTTTTTTTTCGATGAAAAACCTCTACCGCTAGTCATAAAGGGATAAAAAAAATGGAAGATAAAAAGTAACAGTTTTGAGGAATTTAAAGATCTATATTTTTTAATAACTGACATATCTATTTTAAATCAGTCTATTCTAAAATGTGAAGACAACTTATTTTAATAATAATTATAGTATGGGAAATGCGATTTGCTTAAAACAGTGTACAACTAAAGAAAATACAGGGTGACCATTATTATGAGTATATGAAATTATTGAGTATATGAAATTAAACAATAATAATTTCTGAACGTTTTGCGTGATGAAGTTGAAACTTCGTGGTTGGCCGCAGAGCATGATGGGAATTAGTATGCACATGCAAACGCAATTTGTTGTGGTCAGCCCACTTTCATTTGAATGGGTTCGTCAATAAGCAAAATTGGCGCAATTGTTGGGCAGAGAATCCGCATTTGCGGTCGAGAAGTCTCTCCATCCTCAGCAGGTGACTCTATGTTGTGCAATGCCCAGTCACGGGATAATCGATCCAATATTCGTTGAAAAGCTCGGTGACTACTAAACGGTATTTAATAGTTTTAGAAAATGGTTACATCCCAACTGTCGAAAGTGATCCTGATTTTCACAAGATGAGTTTCACAAGATGAGACGGAATTAGACCCCCATCAGACCAAGACAGTGTTTGATGTCCTAGAATAACACTTTGAGGACTGCATTCTGCATCTGAGGTACCCAGAGAGCATTAGAATGGGACTCGCTTCGTCGCCATATTTTCCGGATCTGAACATATGTGACTCATTTTTGTGGGATTACAGTAAATATTACAAATACAGAAATAACTCCAAAACTATTTCTGAGCTGAAAACTGCCATTTAGAAGATAATTGGCAGCATCAATGTTCCGACACTTCAGTGAGTCATGCAGAATTTTGAAATTCGTCTGCGCCACATTAAAGCCAATAATGGGAGACATATCAAGTATATCATATCCTAAATCCAAATACATGTACTGGTGTTTGAATGTTGAATAAAATACGTGCACTCAGTAGTTTATATATAATGTACTTTTTATTTCATAACGTTCGATTATTGTCACTCTGTAAAATAACTATACTTTGTGCCTGTTGAAGAAAACCACAGTTCTTTCAAAAGGTGTAGGGAATTTAAGTATTTTTACGGACTTTTTAAGAAGTTTTTTCTATTCATGCAGCATACAAATTATGAAATAACTGGTTGATTTACCTTATTAGTCGATGCGATATTATTGGGACTTCACAAATGCCGTAGTCAAAATGGTGACCAAAAAGTAATATCTTTCATTGTTCACACTCGGACTCTCTGGTGACGGTCATCAACTTTTTATTTACGCGCAACAATGTGATTCGGACACATAGATAAAAGGAACAAAGTGAGTCATTGTGAAGTCGATGTAGAAAATGTGAAGGAAATGTGGACGGAAAATTTTGCATTTGGGTCACATTTGGATCACATTTAACATGCTAGACAGATTCTAGTCACGGTGCTATTATGTGTTGAGCTTCTAAAAATTATCTGAAAGCAATTAAAGTGAGTAATTTTACAATCTGCCGGTACCGTTTATACGTAGTCGTGTGAACTCTAATTTATTGAACTTGTGGCGAGTAATTAAGTTTTAAATGGTTGTGATACTACACTGTTAAAAATATTGTCCTAATTTGAACCAAATTTTGAAACTCATTAGCTGGCACTGTAAGATGGTGAAATCTTGAACCAATGTTTGGAGCTCCTCTTGAAACCTAGTTCAAACAGTTGAAACGACGTTGAAATAGGAAGTTCCAAATGTTGGTACGAGATTTCACCATCTTATGGTGGCAGCTACTGAGCAGCAAAATTTGGCTCAAACTAGAGCAAAAATTTTAACAGTGTAAAAAATACAAAAAAAAAAGGAAGAAAAAAAAGAAAGTGCTGAAAGAAAGTTTGAACGTATAAACAATGATTCGATCTTGTTACTATGATTTAGCTGACAAGTAAATGTTGTGCTCTGTTAACTTTGAAAATTTGGTGATTTTTATGCAGTTCTTCCCGCCGTGTGTATGGGGGAGGGAGGTGCATCTAACGACAGTTTTACCTTATTAAAAAAAAATCCGGTTTAAACTTTTAGCTTAATATAGTAAACATTGCTACTTTTGAATGAAGTTTATTTAGAATTCGTACAAAGAATCTCATCGGTACATCGTTATCCATTTTAGTCCTGGTGTGGCCTGTAGGAGACACTAAAGCACACACTTAAAATGACTTAAAATGCTTCTACGATTGTCTAAAATTACTTCTAGATCTTTTTAATAAATGTGCGCATATCATAAGCATTGATTTATAGACTGGGACACTTTTGTAGCTGCTTTAAAGCATTTTAAACTTCTTTTTATGGTCTTATTAAATGTTTGTCTGAAGACTGAGGACGTCATGTAAAATCCCGGATTTCATCATTGTACTATTTGTAAAATTTATATTTATTGTTATTTAAAATTAAACGGTCTCATAGATTTTAAAATCTACGTTGACAGTTAAAAAATGGTGTGATTTCGAGGTGTCATAGCTTTTTAAAGATACTTATTGAAATTACTTAAAACTTTGCGATATATTTAATCCATACTTAAGGCTTTATAAAATATAAAAATAAACAATGATAACATAATCTAATAAAAATTATGATTCAATTAATATTAATATATTTTTTGCTATCGTACGTCACTAATCGCACAATAACTTAACTTCCAATAGGTATATCAACATAAAACTTATGTTAAAATTATCTATAAACTCTATTTTATAGTATGAATTAACGATATGCAAGTTCCTCGACAGAAAGTTTTTTTTAAATTTCAATTAAATTTGAAAAATTGAAAAAATAATTAATGATAAAAAATAATAATAATATTTACTAATCTCAAAAATATTAAATCATTCTATAAAATATAGGTTACAGATCAATTTAACATAATTTTTATGTTATATCAAGTTTAAATTAAGTTATCTTGCGGATTGTGAAATTTCACGTGAAAAAAGTTTGTTACATTAACTGAACTGCACTTTTCATTACCATAGAATATAAGAATTTACATTTTATAAAGCAATAAATAGGCCTAATATAGGTTTAATTGGTAACATATTTAATGTTACAAAGTCTTAAGTAATTTCAATAAAAGACTGGAAATTTATAAGGAACTTAAAATTACATCCCGTTTATAATGGCACTGAACATATGTAATTTTGTTATTAAAGTAAATTATACTTTGCAGACATATTTTAGTTTCATTAGAAAATGTGCATCTGCAATATTCAATGTACTTCAGCTGCAATATACTTCAGCATTCGTTTTGTGGCATATTTAAACAGGAGATGGGATATAAAAACATTGAATTACAAGACATCTAATCTATATAATAAAGGCCAAACGTATCTGTGCGTAACGCATATGTCATGCTTTGAATGGCAACACTTTCCGATGAAATTTTGTTTTTGCAATTTTCGCTATTATAAATTTTTATACATCTAGACATAGCACGTTTTCAACCTTTATACCATCGTATAGAGAAAAAAATGCACTTTTAAATGCAGTTTGTTAGAAAACTGTATCTCAATTTGTTTTTGAGATATTATTATTATTATTATTATTATTATTATTATTATTATTATTATTATTATTATTATTATTATTATTATTATTATTTTGTAGTTTTCAGTTTGATTTTTCTAATGGTGGCAACTTGAGATCGCATTCATGAGGGAAATAAATGGAAAACAGCCATAGAGATTTAAAAAAAATGAATAAAGATGCAGTTTGGTAGCTGGATGTTTCGCCAAAAAGGTAACCCTAAAATTCGCTGCATTGCATCAAAAGCAACCGCTTGCTTTAGCGATACAGTTTTAAGTCATAATACCATGAAATGCTAAAATATAATCAGATCTTTTTCACTTAGAGAAAAAATGATGTTAAAGAATTCGGTCTCTGTTCCACGTGATTGTTTTGTCTGGGCCGAATAAGAGACTTAAAATGGAAGAATTACGCTCGTCAAACCGTTTTAATCTCATACTGCACCTCCATCTACCTCTTTTCTCCATGGAAAATAACAGAACATTCTATATTTTAGTTGCCATTTTTTCATAGCAACATAAAAAAATAAGTAATTAAAAATCCGTTTATGTCAAAATATCGTCGGCTATAAAACCCGTGAATGTTGTTGGTTTTATTTCGTTTTTATCCACCAATTTAATTACTTTTAGTTCATTACAAGCTTACTTTACAAAAGATACATCAATTACTTTTACAAAAATGTATTTTAAAGAATATCTGTGTGTCATATTTTCGTAGTTGGTTTGAAAAAAATGAAAGAATGCAATTTTATTCTTTGGCAAAAACTTTGGTTAATAACTTCAATCTTGCATCTAATAGGGAAGTACCAATAATTTTCAAAACTTTATATGGTTACATATTTAATATGTTTCATATAGAATTGCTGTTTGGAATTAGTTGGCAGTTTAAAAAGCGTATTACGTAGGAAAACGTTATTAGACTTTTCAATTTTAAATTTAAAAAAAGTTTTTCACCTTTACTCTGTGACCCCTCGAACCCCGGGTTTGGTGTACTAGTATTTTTAAAGGACAAACATCATTCTACTCTAACTCGACAACATTATTACCTCGACAGCATGATATGGCTGTTGCAAAAGTCTTTTCACTAGTTATTTCGAACGAAACAAAATTAAGAAATCACCCAATTTAAATTTTTTGGCAATTTTAAAATGGTCAACTTAGATAGGAGAACAACAACAACAACATACAATGATGGTAAACTGAACAGGTTTAGTGTGAACTAAAATATTTGCCCATAATGTTATGAGCAACGAAAATGCTCGAAATTGGGTGAGTTTTACTTATTTTAAATAACCAATTTCTTTTGTGAAAATATATATTTTATTAAAACTAATATGTACATTAAAATTAAAAAAAAATAATTTTAAACAACTTTTGAACAAACTTCAAAGAAATTCCTCTCTTTTTAAATAAAGAAAAATTAAAAATGCTGTATTTATTTTTTAATATCTTTGTTAAAGGAAATTTCAATTGACACCTCCAAAACTGCTTTTTAGATTATCATATATTTTTATTTTTTATTCACTATATACTTTTGTAAAATTCCAATTTTCAGAAACTTATTTTTAGAAAAATAATTTCAACATTGCTAGAATATTTCTTTGAAAATCGAAATATCTCCTTCAGAGAAATTTTTTTTAATGTTAAATTTCTCACTTCTTAGAAGCTCTAACAAAATCACAGAAGAAACAAAAAGATTAAACAAATTGTTGACAATAAAATTTCACTGGAATTCTACATTCAAAAAATTTTAGCATACATGAATTTTTATCTTTTAACATATCATATTGTAAATAGACGAATATATACTTTCGATCTTTTTTTCAGCTAAAAAGAAATACTTTGCTTTCTGAGCATGATATACGTATTTTCTTGCTTATTTGTCTGTTTCTGTCTTATTTGTCTATTTGTCTTACTTATTTGTCAATTTTTGTATTTGTTAGACATGAAAAAGGTTTTTCGTTACATTTTATTTGTTCTTTCATTTTGTTGCATTTTTAAAGAAAAATAAAAAATTCTGCATTCAAAAATATTATTTAACTCTTATTAACTCTAAATATTATTCTAAATATATATTCTAAATATTATTCAAACTAGTTATAAAACATTATACAGACTTGAATACATTTAAAAAGCAATTTAATATACATATAATTAAAAAATATTTAATAAAAGTCGTACTAAATATACTTTTCCATATGTCATCGCATACTGTAGAGGTGTTCGTTCATAGGCCCAGGTGAATTACCAAAAAGAAGCACACACAAAAAAAACTCCGAAAAGAGAGTTACATTTTAGGACGCATTTATTTTGCAAGCATTAACAGACAGTAGATTCCCCATAAGGGGGGGGGAATTCTCAGAGCTCTAGTGAGCTACATCTTGTCTGTATGATGGCAATCAGTGGAGTGTCGATACAACGTCACAGCCCTTATCGCCAAAAGGCATCAGAAGTCTTTCATACAAAGAATTTTGGCGACATTTGATAAACCACACGTTCAGTATCAGTGACTACATTTGCGGTCTGGGAACCCACGGATTATTTTCACATCTGCGAATATTTTATAGGGTTACAGGAATATTTTAAGCTTGGGAAGTAGACAAGGGCAAAGCAGGCCGTTACTTAAATTGGAGTTTTTGCTGACCACAATTATATTACCCAGATGCGCAATTGAACAGAAAGAAAGCACAGTCAGGATAAACAGAGATAAAAGTATTTCTAGTTTTAAGCATTAATTGTGAGAATGAAAACAGGGTGTGGAAGGCAGATGTTAATAAAATGTAACGGATAAAAAATTATGATGAACAAAGCCCAGAGCTTTCTTTATTTTGTTAATAAGTGCGGTATCTATGGGCAGATGTTTTTCCAGACACAACAGAAAATTTGTGAGAAAGGAAGTTCTATTATTAATTTTCTACAGAGAGCTCCAAAAGATGAAAAGATTAACTTCTATTAGTGGGAGTATGAAAGTTAGAACTTAACTATTAAATGTGGGATTAATTTAACTAATGGGCTTAATAGTGAAAAGGGAAAATAAAATAGAACAAAGAATTTATTAAAGGGAAATAATTATTGCATTTATGAAGGGGAAAAGATATGTAGCGATAATCTCCGCTACATAACTCACCCCAGCCACCACAAAAAAAAAACTTTATACTTGTATTAAAGTTTTTTTATACTATTATTGTCATAATTTTGAAGATACTGAAAGTGCCGTCTACCAAAATATATACAAAAACACATATCAAAAACATAGAAGTATATATATATATAAGTACTACAAAAATGATTGATTGTACTATTTTGCTTGCAGCATATGTAAATAAAAACAATGGCCATATCTATCTTTATAATTATCATGACAGGGAGCTCCTTAATAGTTCAAAAAAAATTGCCACAAAATATTTACTTAATATCGGATCCTTTATTTAAATTCTTTGTTGTGGCGCTGGTACCAGCTGTATAATTTGTTATGTCATGAACAAAAATTGAGAGAAGTATTTTATTTATTTATTTATTTGTGATCACCTGCTAGCTTAGTATTTGATAACTTCTCTTTAAATTGATCTTTTTTGAGATCAAAATGGCATAATTGCAAGCAAAAATATATATTTATAAAACACAAAATAGAAATAGTATATATTTAAAACAAAAATAAAAGAAAACTAACTAAGATAATATGTTCTAAAAATAATGTATGTTGTTAAAAAAAATTGAAAATGAAAATTTGTGCATAAGGCACAGGACTACTAAAAAAAAAGATGCCACTGGCATGCCCATAAAAAGGTTGTAGCCCTTAATCTTGTATAAAAGTACAAGTATTATGGCTTCGGTTTAAGACGTCGGCCCTAGGGGAAGAGGGAGTAGTGGACGAACCCATATTGCGTACAATATAAGTCCGCCCCGCTCCTCAGTAAAATCGCACTGATCTACGAAAGGAGCGCGCTTGGAAGTCACATAAAAAATTTAACCTAAAAGAATTGGTAGGCCAATTCAAGGTGAAAATGAAATGTGTCGCAAGACAGGTGTGGCGTGAAACCTTAGGGCACAATTTTGAACGGTTCACGACTTTTGGGGGATAAATTAGAAAAATAAAATCAAAGAATAAGATGAAATGTAATCCATCTCATAAATTGAAACAGTTTGTCCGGGTAAAAGCAAAACAAAATAGTCAGGTTCAGGTGCTACTACAACTGGAATATTTCAAAAATAAGAATGATACAAGGGTTTTTTTTTTGTGTTTTTTTTTTTTTTTTTGTTTTGTTGCATGGTCCTATTCGACTGTCCAAAATAATTTGTAATTATTGTTGAACTACAATGTTGAGATAAAATGCATGTAATGAAAATTAATTATTAGTGAAGTAAGTGACCTTCTTTTTATGTACTGGCACTACACAAAAAGAGGTAAGTGTAACAAGTTAATTTACATGTAGTGTGAAAAAAAAAATCAACTAACCTGCAATGTAAATGTGACAAACAAAAAAGAACTAAGTGTTGTTTGAAGTACTGTAACATGTAAGGGAATAAATCTAACCTTGAACAATTAAGATGAAATGGTTAAGTGTGAGCATGACAAACAGTAAAAAAATGTCAACTGTTTTTTTGTGTTAGAGTGAGCCTTTTAACAAAAACAAAACAAACATGAACCGAAGAGAATTTAACGGTAAGTGTGTTAAAAGAAAAAAATATCCGAGATATTTGTGTGAATGAGGGTTTTCAAATACCTAATTACAAAGTAATTTTTATATTTAATGAGGGAAGGATTCATATCACATGACAAAAGTGTAAAAATGTAAACACATGACATGACTGTGTTGTGTGTTATCATGAACGAGCTTGGAGAAAATAAGTGAAATTGATGTACAATCCTCAACCCGAGAAATAAGAGAAAGATGTAAGAACCGCATGACCTAGTGTATTGCACATGACTGAGTGTATATAGAAAAAAAACAAAAACAATGTGATAGTGTAAGAAATCGCATGACCTTGTGCAAAAACACATGAAAAATTGTGTGTAAAAGAAATCACATGACCGGGTATCTAATATACCTTGACCTAGAGAAAAACACATGACCTTGTGTAAAAACACATGAAAGAAAAAAAAGTGTGTAAAAGAAATCACATGACCTGGTATCTAATATACCTTGACCTGGAGAAAAACACATGACCTTGTGTAAAAACACATGAAAGAGAAAAAGAGTGTAAAAGAAATCACATGACCGGGTATCTAATATACCTTGACCTAAAGAAAACACATGACCTTGTGTAAAAACACATGAAAGAAAAAAAAGTGTGTAAAAGAAATCACATGACCTGGTATCTAATATACCTTGACCTAGAGAACTGCACATGACCTTGTGTAAAAACACATGAATGAAAAAAAAATGTGTGTAATAGAAATCACATGACCTGGTATCTGATATACCTTGACCGAGAGAGAAACACATGACCTTGTTGAAAGAAAAAAAATATATATAACTCAAAGTTGAGGAAAGTAAAAATGTAATTGTACTGTCAAAAATCCTTTTAAAGTTAAAATTTGATTGAGAACCCCAAAAAAATATCTACACCATGAAAAATGTATTAAATGTGGAAAATGTAGCCTGTATAACAATAGAGTTGAAATATTGTTACTGTTAACTGCATTCCTGTTACTGCAAAACAAAACATTAAAGGGAGAAGAAAGTGTGTTTGATTGAGTAAATATGTTTAAAATGATTGTGTACACCAACACGAACCAACCAAAACCAAGTGAAAAACAAAATTGACGACCCGCATCAAAATTTTCACTCTTACATGCCTTCTTTCTATTACTCAACCATCTGCGCGCTTGATAGCCGAATAAAGAAAAATACAATACCTTTGTACACAAGATTAATGTGTAGACAATTTGTTAAAATTTAAAGTGTAACAGGAAATGTGAGGGAAGAAATTACTAAATGTTTTATAAAAAAAAATGAAAAACAAATCTGTCAACATGTCTAAAAATGCTTAAAAAGTATAGTGAATTCATCCTTTAGTATGTAATGTGTGACCAGGAAAATTAAAGAAAAACATTATTTCTCATTTGAAATAGACTCAGTTGTATGAAGCGAATGTCTTTGTATGTTTATATATCTCTTGACAGCTGGGCAGTTATGAGAAAAAGCTGTATGTTGAATGTCAAAATGGGTATTACTTGATTCATTGCACCTCATGCAATTAATGCATTTTGGTGTGTTTACACAATTAGGGTCTTTATGTGACATAGCACAGACAGGGCATATTATGTCATTAGGGCAGAATTTACTTAAATGAAAAAGACTCTGACATGTAAAACATCTTTTTATATCTATGTACCTTTTAAGAGTAAACTTTGTGGACTGAATAATGATATGTTTATGTGCAAGCAAAAATTCAGCTAGGTGGGGTGGCATTAGAAAAATCCAGTTAAATAAATTACAATGCTTTATTTTTATTTTGTTTTGAAATTGAATGGGAGGCGAAGAATTATCAGTTAGATTTGAAATAGCCAAAATAATGTCAGGTATGCTAAAATTTTCAGGCAAACGCATGATTACAACAGGGATAAAATTGGTACTATCTTTCTTAGGGGTACTGAAAATACTGGGATGAAAATTATTACTGTCACATAACTCATTAACCTGTTGATTACAAGAGAAAGAGGGATTTGTATTGCAACCTTCATGTATTGTAGTGTGTGGAGATTTGATAATGAGGTTGTTATCTGTCTGTGTGGACATATTCTGAACAGATTTTAACCTTCCGTCTACCAGACAAAACACCCATTTATCTACGGCAATACCTAATTTTAATTCCAAACTTGCAAACGGCACCAGTAATATTTTAATATAATTTTGCTTTTACAATGAAAGCTTAAATTAAGGAATTCGTAATATCTAGACAAGTCCTTTATAAATTCCGGTGTCAATCGACAATTTCTCATTTTACCATTGACACCAGAAATATTGCTGTCGGGTCCAATGGACCCGTCTGGTAGACGGAAGGTTAAACAAGCAGTACTAACCGAAGGAGTGATACCTTTTTGAGTATTTGATATGTGAGGTTTAGTTTTACTTTCTAGTTCCTGAGATAAGTCACGTACACGTTCCAAAAGTTTGTTATTTACCAAAAATAAATTTTCTTTTTCGTGTTTTACCTTAGCATATTCATCCTTGAGTACTTGAAAGGTCTCTTTCAAAATGTTTAGATCCCATTGGATTGTGAATTTGAGTTCTTTAAAATTAGAGATAAGTATATCAGTGTTGCTTTGATGTTTTATTTGGTTTTGAAACGCTGTGGCTTCAGCGATAATTGTGTCTGAAAACTTTGTTAAATTTTCCTCATAAAATTCAAGTAAAGGGGATATTGAAACCTGTGATTGTCCAAAAGCAGACCCAAATTTATTATCTCTCTCTGACATTGTTTGGGAAGTAGCTGAAGCTTGTTTTAGCTCAATATCAGCCATAGATGTTTACCAAAAGGAAAATGCACTAATATAAATCAAAAGAAAGATTTATAAATAAACTAGGTGCACCAAAACAAATCAGACTGTTAACCGACAGTATTAAAATTAATAATTTGGGAGAAATAACCTAAACTGCAAGTCCAAACCAACAATTAAATTTTGCATTAGTCAGAGAGCAAACGCTGCCAAATTACGAAATAATCTGGACACATTTAATGAGGGGGGGGGGGTATACAATCTGTGAGCACACAAAGAAAACAACAAAATGCAGACACTAAATACCTCCTTTTTTTTAAAAAAAAAATTGCAAACACAAAATTTCTTTTTTTTTCAAAAAAAAACTTGTACTGCCTTCAAAATGAACTACTTAACCATTCAAAAATACCAATGCCAAAATTCCTTTTTTTTTTTTTACATGACAACCGAAAGTAAAAAAAAATCAAAAAAAGCTTGTTTAACAAGGTACTGGCATAGTTAATGGCAAAAAAAAATTTTGTAAAAACGAGAATGCGAATCTCAAACTGCAATTAACTAAGGACAAGTAATGTCAGGGAAAAAATTAATGCGCGAACACATAAAATAATAAAAATCTGTGATATTTAAGTATGCAACACATAAATACTAAAACAACATGCATTGAAAATAATAATACTTTTGAAAAGTGAGCATGAAAAGAGAAGAATGCTTTCAAAAGTGCAAATTAAATACTAAAATTTAAAATGTATATTGTTTACGTTAATACACATAAAATTTCAAAAATGCACTATATTTAAATTAAAAAAAAAAAATCTTCTCTGTTCAGGCTGATAAAAAGAACACAAACTATTTTCATTATGAATTATCTGTAAGCACAAAGAAAATGTATTTCTATGTTATGTTGAGTAATTATTATTATTTTTTTTTTAAATAGAAACTTCTAGTACTGAAACATGTTTCTGTCACTTTTTTTTTGTTTAGTTCACGTCACCTTTTTTTGCTAGAATTGCTATGCATTTACCACATATGTAAGACTGGGTGCGACGACCCATTTTACTAGCAAACCTTAGCATTAGTAGACTGCCGTTGTAGATCTAACTATGCAAATCAGTAATTTTGACGCAGTGGCTGAACCTTCAGAGAACGAGAGCAGCGCAAACACACACTAAATGTACTGAAAGTACTTTATCACTGTAATTTTGTTGTTGACAACGATTTAAGATAAAATAAAAGTGCATACAGGTTCGACGACCCGTAACGCATAAATTTGATATCTACATTTTTTGGTAAACACCAGCCACACAAATTTCACATACTTTTAGCTTCATCAGAGATGCGCTTATTACACGCGTTGCATATTTCACACAAAAAGTAGATTTACACATGTAAACAGCAAAATAGGGTTCCACATCGATGAGCACTTCACAAAACATTTCTGTAATTCTGTAGATTAGCATCATAGATGTACTGTATACGAACGGTAACATACCTCTAGTTACACACAGAACGGAACCGCTGAAGAGTGATGAAACATTTTTTGCAGAGAAATATAGTATTACGAACAGCTGGCGTTGCGAGCGAAACACTTGACCCAGTCAATTTCTGACGCATCGAAAACGAAAGTGGCACTTTTCTTAAAAAGGGCGAAAACAGCAGGTGCGACGCGTTTTTTTGAAGACCCAGGGAGAGAAAAACGGAGATATGCAATCTTTCTTGAGTGCAGGAGAAAACATAATTGAATACTGCAGGTTTCGGGGAGGGAAATACGTCACACAGTGAAGTACAGACAGCCTTGGAATTTCGGGGAATGCTGCCCCTTTTTTTGCGTAGTCTTGACCCGTTGACGTACGTCGGTGCTTTCGTCCGTCGGTGCATACGTGTTTTCGTCGAAGATTTTTAAGTATGATTTTTTTAAAGTCTCTGTGTGTGTGCGTTTTTTTTTTTGACCGGAGAAAAAAAAGGCCAGATGCACCAGATATTATGTAGAGGTGTTCGTTCGTAGGCCCAGGTGAATTACCAAAAAGAAGCACACACAAAAAAACTCCGAAAAGAGAGTTACATTTTAGGACGCATTTATTTTGCAAGCATTAACAGACAGTAGGTTCCCCATAAGGGGGGGGGGAATTCTCAGAGCTCTAGTGAGCTACATCTTGTCTGTATGATGGCAATCAGTGGAGTGTCGATACAACGTCACAGCCCTTATCGCCAAAAGGCATCAGAAGTCTTTCATACAAAGAATTTTGGCGACATTTGATAAACCACACGTTCAGTATCAGTGACTACATTTGCGGTCTGGGAACCCACGGATTATTTTCACATCTGCGAATATTTTATAGGGTTACAGAAATATTTTAAGCTTGGGAAGTAGACAAGGGCAAAGCAGGCCGTTACTTAAATTGGAGTTTTTGCTGACCACAATTATATTACCCAGATGCGCAATTGAACAGAAAGAAAGCACAGTCAGGATAAACAGAGATAAAAGTATTTCTAGTTTTAAGCATTAATTGTGAGAATGAAAACAGGGTGTGGAAGGCAGATGTTAATAAAATGTAACGGATAAAAGATTATGATGAACAAAGCCCAGAGCTTTCTTTATTTTGTTAATAAGTGCGGTATCTATGGGCAGATGTTTTTCCAGACACAACAGAAAATTTGTGAGAAAGGAAGTTCTATTATTAATTTTCTACAGAGAGCTCCAAAAGATGAAAAGATTAACTTCTATTAGTGGGAGTATGAAAGTTAGAACTTAACTATTAAATGTGGGATTAATTTAACTAATGGGCTTAATAGTGAAAAGGGAAAATAAAATAGAACAAAGAATTTATTAAAGGGAAATAATTATTGCATTTATGAAGGGGAAAGATATGTAGCGATAATCTCCGCTACACATACCGTCATAAGTAGTAACATCAACCACAACAACGAAACAACGAAAATACGCTTCTGGAATTTTTTATTTTAGAAGCGAGAAATATCCATTAGGAGTCAAATCTGGTACATGGATATAGTTTAGTAAACCAAAACTACGATATATTCAAAGAATATTTCTTTTTTCTAAAAGAAAAACTTTCACTGAATCCGGTGTGTGTTCAATGTCTTGTTGTTGTGGTTAGTACTGATGACATAGGCAGTACGATGACATAGTGAAACGTAGAATTTGTATGATTTTAATGAAATATTTTATGTATTTATTTTTAATTTATTTTTAATCGTGTCAAGTCTGTCTAATGTTTCATAGTTTAAATGCTTCTTTCAAATTAAACATCTATCCTATATGATACTTTACGTAGATATTATTAGATACAAAAATTTTCGCATGGAATAAAAATAACTTTTTGTTTGCGATAAAATCATATTGGTGAAAGTCATATTTTCATAAATTTTCAAAAGTAAAGACTATACTTTAAACATTACAATGAATTTCAAAACGGTAGAATATATTTTGGTGCAATCAAATAGCTATCGAGTTTTGTTAACCAATACCATATGGTGTTAATTTTATTAAGCTATTAGTCAGGCTAGATACCGTAAAATGGGGTGAATAGGAACAGCGGGGTGAATAGGAACGAAACTTCCCTGTTATACAAATAAATTTATTATGAATATATGTGATGATATTTTTAGTTGCCAATTTTTTTGTAAGAAGGTAATAACATTAAGAGTTGGGAAATTCAGTTTTGACATGTTGGCACCATTACTGGGGTATATAAAAAAACTTCAAGAAGATCCTCAAAAACCTCATTTTTTCAACGTCTTCAAAACTTTGTATGTAACTACACTATTTTTCATATTCTAAACCTAAGGGAGTCGATTTTTAATTAATGATAGACCTGTAAAAGACATACTGTATTCATTTCTACTTATTTCTAAACTACATAATGAAAAAATGAAAAATGGCTTATAACATCAGAGGTTTAAGATTTACAAGGTGAATCGGAACACGTTTTCTCCCATGGTTTATTTCTCCATACAATAATAGTTTCATGTAATATATGAAAACATATGTATGAATATGTATTGTAACAATATTTTGTTTGTTCTAATTACTTGAGGAGTTTAAAAGTGCCAAGAAATTACTTGGTTAAACAAAAAAGCCAACGCCTAATCCAACAGACATGGAGCACACAATAAAATAAATTAAAAATAGCAAATTAGTTAGAAAAACTGCACAGAATTATTCTCTGATATCCACAACATTACACAAACATCTCATAATGAAAAACCAATTAAAAAATAGAGGGATGGGGATGAGGACGTATTAGTAGATCGTATTAATACATGCAGCGATTGGGGCTACTCAATAGATTCACTTACCCAAGGACTACTAGTAAAGGATAACACAGAACAGGGCTGAATTTATATTAAATTCTACTTCTGCAATTCGAATATAATTTCTTAAAATAAATTTTAATTTTTCTTGAATTCAAAGTTGCTTTCAAATTTTTAAAAAGGCATATCTTTACTTGTATATAAAATAAAGTCTTGGTTTCACAGTAACTACGTGTTCCTACACCTCCCTTATCATTATTACCTGTTTTATTAACCCTATTAAATTTTGAATTGGAATAAATAAAGATTATAACATTTGTTCCGATTCACCCCGATCTGCGGGGTGAATCGGACACCATTAAAAATGTAAATAATATATACACAAGCAGTAAAAATGTTTCGTTTTTGCGTAAAAAGTAAAGAACAAAAGAAGACCGAAGTTTCTAGTAGAAAAATTAAAAATTAAAAAAATCAATTGTTGCTTTTTTTAACGTTAAAGTTGAAAAGTGTTCCGATTCACCCCATTTTACGGTGCTGTCCATTAATTTAGTGTATAGCACTGCAAAAATTAAGACAAGAAGATATAAAAAAGTGCATGATGGCATCAAAATCGCTACTTAAATCTTCAGTTATGTACCATCAGCATAAAAGAACACAGCATAAAGTAATTTAAGAATGCCAATCTTTGAAATAATTAACAATCTCTGTAAAACAACTAGCGTTGATAAATAGCACAAATAGTATTACTTTCAGGAACATATCTTTCTGAAGGTATTGCAAAAAAGTCAAACATTTTGCACATACTTCCAGTAGTCCCATAACTTTCGCAGAAAAATACAAAAAATCAAACTGATCCCTGTGATTTGTTCTTTGAATACCACTACTTTCGAAATACATTTTCATTGTTGTTTTGTACTATATGTACATTCTAAAATAAAAACATACCATGGTGTGTATACTCTTTCGAAATACTGATTTTAAAAACAGAGACCCATAGGAAATCTCCATACAAGTGCTCAATGTTTTTCATTATTAATGTTAAATTAAATGACTCTCTACAACATTATATGAAGTTATTGCTTTTTTAAGAGAAAACATTTCAATCTATGCGATATATTTAGCCACAAATTATATTTTTATACATTAATATAATAATATATCTTTACAACATCATTGAGGTATTCAACACAAAAATAGTTTAAATATTTTACTTAAAATTATAACTTCTTTCCTATAACAAAAATCATAAAAATAAATTAATTTCAAGAATTTTCAAGATTATTCAACAGTAATTCTGAGTAATTTCATATTTAACTGTAAACCGAGCGAACATGTTTCAGTTTGGTGGTTATTAGATGGCTGCGAGTTATGAGAGGTTCTCCTTTCATGTTACTGTTCAAAGAAACCCTCAATATGGATAAACCTTTTGGTTCAAATAGCTTTTTAGGCGAAAATTATTTTTTATCGAATGTCAGTCAAGATGCATTGTCAACGGGTCGTAAAAAAGCCACTTTGGCCAAAAAGAAAGATATGATGGACTTTTATCATATATTCCTTTTATTCCTGATTTATCCTTCAAAAATCTTCATTAGCCGTCAATACGGGGTTCCAAACAACTTCCTATAGAGTATACCATGATGACGGCGATGATGATAGTATTGTGTACAGTGAATGATTCACGGTAACTGATAATGTGTTTCACTCTTTGTGTTTTGTGTAGAGTAAAAAATAGAATACAAAAATATATATCAAAATCAAGAGTTTTTGTATTTATAATAAACAAGTCTTTATTTGCACATAGAAATTTCACGACCATGCTGAACCAAGTCCTCATTATTAAAAAAGTATATATTTACAATAGAAATAATAATTTTTCATTTCTAAAAGTAAGGCACTGAAAAATATGATACTTTAAATTGAATATTGACATAAATCATTCTTATAAATCCCCTGACCTGAATTAATTATTTATTAACAATTTTAAAGCTTTATTATTTACAATAGAGATAAATGGACTGGGTATACAGCGGTTGTGAGCTTTTCATGTACTAAATAAAATTTTGTTTAAATAACTAAAATTCTATTTTTTGGTAAACCTATTTAAATATGAAAAATCCCGTTTGTATAATGTACTCTGAGTCTAATATTAAAAAGTCAACTGCGATATGTACGGTCATGAAAAGCTAATTTTTGTTTAAAGACACAAATAAAAAATTTTCGATCTTATTATACTTATAATGTGCATGAAAATTACTTTACCTTATTTCAAAATTATTTTTACTAAAAGTTTCGTAACAAAACATTTAAGAACTAACTCGTTATTTTTTCACATTCTTCTAACTACATCAGTCATGAAGAATACATGTAGCAACTGCTAATTGATACTTCGTAATATTCGAATATTATCTATACTTTAATCCCTTCTTAATGTCAGTTTACAAACATATAAACAAAATAAAAAAAATCCATTAAACGCAGAATTAACTCAAAAGCAATCACGAAGATAATAAATTGTCAACTTTAATTCCCAATTGAGTTTACTGCAAACGTTCGAAAGATACTTTCTGAATACAGGCGCTAATCTTATCTTTTTCTACTTGGGAGCAATACAACAATGCTATTTGTAATTTCGTTGTTCATCTCTGATGCGTTAATCTTTTGGGGATGAAATATCGAACATATTGTCAAATTTTCCAACCTGTGAAACATCTCACACATTTCTCATAATCTTTGATTGTGTTTATTTACAAATATTTGCGTTAAGTTATGTCAGAAATCATCATATAATATATTTTTTTACGGCGGATAAAATAATTCAACATACTTTATTGCAAAAGTATCTATAACTATGCGTTTTTTCCTTCCGGCAAAGTTCAGAGAGCAGGGGAATAAAAATATCATTTGTGTCTTATAGTACCGTTCGTTTGGTTATTTATAACTATACAGACTAAATGAATATGTTATCATAATTACAGTGAAGTTTTTTAATAGATAAATGCTACAATAAAGTAGTTTTAGTTAAATGTATACCATGACTTTATTATTTCTTGAGGCAAAAAACCAACCTCACAATAAAACTTTATTGCAAGTTTCCCTATCACCCTATCACACGCATTAACCTGTGATTCAATTGCTATATATACTTAATTTTCATCTTAAATTATATTTATAATACTTAAATTACATTTATTTGCAAATCTTTGTAATAAAACACACTATACAATATGAGGCAAAAAACCAAAATCGATGTCCAATGTCCAGTATCACACCATACATCTACATTCACACTGTATGTATCTACTTTGAGTCAGATAAAATAATTTATGTGCTTTATTACGAAGATGTTAATAATAAAGCATTAGAGAATCTAGATCTAAGGAAATCTAGAGAACAGAGCAACGAATGTGTTATATCTGCTCTAAAATCCCTTCGTGTGTTAATTTAAAATAAAGCAAATAAAGTTAGCTTTTTACCACATTTCTGTACAGATTTGTATTCTAATTGCTGAAATAATACAGTTTTTCTGTGGTACTTTAAAACTTAGAGTAATATATCAAGCACAGATCAAAACTTTGTCCGCTTTCTTGTCAAGCTCAACAATAAAAATAATTTTAATATTATTTCGATTACATTTATTAACAAATGCTTAGTAAAATGATACCAAGCATTAAAAACCATCTTAAATGTTACTATGAAATTTGTGCCGGATAAAATAGTTTTATGTGCTTTATTGCAAATATATCATTCAAAATAATAATATGCCTTTATATAGTCCTTTATGCCTGAAAATAAAAGCACGTACACTCCTTAAAATATTTTATATGTTGTAGGGTGGAGGCTCCTTAGTCTCAGGTTCAACGGATTTTATACAACGCACCTTAATTCTCGAGGGGGAACGGGTCTAATATATTAAAGTATAACTTAAGTGCTTATTTTGTATCCTTTTGTATCCTTATTCGAGTCCTTTCGTTGGCGTAAGTTATTTGTAGAGTACTAGCTCATAGATCATCGAACCTCGGGTTCGATCCCGGAACGGGCTATGTTACCTTTTTTTCTTCTTTGTTTTGTAAGTATACTGGTAATTAAAATTTGCTAAACTCATAGTCAAGTAAACTGTTGTATCAATTATAATTTTAACGCATTTATTTATTTATTCATTTATAACTAAAGTGTTATATAAAACGGTTAATTTTTTAAAATGACATAAAATGCATTTAATTTTTTATTTATCAATATTGAATAATAGTAGCAATTCGGTATTTTAAAGGAGCATCCTTTATGTATTTCCCTGATAAAGGAAATGAATAAGATGAAAATACTGGATGATTGAAATGTGCCACATTTATTTTCTCCTTAACTGTTTTATCAATGTACTTACAATTATAATTTAATATTCTCAATTAAAAAACTTTAAATCGTACATTAATTACAGTTTAAATATCTAATTTTTATTTAGACTTTTTGATTTTTTAATCATTATCCTTTTCCTAGCATTTAAAGAAATTTAAAAAAATTGAATCTTTTATGATTAGCAAAAATTCCAAAATCTTTTATGGCACCCAGTAGTTGGTGCAAAAATAAAAATAAATGCAATAAAGGTGAACTTAAAATGATTCAAAACGAAGCATATATGTATTAAAAAAATAAAAATCTTTAATATGCTTAAAAAAAGGTTTAAATTTAAATTTTATGCAACTGTTTAATATAATTATGCTTCGTAATTTGAAAATAAAGCAGTATTATCATCGTATCTATTTTCCTTATTGAGACAATATATAAATGTTACCAAATGAACCACGCCAATGTAAATCTTGTATTACAAAGTAAGTATTTAAATTGTATTATTATATTTAGACTCCCCTTAAGAATTTTTTTAATTCTTTAAAATTCGTAATTTAAGGAGCGTTGCATAAAATTCGATGAACCTGAGACTAAGGGGCTTCTTTCCTGCAACATATGGTAAAACAATTAAAATCTGCGATTTTCAAAGTCGGCCCTCTCCTTGTAAGATGAATTCCATACAAAATTGGTAATAGAAACGCGATTTCTATAAAATGCTTTAAGTCTGTTAATATAAAATGTTGCAAATAAAGCAAACATTTTATCAAATTCTTATTGTAGCATTTTTTCCAATTCCTCTAACAAAGTAACCTTATTTATAGATTTATGATACTTTAAAACTTATTGGAACATATGAGAACGGGAGTTTCAAAACTCTCTTCCTTCAGAAAATCTAATGTTTGGAACACGCAAAAAACCCTCTGACTGTGTCCATTAGTATTCATTGTAATTCGAGATTTTACAATGCAGGAAATGTACAACAAAACTAGTTTTTTGAAGATTGTAGTGTTTGTTTTTCGATTCAGCTTCATAGAATAGAATAGATTGATAGAGAAAACTTTATTTTATTAATTTTGGATAAGGCGGAATTTGAAATTCACGTCCTCATATTTACAACATTTTGCAGTACTGCTTAACCAGCGTGATATCTGCCACGTATTTCTCATTTTCAAAGATCACGCTTATTTAAAAAAGTTTTATTAAGTTATTCCATGCAGTAACTAAGGCGAAAGATGATGATTATGAATTGCTTTTGTATCTCACAAGACAAATACATATGCTTCATTGTGAAAATATTATTTATTGTGTAAAACTTTCGCGTACTGTAAACTAGAGATAAAGGTAATCAACATATCATCTCTGCCACTTAAAATTTTTCATCTATTATTCAAAATAATTCAATGGAGCAATTGGGGGGAATACGTTTTTGTTGTAACTTTTTAAAAAGAAACTTTCATTATATCCACTTAAACATATGACCATAAAATACATATATCCCTCTTGAAACTCAAACAGACAGGAGTATTTAACTATTTCATACATTTTAAAATAAATCATATTTTGTCTTAATTTCCTTATATGGAATTATATACTTAATATTATACTTCTTTATACTTAACAATTTCTTTACTTTTTTGCTAGTTTTATCTGACTTGTTAAATAAAGAAGAAGATCACAAGCAACTTAATAATTTATATTGAATCATAAAACCGCATTTAATTTTTATTTTCTAGTCATATCTTTTATATAAAAACGTATGCTGCTTCACATAATTGGGATATTTGATAATAAATTTATAAATATTTGATAAATTAGCTGACACGCTTCCATCATTACTAATTCATACATAGATACCTTGGAATAGTGATCGATAGACAAGAAGCCATTATAAGAATGTTCTCATCAATCATTGAGGGAACATATTTTTAGAGAAGGAAGCCCAGTGATGCGAATTTTTTTTATTGCTTAGTGGAATTTTTAGAGCTTTCTAAACATAGCAAATTATTCCGTATTTATACATAACGGTATAAATGGATATCGTCCATTAGCTTTTGAATTTTTGTTGAAGTATAATAAATGTTTCTTCCTTAAACCTTTCTGTTCACTTTTAAAGGTACATAATTCGGATGCATGAGCAATGAGCATGTTTCACTAAAAATTTCAAGTAGTTTTCTTAAGTGGTTATGTTATAGTCTGCTGCATGAAAAATGTTAAATGCGTGTTTTATGTTTTTTTACATGTTTTATAAAAATAATTTAAAATAACTTCCATTACATCATAGAACTTTATCTAAAAGGAAACTGTAGTTAAATATCGGTGATCACGCCTGTAGTGAAAGTCTTTAATACAGGGCGCGAAATTTCCACTCGCCAGCTCGCCATTGGCGAGTAAATATTTAAGACTGGCGAGTAAGTTTCTTCTTTGAAAATGTTGTGCTTCAAATCAAACTATAAACAGTGATACACGGAAGTATTTCAAAATGAAGCGATGGTTTTTATTTTCTAATAAAAGTAAAAATGTTCCGTCACCCCTCCGAAATTTTCCAAATGGGTGAAAAAAGTCCATCTTGGACTTTTTTACCCACTTGGAAATTGTACATCTGTAATTAATTTGTCGATTGAATAATCGTGTATAAAAAAAATAATCTAATATGATTTCGGGTGCAGCATTTTCTGCAATTCCAAATTTTGACCTTCAATTTATTCTGTTGAGCTGATCCATAGTATCAGATCAGATTCTGTGATCGTTGAGGTCATTTGGGTGAAGAAGTCGTCCGGGATGGCTCAGTTGAAAGAGCATTGGCGACTTCAGCCAATACATCCCCAGTTCGAATCCTTTCCCGAAGTTTTTTTACCCACTTGGAAAATTTACATCTGTAATGAATGATTTGCTCAGAATTTCTGTTAATGGACCCACCCTTACAGAGTTTGAACCTACGCGAATCTGAATTAATATTGCAATTGATAACTGGTATTTCAGTGCATAAAGACAGCACTATACATAAACCTGAAGTGCTAATGGAACAGGAACTTATCATTGGTATGTATTTCTGTAACCACTGAAACCTTATGGCAAGCTTATTTTGAGTTAATGTTTTTTTTTTCATTTTGCAGTAAATATGTTTCGTTTTACCAATTTCTGCTTTTTTTCGGTGAATAGAAAGTTTTTCATACTACATCTGTTAATATTTTTAAAATATCCCATATTTTCCGTAAATGTGAAATATTCTGCATTTAGCAAACATCTCTTTCTAACAATCGTCAATTCAAATTAAATTTGTCATAAATATTGCATTTTTTGCGCAGGTGTGGGGGTTTACGTTGTTGTTTGAATGAATATAAAACAGTGGCGAATAAAAATTTTAGTCTGGCGAGTACCTTTGAAGCTGAAATTTCATGCCCTGCTTTAATATAAACGAAAACAATCAAAGGGACGATAAAAAAGGTTCAAAAGAGAAATAAATTCGAAAACAATTCCGTAATTTTCTGCTACACCATTTCATCTTAATTAATACATTATAGCGATTTAACTGTACTATATATAAGAGATGACAAAATTTTCAATTTGTAAGAAAACACTTAAATATTTCCCAGTATGTATTTTCTTGCAATACTGAATGCGAATTAATGTTTTTATCTAAGTAGTAATGCTGCCAAGTTGTTATAAACTAATGATACTATAGTCAATGAGGTATAAAATATATAATTATAATATTGTTACTATAATTATTCAGTTAGAGTATGTGATACATCTTGAGCATGCGTCTTTCAAATGTCATTATAGTTTGTAAAAACTTTTCAATAAAAACACATTTTTTACCAATTTAATTATTTAATGCATACAAAATGTTATTTCGAATTGTAAACAAAAATTCCTGCTAACATTGATGCAATATTGGAAAAATTTTAACAATCCATTGTTGGTTCTCAGTTCTCAGTATGAGAGATATACTCAGTATGAGAGAGATACTCTACGAGATATATCCAATATAATGAATAATGTCGTACAGTTATTTTACTACAATTGTTATTTAGATTTTTAAACAATTTGCATATTTTAAATTCATGTTCATCAAAGCCGGAGGTGGGAAATCTGTCTCATAATCTGTAAGTTCTGCCCTTTTTTACTGACAAATTTCTGCAAACGTAAACCGCGAAGATTTTTATTTTAGGCAATTGTTGGCAAATAACCGTCTAGTACATGGACTTGTCGCCCTCTCTTGATCTGAACTATTTGGCATCAGAAAAATTTATCACTTATATTGACTTGAAAGTTATATTGATTTTACTGATACCATAAAATAAGATACATTATACCGGACCTTTGGTCAAATTGGTTCACCCATTCCATTAATTGTACGTGTTTTTCGTATTTGTTTGCAGTATTTGTTCAGTATATGTTTGCAGCAACCAACAATGAATTTCCTGTTCATTATCGTCATTATTCAGAATAATTATATTTTAGGAGTTATTATTAAATAAATGGTTTTAAAGAATCAAATAAAGGCTATTTTAATAGAGTTTTCACTATTTTATTTGCTTGTTTCTTTATTTTAAATTCCAAAACGTATTATTTTAATATACTTATATAAAATAATTAATATTTCTTAGATAGAATTTATTTTTTTAAATAAAATTAATCAAAATAAATACAATTATTTTCTTATATAACTAACAGTGACAGCAAATTTTATAATTTAATAGTCGCACACACACTACCATTTATGTATAATGTTGTCATTGACAAAATGTTTGCAAACAAGATCAATCATACGCAAACTTTTTATATTCTGAACACTCAGATGCTTCAGACACTGAATACCTGGATATTGTTTTCTGATCATAGATTTTCAGCTAAAATGAAGAGTACTCACAAAGTTTTGGACAAGAGTGATAGAAGATGCTACCAGAGTTTTGATTAGCTCACATATGTTTGTAATAGCTTTCCACTTGAAGAAAAAGTACACGTAGTAGTATTTAGAAGTAAGCCTTGTTCAAGAATAATTCAAGAAATTCTTGTTATCGACATTACAGTCCTAAGATGCATGTCAAGTTGAAAAAGACAATTTCAGATTTGTATTACTGATAGTTCAGCAACAGTTGTTTTATTTTTTTATCAAAAAAAGTTTTAGAGTAAAAATCAGCGTTCTAATGTTATCCGTATTTATAAATTATTTTTTGTAGTATGAAACCAATAGAGATTTCAAAACAGACTTTTTTATTTGATATAAGGGAAATAAATTTAATTAACCACCAATTTTTAGGGAAAGTTTTTTTTCGGTTCTCAATCGAATAATGTAAAACAAAAACTTTGGGATTACATCCTAATGTATTTAATGCATGTACTTTTAATAGTTTAACTGATTTAGATGACGCATTAAGTTGACTACACGTTTTTAAGTATACATTTCAATTTATTTTCGGGATTTTTACAAAGAAAATGCACAAACATTTTTTTTTAAGATTATTTATTAATAAGATAAATATTGGAAGTTCGTGTCATTTCAAGCAATATTTAATTAAATGTGACTGGATCGAAAAACGCCCTATGATAATATCAAGTGCGACTATCTCAATGTTTTATACACAGAGAATATGTGATCGCATTAATTAAAAAAAACTAAAATTTAAAAAACTTAGAAAAAAAATTTAGAAGATTGTTTATACTTGCATTTGTCATTTATATACATTTTTTAGAAAATTATTTATTAAAAAAATATGTATTACAATTGAGTCGAATAATTTCTTTCATTTAATCGATAATAACGTTTTAAACATTCGCTTAAAGTTACATTAAATGATATTGATAAATACTTTAGATATTAAGATAATAATCCAGATTTCTTCCAGAAAGAAAAGTTTTGAAAAAAACGCATTTAAATTGCAATTTTATTGCAAAAATATAGCGGGTAATGGCGTTTAAAACACTTTTATCTCTCTTTTTAATTAACGTATAAATATAGAGGATACTTGTAGGTCATCTGAAAAAAATCTGCTTTTTTGTATAAAACTCATTTTTACAAATGCCACATTTTTACCGGAATTTTTTGGTATAAATTTTTTTTTTATGATATACATATAGAAAACTATTTATTTATTTTGTAATAAATTAGTTTATAATTTCCGGCGTCATTCAATAATTCCAATATTCTCTCAACAGAAGAATATCGCAGAATATTCCGGATGACCGAATGTTACGGAAACAGTAAAATATACATATAAGATTTTTTTAGATGAAACGCGTCATTCAAGCAATAAAAAAAAAATGTTAAGGGAGTAGGTAATGATTTTAAATAATTTATTAAATTAAATATTATCATTGTTTGAAAATCAGAAAAATATAATGAAATTTGGCAGAACTGGAATTTTTTTAGTGCCAGGAAATTTCAAACATATAGGAAATCGTCAGACATATTCTAATGTAAACCGCTAAATGCAACAGTGGGGGGTGACAGACTGGGACTTAAACGGACTTGATAGCCTTTAAAAGATTTTTAAGTGTTTTATAACATCCCTTTGACACATTATTAAATTATTTTATGGAATAAAACGTTTTAGTCATGAAAAAGTAATACAGGTGTTAAAATTTGAAAAAAAAAATAGTTTCCAAAACAAAATTGAGAAAATATTGAAATCACACTTCTAAAAGTTTTGACTTTTGTAATTATTTTTTCATACTTTGTTCTACCAGTGTTCTTACATGGACATCTTTAAATGTAAGAGCCAGATTTTCATAAATTAAGAGAAAAGGAATACAATTTTATGAAAAAATTAAAATTATAGCTACTATGATTATTTACTCACAATTTTTATTAAAATAAACATTTTTATTACTGAATATCCAATCACAGTTTTATGCAACGCATCCTGAAATTCGTTAAAAAAAAAAAAAAAATAGAATAAAAAAATAAAATAAAATAAATTGCGTGTCAATTGAGAAACATTTATCTACCCTATATACATAAAATTTTCATGAAACGAATTTTTGAAATGACTTTATGAAACGATTTTATGATACAACTAAACCAGATATATGAAGCGAATATGCGAAATAATAATAGACCAAATGAACTCAAAAGTGCAAAAATTTCCTCGTTGGTTTCTCTTCAATTTTAAAAAATGACATCAGCTACCTATTTCTATCTCTCATCCACAGTAATAAAGAAAAATTGTTACCGTTATTAGAGAATCACATCATGAAAATTCAAAAGAAACTAATCTACCCTATACATGTAGAATCATAATGGAGCCATTTTATGAAACGACTATTCCGATATATGAAACGAATATATGTAATAATAATTGATCAACTGAATGCAAAGAGGAAAATTTTCTTCCTTGATTTCGTTTGAATTTCTATGAAGACATCATTTACCTATTTCTATCTCTCGTAAGGTAATAAAGAACACATGTTACCGTTATTATAAAACTATCATTAAAGTTTAAAACAAATAATTATTTAATTATTATTATTTCTTTAAACTTTAAATTCAGAATCTTTATAAATTGATATGAGACCTTTCGAATATACGACGTCACAGTAGACGTAGACATAGAAAATTGTATTTACATGCGACTATTAAGAAGTGAAAAAAAAACTTTAAAGTTAAATTAAAGGATTACATAAAAAAGCAGGAAAAAAAGAAAATTACGTCAAAAAATTACATGTGGACATTAAAAAAGAAAGAAAACAATGATGACTTGTGATTAAAGTAATTAAATTATTGCACACGAAATCCATTCATTGGTGAAATCTACATCATATATCAAATATTTTGTAAAGCCAATATTCATCTGACTTCGCAATGGGAATAACATGGCTTAAATATAGCACCGATAATAAGCTTGTTTAGGTATATCAACCTTTAAAGCAGCGTAAATAAAATGCAGACATAAAATACTTTGGAATCTTTTGTGTAAATTACTATTTAATGAATACATATTAACAAATTTGTATGTATTTATCAATTAAAAAAAACAATTTCCATTTTAAGAATAAATTGATAATATGCCTTAAAGTGCATTAAAATAGAGAAAAGAATTCATGTATTATCTATAAATGTTCTTGAAAATATCTGTAACTCCATGCAAACTAGGTGTATTTGGTGTATTTTTTGTCGTCCGATTATCTGCGCTAGGGATATAGGACCAGGGGGAGTGCCCTTCGTGGGGGTCTTTCTAAGGGAACCTAACAAGTATTTACGCAAGGTTCGAAGAAAACCACGAAAACTCCGAACGGTTAGGCCGACAGCCGCGATTGGGTTCGAACCCAACACCTGCCGTCTACCAGTTGAGAGGTCCGTACCTCTCGGCCACTGGTGGGGCCCATGCAAACTAGGAGTGGGCATTATTTAACGTATTAGGATAAAAAACACTGTTACTGTGCCGGAACCTAATATTGCGTTAATATGTTACCGAAAAGTCCCTATTAATTAAATAACATATGGTTTGAAATGGCAGCGTCTTCATTCATTTACCTTAATCAAGAAATCAATTCACTAAAATAGAACAATTTTCACTAAAAATGTCCTGAACCGTTTCTTTTGAGGCGAGCGCACCAAATTGGCCCCATCTTCACTTTCTAGTCATAGGCAACTCTGTTAGGCGTGGGGTGCTTAAAAATTGTTTTGCATTTCATCAATCCCTTACGCAAAAGTAGATAATCTACTAAAAAAAATATTTTCAACCAAAGACCATCTATACTAATAAAATCCGTGCGCCTCTGTCTGCTTGAAGCCGATTAAACTTCGCAACGCGGGCGAGTTGGAAGTCGCGAGAGGTGTCTTTCGATTGGAAATATTCCGGGGAAGTTATTTCGGGCATTTTCGAGACCGTGGGACCAAAATTAAAAAAAGTTATGAATTAAAAACCCCTTGCGAATCGGAACGAAAAAAATCTCAAATCCGAAACGGAGCTCAAACGGAGCTCCGAGGCAGAACACTGCGCTACCTTGCGGTGAAGAACCTAACTTTTCCCCTTTGGCTAAAAGAAGAAACAGCCGAAAACCGCTTTTTCTACCGGCGCTAATTGCGTTTTTTTGCGCGTTTTTTTCTTAAACCATCATGCAGACAGTTTTTAAAGTAGAAAAAAACTGATTATATATTCAGAATCTGCGTAAAAATCTGCTTCTGATGAACTAAAAAATACGGAAAAATGTCTTAAGGGCGCGTAGTGCCCACCGTGCAAAACCAAATATTTTTAACGGGACTATGGGCGCGAAGCGACCATAGTTCCGATCCACAATCTTTTTTTTTTCAAGTGCACGTGGCCCACAGTGCGAAATCAGATATTTTTAACGGGACCATGGCTCTTTAATTTACTTTTTTTTTGTGCTTGAGGATTCGAACACCAAGACTTGCTTATTTAATGAATTTTTTTGCTTATTATATACTGCTTAATACCGAGGTTCGTTTGGAAAAAGTGGCCCAGCTAGCGGGCGTAGCTCGCTAGTGTTACAAATAAAAAGAGAAAAATTTGATTGGATCAAAAATTATATCGATATCAAATAACAAATATTTCCTCCCCCTAGAGATATTTTACAATATCATGTGCCCCCCCCCGCTCCCCTAAAATGATAACTTTATATTTGCACAGCTCCAAAGTGAACATGTCAGATTATTAGATCTAAATATTTTCCCTTTGTACACTTACATTACAAATGCATTTTAAATTGAGTTTTGCAATATATTTGCCATTTGTGTTACCAATGAGGAAAGTATTGATATCTAATCCCCGCTCCCCAAACACACACACCAAGAAAAAGCAGTGAAACTCGAGTTCAGAATCATTAAATTTATAAAAAGTACATTTTTGCAATATTTAAGTAAAATGCATTTATTTATAATTCTATGCCTTAAGGAATAAGTTCTCAATAATATATAAAAAATCTATTTTAAAAAACTGAACATTATTTTACTATCTTCAAATAAAATGCACGAATTTATAATTTTTAATTGATTAAATCGTCCAAAATGTGTACATTAGGGGCGTGCGCAGAGAAACTTCCGCCCGGGGCAAAGTTTCAGTTTGGCGCCCCCTCTACCAATTTTTTCTTGTGAAAAGCCAAAAATGACGTTGGTAGTATAAATATGGCGCCCCCCCAACTTTCCGCGCCCGGGGCGACCGCCCCTTCGCCCCCCCCCCCTTTCGCACGGCGTTGCATTAGAACTTCAAATTGAGTTCAATTGAAAACCGCAGTTGAAAAACAACAACAAATAACTCCTTAATATTCCCCGATTCATTCTGATATATTTTCTTGTAGCTGCAGTAAATCTAGTTCTTAAAATAGATAATGATCATTTATCGTTTGACTAACTTTGAATAAAAACAGATAATTTAACATGTTTGCAATTATTTATCTGTAAATATTTTCTGCGGTCACTGTAACATTTGGTACAAAAGCGTTTCAAATTGAAAAAAAATATGTTGATAATAAATATAACAGAATTAACAATTTTGTCTGAGTGAATGATATTTGATTAAAAGTGTTTGTTTATTCTTTATGGTTTTCGGAAGTAATGAAAGAGGTAGTATTAAATGATTTTCAATCGGGAAAGATTCTGTGTTGATGTTGCAAGGGTGATAGAAGGGTTTACTTCTTTTTGAATATATAAAAGGGTTATTACTACATGCTCATGGAATTTTTTTAGGGCGGGGGAGGGAGATTTTGGCACTATAAATTTTGTTTCTCGGCCGAATACTTTTATTATTTTTATTTTGTATTTGCGTTAAAAGATTTTATTTCGCAAAAAAAAGAAAGAATGATAGAAAAAAAGAAAGAAGCAAAATAGTCTCCTATAATTTGTGAAATAACTTAATTTTAGTATAGTTGTAATTAATTTGAAGAATTACATTCAATTAAAAGTATGTAAATAATATTTTTGTGTTCTTGTGAAATTAACTTTGAATATGCGTTGAATGATGTGGCCGCTATTAAGTCGCGGATCAATTTTTCCTTTATAATATTTTACAATGTAGTTGAAAAGTGTTTATGAATTCGGTTTGTCTATCCTTGCTCTAATTCGTGTAAATATAGTCCAACTGCCATGAAATTGATATATCTATCTATCTATATGTATATATATATATATATAGTATTAGAATTTAGTATGGCATGTTCGGCTTTGAGAAGGAAGTGTGTAGCTTTTTTTTTTATTCATTTGCAGGGCCACTCAGAATTCCATTAGTTCACGGCCTATGTTGTAAAATCACTCGCTATGTATTTTAATGATATTACAGTATTTAAAACAAACTGAAATTGATATACATCATTGTGGTGTACTACAAGTTTCTTGCTAAAGAATATGGTGTGCATAGAACTTATCGCTTATTTATGAGAACATACAAAAGTAATTTGAGTATAGAAGAAAATTGAAGTTAAATGGAACTAGTGAAACCTACGAACAATAATTGCTGGAAGTGCGTTTTCTGTAATGGTATGCGTTTTAAAGTTTAACTACTTTTTAATACTTGGTTTGTACAAATTTTAGATCATATGCAAGGTCAAAAAAATGTTCTCAACAACATCCGTTTCGTGGCTGAAATTGCTGTATGGAAATTTTCAACTGTGTTATGCGTTTAACTGAACTAACTTGTAGCATACTATATGTAGTAAGCACACGTCTGTCGATCATATACAGTACTGAAAAAAATCGTATATTTTAACGACTAGTCATGGTAATAGTAAAAATCGTGTTTTCAAATGCATTATGCTTTTTTTTCTTTCTTTCTTTCAGATTGTTCAATAAGAGGCCGTCTTCAACCTCCGTAAATTGTAAAGTTTTGTTATGGCATTCTAAATGTGTTAGAAGGTGTTTCATAATCTATGCTGTATGAATTTATTTATTTATTTATTTTTTTTTGTTAGAAATCGTGTTAAAACTATTTATTATTATGCATCGTGTCTCTTATCATTTATCAATAACTAATTTCTAAACCGTTAGTTTTAGAGATATGGTTCCAGTTGTATAAATGTTTCAAATTTTGTTCTCCTCTGCATCACATAAAAATCAATATACATTATTTTTAAATACATAAGAAATTACAAATTTTATCCAATGCATGGGTCCTATAAGTTTTATTTTGAAAAGATTTTTGCGTTCTAACATGTAAAACAGTAAACATTTATTATTGTATGCTAAAAACTTACTGAGTTATGATACTTAGAATTGTATGAATTTCTATTGTTTTAATCATTATAACTGGAAAAACCTTTTTTTAGTGTCAGAAAATGCCAAAAATGCACGAAATTCCGAGCATCATGATTAATTAAGTTTTGTCTTGTGTTGTCTTGCAAAAGTTAAGTTTTTAATCACAAACTGATTTTGATTAATCTTAGTAAAATATAGCATTTATAATTGCGTCAAAAAGTTATTTAAAACGTTTTGTTTGAAAGGCATTCTAATTAAAACATCCGTTAGTTATATGTTATAAAAA
This sequence comes from Maratus speculifer, assembly GCA_964019185.1. Lineage (NCBI taxonomy): Eukaryota > Metazoa > Arthropoda > Arachnida > Araneae > Salticidae > Maratus > Maratus speculifer. The sequence goes on along the minus strand of OZ025299.1, from coordinate 130,139,095 downwards.
TAACAGGTTCTTGGAACCTGTTACCTGTAAAAGTGTGGAACGATGTAACCTGTTAACCAAAAATAACTATATTTCCCATCTCTAATGCAAACATAAAATATAAGCATAAAGCCTCTAAAGGCAGAGTTGATTTTCAATGCCTTTTTTTTAAATGTTATTCACAAGAAGATGAGTTCTCTTAACGTCGAAGGGAATGTTGCCCTTAATGCCGTAATAAAAATAGAGGCAGCGACATTTTTTTACGTAACCATTTTATACAATCATTTTCAAATGTGTTATTGATTTTACTTATTAATTCAGAAAACAGCTATCGCGATGTTACCGGATGAAAAAAAAAATAATGACTCAATGAAAAGTATGTTAACCCGATTACATTTTTTTTTTATTATTCTTGAAAATATCATTCAATATTCTGTAACAGCGTAATAATTTAAAACAGACTACATTAGCATGTTTTTTACCAGAGTCTGATCGGGGTTGGTGAGCATAGTTCGCTGGAAGCAGAGACCCAGGTTATGAATAAATACCGAAGTTTTACATCCATATACAGGGGTGCAAAAATATAGGCGTCAGCAAAAAGTCTCACCACTAGATTATTTTTTTCTTTTTTGTTTATGTATTTTTAACTAATATTTTGTGTAAATTTCTCGCTATAATACTATTAAATTTTGAGCGAAAAAAATCTTTAAAATTTTAGTGGTGAAAGATAATCCGCTTGCGCCTTTTATTTTATAATAGAAAAATTATAAAAAAAAAAAAATACATGTGGCACTCGGGGTCTGCCGCGGTAAAGCTATTGCATAGCATTTTTTATAAACTTATGCAATTATAATTATTTATTTATTTTTTATTTATGCAGTTTTTTTTTTCTTCTTCTTTGATATTAATTCAAGTTATACTTTTTGAGCGTGATGACCGATACCAAACATTTTTTTTCTTTTATTGAATAAATGAGAAGTTAATATCGTTTAAAATATTTTTATAATCTTACAATACATGTAGGTTAATCAGGAATTTTTATCATTGAAACTATACATTTATGGTAGCTGAAATAAAAAACATAAGTTTGAGACTTGATATTCTCAAAATATCTGAAAAAAAACGGCGTCAATATCTGCCGAAGTCTACCGAAGGATACCGTGCCAAAGTCTGCCAAACTGAAGAGATGTTAGCCGGAGTGTTAGGATTTTTTCTCTTTACGGAATTTCTAGATTCTTTCGCCGCCCTCAAAGCCCGCGATAAAAGCTATGCAATACCTTAATAAATTACGAAACAAAATTTGGCCGCGCTACGAAAATTAGATCGCGAGTTATAAGCATTTTAAATTTTTCGACCCTCACCATGGGGGGGGGGGGTCTCCTGTCACCAAAAATTAACACTGTTTCATGATAAATCACCAAACAAAATTTGGCGGCGCTACGAAAATTAGATCGCGAGTTATAAACATTTTAAATCTTTCGAACCTCAACGAGGGGGTCGCCTGTCACCAAAAGTAACACTGTCTCACAATAAATTACCAAACAAAATTTGGCCGCGCTACGACAATTAGATCGAGAGTTATAAGCATTTTAAATTTTTCAACCTTCACCATGTGGATCTCCTGTCACCAAAAGTAACACTGTCTCATAATAAATTACCAAACAAAATTTGGCCGCACTACGAAAATTAGATCGCGAGTTCTAAGCATTTTAAATTTTTCGACTCTCACCATGGGGGGGGGGGGGGTCTCCGGTCACCAAAAATTAACACTGTCTCATAATAATTTACAAAACAAAATTTGGCCACGCTACGAAAATTAGATCGCGAGTTATAAGCATATTAACTTTTTCGACCCTCACTTCGGGGGGGGGGGTCACCTGTCACCAAAAATTAACACTGGTTCATAATAAATCACCAAACAAAATTTGGCGGTGCTACGAAAACTAGATCGCGAGTTATAAGCATTTAAAATCTTTCGAACCTCAACGAGGGGGTCGCCTGTCACCAAAAGTAACACTGTCTCATAATAAATTACCAAAAAAATTTGGCCGCGCTACGACAATTAGATCGTGAGTTATAAGCATTTTAAATTTTTTGACCCTCACCATGGGGGATCTCCTGTCACCAAAAGTAACACTGTCTCTTAATAAATTACGAAACAAAATTTGGCCGCGCTACGACAATTAGATCGCGAGTTATAAGCATTTTAAATTTTTCGACCCTCAATGTGGGGGTCACCTGTCACCAAAGTAACACTGTCTCATACTAAATTACCAAACAAAATTTGGCCGCGCTACGACAATTAGATCGCGAGTTATAAGCATTTTAAATTTTTCGACCCTCACCATGGGCGATCTCCTATCACCAAAAGTAACACTGTCTCATAGTAAATTACCAAACAAAATTTGGCCGCACTACAAAAATTAGATCGCGAGTTATAAGCATTTTAAATTTTTCGACCCTCACCATGGAGGATCTCCTGTCACCAAAAGTAACACTGTCTCATAATAAATTACCTAAGAAAATTTGGCCGCACTTCGAAAATTAGATCTCGAGTTATAAGCATTTTAAATTTTTCGACCCTCACCGTGGGGGTCTACTGTCACCAAAAATTAACACTCTCTCATAATAAATTACCAAACAAAATTTGGCCGCGATACGAAAAGTAGATCGCGAGTTATAAGCATTTTAAATTTTTCGATCCTCACTATTGGGCGGGTCTCCAATCACCAAAAGCTACATTATCCCACCTTGTTTTATCTTAAGACGATTCTTTTCTGTACACATTCTATCAAGAATTTTTATTATTGAAACAATAGATTTATAGTAACTGAAATAAGAAATATAAGTTTGAGACTTGATATCCTCTAAATATCTGAAAAATACCGCGTCAATGTCTGCCGAAGTCTACCGAAGGATACCATGCCGAAGTCTACCGAGCTGAAACGACGTTAGCCGAGTGTTAGGTTTTTTTCGTTACGGATGTGTTAGGATTTTCCTCGTTACGGAATTTTTGGATTCGGTCGCTGCGCTCAAAGCCCGCGATAAAAGCTATTCAATAGCTTAAAAATACATGTGGCACTCGGGGTCTGCCGCGGTAAAGCTATTGCATAGCATTTTTTATAAACTTATGCAATTATAATTATTTATTTATTTTTTATTTATGCAGTTTTTTTTTTTTTTTTTTTTTTTTTTTGTCTTTGATATTAATTTAAGTTACACTTTTTGAGCGTGATGACCGATAACAAACATTTTTTTTTCTTTTATTGAATAAATAAGAAGTTAATATCGTTTAAAATATTTTTATCATCTTACAATACATGTAGGTTAATCAGGAATTTTTATCATTGAAACTATACGTTTATGGTAGCTGAAATAAAAAACATAAGTTTTAGACTTGATATTCTCAAAATATCTGAAAAAAAAAACAAAAACCGCGTCAATATCTGCCGAAGTCTACCGAAGAATACCATGCTAAAGTCTGCCAAACTGAAGAGATGTTAGCCGGAGTGTTAGGATTTTTTCTCTTTACGGAATTTCTAGATTCTTTCGCCGCCCTCAAAGCCCGCGATAAAAGCTATGCAATACCTTAATAAATTACGAAACAAAATTTGGCCGCGCTACGAAAATTAGATCGCGAGTTATAAGCATTTTAAATTTTCCGAACCTCACCGTGGGGGTCTCCTGTCACCAAAAATTAACACTCTCTCATAATAAATTACCAAACAAAATTTGAAGTCGCTACGAAAATTAGATCGGGAGTTATAAGCCTTTTAAATCTTTCGAACCTCAACGAGGGGATCGCCTGTCACCAAAAGTAACACTATCACATAATAAATTACCAAACAAAATTTGGCCGCTGTACGACAATCAGATCGCGAGTTATAAGCATTTTAAATTTTTCAACCTTCACCATGGGGATCTCCTGTCACCAAAAGTAACACTGTCTCATAATAAATTACCAAACAAAATTTGGCCGCACTACGAAAATTAGATCGCGAGTTATAAGCATTTTAAATTTTTCGACCCTCACCATGGGGGGGGGTCTCCTGTCGCCAAAAATTAACACTGTTTCATAATAAATCACCAAACAAAATTTGGCGGCGCTACGAAAATTAGATCGCGAGTTATAAACATTTTAAATCTTTCGAACCTCAACGAGCGGGTCGCCTGTCACCAAAAGTAACACTGTCTCATAATAAATTACCAAACAAAATTTGGCCGCGCTACGACAATTAGATCGAGAGTTATAAGCATTTTAAATTTTTCAACCTTCACCATGGGGATCTCCTGTCACCAAAAGTAACACTGTCTCATAATAAATTACCAAACAAAATTTGGCGCCACTACGAAAATTAGATCGCGAGTTATAAGCATTTTTAATTTTTCGACCCTCACCGTGGGGGGGTCTCCTGTCACCAAAAGTAACACTGTCTCATAATAAATTACCAAACAAAATTTGGCCGCACTACGAAAATTAGACTGCGAGTAATAAGCATTTTAACTTTTTCGACCCTCACCGTGGGGGTCTCCTGTCGCCAAAAATTAACAATGTCTCATAATAAATTACCAAACAAAATTTGGCCGCGCTACGAAAATTAGATCGCGAGTTATAAGCATTTTAAATTTTTCGATCCTCACTATTGGGCGGGTCTCCAATCACCAAAAGCTACATTATCCTACCTTGTTTTACCTTAAGACGATTCTTTTCTGTACACATTCTATCAAGAATTTTTATTATTGAAACTATAGATTTATAGTAACTGAAATAAGAAATATAAGTTTGAGATTTGATATCCTCTAAATATCTGAAAAATAACGCGTCAATGTCTGCCGAAGTCTACCGAAGTATACCATGTCGAAGTCTGCCGAGCTGAAACGACGTTAGCCGAGTGTTAGGTTTTTTTCGTTACAGATGTGTTAGGATTTTCCTCGTTACGGAATTTTTGGATTCGGTCGCTGCGCTCAAAGCCCGCGATAAAAGCTATGCAATAGCTTAAAAATTAACGTAAAGATTGCAAGTCTAAAATATTTAAAGAGAAATTAATAAGCCAAACAATAGCTCGCACACGTATAAATTCTGCACGAAATAAGTCCGATTTACAGAGAAATCATTCGGTTTTGCTGTAAAACCAGCCGAACATTATATTTATGTCGGAATTGAAGCCGACAGTTTAGGGACATGCCTATAGAATAAACCACACAAACCCTTGTATCCAGGTACTTTTCGTGCATGCTATCATTATTTGAAGACCAGACCTCCTACTTGGTCCGCTTTTTGAACACCCTTTTTATTTAAAGAAAAATTTTAAATTTCGTAGAAACATTCCAGAATGAGCGTTTTTCTTGGAATTGTAGATACTACCTACCAGGAATTTCTTTCAAGAAAATTACTGGTTATAAAAAGCGTACCAGTGGGAGCCCTCGAAGACTCAATTAGTGTCAAGACAATTAAGATATTTTTACTTTTTTCTATTAATAAGCTCATAAAAATTGAAAAAAAAAACACGATATGTATGACTAAAAATAATCGGATGTTGCTCCGGATCTGTATGACAAACAAGCTGTAAGTGTTTATTGTTATTAATAATTTTAAATTACTTCGTTTATTCCTGGAAAAATAATTATCTTTTCAAATAATTTTTCTCTAATTCGTTTCGCAATCAAGCTATAAATATTTATTGCACATTTTTTTCTTGCTAGATAGAAACCAATTTTTGATTTAATATTTTTTTTCACTATACAAAAATTAGGGACACTATATAAAAATTAGTTTTTAATTAAAAATTATTATGACCTCCTGACATTTCAAGTGCATGTAGTTAACTAGAACACTTATTCTTATTTGTGAGCTTTGAGAGAGATAAATATATTCAGAGAGTAGATAGTTTGTATATAGTCTCCAGATAATATATATTTTTTGAAAATGAATTCCCGGAATTTCTCTTTTTCTAAAAGATGCCAGAATTATCAAGTTTTCGGTTATAAACGCTAACCATGAAGGAGGATAAAAATCCCATTTCTTCCTATAGAATAAATTTATTCATATCTTATTTAAATTCAATTTAATATTTACACGGTATTTTTATATATATGTGGATCATACAGGAGGATATGAAATTTAATTTCTCCCAAGAGGATGAATTTATTCATTTTTTATTTTATTTTAAATTTAATGGGATTTTCGCAATTCCTTCTTTCAATGTTTCTTAAAATTTTACAATCCAATGATCTCGAACAAAAATATCGAAATTAAATAAATCATTTAAAAATAAAATATAGTTCTAACTAAACAGTTAGAACAATTAAAAGTTACAACCGAAATATGTATTAATATTTTGTCACAGAAAATACTTTTCAAATATGAAATGTATAGAGAATCATAAAAACGGCCACAGTATACTATTTAAAAACACATACAAATCATAAAAAAAATCTAATACTTCATTCTTAGACGCTGGTATTTAAATTTTCAGGAGTGTCGGGTGCGAACCACAAGGTGATCATGGATGTTGCTGAAGTTAATGGAAGAAATGAAGGAACAGAACTCATTATTTTTTTTTTCAAGGTTGTCGACATTCCTTGTAAAAAGAGGGAAGCCTGCTCCTTTTCCTGTACCTAAAATGAGTTTATTACAATGAACATTTCTTCTGCATTATTTAGGATACAAAAAAATCTTAATAAAGTAAAAGTTAATTTCTTGTAGAAAAGTAACTTTTATTTTCTTGAGCTCTCATTATTGACCAATTAATTTTATTGGTCTGCCAGTAACATGTTTTTTTTTTTCCGGTGTTGGAATGGTAAATAGAGTTTTATATTTCTAACATAAGCTCCATTCAATCTACAGATTCACCCCTTTCTAGAATCTCATATGTGTTATAAATAATTGCATTATAAATTGGCCATAATAGATATACGCCTCTTCCTTTTCAAACATTTTTATAGTTAACTGTTTCGTGAAAATATGAATTCACAATATAGTGTTTATTTGGCCAAAAGTGTAATGTAATGCGCAATAATGATACAAAAATTTAAAAATTTGACATAAAAATATTTTTTAACATAGAATTTTTTTAAACAATGAATAATATGTTTTGAAGTGTTCTTGTAACTTTTTCTATGCAGTTCATGTTGAGCAAGCATTATTTGTGAAATAAGGACCTATTTTATGCTTTCAAAACTTTTATAAGACGTTTGTCTTGATCTAAGAAATCTTTTCCGTTCTGAGATTGTATATTAGTTTTTATCACAAAGATATGAGGACATTAAAAGAAAATTTCCAGACTAGAGAAAGAATATTATAATGCAGTAAATTTCTGTAAACTTTTTTTCATATTATGAAATGTTATTATATACAGCGCTGATTTCTAAACATATCATAATATTATATCATTAGAAAATTAAATTAAGTGAAAACACCAAAAAGTACCTTGTAAAAGTTAGATTGAAATTAAATTTAAAAATATCAATAAATATATTCTATCAGAATAAATAACATTTCATTTCCTCTTTTATGTTTAGCAACTAGACATACGGTTGCAAATTTTATAACACCCGCATCTGATTTTGCAGATAAGTGAATCTTTAGCATTTTCATAAACTGAATACTTTTTGAGATGCTATAAAATCTCTCTACAATCTGAATATAATAAAAGGGGGTTATGTGTCTGTTAGCCACATGTGCCTAAAATGACATACTGATATATACATTTTTTCTTTTAACTAATACTTCCTTGACTGCCTCCAGTGCACACAAAGTGAAATGATATTCTATTTTTAATTTAAATAGGAATGTATTTTTGTAGTTTTGAACATTTTACTAGCTAATTATAGAAACAGTTGTATTTATAAACTTTTAAAAAAATGTTTTATACACGATTCTTAAGATTTTTTATGTATTTTCAAAACTTGCAGCATAAAAAATTTAAAAAATACATAAAATGAGATTATTTCTCGTAATTGGTACATACCTTATGTTCTTCTAACAATGAAAATATCTTTAAGTATGTCTAATATATTTTATAAACATTATATAAGTTTCTAATCATGTATGAACTGTTAAGTTATACACAATTATCGCTTATATGATTTTCTGGACATTTCTCACTTTATGACAAACCTATATACTATTTTAAAAAATAAGCAATTTAGGTTTTCGCATAGCTGCTAATTTTCCAATTTTATAAGAATGTATTTAACTTTTCAAATGCTTTTGAAATTCAATGCAGAAAAATTCTAAGAACCATAGAAAAAAATGTGTATAAATCCTATTTAATTTTAAATAGAAATGGATAAATTTATTCCAGCAGAAGATATTAAATTTCATCTCTTACCGAATGCTTAATATCGACATATATATTCGGAAATTTGATTACTCCCACATCAGACTTCGTAGAAACAGCGAAATTTGCTAAGTTTTAATAATTTTATTTTCCTAAAATAAATATTATCACGATATAATATAAATTCTTTATACTGTCTCGATATATTTATCAATCTCATTCTTTGTAAAGGGAGGATATGTATCTTGGCTACACCTGTCTGAAATGTCAGGAGGGTATATAAATATGTATCGATAAATTTATGCTTTCTTATTAATGTGCAGTTGTCCCACAGGGACATAAAGTCTCGATTTGTTTAAAAATTGATTTTGTTATATTTTTCAATCTTTTACAGGTCAGTTTTAGAAACAGGTATAATTTATTTCCGTTGCTTTGTAAAGTTTTAGTTTAAAGGTATAACTAATTAAATTATAGCGAAAAAAGGATATATAAATTTTATGAATTATCTTTTTTAATTTCATTTTTATGAATAGAAACAGAAAACTTTAAAGATTTCTTAATAGTTCTATACATTTTATGTTTTTTTTAACCCCTTAACAGCCGACGAAATCTAATGCGATCTCCAGTGTCTTATTTAATAACAAATTTCTACAATTAAACAAGGTGACTATTAATTTTCAGAAATAACATTAAGAAAACGCACATGTTATCCGTATGCAAAACACGGCTATGTTGGTGCGAATTGTTCCGCTGTAATGAAAAATCCCGATTTCTCTAATATGTGCAGGTATTCTCTGAAGACGTATATATACGTCCGGGTCAGTTAAAGAGTTATTAAATCACAATACTTTTAAGTACGTCTTGTAAGTAGTAGATTATTTTTTTAGGATTTAAACGTGTTTAAATAGTGTACTGTGGCCGTTTTTATGATTTACATTTCCTATTTGAAAAGTATCTTCTGTGTCAAAATAATTAACTTTTAACTGTTCCATTTAGTTAGAACTATATTTTATTTTTAAATGATTTATTACATTTCGATATTTTTGTTTCGGATCATTGGATTATAAAAAATTGAAAGAAGGAATTGCGAAAATCCTATTAAATTTAAAATAAAATAAAATAAATGTGTGTGGCACTCGGGGACTGCCGCGGTAAAGCTATTGCATAGCATTTTTATTAACTTATGCAAAAATACCGCGTCAATATCTGACGAAGTCTATCGAAGGATACCGTGCCGAAGTCTGCCGAACTAAAACGTGGTTAACCGGAGTGTTAGGATTTTTTCTCGTTACGGAATTCCTAGATTCCGTCGCCGCTCTCAAAGCCCGCGATAAAAGCTATGCAATAATAAATTACCAAACAAAATTTGGTCGCGCTACGAAAATTAGATCGCGAATTATAAGCATTTTAAATTTTTCGACCCTCACGGTGTGGGGTTCTCCTGTCACCAAAAATTAACACTAACTCATAATAAATTACCAAACAAAATTTGGCCGCGCTATGAGAAGTATATCGCGAGTTATAAGCATTTTAAATTTTTCGACCCTCACCGTGGGGGGTCTCCCGTCACCAAAAAGTAACACTGCGTCATAATAAATTACCAAACAAAATTTGGCCGCGCTACGAAAATTAGATCGCGAGTTATAAGCATTTTAAATTTTTCGACCCTCACCGTGGGGGGTCTCCTGTCACCAAAATTAACACTGTTTCATAATAAATTACCAAACAAAATTTGGCCGCGCTACGAAAATTAGATCGCGAGTTATAAGCATTTTAAATTTTTCGACCCTCACCGTGGGGGGGGGGTCTCCCGTCACCAAAAAGTAACACTGCGTCATAATAAATTACCAAACAAAATTTGGCCGCGCTACGGAAATTAGATGGCGAGTTATAAGCATTTTTAATTTTTTGACCCTCACCGTGGGATGTCTCCTGTCACCAAAAATTAACAAAGGGTCATAATAAATTACCAAACAAAATTTGCCGCGCTACGAAAATTAGTTCGCCAGTTATAAGCATTTTAAATGTTTCGACCCTCACCGTGGAGGTCTCCTGACACCAAAAATTAACAATGTCTCATAATAAATTACCAAACTATATTTTGCCAAGCTACCAAAATTAGATCGCGAGTTATAAGCATTTTAATTTTTCGACCCTCACCGTGGTCTCCTGTCACCAAAAATTAACAATGTCTCATAATAAATTACCAAACAAAATTTGGCCGCGCTACGAAAATTAGCTCGCGAGTTATAAGCATTTTTATTTTTTTCACCCTCACCGTGGGGTGTCTCCTGTCACCAAAAATTAACAATGTCTCATAATAAATTACCAAACAAAATTTTGCCGCGCTACGAAAGATAGATCGCGAGTTATAAGCATCTGAAATTTTTCGACCCTCACGGTGGGGAGTCTCCTGTCACCAAAAATTAACACTGTCTCATAATAAATTACCAAACAAAATTTGGTCGCGCTATGAAAATTAGATCATAAGAAACATAAGTTTGAGACTTGATATCCTAATATCTGAAAAATACCGCGTCAATGTCTGCCGAAGTCTACCGAAGAATACCGTGCCGAAGTTTGCCGTACTGAAACGACGTTAGCCGAAGTGTTAGGTTTTTTTTTCGTTACGGAAGTGTTAGGTTTTCTCGTTACGGAATTTCTAGATTCGGTCGCTGCGCTCAAAAGCCCGCGATAAAAGTTATGCAATAGCTTAAAAATGAATAAATTCATCCTCTTGGGAGAAATTAAATTTCATATCCTCTTGTATGTTCAGCATCTATATAAAAATACCGTGTAAATATTAAATTGAATTTAAATAAGATATGAATAAATTTATTCTAGAAGAAGAAATGAGATTTTTATCCTCCTTTATATTGTTGCAAGTGTCACACAGTTACTTAAAGAACATTTCTAGAATGAACGGATAATAGACCAAAACTTCCCCTTTTATTGGCTATACGGTTCCCCAGACCTCAACTCTTGTGACTTTTGGATATGGAGTTATCACAAAAACGATTTTTATGGTGATAATCGATTTTTTTAATGAAAGATGTGATACATCGACATGTGTTTAACATTCTTCCAGATATGCCAAGAGCTGCTGTTAATAATGCAGCAATACAATTTCACTTTCTTTCGGAAAATGGTGGACGTTATATGAACATGCTTTGTTATAGGTCTCAGAAACGATTAAAGACATTTTAAACCTACGTCTTAATGTCTTATATTGTTTAACAACATTGCATATAGTGCCATGACCCCCTCCCCTCTGATGGTGAGTACTTGATCTTTTTTTGCTGGAAGTAAATTTTCATAACGATCTTTAAACCGCTATTGAACTACTATCAAGTTTGGTAAAATTTGATCTAATAGTTTTTGATTTTATGACCATTTCAAAGTGGAACTTTAATTATAGATAGATAGATGGACATATATATATATTTTTTTTTTTTTTACTGAGAGTGGTTTTGGGTTTTAAAGGTCATCATCAGTGTAATCCTGCAAAAAACTTCAGAAATTTCAACATAGGGGAGAGTGTAACAGGCAATATTTCATACGAAATCTACCTAAAATAAAATGCAGCATTAACATGACTTTCAAGCACGAGCTTGTTTAAATCTCTACATTAGATATAATGACTTTTTACATTTATGTAAATTGTAAAATGCATATATTTCTAATGCATATGTATATTTTGCATCGTTACTCAAAAAATGATAATTGAAAATATTAAGATTTATTATTAACTGGTTGACAATTTTTTTAACACATTGTAAAAAAAATAAATTCCTATATGTTATTTCCTAATGCATACAGGAAAATAATTTTCATTGTGTGACATTTTTAAGTAATTTCAATTTGAATAACCGTATCCTGAAATGTGCCGAATAAATCACAGTAATTCTGTAAATCAGCTTTAAAATTTTATTGATTAATATGGCCCTAAAAATAGTAGAAATAATTCATTTTGTCGTAGTTTTAATCGAGATAAATTAATCAATTTTAATTCGTAAGTTTGAAGATTAAGCTTTTTAATAAAGTTATTTTTTTTTCTTCACAGAAAAGATTATTTTTTTATTACTTATTATCTACTCACGTTGGTTATTAAAATGAAATCGAAATATGTTGTTTTGGCGTTTTTTAATATATTATTTTAAAAGAAGAATATCAGATTAATTTACAAGACGAGTATTTCAGTTTTGAATTAATAATCTTAAATAGATGCACGATTGGAAGTCATATCTTTTTTCAAACGGTTATAATTATTTTATTGAACAATATATACCGCAGCACTGCGTTAACAATATTCCGCAGCTTTAAAAATATGACGGCAATAACGTTATTGGTGTTTTTTATGATGGTCGATTTTCTACACGAGGGGTATAAGGCCGATGCAGAAAATAGTATTTAAAGCTGAAATAAGAATTTTGAAATCGATATCGAAAATTGGTCGTTTCTCCTTAAAATAATTAATTTAATCAAAATAAGACTAAATTTTTTCAATATTTTATGTTTTTTAATGTGATTGGAGTTATTGAATTATAAGTATTCAAAATTTCAAGTATCTGAATTATACAGTTTCTGCGAACGAATTCTGTGGCGGACAGACAGAGGAGTGACATTAATAAGGTTTAGTACGATGAACGAAATCCTAAATATAATTTCCCAGTTGTGCAATCGAAATCACCTGGCAAGTGAATTATTCTTCCAGGTACGTTTTTCTGAAGTACGCTTTTCTTGGTTGCCCATTTACGTATTTTTCAAATTTATGTTTTTCTTACACCTAATGATTAATGCAAAATTTTGCCTTGTTTCTTTTTTGAAATGTGTAATAAAGTAACTCCATATTATGTGCTAAAATCTAGTGTTAACATAAAGTGTAAAAATGGCATGCTATGCTTCTTTATGTATTTCTGTCCCACGCGTATACCAACTACTAAACAAAAAGTTTTGATTCACGCATTGTATTTATAAATATTGTGGTTAAAAATTACAATATTAGTATAAATTACAATATTAATATAAATATTATAATTTTTAAAAATATTACGCCAGTTTTATATAAAATGTTAAGTTTATCATGAAATTCTCACGCTACAAAAACATTACTACAACACTCCATAGTGCATAGTCCTGTAAAGGAAACAGAGACCGCCCGCTAATAATCTTATAGCAAATAAGTGTATGAAAAAGGATATATTTCATTGGTAAATTCATTGGTATAATTCATTGTATTATTTAATTCTCTACATAAAATATACTTCTAGGAACATAAAACAGGTACATGTAAAAGTCAAGCAACTTTCCTTTTTCAAACTACAATAAAAAGATTGAATTTCAGTTACCTGAATTCAAACAGCTCGTAAAAACACATAGATAAGCATTTTTTTTAAAACTCTTATATAGTATTAGATGTGATGAAAATTTTAGAATGTGTATGTTAAGTGCACACTAGAAAGAATGACCGAGCTAAGCTCCGTCAAAATTAGCTCTGTGTTCAAATCAATGTATTATTTTCACTATATCAAAAATGTCGAATTAGATGTAATCAACTTGACTCTGAGCCATAGTGAACCCAAATCACAGTGTGCTCATAAATGAGTTTTTTCATACATGCGACCTAACTCAATGATTTTCTCGAGCCCCAAAACCATAGAATACAAAATTTATTTAAAAACTTTAGAGTTGTTTTCTATATAAAATTAGTTTGACCAATTGTGACCCGAAAACGATCCCTTACTTGACATTTATCGAATACGTGACATATACCAAAGGCCGTTCCGTGCTGGAAAACGTTATAATAATAATTTTTGTCAGACTCATTTGAGTCGTATTTTAGGTATAATTAATTTGAAACTAATTCATGGTGATCCAAAATGGTCAACCAGTCGAATTTTCTTGAAAATACGTCCTAACCCGCAAACGATAGAATGCAAGATTTAATCAAAATCGTTAAAGCCGTATTCTAGATAAAATTAGCTTAAAACACAGTGATCTCAAAATGACCCACTAACCGAGTTATGTCGAACATGTAACTTACCTCAACAATTTTCTCATACCCCAAAACGGTATAGTACAAAACTTTGTCAAAATCTTTTGAGACGTGTTTTTTAATACAATTAGCTTGACCCTGGCCCATTATCACCCAAAATAACCCACTTATTGAATTACCTTGAACATGCTACCTAGCCCAATGGTCTTCTTGAGTCCAAAAACGGTAAATTATAAAGTTGAGTGAATATCATTAGATTTGCTTTTAGATAAAATTAGTAGACTTAAAATGACCCAAAATAATCCATAAATTGAAATTTCTCGAACATGTGACCTAGCCTAATTGTCTTCTCGTAGACGAAAATAATTGGATACACAATTTAGCAAAAACAATTTGAGCATTTTTTAGATTTAGTTCATTCAACTCTGATTAATAATGCCCCAAAATGATCTTTTTAATCGAATTTATTCGAATAAGCACAATGGTTTCCCCGTGTCCGAAAATGATAGGGAGCCAAATTGAATTAAAATCGTTAGAGAAGTTTTTAAGATAAAATTTGCATATACAGACAAACACAGCACCCTCGATTTACTCATATAAGATAACAAACGTTAATTTTTATCATACCAAACAATCATCCGAATGAACTGTTTATTTAATGAAATAAAATGAATGAACATAAACATAATCTAAACAATTCTTTACTTTAAAAACATGTTTTCAATGATGAAACTCTTTAATAAATCTACACTTAAAATACTATGCATTATGATCATTATATTTTTATATGATATTCTTCATAAAAAATAATCAATATCGTTGAAACACAGCTGTATAATACTTTAACAGCTGAGTACGTTTGCGATCATTATTTCCCACTAGCAGAAAGAGTAAGAAAAAATTGATTTGTTATCTAGTGAAGTAAAATGTTTTTGTTGTAATTTAAATATGTGTTTTATTCATAAAACACGTGTTTTTAAACGGCTATATGAGTTTTGTTACCAATAAATTAAAAATATGAAAATGTGAAGTATTTATGAAAATATTTTCTAAAGGTCACAAGAGTAACAAGGGACTTACTCAGCTCAATTCTATTGTTATTTTTTGTATTATAACTTTTTATTCTATTTTATTATCAATCGGGAAAATCTTCCAATATTGTTTCAATTTACAGAAAAAAAGTCCTTAAAATAAGCGAAAAAATTCAATAAAATATTCTTTTATGTGTCGTTAGTTTATTTTATATTTTGAGTTAGAGAAATTTTTATTTGTTACTAACAGAAGGTTCCGGCAACCTTCTGTGCAAAATTTTCTTTTCTAATTATATGAACACATTTTTCATAACTCTTTAAAACTATAAAAAAAAGTCCACGAATTATATATTTTTTCTGGCTCCTTTATTTTTTAAAAAAATAGTATCAAATGTGAGTGTTTCCATTTCAAAATGAAATATCGTGGGATTTTCTATGTTTAGAAGACCCTTGAAGTATGATTTATTTGTAGCATTAGTCTAGAAGAGCGCACATACCAAGCATATGAATGGTTTTTACATCGTTACCGATAAATGCAAATAATAATCGTCACATAATTTAGTGGAAGACAATTGTTACAAATGTTGCGATAGTATAAGTTGGAGATTATATTAAAATAATTGTGGCGAAAACGACACAAATTCTGGGTCTGTCAGGACCAGCAATCGTCATCCTTCGGTTAAATAGACAATTTCCTGTCTATTTATATCTATATCTCTTTTTAACCGACTTCCAAAAAGGAGAGGAGGTTATCAATTCAACACGTATGTATTTTTAACCGACTTCAAAGAGGAGGTTATGATTTCGACCTGTATGTATTTGTTGTTCACGCATAACTTTTGCAAATATGAACCGATTTTGATAATTCTTTTTTTGTTTGAAAGCGTATGAGGCCCATGTGGTCCCATTCGAATTTCATAAAAATCTGATAATTAGAACTTTTTTTAAAATAAAAACTTTAAATTTCAAATTCATTTTGAAGCAATCGACCAATTAGAAGTGTTCCTTTTGCATGCTTTTATGTTACATTTACATAGACATACGATCTTTTCACTGTTAAAAGTTTTAAGTTTTTGCTGCATCGTCACTCCACCGCTTTTATGGAATATCTCTATTTTGACCAATGAGAATTCACCATAATACAATGAAGTAATCATTTTCTATAAAAGCGATGGATAGACGATAAAGTAAAAGTTTCAAATTTTTAACAGTGTTCAAAGTGCAAAATCCTAACTGGACGAGGGCCAGGATTCACATAAATTTTGCGCTGTTTGCGAAACGAGATTTATTAACAAGAAAATTTATTTAAAACATTGAAAAATGTGCTAAAATTCAGGCTTCTGATTCGTTAATCTGGTTTCGCTAACAGCGCAAATTCTACCTGCATTCCGGACAAGTTCTCTTATGCAAGAAACCGGAAATATAGCATCTAGGTTATATAGTGTGGAAATCGGCTATCTCAGGGCGTGTTCAGAGCAACTTACAAAAGTAACCAATGTTACCGACCGATTGTAGGGCAGTACGAAAGCAAATTGTGGCATCAATGAAAACTATTCTGTTGAATTGTAGCTGACATCACACTTCGCTTTGATTTTCATTTCGTACTTGTCTACAATCGGTAAGTGGTCGGTAAGTAACCGGTAAGTTGTGCTGAACACGCCCTCTGTAACACTTAAAAAAAGGGCTAAAATGTTCCATTCTTTAAATGTGCAACAATGCTAATGAAATTTAAAGATAGAAGCGACATCTGCAGGACATTTCCTAAAAATGCAAGAATTATTGCTAGTCTTGATAATGTATCACGAAAATGCCGCAGTGATCGCTGTGATCGACACTTTGGAATTCAGAAGCATCGTTGCACATTTAAAGGATATAAATTTTTAGCACTGCTTGCATTGTAAAATATTGAACCCTTTTGCCGGATCGTCACTCCATCGCTTTTATAGGAAACAATTACTTCGCTCTAATATGGAGCATTCTCATTGGTCAAAACAGAGAAATTCTATAAAAGCGATGGAGTAACGATGCAGAAAAGGGTCAATTTTTTTACACACTGTTAAAAATCTGCTGCATTTTGCTGCAACGCCCTCCACCACTTGTATATAATATCTCTATTCCAACCAATGAGAAAGCGCCATTTCACGGCCAAGTAACCGTTTTCTATACAAGCAGGGGAGTGCGTTGCAGCAAAATGCAGCTGATTTTTAACAGTGCAGTGCCGATAGCAGATTTTCCCTGCATTTATTCCAGACTCTCTCCTTCGAACAATGAAAAGTTCTCAAAAATGAAGGCTTATGATTGGTCAATCTTGTTTTGCTTAACAGCGAATAATCCTTCAGGATCCTAACCACTGTTGCAGAGATGCTAGTTTTTTTTTCAAAGTACGAAATCTTACCTGGAACAATTCTCGTATCCACCAAAGTGAAAGATCCACATCGATCCAAACATGAGAATTCGATATCGAAAAGCTGAAAATTCATCTCGAAAGAGCCTTACACTTTAAAGCAAGAGTGTCTGTGTATCAGGGTGCTTGTTACGCCGGATTCACAAAGTGATTACAGTACATTGCTATGTGCTAGATTTACATTTGGACAAATATAAATGACGAAAAATTTAGATAAGCTTACCATTAAAGTTAAGCTAGTTAACTTCTTTCACCCATAAAACAAACTCGTTCAGGCGACTACCGCCAAGTTCTGGAATAAAAATTCTTAAATTTTCTGTACTTTGGAAAACCGCGTTTATCAAAGAACATTCTTAACTTCAAATATTGCTACTTTCATATAGACGCATGTTGAATCATGGTGTGATTTTGATAATATCTTCTTTTTTAGTTTTTATGACTGAAAAGGGTATTTTAATGCATACGAACATTTAGAATTACTTTGCTATCATTGAATCATAGAAGCAACTTGACGCGCACTGATTGTGTATGCGTACTTTAAGCTGTAAAAAATCTGACCCTTTGCTGCATCGTCACTACCTCGCTTTTATAGAATATCTCACTTTTGATCCATGAGAATACTCCATAATAGGCTGAAGTAATCGTTTTCTATATTAGCGGTGGAGGGACGATGCAGCAAAAGGGTCAAATTTTTAACAGTGTACCCTGTTTAAAATATCTTAAAAAATTATCTGTTTTTAAAGACTATCTATTTTCTGACCAATGAAAACGCTCCACAGACGTTTTTAGATCTTTCTCATTAGTCAGAAAATAGATAGTCTTTAAAAATAAAGGTAATTTTTCACAATAATTTTAACGTGTACTGATGGATTGTCAGCTTTTCAATGCCCATTTACGAAGTCTGTAGATTTCAATGTGGACCTTAAGGCACTACACTAGTCTCAGAAAAGACCCGGATGTTAGTGTAAAGACTATGGCTGTGTTCTTTTCAAATATCTCGCTCAAATTTTAATATATTTACATGATTTTTTTTTTTTGCATAGGATAGCCGAGGATGATTTACAACCGGCCTAGTTTTTACTTCTTCGATTTTGCTCATGTATGTTTTACATAATGATAGTTTCAATTTCAGAACCGTTTAAGTCGGTTTTGAAATTTTAAATAATTTTTTTTTTTAAATCTGAAACCAAAATTGAAAAAGTAAAAACTAGGTCGGTTGTGGAATAGCCTCAGCTATCCTATGCAAAAAAAAAATCACGTAAACTTTAAAAATTTGAGCGAGATATTTGAAAAGAACGCCCCCATAGATTTCACATTATCATCCGGGTCTTTTTCTGTGCCTAGTGTGCGGCCTTAAAGTTTGCTGGATGCGATAAATTTCCGAAATGTTAAAGCTTAAATGGACAAGTTCTCGCATCCACTAAAGCGGAAATAGACATCGATACCAATCGACATCCTTAAGTTGTCCAAAAGATGAAAATCCTTTAGTATATATTTTGCTCCGGAGGAAAAAATTATCTCTACATATCAATGCAAAATAAAGTGCATAGATACGTGTAGCAAAATTATCTTTAGATTCAGATTTGGTTACCGGATTAGACACCAGAATGATTTCAGATTTTGTTCATGTAGGATTCCTCGATGTGAATATGACGACATATGGAGCATAGTATACGATTGATTGAAAAGATTCTGGACAAAAATGAGTCATCAAGGGGGTCCTTGTGGCCGAGTGGTTAAAACACCACGCTGCTAATCTCTTGAGAGCGTAGGAGATTGTGGGTTCGAATCCCACTGGCTCCGTTGCACACACTCTTTATGTGTAGCTCCCGGTTGTACTTTTCTTGTGTCGTAATATTTCCTTGTGCTATCTTGTCCTTGTATGTCCACGAATTTGTAAAATAATATGGATTATGTATTTATGTCTGTGTAGAAATAAAGGATCATTCTGCGTACAATCGAATTCTACCAGGAAATCTTCATCAAATTTTATAATAGAAAATGCCTAGCATTGCGATACATTGTTAAAAATTTAACTTTTGCTGCATCGTCACTCCATCTCTTTTATGGAATATCTCATACATACACTGTAAAAAATTTTACCCTTTTGCTGCATCGTCACTCCCCCGCTTTTATAAAATATTTGTCTTTTGACCCATGAGACTGCTCCATGATAGGCTGAAATAATCGTTTTCCATAAAAGCGGTGGAGTGAGTTTCAAATTTTTAACAGTTTAGTTGGGACAAAAGCGTCCGTGAAAAAAGTATTTGGGCATCAAATGCTGTCACTCTCTTATAGATGCAGCCAAGTACAGGTTATGGTTTTCGGATTCCTTGTCGAATCATCACTGCTCATTTCCGATGCCTTTACTGCATTTTTAGGAATTAGATTGTTGTTGTTTATCTATTGAAGCATAGAGCGATTTTTGTTAAAATCTTTCTTTTTGCTTTTTCTGACTGAAGGGGGAGTACTTTTGACTACACTAGAAAAGCATTTTACTATTCATTGATACATGGAGTCATTTTGCCGTTTACTCATATATGGAAGCGCTTTGCCGCGCGCTTATGTGTAAGGACACTTTACTTGAGGTATTGTCACCTTTCGATAACCACTTCCGATGTCCGTACTATTAGATGTTGAGTTCAAGATTTCATGAATGCGGTAGCTTTTCGTCGTGCCAGATCTGAAGAAGTTACCACACCCAGAAAACGTAAAGATTCACAACGATACTAACCGATATTGTAAGTGTCTTTTGAAAAGTTGACAATCAAACTGTGACAAGTAAAGCGAATACATCAGAACTCACCAAAGTGCGTTCATTAGTAATGCGTTGCAAAGAGCCATCATATGTCAGTACACATAATTATGTATTACGGTATAAATAACTAAAAAGTAGGAAATAAATTTAACTTTTTCAAAAAAATGTATAACCGACTCCAAAAAAATAAAAGCGCTAAAAAGAATTAAATAATTCTATAAAATTCTCTAATGACAAATCGTTATCCAATAACCACACATTGACTATCATGTACCGGTATAAAACTGTTAAATTTAATATATAGAATTTAATATCCACTAAACATAGGTTTTGCAGAGAATATTTTTTACAAGAGATTAATTTACATATTTTTGATTTAATTTTTGAATATATACATATAAAAAGTAAGGAATTACTTTTTGAAGTTGGTGCCAAACTATCTTAAGTATAGTAAGAATTGTGGATATATTATGTCTAGTACCATAAATAAAATGGGGAAATCGTTATCTATTATGATTGTTTGGAACCAACTTCAAAAAGTAATTCCTAGTAACGATTCCTAGTAACGATTTGTCATTAGAGAATTTTATAGAATTATTTAATTCTTTTTAGCGCTTTTATTTTTTTTGGAGTCGGTTATACATTTTTTTGAAAAAGTTAAATTTATTTTTATGTATGTTCACCGATTACTTCGAAACTATCCAACCAATTAACTTGATTTTGGTGTTAAACGAGAGAGCTTGCTCTCGAATTGGTACCACTTCCGTTTCAAAGAAATTGGTTCAGTACTTTTTTAGTAATTAGGCAAAAACTAATAAAATTAGTGATTTCTCGCAAATCAGTAGTAATATGTATGTCGTATAAAATAACCGATGCCAGGGTGGCCGAGCGGTCTAAGGCGCTTGATTTAAGATCTGGTTTTCGAAAGGCAGCGTGGGTTCGAACCCCACTCCTGACATACGTGTATGGTTTACAGTGATTTTTCCCGTATTATAATTTTTATTAACTAACTTCAAAAAATCGTTAGCTTTTAACTAAAAAGAGAAAAATAAACTTTTCTGCCAAAAATTGAACCGACTTCAAAAGCTACTGCAAAGTGAAAGATAATTTTTTTACAGAATAATATTAAGAAATTAAATTAAGAGCGTAGAATTTATCATGCGTATTATTATATTTATGTAGATTAGTTTGATTTTTTGAAGTCGGTGCCAGCCAAGCCAAGTTCAAAGTTAAAATTAATTATCCAATGCAAATCGTAAAAGAATAAAGTTAAAATTTTAACTAAATATTAAATCGTAAAAAAACTCGTAGATACTTGGATGCGTGTCTATTGGAAAATTACATGTAACTTGGCTTGGCTGGCACTGACTTCAAAAAATCAAATTAATCTACATAAATATAATAATACGCATAATAAATACTACGCTCTTAATTTAATTTCTTAATATTATTCTGTAAAAAAATTATTTTTCACTTTGCAGTAGCTTTTGAAGTCGGTTCAATTTTTGGTAGAAAAGTTTATTTTAATATGATAACTTGCAACATAAATAGCAGGTAGTAATTATTTTTAATTTTACAGCGCTGTTCAAACAAATACAATGTAAAAATTAAAATTTTAAGCAAAAAAGTTTTTCTAACTTATTTTTTAAATTTTTAATCATTATATATTTTTTTAAGTTCCAACATATTCTAACATATTTAATATATATTTTTAAATTAATGTGGTTTAAAGGTAAGCTCGTTATTTAATTATGGTGTAAATTCTTCAGCGACTGAAAAAAAAATCTTGTGTAAATTATGTAACAGAATTTCTTTTTAAATTACTTAATTTAGTAATCATGAGCATTAGTTTGTTGGCTCAAGAATTTCAAGACTTTTACTTTTTAAAAATGTTTAATCTCCTTGTTTTGCTTAAAGATTTTGGACAGATTATAGTTCTGATTATAAGTTAGATGCCAAATTATACAAATAAAAAATTGTTTGCATAGCTCCACTTTTTAAATTGAGTTCTCAATACATTTTCCAGGAAAACCTGACGTGAAGCTGTTTCCAAATTTCGTTATAGTGCAGTGTTTCAGAGTGCTAAAAACTCAGCAGCTGCTTGTCATTTAGAAAATTTTTACATCGTGACTGACAGCGGAACCTTTAACTTTCAAGAATCTGAAGTGAATGCATAACATTTGAAATTCTCTAAGTCAAAATTCGTAAATTGGAATCATACAAGTTTTTTTAGAAGATTTTTATGATCGATATTTAAATAGACTTGTTTGGAATAAAAGGATAATCTTGAATAAAGTGCTTAGATTATTTTTAAAGGAAACTTATCTGAATAACAATGATTCATTTAGTTATTTATAGATAAAGACTTTTCTATTTTTTTTTTCAAAATTACGAACTTTATGAGCCCTTTTCGGCGCAATGTCCCTAAGAAGGCACACATAGTTTTAATTTTATTTGCACCAAGCTTACTTTTTTATAAATTTTCCTTTCATAACATACCTGAAAATAAGCAAGTTTATATTCTCTAACAAATTCTTTTATTAATTCTGGTGTCAAATAATTATTTCAGACTGATTTACTCCGCGGTGGAAAGAGTTAAAGGAAGATTAGGAGTCAAGATATACAGGGTGATACAAAACTTATCGTTCAAATTTCGTGGGATGGTATGGAGTAAGACAAGAAACCAATTTCACGTAGGAAAGTATGTCCGCATACGTCATCTACACGAACAAAATGGACAAGTTAAGTGAGGCCAAGGAAACAGTACAGTTGACAGTACTGTAGAAACTATTCATCTGATCTGGCGTAAAACAGTTCGTACACTGATGAGAAGTGAGAGTGATCGGGCGAGTCGTCCGCTGCAGTAAAATGCACCAAAAACGGTGTTGATAAATAAAGATAAATAAGAACTTTGTAAACAAACTCCATCAAATGCAAAACTCACAACAAATGTTTCGGGTCGAAATAACGAAGAAACCTGTTAAGCACGAGTGCAGCAAATGTAAAACGTTCAAGATCTTTGATAATTACAGCAGAAATATCAATTAAATATATCTTTAAAGAATACTGATGTGAAACCGAAATTTAAAATTCATAAACGAGGAAATTTAAAAACAAAGAATAGAAAAAAAACTGACAAAAATAAATAAATAAATAAAATGAAAACAAAAAGTGAAAAACAAACCAATTAAGAAAATAAATAGAGGATAAAATAACTGGAAAGAGCAAAATTAATATAGATAGCAAAATAATGTATATATATATAGGGTGAGTCATAATTATCGAAACAATAGGCTATCTCCTTAAATATTGATCTTAGACCCACACTTCCAATTGCAAAAATTCATAAAAAGTTGCAAAATATGACGGCATGAGTTCCAACTCCATTGAAAATGGCATGAGTTCCAACGCCATGGGTCTATTTGAAAAAATACGAAAATTAAATTTTTATACAGCTGGCTGTAGTGTAAAAATTCCAATTAGGAAAACTTTTTTCATCCATTCCTGAATTAAAAGCAATAAAATGCATCTTCATATCTGGAAACTCCCAGTGTTATGGCCGTTTAAATGATTCGTCAGGTTTTAAGAGATTAGACACACCCGCTCCTTTGGGGAAGCCCACGGAGCCAGTTTTTTTTTTACCCGGTGGGGTACTGTAGAATGGCAGAGTCTCATCCCCCCTTGCAATGTTAAGCTTGTCTGTCAGTTCGGCTCAAAATTAATTACGGTGAAACTTGTCTATTTGCGGAGTTCCTTCTTTTGTTTTTTCTCCCTCCTCCCTCCCCACTAAATTACCATTTTCATTTAACAAGTATGCATCAACAATTAGGCATCAAAAACTGCAGACTATCCCAAGTAGGTCGGGCAACGGTGTCCAAGTTGGCAGAACGTTATACTCATAGCCTTTGGTTGCAGGACTCAAGTTATCTGCCCGATAAAATTTCGTCATATACGCTAATGGCACCTGGTGCATGTAAAATCTGTCATGGGTGCAAAGTCCTCCAAGTTACCTGTGAATTATACCTCTGGAGGTGCCTTGCCAGGTGAAGGTCTCGTCATCTGATCAAGGTTTTAAATTACGAGACCAACTTGAGTAGCCATTTGCAGTACAAACAACTGGATGTAACGCTAAGCAACCGACAAAACAAAGTATGCTCAAATGAGAAGCAAGTACTACAGATATGATGACGTGAGAAGCGAAGTTATCAAGTTTATTTTCCACTACGCGGCGATTAGGCGGTCACTCGCCCCGATACTAGGTATGTAACCCGTTAAGCTGAAGTAACTCGGCAGGTAGGGGCCTTGTCATTGGTTAGAAAGAAAGAAAGGGATTAGACACAAATTAAAATGGATGAAATTCAAGAAAAATGTTACTTTCTCGAGAGTTCTAGAAAACATTAAAAAAATATACTTATTGATTTAATTTTTTTTCTTGTGATGGTTATCTATATAATTTGCAAACAAAATCATATCAGTGGAATGAGCTCAACTTACCACGAGTTACTTTTTTAGAGTTTATTTAGTAGTTGTGTCTTCCTTCTTATGTAATTTACGGTGCGCAGTTTTATTAAATTTGAATTTATGATTAAATCGTATTGGTAAGAAAAATCTATGACGCAAATAAATGTAGCCCTTTAAGTTTTGTGTGTTTTTTTAAATTTTAAATTGAAAACAGTTTAATTCCGATAATTTTATAAATGGATAATATAAGACGAGGATAGGAGGTAATGCTGATGCATGTTTAATTTATACCTCTTCTTGAAAGTTTTTTTATACAGTTGATTTCTTTTTCTCATTCAAACTTTGCAAATCGCATGTTTACACGAACATTTAAATATAATTTTATATAAATATTCTTTATTGGTGGCAATAAAGATTTGTCCAAATCAATTTAATTGAATCAATTTTACGATCAATGTTTTATTGGATAAATATAACTTCCTATTTATAAACCTTTTACAGGATACGACATTGATCATTTTGAGGTTTCTGTGTGCATAAATAAATGGGATATTGATATCAGAAAAAACATGTATGCGCAATTTTTGACGTTTGAAAAGTTTCCGCGAAAATTGATTATTATATCATGTCATTCTCATCATTTTGTTTCCATGCGCCTTTTTTCCCTATTAATTTAAACTCATTCTTTTCTAAAAAATTTCTTAACAGATTCATTAAAAAAGAATATCAAATTCTTATACCGTTTTGCAATTATGAAGAAAATTGATTTTGTATTCTAATACTCCTTTTTTCTTTCACTTTTCGTTTTTCATTTTTGCTATAATATTTTTACAATCTTCGCCAGATTTGAAACTTAATTTATCAACGTGCGAAATTATTCTTAACAGATCCCTTACTCAGAATAATAATTGATTCCAAGTTATTTTTCTTTAGAATAATGCATTTTTTAAATTATCATTTTATCAAAATCTTTTATGGAAAAATTAAAACGGAGTGCACGTAAAATTTTAAAATTTTTATGTGGTTTTGTTTAGTCGCATGAAAACATAAAAAAAATGAATATGATAAATTCTGATGAATTTAAGAATAAAAAATTACATGCTCATATAAAGAACGGTTTGTCTCTATGTAAAAAGTATTTAAGAAACCATGATTGCAACATGAGTCTACACAGAATTCGCTAAAACGTCCCATATGTATCGTAATACAGTTTCATCCTCATTGTGATACTCTAATTTGATGTATGGTCCCCATTCCCAATGTTAAGTTTTCAATTAAACATATAAATTACTCGATTTTTAAAATAGACGTTTACGACTTTTAGCAACAATCTTGTTAAATAAATTCTTACATTAACTCCTTGAGCTCTGATGGTAGAATTTTCTACCACATAATTTTAATTCCGAAATGTCACAATGACACCAGAAAAATCGATCAAATTTATTTGAAAAAAGTGTAATGCATATTTTCACGTTTATCGTTAACCGTTTTTTTTCTATGCAAAATACTGGTGCCAATGTGACATTTGGAATTTTGAAGACATTTACACCCCAGAGCTCAATGGGTTAAAATATCTAATTGACCCAATTTATCTTGGAATTTGTTTTGTTGTATAAAATTCGAAATCGGGGTTTTAAAAATTGGAGTGGGCAACTGTGCATGTGAACTCGAGGCAAAATGAATGACGCAATATTATTTTCTCTGACGAGTTTCGCATTTTTGTTCAGCGTTATAATAGGCATATTTTCATCTGAGGAGAACGTGATATTAGGAACAATCCTGCGTTCGTGCAAGAAAGTGTTATATTTGGCGGTGATGATGCGATGGTCTATGCTGGCATCTCCATTGATGGGTGCATAGACCTTCACATAATTGGAAATAGAGGTGTGCTTGTTCAGCGATATAACGATGCGATTCTCAGACCTATTGTAATACCTTACACTACAAGAGTTAAAGATGATTTTATGTTAATGGAGACAATTGCAGGCCACATAATGCTCACTTGGTGGATGACTTACTTTTAGAGGAATAAATCATATAAATGGAATGGCCAGCATTTTCTCTTGACATGAACCCAATAGAACATTCTAGGGGACATTCTATGCAGACGCGTTGATGGCTGCCTGCCATTGCCAAGAACTCTCAGAGAACTGGAAAGAGCTCTTTTGGATTAGTGTGTCATAATACTCCAACTCCTCATTAATTGTCTCCATGCATCAAAAGTGGTCAAAATTTTTTGCCGCGTGGGGTAAGGATGCCCCTTAATAAAAATGGTATTTGGAGGATTTAGTTTCTTTTTGTCTTTGTTTTTACGTATATGCACAAATTGTGTTTTTTTTTTTTTTACCCAAATGTATAGAATGCATTCTTTTCTGCCAAACCTATGTAATTTTTTCTCATATAGCCTAACATATCTAACTGTCATGTATGAAACATCTAAACAATTCCCCCATCGCAAGATCCATCCATAACCTCAAAAAGCTTCAGTTATTTTGAGCAGTGTTGTTAAAAAAGTATTTTAAAATACAGAAATAGAAGGAAAGAATACCGTGTTACTTTGAGGTAAAAACATTAACTGTTATTTTTATATTGGAATGTAAACAGTAATGGTACGTTAATTGTTTAACTTTTGTTATTATATTTTCTTTAATTAATAAAAATAAAAATAATAAATAATAAATTGCTAATCATTGTGATTTAGAAAAAGCATCGGAATGCTTAATAAAATAAAAAGAATACTGCCTAGTTAAACTGATGGCATTGAGCTCACAGGCCACGCATACTAATTGTATATTACAGCCTTATATTTTCAAGGGTTAATTCCGTTCGAAGAAGAAATTAAGGAGAAACAGCTCTCCCCTTTCCCCTTTTTTATGCTTAATCATTGAACCTCCTAAACTATCAAGGACATGCTTTATCATATAAAAAAATCTATATCCAAAATTCAGAGCAAATCGGATAATTCTTAATAAAAACCCATTTAGCATTTGTATAATTTAAGAGGAGTTATCCCCCTCTTTTATACTTAACCATTAAACTTCCAAAACTATTCAGAGATTTGAACGAAATCTGACAATTCTGCTTGAAAAACCCATTTATATAAATTAAGGGGAGGGGCATTAGAACCTCCGTTCCCTCTGTTTATACTTATTCAATGAAACCTAATAACAATCACGGAATCGCCTCATCAGAATGATCCTATATCTAAATTTTGAACGAAAACTTAGTTCTGCATGAAAAATTCACTTATTTCTATTAAGGGGAGGGGCATGAGCCCCCCGTTTCCCCTTTTATACATATCGAATGAACTTGAAAAACTAATCAGGGAAGCGCCTTGTCAGGATATACCTATATACAAAATTTCAAGTGGATTGGATATTTTTATCAGGAGTTATCGCGTTACGTACGAACAAACATACAGAACGGCATAAGCCAGTACATAAGCTCTCAGGCTATGATAGCCTGTGAGCGAAAAAGGGAAGAACAAGCAGGAAGCCGGAATTCTAGTTTTTCAGAATTTTGTCGTCTCTGATTAATGTACAGTCGACTCTCGTTAATTCGAACTCGTCGGGACCACAAGAAATGTTCGAATTATCCGAAGTTCGAATTATGGAAAGAATGAAATGAGAACATGCTTAATATGGTACTATTACAAAGAAATTAATGTTACAGTGTTTTTTAAATTTACTATGTCTATTATCATCAGAATATGACTTAATATTACATTAGAATGTATAATTACATAAACTAATTAAGGGGTTAGAAACAAGCACAATGGATGAAAAATTTGAAACGTCACTGATAGACAAACGGGGCACTTAGAAAGTGGATATCAAATGCCTGGAATTATATGTATACTCGTTCGGAACAATTTTCACAGAAATGAAAGAAATACAGCAATTCAAATGATCTGAAATCCTTGAAAAAAAACGAAGAATGAAAAATCAGAAATCTTGTTAGTTCGAATTAAACGATGTCAAGAGGAAATGAGTTCGAATTAATGAAAAAGTTTAACGTTATTTTGCCATTGAAAATTTCAGGACTTCATGTTTAGTTCGAATAAAGCGAAGATTCGAATTATCCGATTTCGAATTAACGAGAGTCGACTGTATATATATATGAACTACATGGCCATTAATGGCCAGACACTTTCAATTTTAGACATCTCGAATATTTAAGAAGATACGTGTCAGATTTTTTTTAATTTCAGGATTCAAAAGAACAGGTTATACCACATATTTATCAATTTTGAATTTATAAGGAAGGTAGGGGATCGCCCTGTAAACTAAAATGTAAAAAATGATCTATTGCTAGAGAATATAAATAGACAGGTATTGTACAATATGAGTTTTCATATATGTATGAAAAGCACGTATATTAATAGAGCGATTTCTCTTAAAAACTAAAAAAATACTTGCATGTTTCTTGCTTATAACATGCAACGTTTTCAACCATGTTTAACATCAGTTTCAGAAAAATTGACAAAATGCAGTAGAAAAAAAATATAATACAAATGGAATATAAATATGTAAAATATTTTTGGAAATATGAGCAGTTGTATGAACTAATTTTTATCTACAAATGCGCGAACGATAACAAGGATAGTTTTACATAATTTTAATAATCAACTAGGTATATCAAGAAATTTATTAAAGAAATTCTAGTAAAATATCGTAAAAATTCAGAAAAACATCGGCTTTGAAGTGAGGTTCTTTCCAAAAAAAAAAAAAATACTAAATGATAAGGGTATGTCCACAAAATATTTTTTCAAAGTTATCTGAAAGCGCTTGGAACAATTTTTTTAAAGTTATTTTATTGTAGTTTACGGTTATCTTTGGGCAGATTTTGACTCTTAAGCAAAAAGAAAAGGTAAAGGTAGTTTATGCATTGATTACATTTTGGAAAATTGAGGAGTTTATGGTAAAATTTTGGGACATTTAGCCGAATATGCAAAACACTCTTCAGGAAATTCTATCGCATATAACGTAATTTCGGGTGTATAAGCCGCAGATCAAACAATTCTTTTTCAACCTAGAATTTTTTAAGAAACAAATATAACTAGTTAGATCGCCGTAAATATTTGTCTTCAATCACTAAATAAGATTTCTGGGTCTAAAAAGAATTGTTTGATCCGCGGCTTATACACCCGAAATTACGGTATGTGTATTTTCTGTACCCACGTAATTGGTATAACCGTGGTGAATACAATACATTAAAATCAAAGCGCATTAAAATAACTTAATTAAAAAGTTTTTTCAAAAAGTTGCCCCGAACGCTATTAGAACGATATCAGCAACTGATTAATCTAAGAAAGTTATTGACTTCAAATAATGGAGGAGTTCTGTGCAATATATTTCATTTTTTAAATGTTTTCATAATCTGGTGTTCATCCTATTCAGGGAGATTTTTCGATTAAGATCCTTTATTTAACATACACTCAAGTGCTAAAACATTATGACCACCGCCACATTTTGCAGTGAGCATGCCTGGATGACGTGGAATGCACATAATCTGGTGGGAATGGCATTTAAAAGATTCTAGGGAGTCTCAGAAATCCTCTTTGCGCTTACATTTGTTTGTGAGGGTAAAATCTACTGCGTAAGCTATTTTGATACAGGCAGAATATACTCGCCCGACGAGGCAGAACGAGGAACTTCGAAACTGCACGTTTCATGACTTATTCAGGATATATCGCTATTATTACTGGTACAAAGTGGATGAATGATAGTGAAGCTATCATCGGACGCCATTGTGTTGGACGTTCAGGCGTTATCAAAGAAACAAGACATCGGAGACTTCTCCCCTTGGTAAAACAAAACCGGCTCTAGAGACTGGTTCAATTTGCATACCATGACAGTACAGGTCCAGGTGGAATTCTTTCGGAGCATACAGTTAAGCCTAGACTGTTTTAAATGTGAGACTAAGGAGCTAACGTCCTACAAATGTGCTCCTGTTGACCAAGGATCATCGCCAAATACTCTTACATTACGCCTAGGAACATCAAGATTAGGCTATGGAACATAGGGAGAGAGTTGTATCGTTGAATGAAACATGATTCATACTTCAACACATCGGTAGCCGTGTTTATGTTTGCCGTCTTCTATACGAACTGCTACTCCCCCTTATGCAACAGTTCACCCACAAGCCAGTTGCGACGGTACTAAGCTGCGAAGAACGTTTTCATGGGCGTCTTTGGGACATGTGATTGTTGTAGAATAGACCACGAATGTCACTACCTGAACATCATTGCGGATCATTTGCACTAGTATATGGTATCTGTCTTCCGAAATGGAAATGGAGTCTTCGTGCGAGACAACACTCTATGTCACATGACTCGAATTGTGCTCGATTAGCCCCATTATTCTAATATTGAATTCCAGTTAATGTTCTGGTCACCTAACTCGACGGATCTTAATTCGAGAGAACACATTTAGGGTGTCATTCAACGGCAGCCCAAAGCTCACAAAAGAACCATTTTGAAATATTCCGGAATTGCATGACCGCCGCTTGAACAATTAATACAATTTATCTCCAGTTATCTACCAAGATCTTTTGGCAACCGTGCCAAAATGTTTTACTGAGGTTTTGTGGATCAAACGTTGGTCAACACGTTATTAGGTAGGTGCTCATAATGTTTTGGCTCTTGAGAGCATATAAAACTTTTATGTAACATTTGTATTATACATATTTAATGCATCATATCGCAAACCAGCAAGAAAAGTGACACAAGTAAAAAATGGTATTTTTCAGATTATGTCATTGAAAAATGTTTATGAGGTACTCCAGCATGCACGAAACATGTTGCATCGCTTATCTCGCAATTTATGCACATGAAGGCAGTTGCGTAGTTTTATTTTAAATTAGTTGAATAGTTTTTTTAGACTTAAAGTTAATTTTCTAAAACTCTGCATTTTTTAATAATGTCATTTTTCCTGCTGTGGTGCGATATGTGAATATATATACATAAACTAAACTAAAATAAAATAAAATTAATGTATAATTTTAATTTTATACTATCAGACAACATTTATGAATAAGCTGTAAAATAACTTCTTTCTTGTGATAGCTCGGAATGAAATGAAGGGTTCGGCATAGCAAATTTTATTATCGTAGCTGACAACATTACTATTAAGATATGTTTTTAAACTCTTTTAAGTGCATTGCCCATATTTTCCTGTTTTCAAAAAACAACTTAAATTGGTTCTCGACAGAAATATTTTAAACAGAATTAACATTTTTAAGATGCATACAAAATAAAACGGCATGAAGTATATTTTAGAAACAAAAAACGAAAGAAATTTTAAATTAACATTAGTTTTATAAGCATTTTTATGAAAATGCATAAAAAGCCTGCAACCCTCAAAGAGTAAGTTTTGTAATGTCAAAGAGAATGAAAAATGTTTTTTAGTTTCTAAAAAATACGAATATTTCTTTAAAATAAAATTTACCGCGAGTAAACAAGAAGCATTTAATTCTGGATATAATAACCAAATTACACGAAAATATAAACAATGATAATATGTAGTTTTAAACAGTCGAAATTATAATACAAAAGCATTATTAAGATATTTAAAAAATGTTACCATAATTGTAGGAATTTCAAAATCGAATTATTCAGAAAAAGATACAAAGCAATACTTTTTATTAACAAAAAAATGCAAAGATGAATATTGCTACATGTAAACATTTAACAAAAATGTATGAAAACAATGACTATGCTATGTAAATGTTATTTTAAATTAATACAAAAAACTATTATCTCAAAAAGATAGTTTTCCAATACTAAACCTTTATAAAAAAATGAAATATTCATTAATATTTTAACACAAAATTAGAAAATAAATATCTCTTTTTGATGATTATCCTATAACAGATAGAAATATTTATTCGTGTACAAACATGTTTATTTGAATACTTACAAATTAATTTTTTTCCGCAAAAATTACCAGCAATGACAATACCCAGGTAAATATTTTTAAATAATAGTGTTACCACTAAAACGTGTCATTTTAAATCAAACATATTCGTACGAACTTAAATTATGCATTAATGTTTCAAGAAAAAAAAATAAAAAATAATTATTAACTCAGATACTGTAAACAAAGAAGTATTCTTTTATTCTAGAAAAAAAACTAGAAAAATACAAGCAATAGTGATGTAAACCAATACTATTTTAATTTTCCAAAAAATGTGTTATCTTAAGAAAAAGATATTTTTATCCTTGACACTAATCATAGTCATACACGTTTAAAATATTCATTAATTTTTTAACTTAAAATTAAAGGTTTATTCCTTCAGAATTTTTGTTATTCGAAATAAACAAAATTTGAGGGATTTAAAAAATAGCAAATTTTAACAACAATGTAGGCAAAAGCGATACAATATTGAAGTCATTTACAATTATCATGAAAATATGTTACTTAAAACGAAAAACCTTAACAAGGTCTAAAAAAATTTAAATAGACGTTAATTTTTTAGCAGAAAGTTAAAGCAAGAATATCTCTTCAGGGTAATAATTATCGATAATAATCAGATATTAATGTAAATCAGTAATATATTTTATGTCTGAAAGGAATTTTTATGCTTAAAACATTTCTCGCTTTAAAATTATTCTGTTATACATGAAGTCAATAGACAGATAAGTTTATTGGATGTTGTGTTAATTGTGGCTGCACAGTACTGAGAGCGCCACTCAATGCAACTAACCGAGAATCCCAACGTAATTAAGTGATTAACTCTAATTAAATTAGTCTGTTTTTACCAACTTTAAATTATTGCTTTTGTACAACTACTGGGTATTGCATTACACAAGTCTTATACTACACTGTTCAAAATAATTAAAGGATATTTGAAGTTTTATATAAAATAAAGATATAAACGAATTTTTTTTGTCGAAAATAGAAGAAGAGAATCACAAATGCAAATTTTTCTGATTTTCAAACTGTGGAGTATGCAAATTTTGAGTTCGACGTCAAAAACGTCGCTTCAGCGGCAGCGAATGAAATTTGACTTTCAACTGGATAAAAGAAAATGAAGACAAGGATGATCGGCATTCAGTGATTGCTTTGTTTCGATGAGTACGATGTCTCAGAGAAGTAATTTGACAGATTCAGAAGCTTGGAGAATTGTTAAAAGGGGTTAGAAGGTTAGAAGGGGGCCAAACTCAAGCCGAAGTAGCGCAAGCCATTGGAGTGTCACAAAGTGTCATTTCCAGGATCTGGAACCGTTTTTTGGAGAGTGGATGTGCAGGCCGAAGACCAGCGCAAGGTCGTAGACGGGCAACAACGCCCAATGAAGATCGGTATTTAGCGTTAACAGCTCGGAGACACCGAAACATGAACGCTACTCTTCTTCAACAACACCTTCGCTCGGCTACAGGCACCACGATTTCAACGCAGACTGTCCGAAACCGCCTCCATGCTGTAGGTCCGTATGCTCGCCGACCGATAGTATGTGTTAGATTAACATCAAGGCATCGTCGCGACCGCAGGGAGTGGGCAAGCGAGCATGTCAACTGGAGGAGAAATGAATGGAGCAACATTCTGTTTTCTGACGAGTCCCATTTTTCTGTGCATCCGGATAACAGGCGTATTTTCATCTGGAGGGACCGTGGCAGTAGGAATAATCCTGCGTTCGTGCACGAAAGTGTCAGATTTGGCGGTAAAGGAGTGTTGGTATATGGTGGCATCTCCATTGACGGGCGCACTGACCTCTACATCATTCGAGATGGAGCTCTGATTGGTCGCCGATATAGGGATGAGATCCTCAGACCTATTGTAGTCCCTTACGCTGCAGCAATCGGAGATAACTTCATTTTAATGGACGATAACTGCAGGACACATCGTGCAAACTTGGTGGAGGATTTCCTTTTCGAGGAAGGAATCGTTCGAATGGAATGGCCAGCGTGTTCTCCAGACATGAATCCAATCGAGCACGTTTGGAACGCTCTAGGAAGACGAGTTTCTGGCCGCCAACAACCCCCACAAACTCTCCAAGAACTGGAAAGAGCTCTTCTGGAAGAGTGGGGCAGAATACCCCAACTCGTCATTAATAGCCTCATTGAGTCCATGCCTCAAAGGTGTTCAACGTTGCTGGCTGCCCGTGGAAACCATACCTCCTACCGAAAATGATTTTCTTTGAAGAAAACACCTTTTCTTATTCTTTTTTCTCATATGCGCAAATTGTGTTTTTTCCTTTTGTACACAAATGCGCAATAAAATACATTTTTTTCTGCCAAACATGTGTAATTTATTCTCATATAACCTACTATGTCTGTCGACCATGTATCAATCAGCTAAAGAGTTTCCCAGATACAAAATCCATCCAAAACTGCAATATCCTTTAATTGTTTTGAGCAGTGTATAACACAAGTAAAAATTGTGTGCGTGTATATAAATTGTATCTTAAAAATGGCTCTAACAATTTTGATAAAACTTTGTATTTTACCGTTTTCAATCACGAGAAGACCCTTGGACTAGGTCACACATTTGAAAAAATTTGATTAGTGGGTCACTTTGTGTCATTATGGGTCAATGTCAAATTAATTATATATAAAAAACGGTTCAATCTATTTTGAATAAATTTTGTATCCAACCATTTTTACGATACGAACACAGGTACGAAAATACTATTTAGGCAGGTAACATGTTCGAAAAATTTCGATTACTGGTCCTGTTTTGGTTATCATGGGTCAATTATTGGGAAATTATGTTAGTATAAGGAGTAATTATCGACTGCAACCGGAATTCAAACGACTTTTTAGATATTCAGAACTCCTTAATTTAATCTTTCATTGTAAAAGTAAAATTTTATTAAAATATTATTGATGCCGTTTGCAAGTTTGGAACTAAAATTAGGTGTGCTCGGACTGGGCACAGTGTGACGGAAAGCGATGATGAGAAGATTTGTATTCAGTTTTAAATTTGCCACAAAGTCGCTATAAAAGCCTATTTCGATTATTGATTTTAATTTTAGAAATCTTTCTAAAAATTATTAATGTTCTAACTTATTTTCAGAGAAATTTTAATTAAATTATAATTTCGAACATAAATGGTAAAATTGTTTCCTAATATTAAATATAATCTCAAATAGTTAAATTAAATAATATTTTTTTAAATAAAAATAGTAAAAAATATATGAAGCTTTTGAATAATATTTATTATAATGAAACAAATGTGTATAATTTTCAATATTTGTTTGCCTGAAAAATCTTTTTTATATTTCAATAATTTTTTA
This sequence comes from Maratus speculifer, assembly GCA_964019185.1. Lineage (NCBI taxonomy): Eukaryota > Metazoa > Arthropoda > Arachnida > Araneae > Salticidae > Maratus > Maratus speculifer. The sequence goes on along the minus strand of OZ025299.1, from coordinate 130,102,950 downwards.
AATCATTAAAAGTTCTCAAGAGAGCGTGAAAAATGTATCTTTAAAGGCAGGATTATAAGGCAGGATGTAGGAACGCTACAATATAGTCTGCGGCAATTATCAAAGATATTGTGGTACTACGTGAAAAGAAAAGTTTTACAAGAAATAAATTATTTGATTAAAAAATAGGTTATGCTTGTTATGTTGCTAATGGTGATTGCTACTTTAATTAAGAAATAGCTGAATCTTAATTTGTTGTGCTCATTGGCGAAATTATCGCCTACGGACCATAAAATGTAAACATTCGTTCGGGAAAACAAATATTGTGGAAACAAATATATCTTATAAATATAATGAATGTGGTCTTAAATATTTTTTTCCTGTTACTCAGTTTGTGAAAAAATTGTAAAAGCGTAGGCTTAAGAAAGCTTTAACATTTAAGAGGATTTTAAACAGGGCTAATTCTTTATCTCTACAGTAAAATGCAAAAATCTATTCAGGAGAAAAATTATTGTGAATAAACATGTATATTTTGTAAATTTAATGAATGTTAGCTAAAATATTTTTTACCTTTTGGATAAAAAAAAATTGCTTATGCAAGAGTGTAAAAAAGCTATAAAAGTTAACTAAATTTTAAATAGGATTATTTTTGTTTAACCACGACAGTAAACTGTTAACATCCGTTCAGAAAAATAAGCATTTTGTAGATAAGCAAAATTGTCAGGTAAATATATTGAATTTTTTTCCATTTTTTCCAGTTTATTAAAAAAAAAAATAATTCAGTGTGGAAAAAAATATAAAAATTAGCAGTTCTTTAAAATAGTTTTAACAGGAAAGGAGAGGTTTTAACAGAATTAATATCTAACATAAAAGTAAAAGATAATTAGCATTTCAAGAGAGAGAAGTTATTTTGAATTAATGCATGATGTTCTAAAAATGGCATTTTTCACAAAATCCGAGCATTTCCAATTTTATAGTAGAAAAAAATTGATATCTTAAAAAAATCTATGAAACTATACATAGTGACATAAATTTAAAGTAGACATAAGAATTTTTAGAAAAAAAAGGAAGAAACTCAAAAAATCATTTTCACGAATAAAGAGTTATCTTTACATTTCAATATACTTCTATACTTGAAAACACTTTGCACTCGTGAAACATTTCTTACGTTAAAAATGCTCTCTTTCATGTGCCATCAAAAGACATTAGGTAAATTTATTGAATGTTTTCTTAAATATTTTTTCGCCTGTTACTTAGATCATTAAAAAAATTTAAAGCGAGAGTGAAAAAGCAGCATCTCTCTTGACTTCCTGCCAACTGGTTGCGACAGGAAACAATTTTTGGCCTTTACGAATGAGCCAGCTTCACAGGACAATCACGTGATGCGTCATTCTCTTTTGACCGCTGATTATAGAAGGGAGGATTATTTTTAGCATTGGAATGACATCGTTGATTGAACATGGCCGAAATTTCGGAAACATTAATTTCACTCACTTATTTTGGGAATCAGAATAATTATTAATTGGCATTGGAAGGAATAATGCAAAATGTTTATTATTATTATTATTATTAAAGAGGATAATAATCATTCACGAGAAAAATTATGAGTCAAAACTGAATGTAGTCCTTTTTCTTTCTAATTTATATGATTTTTCGTAAAAAAATAAAAAAATAAAAAAAAGAAAGATATCTTAAGGAATCTCACATCGTTACAAATTTAGTTTCATTGTTGCTTTAAGCATAGTGCTTTAGCAGTGCGTAGATACAGCAGGCACTTGCTATGACTCAGAGACTTGCTATGACTTCATCTATTTCCAATAGATGAAACATTGGCGCAACGTTGGACCAATATTGGTTTGCTATTAGGGATAATACTGAGCTATATAACCATCTTCGTCATTTATTGATCCATTAAAATCTTGAAAACAGAATCAGAAAGAACAAACATACAAACAAAAATCCGCTTTATACAGGATCCTTATCTTATATCATAGCTATTGAATCATTCGTAAAGTCGTGTCCGTCTGAGAACGTTAAATCGTACCAGAAAATTCTATCATTTTATTCGTGAATTAGACATTGTTTCAAACATCTAATCTCTAGTAAATAATTAGGCAGAATTTTCCGGTGCGAATTGATTTTCCCAAACGAACATGACTTTCCGAATGACCCAACAGATTCTTCTATTCTTTGACGTACCCCAGAAAGAAGGACTATAAGGACGCTGTTAAACATAGGCGTGAGAAAAAAACGACAAACAAAATTTTCTTTCAAACTTTGGCCTTTCGTTCACAAGTCCAGTATATGCCCCGGGCTGTCCCTACCCCCTCCACAAATTTTATTCCTGGGGAGGAGGTAGTGTTACAGAGTCTTAAAGAGGATCGCTATCTTTTTAACAACCTCTAATTGAAAATATTTGCTTTTTATTAACAGTATATGTATATTAATAATTAATTTTATGAAAGAAAATAGTGTTTTCAGTACAATAGATAATTTTGTCTCTTAAAAAATTTAGTTTTTAAAAAGAAATTTAGCAAACTATTGGATCAAGAGGCGATTTCTCGCATTACAGAACATAAGTGACATACATATTATTTAATTAAAAATGCTGACAGATTTTTTACATTTTCATATAATGTTTTAAACTACGTACAAACAACACTAAAAAGAATTCTGTATAAAAAATATGAATAATGTATTAAAGAATATTTGAAATATAGTAATATAAATTCTTAACCCATTAGTGCCTGGCGTCCCATTTTTGGGACAGTTTTAAAATATTCAAGTAAGCGCATTTCACACTAGTAAAAAAAGAGGATAAATAAATGCTTTATTTCTCGAGACAAAGTCCTCGATAAATTAAGATAAAAGTTATTATTGCTTTAAAAGTGGTGGGAAAATGCAAAATTTGAATTTTAACGAAGAAAATAATTCAGCCATTAATGGGTTATGTATTCACCGCATATCAGGAATTATTAGCCGAGGAAATCATCAATGATTTAGATACTCATATAAATATTTTTTATTATGATAATTTTATTGGTTTAAGCGCGTAATTCAATTAAACTATTTGTTAAATTTCTGATTTATTTTTATTGTATTATTTATTGATGATGTTTGGATTTTGTTATGGAATATTAACTTTAAAGCTATTACTAAGCCATGAATAATATTTTAAGTGCAAATGAGTAACTCTTTCGTAATCAGGCTGCAAGCGACACAGATATTTTAAAAGTGAGCTTGGAAATTATTTCGAAAACTGAAAAAAAAAAACAACAAATTAAGATATAAATTTTATTTGAAAGAACTATTTTTTTCGGCGGTGAAAATCAATGAAACTGAGAAAACTTGATTTAAAGATTGCAAAGCTGAATAGCTTAAACAAAAATGGTGCCGTATAATATCCTTTTCAGAGATTTACATTTATTGTATTTTTACGTAACTTCGTCAGAATATGCTAGAGATGTCGAAGTAACTTTTAACACTAGAGCCGCGGCGACGGGTCAATTTGACCCATATCATATGCAGAGATGTTGATTCGAACCAGAAAACTTTTTATAAAATTAGCTAAATATAAGCTGGGCAAAAATAATTTCAATACATAATTTAAACAGTTTTAAAAGAAAATTCCGGTGAGAAATATTTTTATAAAACTTGAATGATTTTTCCCGCGGTTCTAGTGTTAAGAAAATAAAAAAAAGGGTGGGATTTTCATCCTACATCACCAAATGATGTCGAATGTGATTATCTAAATGCTTTAAATTTTCGTATTCATGTAAAAGATTATATTAGAAAAACAAATAAATATATCCGTTTTTAATGCTGAATGAATTAATTTATATAACAGGACCCGTTTAAACTATGGTTATATTGCAGGAACATATACACGAGATTTTATCCACGATTTTCCTAATCCAGATAATAAAAGTTTTATTTAAAATCTCTTTGCAGGTCATTTAGCTTTACTGATGTGAGCGATTGCATGGGATCTGAAAGGAGTCAGTTTCAAATTTTCTTAAGTTACTAGCGAGCTACGCCCGCTAGCTGGGCCACTTTTTCTAAACGAACCTCGGTATTAAGCAGTATATAATAAGCAAAAAAATTCATTTAATAAGCAAGTCTTGGTGTTCGAATCCTCAAGCACAAAAAAAGTAAATTAAAGAGCTATGGTCCCGTTAAAAATATGTGATTTCGCACTGTGGGCCACGTGCACTTGAAAAAAAAAAGATTGTGGATCAGCGCTATGGTCGCTTCGCGCCCATAGTCCCGTTAAAGATATTTGATTTTGCACGGTGGGCACTACGCGCCCATAAGATATTTTTTCGTATTTTTTAGTTCATCAGAAGCAGATTTTTACGCAGATTCTGAATATGTAATCAGTTTTTTCTACTTTAAAAACTGTCTGCATGATGGTTTAAGAAAAAAACGCGCAAAAAAGTTTCGATAGTCTTGTTTTATTTCTAAGTTCAATATTTTAGCGAGAACTACGGTAAATATTCGACGGCAAGTTAAAAAAATTGATGCGGGAAAAAACGCAATTAGCGCCGGTAGAAAAGGAGGTTTTCGGCTGTTTCTCCTTTTAGTCAAAGGGGAAAAATTCATTCCTTCACCGCAAGGTGGGGCAGTGTTTTGCTTCGGAGCTCCGTTTGGGAATTGAGATATTTTTCGTTCCGATTCCCAAGAGGTTTTTAATTCATAACTTTTTAAATTTTGGTCCCACGGTCTCGAAAATGCTCGAAATGACTTCCCTGGAATTTTTCCAATCGAAAGACACCTCTCGCGACTTCCAACTCGCCCGCGTTGCGAACTGTAATCGGCTTCAAGCAGACAGACAGACAGACAGACAGAGGCACACGGATTTTATTAGTATAGATTCTACTACACTTGCATAGACAATTTCGGCAGATATCACATTTTTGTTGCTTAAAAAACTTAAAAATTAGCTATTCAAAACATTTTTCGTTTGTATTTTACGATAATTGAAATATAGTGGAAGAACTGTTGTATCTGCATAAATTGCAGTAATGTTAAAATAAAAGAGATCGTCTACAACTTATGAGAGGATTTATCGGTTAAATATAAGAGAATAATGTAAAATTTTACAAGTAATTTTATAATTCAAATTAGAGGAAATTTATTAGAAATTATCAAAGTTATTACATGAATGGGTACATCCAAAAAAACTACACTTTAGAATGCAGTTCATACCATTCTCAGTACTACAAATTCTAAGTACATTCACAAAATGAAAATGCACGAATTGACATTTTTTTCTTAAGGACATTTTTATTAAATATTAAATATTACGTTAATATTATTTTACACATTGTAAAATTAAATAAATTAAGATATTTTTTCACAAATAAAACTGTGTTTTTACATTGTCTTTTCTTTCAAACAGTCAGAATTATATTCCTTTTTTGATTTAATTTTAAAATAAATGTCAAAAATAGTATGTTATCTGAACTGATGTCCGTACAGAAAATAAGTAACTAAAAATTAATTTGAAAGCGTATTGTAAGCTTGTTTCTAATTGATGCCAGAAAAAAATACTATTTTGTTTCGTTAAATGATTTAAATAAATGGGTGTTTGTTTACTTAACGTGGTCATCATTATACTGCAGCACAAACTTGGAAAAGTTCTATGACAATAGTATAATTTTATTACGTACTAAAAATCGCATTATTAAAACACACTGACGAAAGAATTTTCACCTTTTTTGAATCGATAGTTAGTGATATATGAAGTAATGAAGAATGAATCAAGTAACTTAATGCAGGAAGATCGGTTGTTTATACATATCTTGAAATATAATTACAATAAATTAAAAAAGTTTTATTTACACAATGCATTGTGCAATTATATGTCAGGTTTTACTCTCAAAGCTGGCAGACTCGAGATATTTAGTTCGACACCAATGGCGTCTATTAACCTCAATGATATGAAGTTTTTCGTAGTTTTCTTCAAACTTTGCTTAACTTTGCGTGAATATGGACAATGTTCCTTTAGATCTCCCTCCCCCATGCAGGGCACTCTTCTCTCGGACTAATATCACTTCCATATACTACCTCTGACAATAAAGTTAGGTGAATGAATTCAGAACGGCCGATATAGCAACACTGGGGAAACAAATCGCTGCACCTGCATAGAGGCAAGTGTTGACCATCTTCCCCCACCGTTGTTCAGTTGAGCGTCGTTTATGTTCTGCGTAAGACGTGTTTTACAAAGTGCTTGTTCAGTGTGTTGGTTCTTAAGTGAGAACAGGGAAATGAAAGAACAAAAGACCAGTTTAAAGTTTGTTTTTATGATTTGCAAGATACCGAAAGCAATTCATGAGGGGTGGTGCAAATTAAACATTCACCATACTCGCCAGATCTCAATCCTCCAGACTTCTTCCTGTTTCCACGACTCAAATTCTCTTTGAAAGAAATTTGACCTTATTGCCGACATCCAACGAAACGTGACGAAGCTTTTAAACTCCATCCCAAAAGAACACTTCTTGCGAATTTTCCAGGACATATGTAGCAGATCTCAGTAGTGCATAGGTATGGGAGGTGACTATTTCGAAGGATGGTATGATAACTTTCGTTAATATTTCATCTACATTAATGTTACAAGACTACTCACCGAACTTTATTGTCAGAGGTAGTATAACCGACCGTTATAAATAACCAATAAAAAATGAAAAATTGAAAAAAAAGACCATGTAACTCTTACATTACACTATGCATTTAAGAGTTATTAATTGCTTCTTTCACCTTTAGTTGGAGGGGCTCGCATACAGAGCAATTTTGGAGGGGCGTCGTATGGACTCCACCAGGTCATTTTTCCATCCTCTGTTACAATTTTTTAGATACAACTCGTAGTTTATTGATCAGGAACCATATAAAAATGAAATAAAGGAACTAAATTTAAAAAGGAACAGAAAAAGAATAAGAAAAATTCTTTTAATATTCTCTACGTCTCCATCAATTTCTGTGTCCTTTTGATGGACACAAAATTGAACAAACTCAGATTCATCAATATCAGATGCATTGCTAAAGGACTCTTCATCTTAAAGTTCTTGTAAATTACGCAAAAATTCTTCAGGAGACACAGTAAATTTTCTTGACACACTTGAAGGGCAACGTACAGAGTTTGCTGACGTGAAGCATTCGCAAGAACAGGTTTAAAAGGACTAAAAAGAAGTCAGACTGAGCGGATTGAACAGGCGCATTATACATGGGAGATATTTCTTGGAGGGTAGAGGAAGGGTGAAGTTTTATGATTAGCTATTTTGTCATCTATAGCCAGAAAGAACTGATTGGTGTACTCCATACGCCAGGCCCTTCAATTGAGGGTTAAATATAAAAAATGTATTACATTCTGTTTCTAAAGATAAAGAACAATTTTTTAGAATAGTTGTTAATTTGAAAGAGATTATTTTATTTTTCATTCATAATTAAAATATATTTTTCAAGTTTATGAAAACATTTGTCCGTTCGTTTTTCCTTGTATAATATAGATGAGTTCAAAGAAATTTAGAAACTACTTTTATATCTTCTCAATTTGTACTTTTTAAATAAAAATAATAAGAGTACATATTCCTAACAAGATAACCGAGGTATATTTTTCCACGTGAGACCTATAAATTTGTATTATCATGTGAAAATATTAGATTTCAAAATCTTAAAAATAGTTTCGTTTGAAAAAGCGCAATATTTATTGTAATATCTTTAAACATAGTAACTTAAAGCATACACAGTACTCAATGATTGGAGGTGGACGAAACTTAAGGACGAAACATATTTAATACACATAATTCACTACACACGACATACACACATTGTAAACATAGAACAATTAATCTGGAACTCAGGTTCCTTACATAATTCCATGGAATGGACAAGGGGCGCCATCTACAGTTTTACCTGAAAAGTAAAAGTATAAAATACCACAGCTCTTCCCCACTTAGTAATGAAGTCGTTCAGGAGCTCTTCGATGTCTTCTGGATCGTCTAAGTACCTGTGGAGAAGAAGAAGAATTAGTTTTGACATGTTCAGGAGCATCAACGGAAGCACTAGTAGGAACCGACGGTTTTGGGAGAATGTTATCCGAGCTAGTTGAATTAGAACTCGATGAATCAGGATCACGAAAGTCAGTTGGAGTAGGATCTGGAGCAACTGGAACATGAGAGTCCACTGGTTGCGGATCTGTGAAACTTGACTGTAAGGGTGGAAAATCATCTTGCTTCACCTTTGCATTTTCACTTCTAAAATTTTCTGCAACATTTTCTTCCGAATTTGGATCATTAGTTAAAGAAATATCTTCCCCTACATTAGTTATTTGATCCACATGCCTTTTCCAAATATTCGAACCAACTTGAACTCTGTAATGTAATTTTCCTTCTCTTGCTACGATTCGACCAATTTTCCATTTGGCTTCTGGAGTATAATTTCTTACAGCTACTTTCTGATTGATTTCAAATTCTTTTACTTTAACTTTAGCTTTCCTTGCAGTTTGTTTTTCATGCACGAAATTTGCAACATTCGGAACTATCAAATCTATGTTTGTTCTTATGTGACGTCTTAGAAATAAAGATGCAGGACTTTCCCCCGTTGTAACATGTGGCATCTTCATGTACTGCATAAGAAAGTTATTCAGCTTCATCTGTAAAGTACCTGGTTCAGAAGCTAAGGCTTTTAATCCACGTTTGACCGTTTGCACATCTCTCTCAGCCTGTCCATTTGTAGATGGATGGTACGGTGCACTAAACTTATGTTTTACACCCTGACTTTTTAAGAATATTTCAAATTCTTCAGATGTAAACTGCTTAGCATTATCTGATACCAAAGAAATAGGAAAACCGTATCGTGCAAAGAGAGAAGAAAGACAAATAATTGTATTTTCTGAAGTTGTACTAGAAACTATAAATACTTCTGGCCATTTACTATAAGCATCAACCACTAACAAAAGCATCTTCCCATTAACAGGACCAAAATAATCAATATGAATCCTCTGCCATGGAGCTGTAAGGCCATTCCCAATGATGTGTATCAACTTTGGGAGGGTTATTTTTCAAATTTACACAAATAGAGCAATTTCTTGCAATATCTTCTATATCATGGTCTATTCCTGGCCACCATACAAAACTACGGGCTAAAGATTTCATTTTCACTATACCAAAATGATTAAAATGTAATTCCTTTAATATCTGTTGTCGATGAATTTCTGGGATAACTACCCTACAACCTTTTAAAATACAACCATGCTGAAGAGTAAATTCTTCTTGTTTTCCGCCAAAAAGTAAGTTCTTAGGAATTTCTGAACCAGAAATGAGATGCTGAAAAATTTGACGCAAAAGAGGATCAGTTTTTGTAGCTGAAGCAATAGATTTAGCATTTAAAGGTAAAACAGAAAGCTGATTTATTTGAATGATTTCTGATTCATCAAGTCCATCATGTGAATTATATTCGTGGGGCAAATCTTCACTACGTAATGGAAGACGTGAGAGTGCATCGACATTACCGTGTTCAGTAGTTTTCTTATAACGAATGTCATACTGAAACGTTTGTAAATATATGGCATATCTTTGCATTCTAGCAGCTGATAAAACAGGAATACTTTTAGAAGGTGAAAAAATTGAAACTAATGGTTTACTATCAGTAAACAAAGTGAATCTGTTACCGTACAAATATTGAAAAAATTTCTTAACACCAAATATTATTGCTAATGCCTCCTTATCTACTTGACTATACCGTTTTTCGGCATTATTCAAGGTTCTGGATACAAATCCAATAGGCTTTTCAGTATTGTCTGGCATCACATGCGAAAGAACTGCAGAGATACCATATGGAGAAGTAATTTCTCTTTTTATTTTTTTAAACGCTTGATCACATTTGTAAGACCAATTAAACTTCACATTCTTTTTAAGCAAATTATTCAAAGGATGTGCAATTGTTGATAAATTTGGTACAAATTTAGCATAATAAGTTACAAGACCAAGAAATGCTTTAACCTGGGAAACATTTTCTGGCCTTGGGGCATTTACAATTGCTTCTATTTTATCTGGTGTTTTATGAATACCATGTTTATCCACTTTATACCCACAATAAGTAATTTCATCTGCCATGAAGAATGATTTTTCCTTATTTATCCGAATATTATAATTTCTCAACCTTTCTAATACTTGCTTTAACCTTTGCAAATGAATTTCGTCTGTTTCCCCAGTTATTCCTATATCATCAATAAAAATTGTAATTCCCTCAATTCCACTTAAAATTTGCTCGATTTTTCTTTGCCATATAGCAGGAGAACTACTAAGACCCATTGGTAATTTAAGAAACTGAAATAATCCTTTAGGCGTATTAATGGTTAATAATTCTTGGGATTCCTCATCTACAGGTAATTGGAGGTAAGCTTGATTCAAATCAATTTTTGTAAAATGAACACCACCACTTAAAGTAGCTAACATATCTTCTATTTTAGGCAAGGGATATTTTTCTACTTTCAGATATTTATTTAATGTAACTTTAAAATCTCCGCATAAACGTATTTTACCATTAGATTTTACCACTGGAACAATCGGGGTTGCCCACTTGCTATTTGTAACTGGTTTAATTATACCTGCTTCTTGTAATCTTTGTAATTCCTCATTGACTGCAGCACGTAGTGCATAAGTAACAGTCCTTGCTTTACAAAATATGGGTGTAGCATCCTTTTCAAGGTAAAGCTCTGCCTTTAACCCTTTAATTTCCCCTACTTTATCAGAAAATAAATCAGAAAAATCATTTAACAATTTTTGCAATTTATCAGAATAATTTACAGTCTCGTTAACATAGACAGATCTTAAATTATGTGGAAAAATATCGAATGCAGAGGCCCAATCTCGGCCAAATAATAATGGAAAGTTATCTTCTTTTATTAAATACAATTTTAACTTTTCTGTTTTATTTTCATAAGTAACATTTACTTCAACATAACCTACAGGTTTAAAAATTTCACCAGTTGCAGTTTTTAACTGAACATCTAGAGGGAAATTTTTATAATGAGGAAAAATTCTGCGAAATTTTTTTAAAGAAACAGCAGAAATTCCCGAACCTGTGTCCAATTCCATATCAGCTCTTGCTTTATTTTCAATTAACACAGATAATTTAATAGGATTTGCACCTGTATTTTTTATAGTTAATACATTTACTGTATCTACTGAATTTACGTGTTTTTGGAAAGTTTTACTTCTACATACTTTTCCAATATGGCTTTTTTTCTTACATATTTTACAAATAGCATTAATAAATCTACATGAATTGGCTAGATGAGAAGTATTTCCGCATCTATAACACTTTAATTTACTTTTATTTGCTTCAGGAATTTTATTATTTACATGATTGTTGACATTTGACTTCTGACAATCATTCGAGAATTTCTTGGGGTGTACGTTCTTTGAACTTGAAATTTTATTAATACTGAAATTTTTATTTTTAATTTCAGAAATTTCAATATCTACATTGTGTAAGGATAACGCTTTTTCAACTGCCTTCTCAAGAGTTAAATCATCCACTTGCGTAATCAATTTATTTTGAATGCTTTCGTTTTTCAAACCGCGTAAAAATTGTTCCAATAAATTTTCATTTAATGTATCACCCGTAAAACAACAAAAAGTTGTATTTTTTTTTAATCTAGCAGCAAAATCTTGAACTGATTCCGACTCATTTTGATAACACTTACGGAATTTTATTCTTTCTATAAATTTGTTGGGGGCGGGGCTTAAATGCTTTATCAAAATGTCAACAATCTCAGAATATTTTAATGTTTCACATTCTTTAGGGAAACATAAATTACTCAGCAAATTATAAAGCTTAGGGCCCATGCAAGATAAAAGGTCCGCAACTTTTTTTTTCCTCTTTTAATTCATTCAGAATAAAATTCTGCTCCAAGCGTTTAATATATGCTTGAAATGATTCCACTTTATCATCGTATTCTTTAAACGCCAACATTGTATTTTTATGCAAAAAGACAGGAAAAAGGTAAAATAAAATTCAATGCACTTACCACCCCCTTGTTTTGTAGCTGCTGATATATTCTGGAAGGCTGTAGTTACATTTCTGAAATGCTGAAATCGAAACTGAAATGAGCCATTTCAATTTGGCTCGCCGTTATTCCTTTAAAATTTTTACGGTAGAAAGTTTTTTACATCGTCGCCATTGTAATATCTTTAAACATAGTAACTTAAAGCATACACAGTACTCAATGATTGGAGGTGGACGAAACTTAAGGACAAAACATATTTAATACACATAATTCACTACACACGACATACACACATTGTAAACATAGAACAAGTAATCTGGAACTCAGGTTCTTTACATAATTCCACGGAATGGACAAGGGGCGCCATCTACAGTTTTACCTGAAAAGTAAAAGTATAAAATACCACATTTATAAAGCAAATTACTCGCTGAAAAATTTCTGCTTCGTTCCCATATCTTATTTTCTCAGTCTGAGAGAAAATTATAAAGATAAGCAATACCGCATTTCAAAATGCACTTGTTCTAAGAATTATGATGTTTCATTATTTTCAGCATGTTTTCTTAACCGGCTTTTTTTAGTAACTCCCTGAAAAATAACAGAATAATAACTAAAGGCCAAAACATTTTTTCTTAAAACTATGTCATTTTTTAAAACCTTGATAAAATAGTATTTGTTTTAAAAGCATCAAGACGATATTTCCGGTGATGAAAGCAAAATTATCAAATGCTTTTTAACACAGTAAATTTATTATCATATTGATTCTGAAAATATAACATACTTCCTGTTAATAAAGGAAATAAAATGAATTTCTTCGCTTTTTGAATAATTCAGTTATTGGGTACAGAAATCTTGACTACAATCAGTTGTAACGAAAATGGAAGAAAACAGCCTATGTGCTCGACAAAAGAGTTCTTCCAATCATCGTGTTCAATATCTTGCATTATAAATAAACAAATAAAACATAAAAATTATTAAATGCTCAGTTTTTTATGGTATTTATATTTTCCTCATTTAACAACACTTTAATCAATTAAATTATCAATATATATTTTTAAAAAACTTTTAAATACTGACTTTTTCGCGTCTGTTACTGAATTTTTTAATTTTTTATCACCAATTTTTCGAAACAGAAATTTTTGCCTAATTGAATCCAAAAATTCTCGGTATAAATAATACAAAATTTGCTATAAAAATTTATTGGAGGGAATAATGAATCATAATTGAAATATGGATTACCATACGCGGTAAGGGCAAATCATGATTGGCAGAAACACGTTGCCCGTATGACGTACGGACAGATCAGGGAAGTCGTTTAATCATCTCACTGTTAAAAAATTTCAGCAAACTGTGCACTTATCCGTTTCACCTCCATATGTCCGTTTTTATAGAAAGGTATTAAATAACGACAGTTTAACCTTATTCTTATTGTTACATGGTCAATAATATTACCAGATACTCTGCAATATAAGCGTTACTTTAAGAAATGGTTGAGTGACTTGGAAGAGCTTGCTGCACATTTTTAACAGTGATTTCAGATTAAACTTGAGAATATTTTAACTTTCTTCAAAGTCGTGAATACATGGTTTGGAAAATATTTTTTAAATAAACTAGCCATAGGTCATTTGCTCAATCACGAAAAAAAAAAACATTATATAAGCCAATGAGGCATTTCAGAATTATTTTACCAATTCTTTTAGTAACTGGCTCCAATTTCTGTGACTCAGAATGATAATTAAACGGAAAAATCTTTTCAAGAAATGATCTATGACAATTTATTTACTCCGATGAAATGAAATTTGTTTTAAATGGTTGTCAATTTCTATTATGTGTACATTTATACATACACTTATTAACGAATATTTTTTCCTAAATTGTCATTAAAGATTACTTTTCGGATAAAAAGTATTTTAAAACGCTGAAATTTTCAAGCAAGGCATTCTAAATTTTAAATACTTAATTTTTCATAAGACTGATGAACTGTTTGCACAATTTCATTATTTGTTTATTTGTAGGTCTATAGTACTTGAGGCTTGACGAGTCTACTATGATTTTGCAACTTTCAAATATTACTTTAATTCATTTTTTTCATTTTTTGTTGATATATATTGTTTTACAATTAATGGTTTTATCTGTATATACAGGGTGAGTCATAAATATCGAAACAATAGGCTATCTCCTTAAATATTGCCCCTAGACCCATACTTCCAATTGCAAAGTTTCATCAAAAAAGATAAATTTTTGATAAGATAAGTTGCAACTCTATGGGGGGGGGGAGTCTATTTTAAAAAATACGAAAATTAAATTTTTATACGGCCCCCAGAGGATAAAAGTTCCAATTAGAAAAATCTTCCTTATCCATTCCTGAATTGAACAAAAAAAAAATTCATCTTGATATCTTCAAAACTCAGAGAGTTATGACAATTTTAATAAATCGTGAGGTTTCAAGGGATCAGACACAAATTGAAATGCGTGTAATTGAAGAAACAATGTTGCTGTAAGTTGTCCAGGAAACATTTATTTTATTTATTTATTTATAGAGTTAGAATTTGGAATGTTTTATGATGGTTAACCACATAATTTGTAAGCATTATCATATCATAAGCTTTCTTAATAAAATATTTTTTTTTCAAAAAATTAGAGTAAATTAAAATTGTCATAACTCAAAATATTACTTGTCGCGTTGAATTTTTTTCTTTTGGTTAAATGAAAATGTCTAATTTTCAATTTTGAATCAGCATTTTAAATAATATTTTTTTAAAATAAAAGTATTTAAAAAAGCAATTTTTAAAAAATGCAGTTTTTTATAAAGAAATCATATTTTGAAAAGTAAATTTTCTGAGGCGAAAACTCCTTTTGGCGCGTTGGGCATTTTTTTTTTTTTTTTTTTTTTTTTTTTTTTTTTTTTTTTTTTTTTAGGTGTTAAAAAACTATTGAATTTGCGGGACTGTTACCGTAATCGACGGTTATTGACTTATGTCAGTTTAAAAATGAGAAATACTGAAATAAAAACATATGAAGCAGAAAAGTACATTTAGTTTTAAACAAAGATTGGTTCCTAACGTTTAAATGCTGTTTCTAGGTGATTAACTACGTCTTGTATATTTTCGATTTCAGATTTTGTTTAAGTTATGCCATTCTCGCCTTCTTTAATTACTATTTAAATGCGTCAGTTGATTTAAACCTCATTTATTTTATTTCAATTTTTTTCATTGTTTTATCCCTGTCAACTTCATATTTTTCTTGTTAAAATTGCTATTACATGATGCGTAAAAGGTGCTTCTAATTACGGGCCTCCAAATTGGTAGACGATAGGTGCTGGGTTCGAACCCAATCGCGACCGTCGGCCTAACCGTTGGAAGTTTTCCGTGATTTTCTTCGAACCTTGGATTTCCTTGCGTAAATACGGTTGGTTCCTTTAAAAAGACCCGGCTTTTTGGCCGGCACAAAAAAAGAAAAAAAAATCCCAAGGTGTTAACCGCTGTAAGCGGACTCAAAGGCCGCTGCTTTTTTTTTTTTTTTTTTTTTTTTTTTTTTTTTTTTTTTCATTTTTTAAAGTTTAACATACAATTTTCAGTTCAACTACAAATACATTTTAAATTTTGTTTAACTTGCGAGTCAATTATCCGCTTTAAAAAAAGAACAGGTGTTTAATGAATCTTTGGCATATTTAATTTAAAAGTTTTAAGTTGAAAATATTCAATTGAATTTCTTAACAGATGTTTGGTTTGAAAGCATTAAACCTAGATCAATTAAATACACTTATAACGAAATATTAGTAGGAGCTTACCATAAAAAAAATACGCATCAGAAACTTTATACTCTTAGACTTTAACATTCGAATATACAGGGTGATTCAGCTCGTCGGTGACAAACTTTAAGGATCGATAGAGCACACCTAGACGAACATTTTTGAATAGGGAATGTAGGGTCCCTGACGCGATGGTAAGGCGCTAGGCGCTTTCGAAAATTTGGGTGCCGAAATTCGAAACGTCATAAAAACTAGGGAAATGGTTAGATTTTCTTGCTTGTTGCGTCGAAATGATTCTGTTTGTTGAGACTTTCTTCAGTACCAATTTGATAAGCGTATCTCTTAAAACATGGATAGGGGGCGCTGCAGACTTTGGAGAGCTAGACAACAACTTTAAGCCCGTTATTTTGATAATTTAACACATGCTCGCCAAAGTTTATACTCTAACTTAAAGTTTGAACCCAAAAGTAGAGCCCTGCAAAAAGCGTAAGAGCCGGAATAAAATGTCAAAGTACAGGGTGGTCGAAACTCGAAGGCTCCTAAGAGATAAACAAACAGATTTCTTGACTTATGGCATGCATTTTCATGATTCTGTTTGCTGGGGCTCTCTGAAACTCAGTTGAACGGTACAAAAAGAAACATCGATAGGGGGCGCTTTGGGCAAAAAACATAATTCGTTGACATTTCGGACGCTAACTGGAAACGGGGCGCTACGATCAGTTAGAAACAAAACAAGAGAGTAATTTACTTATCATAAGAAGCTATTAAAACTGCAGTTTGTTTGTTTTTTTTAACAAACATAGCTGGTTTCAATCATGCACAATGCGCGCAATAAAATTTACATAAGGTGCTTTTTGCTGATTTATGCAAAAGATATCGTACCATATCGATATGCAAAAGATACGTAATGCGTAGACGACAACGCGAGATGACGTAGTTGTATGCGCAGACACGTCTTTTGAACGTGCGGTACCTACTTAAGCTTCGGGTTACTTGTCTGCAGATCGGTAGTAGGATGGAACGGTACACAAACTCTGAATTGGCTGACATGCATTTGGCGTATGGCGCTGCTGGTTGTAATGGACGAGCCGCTCAGCGGTTGTACGCCGAGCGTTACCCCAACAGGCAAATCCCCTGCCATGCCTTCTTCGCTCGAGTACACCAGAGGTTGTCCACAACGGGATCTTTCGACGGAGGCAGGCCTGAATGGGAGCGATCAGTGAGCACCCCCGACAACGAAGAGGCTGTGCTTAACCTGGTTGAGGACAACCCAGGTCTTAGCACGAGAGATATCGCCAGACATGTTGGCATTTCGCAAGCAACTGCGTGGCGCATCTTACGTTCCCGGAATCTGCACCCCTACCACATCCAGCGGGTGCAGTTGCTCAGAGAGCAGGATTTTGGCCCTCGAGTGGAATTCTCAAGATGGTACTTGGCGATGAGATCCAGGGATACCCGTTTTGTAAACAGCATTTTGTTTACGGACGAGTCCACCTTCAGCTGGGAGGGAATGTGGAACGCCCACAACAGTCATGTGTGGTGTGATGAAAATCCACATGAAACCAGAAGCCGAGCAGCCCAGGAGCGTTTCTCAGTAAATGTGTGGGCCGGCATTCTGGGGGATTGCCTCATTGGCCCTTATTTGTTACCTGAACGGCTGACAGGTGGAAATTACCTGATTTTCCTGGATCAAGTGCTGCCGCAGCTTCTGGAGGAGGCGCACGTACCCGAAGGTTCGCGTCGCCAGATGTGGTTCCAGCACGATGGAGCTCCGGCCCATCACACGAACGACGTGCGTCTCCATCTAAACGCAAGGTATGGCCAGCGGTGGATCGGGCGTGGGGGTCCAGTTCACTGGCCTGCCCGATCACCAGACCTCACCTGCTTGGATTTTTTCCTTTGGGGTTACCTGAAGGCCGAGGTATACCATACACCTGTCAGCAGTGCTGAAGAACTTGTGGCGCGCATTGTGGCAGCTGCAGGGCAGATCAGAGATACTCCTGGCATTGTTGGAAACACACACTCCTCAATGCGACGGAGGTGCGAAGCCTGCATCATGGCCCAAGGTCGAAATTTCGAGCATCTTCTGTAGTGTTATTTTTTGTAAATAAATTTCCAGTATCATTGATGTTTTTGGTCTAAATTTATTCAGAAGTGTTGAGCAGAGGTAGAAAATGTGTTTTCATTATTACTAACTGATCGTAGCGCCCCGTTTCCAGTTAGCGTCCGAAATGTCAACGAATTATGTTTTTTGCCCAAAGCGCCCCCTATCGATGTTTCTTTTTGTACCGTTCAACTGAGTTTCAGAGAGCCCCAGCAAACAGAATCATGAAAATGCATGCCATAAGTCAAGAAATCTGTTTGTTTATCTCTTAGGAGCCTTCGAGTTTCGACCACCCTGTACTTTGACATTTTATTCCGGCTCTTACGCTTTTTGCAGGGCTCTACTTTTGGGTTCAAACTTTAAGTTAGAGTATAAACTTTGGCGAGCATGTGTTAAATTATCAAAATAACGGGCTTAAAGTTGTTGTCTAGCTCTCCAAAGTCTGCAGCGCCCCCTATCCATGTTTTAAGAGATACGCTTATCAAATTGGTACTGAAGAAAGTCTCAACAAACAGAATCATTTCGACGCAACAAGCAAGAAAATCTAACCATTTCCCTAGTTTTTATGACGTTTCGAATTTCGGCACCCAAATTTTCGAAAGCGCCTAGCGCCTTACCATCGCGTCAGGGACCCTACATTCCCTATTCAAAAATGTTCGTCTAGGTGTGCTCTATCGATCCTTAAAGTTTGTCACCGACGAGCTGAATCACCCTGTATATTTGTTTTATTAAATGTCGTTAGGAATAAATAAACTACTCGGATGTAGCAATCGGAGGACTCTAAAGATACGAAATTCCGTGCATTAGTACTTGATATCACTGAAATCGTGTAAATCATACAAAATTCATTATAACAGCGCCACCCGAAAGATGATTGATACCAAAACGTAAACAAAACCAATTCATGTCAAGAAGTAACTGAATCTGACTTTTTATGAAAATTCCTGCATTAGTTCTTAAGGTAGAGCTATTGCAGAAATCGTAACAAATTCAGTGTTGCAGCTCCACACGTAGAGCTATATACAACAAAATATAAACAACATCAATTCATGTCAAGGATTAGCTGAATATGAAGATTGATGATGTTCCTTGCATTAATTCTGGAGATACAGCTATCGCGGAAATCGCACAAAAGCCTGTAGAGTAGGGTCACCTGTTAAGTGATTCACATCAAAAACTAATCAGCACCAATTTATATCAAGGACTTAGTAAATATAATTTTTTATTAAATTCCGTGGATTAGTTCTTGAGATAGCGCGCTCACAAAATTTAAGTCATATACAGATATACAGGAGCAGTGACTCACAGACAGACACTTTGTAAAAACGTGTTTTTCGGTATCTCTGAGCTCTAAAACGTGTGAATCCGTCGAAAACCGGTATTCAAAATTTTCTTGAAAACAACACTTTTCTCTTGTAAAGATAGGAAAAAAGTAAAAATAGGTTTAAAACCACATAAATTTTGAAGCTGAATTGTAAAAACTAGATTTTTGAAAATATTTCTGTGTAATTTATTAAAATATATTTCCATTAACATTAAAATATATTCCATATGATTCAGTTAATAGAAGTGTCGTTATCGCTATTACTACTTTTACTAAACTTATTGCCTGCGGCAATAAGTTTTAATGACACGTTTAATGAGAGTTTAATTAATGTCGCTTAATTTAATAACACTTTTAATAAGTCTTTAATTACACAGTCCGGAAAACGGGTCGTGCCAGTTACGAGCCTGTCGCCAAGCTCGAGTTATTGCAGACATGTAGCATACTTCAAGGAAGTTTAAAGCAAAAACCTATACGCTTTTATTTTATATCTAAAAGTTAAAGCATTGTCTTGCATCGACATTTAATAATGCGTAAATCAATGGTCGATCCCTAAATTGTATTTCAAATGAACTGATATCGCTGCTCTCAGAGGTATGCTTAAGTGGTGTAAGTCACGAATTTTGGAAAATTTTGGATTTTAATATCTTTCAGGAATTTGTAGATATCGAGATGAATTTTTTTTTTGTTCGATTCAGAAATGGATAAGGAAAATTTTTCTAATTGGAAATTTTATCTGCTGGGGGCCGTATAAAAATTAGTTTTCGTATTTTTAAAAATAGACCCCCCATGGAGTTGCAACTTATCGTATCAAAAAATTTACCTTTTTTGATGAAACTTTGTAATTAGAAGTATGGGTCTAGGGGCAATATTTAAGGAGATAGCCTATTGTTTCGATATTTATGACTCACCCTGTATATTACAGTTTTTGCAGAATTTTTTCCCTGAAAGTGAAATATGCTTCTTAAGTAACCTCATGATCGGAAATTAGTAATTTTCGTACATTTTCAGGTTTAGACGCCTTGTCAAATACATACAGAAATGCTTCACGAATTAGCCTTTAAATTCGGATATGAAAAGAACATGTTTGACCTCATAGTTTCAGAGAAAAATTTGCTATGAGAGCAGTTAGATGTCCAAAAATAAAGTGAATAAGCTGATAATATTTGTGATAAACCTGTAAAATAAGCGATCGAAATGGTCTGCCAATATATCAATCGACTAAGGACATTGTACAACAGAGGACGTGAATTTCCAAAGCGGCCTTATTTAAAAAAATCAAATTTTGGGAAATCGCGAAAAACCTCTGACTGCGTTCATTAGTTTTCATTGCAAGCCAAGACTTAAAGAGGTAGAAATATAAGATAAACTAGTTTTTTTCGGATTCTTAAATTTTTTTCGGTGTAGGTTTTCCAATAGAATATATTGATAGTAAAAAAACGATTTTTTAAATTTTAAATTAATCGAGTCTCATGCTCACATCCTTATTTATAAGTATTTACATAAGAATAGCAGAACACATTACAAAGAAAGTATAAACGTTTCTATAAATTAATTCAAATCTTTTTATTGCATACCGAATGTCAATCTAATCTTATCGCTACTATCCCTATACTTGCCAAAGTGCTTAGACATATTATACTCTGATTAGAATATGATTATTTTGAACGTTTTATGAGATATGAATATATGTATGAGCATATTTTAGCTGCGTATTATCTAACAATATCAAACACTTCCTGCATAATTTAATAGTCAGATGTATAGGGCAACTTAAATAAACAGGCAAGACAAATATTAAGAAAATTCTAAAAGGTACCGTTAATTGTTTGTCCAAAATGGCAATTTGTCGAAAACAGTTTGCTATTTAGCTAATTTTAAAAATAAGCTGAAATTCTTCTCACTTGTATAGGTGAAACAGTTTTGAATTTTTAGGATATTATTGTAACTTTTTTATATAAGATGCTCTTTATAGTTGATTATTAAATTACGAAGTATTAATGTAGTTCGTGCATGAGAAGATAAAAATTATTATGCAGAAATGCTCATATTTCCTTAAATATTCAATATATTAATTTTCTGATTGTAACATAAGTTTTCTGCTGCACTTTGTGAAAATTTTCGGAAAGTGCTGTTAAAATTACTTGAAAAATCTCCATGCTATATATAGGATTTTTTTTATCTCTTCACGAACATGTGTGCTACAACCAAAACATGCTACGAATATATACAACAATTCCCAGAGACTACATATTTTTTTCTAGAGTGATGGACCTTTTAAAGAATTTTATGTAATACAATTATTGCAGTTACAATTTTTTTTACTCAATTTATCCTTCTCCTCCTAATTTTCCTCGTGACTTAATCATTATTGAAATATATGAAGTCAAACATGCTGTTTAGGTTCCCGAAGCAAAAGAACAATTGTCAAACATTTCTGCAGATATTCCACAAAACGTTTAAAAGAGAAAATGTCTGGTTATTATCATTCATTTGATATCATGAGTGTATTTTTTATGCCTCATGTTAAAAAAAATGTTCTAAAACAATTTCGGAAAGAAGTTGAAAATTTCATTTTGATATGTAAATTACAAATTTATTAAAAAAAATACCAGAGACTTTCCATTTGGTAAATTAAACATTTAACTTAAAGTTATCAAGAGTCAGATTAAGTATTCAAGATCAACTTAAGTATGCCACATAGATGGAATGGATGCTGAATGCACTCACAACAAAATATTCTAAATAAAGCTTTGAGATTAAAAAGAGGTATTATAAGTATTTTTAATTTTGTTGTAGGCAAACCCTTTTGTGGTAATACAATGGCAAACATGACAGAATTATATAACCTTAATATTTATTTTATTTTTAAGTATTGTAAGATTTTTAACTCCGCTAGGTAGTCTGATTTTCTCAGACAGTTGTTTTCATTTTGTGAATTATTTTAAGTGTTAAACTTTTCTACCAAAAATTGAACCGACTTCTAAAACTACTGCAAAGTGAAAAATAATTTTTTACATAATTGTAATAGGAAATTAAATTAAGTGCGTAGTATTTACCATGCGAATTAGTATATTTATGTACATTAATTTGATTTTTTGGAGTCTGTGACAGCCAAGCCAAGTTACATGTAATTTTACAATAGACATACATCCAAATATCTACAAGTTTTTTTATGATTTAATATTTAGTTTTAAAAGGTTAACTTTATACATTTCCAATTTGCATTGGATAATTAATTTTAATTTTGAACTTGGCTTGGCTGGTACCGACTCCAAAAAATCAAATTAATGTACATAAATATACTAATACACATGGTAAATACTACGCACTTAATTTAATTTCTTATTACAATTATGTAAAAAATTATTTTTCACTTTGCAGTAGTTTTAGAAGTCGGTTCAATTTTTGGTAGAAAAGTTTATTTTTTTCTTTTTAGTGAAAAGTTAACGATTTCTTGAAGTCGGCTTATAAAAATTATAATACGGAAAAAACTATTGTAAATTATACACGCATGTCAGGAGTGAGGTTCGTACCCAGGCTCTATTTCGAGAACCAGAGCTTAAATCTGGCACCTTAGATCGATCGGCCATCCTGACTGCACTCCATACGGCGAGCTTATTCAACGTCCATGTTACTTTTAATTTGCGAGAAATCACAAATTTTATTAGTTTTTGCCTAATTACAAAAAAATTATTGCACCAAGTTCGGTAAAATGGAAGTGGTACCAATTCGAGAGTAACCTCTTTCATTTAACATAAAAACCAAATTGATCGGTTGGATAGTTTCGGAGTAATCGGTGAACATACATAAAAAATGCATTCGCTTTGAATAGATAACCTCCTACATTTTTTGGAGTCAGTTCATAACAATTATAATATGGAAAAAATTATAGTAAATTATATACGCTTGTCAAGAGTGGGGTTTGAACCCACACCCTCTTTCGAGAACCTGAAAACGAAAGAGAAAACTCCGAAACTATGCAACCTTAATCGGTTGCATAGTTTCGGAGTAATCGGTGACACACATAAAGAAAAAATACATACGCGTCGAATTGATAACCTCCTCTCCTTTTTGGAAGTCGGTTAAAAAGAAAAAACAGTAAATATCGGAATTCACTGTGAGAGAAAATCTTGCAGTCAATTAACTTGAAAAGCAGCCAGGGCACAACATTTACAAAAAACTATTTTTTAAAGAAATAAATAAGGTTAGATGGTAACGGTAAATGTTAATTAAAATAATTTTTTAATTAAGTAAAAAATAAGCAACTAGTATTTATGATTGAAATAATTATTTAACTTTGCTAAAATACTTTCATAACAATTTTTTTAATTAAATATGAGAAAAATAAGTTTAAAATTACATAGAAGAAGTAGGGAACTAGTGAGGAAATGACTATCTTATATTAAATTATAAAAAAAAATTATAATTAATAAAACATCTTATTGAATTTATTTTAAATTATTTATTTTAATTTATTTATTTTAAATACACTGATACCAAAGAATAACAGTTTTTGATAAAACTTTTCATGTTAGAGATAAAGGATTGCAATATTGCCCATTTACGGAGAATCACTCATGTAAAAGAAGAGAATTTTAAATTTTAATAGATGGGCCATTTTCAGATTTCACTTACATATGCTGTCCCAGAGTAATAAGAAGAAAATTCAAACATAAATTAATATTTAAAGTTTGATTTGAGCTATGCGTTAGCTAAAGAAGATTATATTGAACATTTCTAACATAAAAAATCAATAAATTTTTTTCAGATATAAATCTTTAAAATTTCGATTCTAAGCAAAAATGCCTCTCCCATTCCAAGTTTTATCTTTTTAACTATGTTTTTTTTTTTAATTTGAGCTAACTTTTTTAAATAAAAAGGTTTAATTATTTTAAATATCAATTGTTAGTGTTCTATATTAATGAAAAAAAATATTACAAAAGATATTTTCTTTAAGAAATTATCAGAAGTCTTTTGACCCTCACTTTTTGCCAAGTCCGCTACCGTGTGATTATTTTAGTCAAAATAGGTTTCGAATGCTGCCTAAAGTTAGTAGCAAATATTCGGCGATATAGTTAAACTATTCACGCAACTACTACTTGCCATTTTTTACTGTGTACAATTGTGAATAAATGTAATAGTGACAAGAATAAGTTTTTATCAAGGTTGGTATTTTTTTCACTGTCAAATCTGTTACCGTAAATTTTAATATTAAAATAATGATTTTTGCACTTTTGTAATTAAATATTGTTTACTAAATAGTTTCACAAGGTATGTGTATTATTATCTAAGTTAGAAATTATACAAGCTAGTTCATTTCTAATAGTTTTATTTGAAATGTGAAAACAGTTACTTGTCAAGTCCGTAACCATGAAATGTAAGCGATGAAATGTAAGCTGCTAAGTAAGTTTACTAAATAGTTTTAGAAGGTATGTAAATTGTTATCTAAGCTAGAAAATATACAAGCTAGTTCATTTTAATAGGTTTTTTAAATTTTATTTAAAATGTCAAATCCGTTACTTGTCAAGACCTTTACCATGAAATGTAAGCGAATGGTGAAAATGGCCCACATAAAAAAATATCTATCTACATTAAAAATGAGATTTTTTGTAAAGCAATATTTGGATAACTTTACAAATGTGTCAATGTTGAATATTGTTTTAGCTAATACTTACTTTACAAAATTTATGCAACCAGACATTTAAGTTCCCAAATAATAACTTATCAGTTAGAAAAATCGGTCTTAAAGATCAATTTAAAATTAAATTTCTATCATATTGACTATAAGTAAAAAGGGAAATATACAACAGAAAAATTACATAACTTTTTGTCAGAAATTACGTTTCAATCATAGGAAGAAAAATGTACAGAAGTCATGAAAACTTTCTTTTCTGGAACTTTTCAGACAGCGCAATTAAACAATACATATGAAATAAAAAAACGAATTTTTATCTATGTTTGAATTGGTACAAATCTTTATAAGAATGTATTGTATAATAAGAAAAGGAGGAAATACAGTACTATTACATTTCGTTCGTCATTCCAAATGATAAATAAATCATACTTAGAAAAATAAATAATTCTTTACAAATAATTCTTTGCTGTTTTATTATTAAATAACATAAAGTATAAAAATAATTAAAAAAAGATTGCGTTGTTATAATTCTTGGATACTTCCAATTGTTATAATAAACATATATAAAATTTATTTATTTCTAAATCCATTTTAATGATTTATATTGTTAACTAAACATAAAAGACGAAATATAAAAAAAATAATAATTCAATGCGATTGAATCTGAATTCTAGTTGTTGAGTGCAAAGTTTCAGAATATTTATCAATCATATATCTTTTTTATTATGATTATGATGTAGCAAAATACAGGCTTGCTTTCAGATCTTAAACAATCTTTCAAATGCGAGATTTAATCGCACACTGTGGGTTACATACGAGAAAAGTAGCGCACTTTACCAAGCGCGCTTCGAACGGAGATAGCAAAATAAAAACGCTTTCTTCGGCCTTCGTAATGTTTTTAGAGATGGTTTTAATCAATATCTGTTCTAGTTAAACAACAATTTTCTCGAAAATCATTTTTTTATGAAGATTTCGCATCGACATGTACCTTGAGTGCGCCGTGCCCGCAAACTACAAGAGGTGCATCTCGTGTATTTGATATACCGAACTCAATGGTCCTAAAGTTACTGCGCTTTTTAATCCGCATGTTTCCTTACCGGTACCCAGCGAGCCCAGATATTGGAAGTGAGAGATCATCAGCAACGTATAGACTTTATTAATGAATTTCTTATCCAATATGATAGAGATAACGACTGGCCATTTCGAGGCGCATTTCACCTTAACTGGTAACATCAACGTCAACGCCAAAAATTGTGTGCACTGGGCAGACATGAATCCGAACGATGTGGCACCAGTACATTTACACGGCGACAAATTTACTGTGTCGTGCGGCATTGCAGGCACAATTATTCTCGGGCCATACTTCTTTAAGGAAGCGACACCAACAGGATTTGTAACTTGTCCTTTAACAGGTTTCCGCTATGCGGCAATGCTGAAAAATTACGTCATACTAGAATTGTTGCAGCGAAATGCATTGAATGACTTCATGTAGATGAAAGATGGTGTATCACCAGATAGAGCAAAGCCTGTTCGCAGAGACCTAGAACAGCATATTGGCGACCGTGTCATCTAATGCCATTTTCCATTTGAGGGGCCTCCTCGATCCCCCGACCTCACTCCTATGGATTTCTTGTTCTGGTTATATTTAAAATCTAGAGTGTACATGTGCAATCCGCAAACTTTGCCAGATTTGAAAGATTCTATCAAGCGTGAGATTGCAAACATCCCTCATGCTATGTAAAGTTCGGCTGTATTGTCCACAGTCACCCACATGCAATGTGTAATTGCCTGTGATGGCACCCATGTAGAAAATGTGTATTCAAAATAAGTTTTCTTTTCTCCGATCTGTGTTGTAATCAGTGATTGGTGTACTAACTCTGTGTCATATACAAATTTCCACCGATTATTTTTATGGGGGAGGGGATTCGCAGAGCTGTTTTTTGTGCGTGCATAACGCGTCCGTTTCTTGTGATACACATACGGTTTCAATGCTCTTTAGGGTTTTCGCATGCGCTGAGCATTTTGCAATGAAAAAAATTGGGCGTTGCCATTGGGAAATTTCGAGTTTCCGTAACTATAACCGTAACCTTGAGCACCTATTTTGTTGCTGTTCACAGAATCACGTGCTCGTACCTCTGAATAGCTATATCTGAAATTTCACCTCGATCGGTTGAACGGACAGGCCACTAGAGCTCCATATATCGGCAAAGTTTTTTATGACCACCCTGTATATTTGGATTCTAATGGAAAAATACGTAACTTTTATTTTTAATATTTTTTGGATTATTGTTTATCTTGGTGTAATCACGCAAATTATCGAGCAGATATATCTTTTGGTTTAACGAACCAGATTTTGTCATTTTGCAATCTGATGGGACAGACATTTTGTCGCCAAAATAGCCCTCTTTTGAAGAAATAGTGACTCTTAAAAACCATCAGTGGAGATAGATTTGATGGCGCTTTTTCTATTTTTTCCCATAAAAAATAATAGAAATATTACATTATTTTTCTGTTTGTATTTTGTTTTATCTAATAAATAATTTCTATGCAATAACCTATGTATTTTGTTCTTTTAACGTGTAAAAAAGCACCTCTCTTCCCGAACAGAAAAAGGATTACCTTCATTATTTGGGGGCTGGGTGTGTTAATATTTTCTGTTTCAATGGCTTCTGCTGTTTCTTAAAAAATACTTAGTTCAGGGCAGACGGGGATGTATGTTTTAATTTTTAAAATATTAACACAGAATAAAATATAGGACAAAATAATAACCATAATAAACATATAAAATCTTTTAGTGCTGTCTGAGTAAAGGATGGGGACCAGCCTATTATTTATCACCCTATTTATCACCCTTTCATTATCTACTGCTTAGATCGGAACTTTGATATGCTGGTTACTTAAAACTTTTATCTTGTTGTTTGACACCAGCACATTGCTACTCAAGTTCAATTTCACTTGAAAAAGCACCCCCAGAGCTATAATTCTTAGCTAACGTGGAGGACTTTGAATCCACAACTGATGCTACATGCACCCGGCGCCATTAGCGTACTTAGCGGATGTTATTCGGCTCTAAACCTCTATCTCGCAGCCTTTCAGTTTCGAGTTCGATACTCTGCCAACTGAACCACTGGTGTCCGATAACAATTCAGCTCATGCAGTGATAACTTCGAATCTTGCTATTCCGGCTATTCGCAAATAGCTAATGTAGAACAGAATAACGAAACATTTAACACTTAAATTTAATATATTTATTATTATAAAAAAAATTATTTTAATAAGCGTCATAATCGAGCTTTGCTCGCTTTTACTCCGGTTAATTGACAGAAGCTGAAATTTAAACTGGAAATCAAAGATGAGATAATATTTAACTAATAATACTGAAGTATTAACATGCCTAACTACTTTTTGAGATATTAAGATGTAGAAGGAATATTTGGGATTGACACATCCAGCTATTTTTGAAGTGTAGTAACTGGATCCATATCCAATTATTTCTGATGAAGACCAGGGCCGTAACTAGAAATGAATAATAGAGGGGAGAGGGCTCAAGAAAATGTAGGGGGTTATATATTCTCTCTCTGTCTCTCTCTTTCTCTCTCAGACACAGAAAGATAAATTAGTGCATATTCACACTGTAGGTACTATGTTTCTTATTAAACTGTTGTAATACCTTCATTTTTATGCTAAAAAAATAACATGATGATGTGAAATTTGAGTGCATAACTAGTGCAATATTAAACATCATGTTAGCTTCGCATGTGCAAATAGGATAAGCGAGTGTTGAAATACTTATTTTTGCTAATTAGATTTTTGAACAGAATTTCAATTGGATTTTCGGAACATAAATTCTTTTAGTGACCTTGGAATCTTTTCCAGGGGAGGAACAAAATGTTTTAGGTTGGGGGGGGGGGTGAGCCGCCTTTAGTACCCCCTTGGCTAAGGTTCTTATCTAGATGCTTCGTAATTCGGAAGAAGTTCATAGTACATAGTATCTATACTAATAAAATCCGTGCGCCTCTGTCTGTCTGTCTGCTTGAAGCCGATTACAGTTCGCAACGCGGGCGAGTTGGAAGTCGCGAGAGGTGTCTTTCGATTGAAAAAATTCCGGGGAAGTCATTTCGGGCATTTTTGAGACCGTGGGACCAAAATTAAAAAAGTTATGAATTAAAAACCCCTTGGGAATCGGAACGAAAAATGTCTCAAATCCCAAACGGCGCTCAAACGGAGCTCTGAGGCAGAACACTGCGCCACCTTGCGGTGAAGGAAAAGAACTTTTCCCCTTTGGCTAAAAGAAGAAGCAGTCGAAAACCTCTTTTTCTCCCATTTTTGCGCGTTTTTTCTTAAACCATCATGCAGACAGTTTTTAAAGTAGAAAAAAACTGATTACATATTCAGAATCTGCGTAAAAGTCTGCTTCTGATGAACCAAAAAATACGAGAAAATGTCTTATGGGTGCGCAGAGCCAACCGTACAAAATCAAATATTTTTAATGGGACGATGGCGACCATGGAGCGTAGAGCCCACTATGCGAAATCACATATTTTTAACGGGATAATGGGCACATAACAACCATAGCTCTTTAATTTACTTTTTTGTGCTTGAGGATTCGAACACCAAGACTTGCTTATTAAATGAATTTTTTTGTTTATTATATATTGCTTAATATCGAGGTTCTTTTGGAAAAACTGGCCCAGCTAGCGGGCGTAGCTCGCTAGTACCTAACTAATTACTGTGAATTTCCTGTGATAGCATCAGATTTCAGGAAGTGTAGTTATTCTTTTAATGCTTCAATAAGTAGTCTTCATCGTTTCAAAATTATGAATAGAAATGCTCGGCTTATAGTGAAATAAGACACTTTGGGATAGAAAAAGAGGATTGTAACCTTGCTTTCTTATACTAGGGATTTTTTATTCTCTTGGGATATTTTGATTTTAAGGTTGTGAGGGACATGGTCATTAGAATCACACAGATTAAATGAAAAACAGCACTTAGATAAGTAGAAAACAGACATGAAAAAGCTCTACATTAAAGCAAAGTATGCTATACCTAGCAGAGAGAATAAGCTCCACGTTACATATTTTAGGATTCGTTTTATACATACGCTGCCGTGTGACAGGGAATATAATTAGTATGAATGAATGAGCAAATTACTATTCTTAAAATATTGCATAGAAGATTGTTTCTGTTGATTAATTTGCTCATTTTTATGAAGATAAATCAGCATTTTCGTATATTTTTTCCAACTATCAATTTTAGTAACTGATATTTGTATTGCATTTAGTGAGTTTGTCTACATAGAATTGGCCCATTTTTCATTTATTAGAAGAATATCATTCATTTATTATTAGAATATCATAATAAATTTAAATAAGAATAAATAAATAATAAATTTAATAAAGAAATTTAAGAGATGGATATAAGAGATGGATTTAAGAGATGGATTTAAGGGAGGAATAGACACTATAAATAAATAAATACTCTCGATAGACACACATAAATATATGTGTCTAACTACATACACCTTGTTGCAAAAAAGTATTTTCGTAGCATTGTTTGTTTTGTCCAATATTTGCATAAATATTTGCCCAAATGTCGGGCTTTTTAAATAATAGCACCCCCATTTTGGAGCACTTCAGCTCTATAAAATTTTATTAGATTTAAGCCAATATTTAATCGCTATAAATTAAAATGAAATGCCATATTTTTGAAATACTAGTGCTTCATTAGAAATATCTTATATGTAAAACACATAAAAGTGGTATTTCAGGGATTTAGTCAATAGTGGATGTTCCGGCTAATTCTCAAAATAGCTACTTTGCCAGTGCATGCTCTGTTTGAATTGTTCAATTTTGAACAGAAACAAAATAATCTGCTGTTGATGTTAGAGTTATTTGAATTCGAATGTCTTTTAATACTTTTTGTTACGTTCTTTTTGTTATTAAATGTTTGTTTTGTGTTGTAAAATATTGATTATTTGTCGAATTACATCCACTGAACCTATTAGATTTTCTAGATTAAATTTAAAATGATTATTTAAAACAAATTGATTAGAACAGGGGATTTTTTTTCATAGGGAAGAAAATATTTACCCAATCTAGGTATATTTTTGTAATTATTTTCGATGACTCTAATTACGCAATATTGGACATCGAAATGAATAACCAAAATAACCAAACAGTGATTCTCCACCAGAAAAACATGTACGCAAATAAAGCCCTTTGATTATGTAAATTTACAAATATTTTCTTTTATAATAAATGTAAAATTTCTTCCGAAGTATATCCGATTCTTTTTCCTATTATCTCGTCAAATAAAACACCCTAACAACATCGGAAAAATGATATATGCTTAACCAATAAACCAAAATAACATTCTTTTGACAATTCATGACTGCGATGTTTGGAAAATGATCTCTTTTACTATCACTATTTAAATGCTCCGAAAAGAAAGTAAAAATATTCGTAGAAATGACATATAACACCCAAAACTTCTTTGTCGTTGTCAGGAAGACGCATTTGGGATGATATCTTAGTAGGCTTGAAGAAAATTGCGGTAGATAATTGCTTCAGTCTAAATGGAAGGGGGACGAACTAAGTGTTGTCAAACAAAAAAGAGAATAGATCTTTATCTATGTTAAGATAATGAATTTTTATATTTACACTCTTGTCACTTCTAAATTCGGGGTGAATATAAAAAAAGGTTGTTCTACGCTAAAGTATCTTTTGAAAATATTTTCTTTTAATTTTATTCTTTTTTGAGAAAAAAAATTATCTCGCAAGCATTAAATTACCTGGTATAAATGTCTGCAAACTCAAGAGAACCAGTGGAATTAATTTAGAGATGTTTTATGCTGTTGAAAATAATGATGTTGTAGATGCTATATACAAGATTACAATTAAAATATAAACTTGTAGCTATAGGATGACTTGGATGACTTTCTAGCTGCAGATTAAGCTAGCCAACCAATTTTCCTTCAATGATTCTTTGTACCTGACACTAAAAATTATTTGCTCTCAAAATAACTCTAATGCTTCCTTTCCTTAATGCTATTTCAATAATTTTTAATGCTTTTTTTTAAAAAACAGAAATCCAAAATTCCTGGAAGCATATCAAATGTGTCATCATAAAATTATTCTGTTTCCATAAAAAATGGGATTATAATTTAATGAAGACATCAGCGTACGCACTGTAAAAATATCGAACAGTATCTTAATATAGAGAAAATGTCAATAAAAATTCAATGCAATTTTATAATTAACTGGATTTTGCAAAATTTTCTGTCTTTTAATAAGTGTTTGTGCGAAAAGAATTAATGAGAAATTTTAGAAAACGGGCTATTTTAAATGAAATGATCCTTATAAAATTACTTATTTTATAATTTTCATTTTTTTTCAATTGTGGACAGAAGAATTACACTTTATTTAAGAAAATTTTATTTAAACTTCGAGAATCTACTATTTCTTACATTCTTCAATGGATTTATTGAATAACAATTTTTTTTATTATATATATATATATATATATATATATATATATATATATATATATATATATATATATATATATATATATATATATATATATATATACAATTCTAGGTAATGATACATACAATTCTAGGTTACATTAGATTTTCGTGGCCAATTATATCTGAAAAGAGCAGCTTTATGCTATTTTTACGGTGTAGGTCTACTACATCTGCAGGCATTCTTTTTAAGAGACTAATTTCTACCCTAAAGGCTACATTATTTGCTTTCTATTCAGCTATGTCATCGCTGTTTTTTCTACATTGAAGAAGGTTTTACAAAATAATCTTTAATTTTATTTTCTGTGCGATGGAATAATACAGAATTTTCTAATATGGCAAAAGAAATTTGTTTAATTAGATAATGAATGAAACATTACATTGAAAATACATTAAATGCAGAAAAGTTGATTTATATCAGTTCCAGTGAAATTGAATAGTATGAATAGCACTGGAGGATACTTATGAAATTACCTCAGAGAGAACCAGCGAAGTGACAAGACAAACAGATCTGCCAGTATTAAGATGTCACTTTAATTGCTGTATCATGTTTATATTATTCTTCATGGATAAAATAATTAATTTTTTTTACACATGATGATTTTTTATGCCGTAATGTATGCATTAATCTCGACAGATTGATACATTTCTAATTATTCACTTTAACTGAAAGATACATAATATCACACTATGTGTAAACCTAGTTAATTTTATGAGACAACACATTGGAAACTTTTCTACTAAAAACTTCAGAGGAGAGGATTATTTATATCTGGAGAAAAAATTATATAACTGGATTATTTGGCTGATCTGACTATTTTTTCAAGGCCAAGGGCGACGCTAGTCCAGGGTGAATATGACCCTTCGGTTAAAAATAGAAT
Source organism: Maratus speculifer (assembly GCA_964019185.1). Lineage (NCBI taxonomy): Eukaryota > Metazoa > Arthropoda > Arachnida > Araneae > Salticidae > Maratus > Maratus speculifer. The sequence continues at coordinate 130,069,741 of OZ025299.1, read as the reverse complement.
TATGCCTCAGAAATTATTTTTGAACTTGATTTTTTTTCACCAAACCAAAAATTTATCGCAGCGCTTTACTGAAATATTAAAAATTCTTTCCGTAAGAAAGACCTATTGATTTTTCTCACTAGACACCAGTGACCAAGTTCGTAAAACCGTCTTCAATAGCTTATGATCTGTAACATATGATTAGTTATCTCGCGCATTCTCGGAATTTTCTTTTTAATTGAATATATTTAGACGCATCTTAACCCTTTGAGCTCTGATGGTTGAATTTTCTACCACTTAATTTTAACTCCGAATTGTCACATAGGCACCGGAATATTCCATCAAATTTATTTGATAAAGATTTAATGCATTTTTTCCTGTATATCGTAAGCCGACTCTTTTCTTTTCAAAATACTAGTGCCAATGTGACATTTGGAATATTTAAGAAATTTATCAATCAGAGCTCAAAGGGTTAATACGAATTCAATTGCTTTTATTTATTTATTTTTTGCTTATTTACTCTGTCTTGAAACTTATAACTCCAACAAACAGAAACATGCTAAGTATTAACCGATATTTCTGCATATATTCGAATAAAATCCAAATAAAATCAGAAAAATCAGCTTGAAGTCAATGCAAAATACAATCTGAACCCTACAAAAAAAAAAAAAAAAAAAAAAAAAAAAAAAAAAAAAATCGTTGACCTTTAAACCGAGTTTTGAAACCCTTCAACAAATCCGAACTCACTTCAACAAAATCCAAAAAGAAAGAAAATCAGTCATTTTTTAATACAGTTATGAAAAAAATTACAATTTTAACTTTAATATAAATTTTATTTCTCGTGTTGAACAATAAGTATACACTGAAGAGCCAAAATATTATGAACTCCCCCCCCCCCCATTTTTTAATGAACTCTCCTGGATGATATGGAGGTCACGTAATCAGGTGCAAAATACTTCTAGAGAATTTGTTGAATATTTTCCCCTTACTTCATCTGCCTGTGATATGATATGCCGCTGATCTAAGCAACTTCGAGGGCAGAATTCAATTGCTCCACAGAACGGAACAAGTATCACCAAAACTGCTCGTTTTGTGAATTTTTCGTGACATACCGTTGTTTTAACTTATGCAAAGTGGATGAATGACAGTGAAATACTCAACAGATGCCAACAGATGCCATGGTACGTCTACGTGTTATCAAAGAAAAAGAATCCCGGAGGAACTTCCTCGTGGAAAACAAAATCGACGCCAGTAACGGTTCAACTGACATCCCAATCAATACAGTTCCAAGTAAAACTGTTTCCGAGCACACAGTTTAGATGACACTGTTGTAAATGAGACTATGCGGCAAATGCCCCACTCATGTTCCTCTGTTAACTAAGCATCATCGCCAACTACATCTACAAAAAACCCGAGAACATCGTTGCTGAGGCACGAGATATTAGGAGAGAGTTACCTAGTCGGAAGAATCAAGATTCATTCTTCAACACATCAATGAACGTCAAGGTAAGCCGGCATCCAGGCAAGCTATTGCTCCCCCTTATACAGCAGGTCACATACACAGGCCTTTGGTGCCATATTATGCTTCGAAGAACGTTCTCATAGGCGTCTCCCGGAGCTATAGTTGAGGTTGAACAGATGATGAAAGCCACGGATAGTCTGAAAAAGTCTTCGAGGAAGACAACGAACTGTCGCAGGGATCGAATTGTGCTAGGATGGTTTCAGGAACTTAACCCTCTCGAGCATAAATTATTTTTCAATATTTTTCATTATTCACAAAAAATCTTCTTTTTTGATAAATGAGAAACCATAATAAAATAATTTTGTTATTGTACTGCATGTTAGATATTATCTGTCAAAAAATCAAATCTCCAAAAATGAATCCTCAAAAATTTTTTTGCTTAATAATGCGATAATTATACGACCTCATATGAGATCCGTTTGCCCGCGAGGGATAATAGTGAGTTCCAGTAAAGGTCTTAATAACCTAACTCAATAGATCCTAATACGATACAGCATATTTGGGGGTTGGAGCATATTGGTTATTTAACTGCGGATCAGAGCTCAAAGCAACTATATCGGGATTAAACAAAAACATAATTTGCAGAACAAATTAAAAAAAACAAAATTTATTTCCTACACTTTTTAAGCTCGAGAAGGGACAGATATTAAGATAATTGATTTAGTTATTTCGACTTTTAATATTAATTTTTGGTAACAAATAAGTTAAACCAAGTGAACATTAAAAAATAAAAATGAAATTCAAACATTATGATATTTAATCACCCGAAATCTTAGATTCCGTTCAAACGAAATCGAAAAAAATCTCAGACTTTTTCTGAACATTTGTTTTTTAGATTGCCTATTCATTTTGTTTACACCTACCGTAAACATAATACAAAATCTGCAATACAAATATTTGCAAGTTGAGTTTGGAAAAAAAGTCTTAGATTTATTTCGATTTCATTTGAACGGAATCTAAGAGTTAGGGTGGTTAAGTATCATATTATTTGAATTTTATTTTTATTTTTTAATGTTCACTTGGTTTAACTTATTTGTTACCAAAAACTAATATTGAATGTCGAAATAACTAAATCAATTATCTTAATAATCTGTCCCTTCTCGGGCTTAAAAAGTGTAGGAAATAAATTTTCTTTTTTTAATTCCTTCTACAAATTATGTTTTTGTTTAATTTCTCATGTTTTTTAATAACTATTGCATTCAGCTGAATTCATTTCAAAATTAACTGAGAGTATCATCTTCAGGGCTTCCTTTATGCGGTATCGTATGACAATTACTGATGCAATTTACCCAGCGATATCGGAAATGAACACTGGTGCTTGTATATTGTTTTCGAATCTGATAACAGGAACTTGGCTGTCTCCATATGAAGCCTGCATTTTTGCAAATGTTTAACTGTTAGAAGCGAGGATTACGTGAATGACAGGCTACCGCGGTGTATTCCAGGTATCTTTTTTTGCAGATTGCTGGATCACGTGATGCTCGAATACACCAATGCGGGTGCACGAGTAGAGTACTACGTCATTTTAGCGGTCTATAAAAAGCGATACTTGTGATCCACCGTGACAGCCTGTCTTTTTGAATTATACAGCGAAACGTTCGCAAAAATGCAGGCTTTAATTGGCCAATATCATATCGCTAACATCGAAAGAGAACTTGGGCAGGATTCAGTAGATTTTGTGCTACACTGTTAAAAATTTGACCCATTTGCTGCAGCGTCACTCCACAGCTTTTATAGAAAATATCTTTTATGACCAATGAGAATGCTCCACATCACAGTAACGTAACAGTTTTCTATAAAAGAGGTGGAGTGACACTGCAGCAAATGGGTCAAATTTTTAACAGTGTATTAACAAAAACAGATCGACCAATTAGAAGCCTGCATTTTTTGCGAAATTGTCGTTAGTAATTTTTGATTGGATGAAATTTATTTTTATACAATTAGTATTTTCGAAGAAAATTTGTGGAAGAGCGTACAAAATGTGGGGAAATGTCTAGTAAATAACTCGTAGGGTCTCCGTGGCCGAGTGTTGAGACGCAGCTCTGCTAATCTGGAGGTTGTGGGTTCGATTCCCGCTGGCTCCACTGCACACACACTTTGTGTGAAGCTCCTGGTTGTATTTCTCATGTGATGTAAATTTCCTTGTGCTATCTCGTCCTTGTATATTGACGATGACTTATAAGCAGACTTTCATGTCGAGCACAAAGTCAGATGTATGTTGTTCAAACAAGAAAATAACTCTTTTAATGTTAAATTCCGTATTAAAATAACATTACGGACTCGCACTGGAAATAAATAAAACATAGCACTGCCGTGCTATGCTTTAAATATCTTGAAGTTGCGTGACCGCTGCTTGAACATATCACACACTCTGTCTCAGATCATCTATCAAAGACTTATGGAATCTATATCAAAGAAAGTTGCAACAGTTCTGAGGGCCAATGGACAATGGACAATGTTTTATTATGTGAGTGGTCATAATCTTTTGACTCTTCAGTGTATATCGTTTATCTGTACGTGGAAATTGCACGTGAAGCGTAGCAAATGAGGTGCGTTCGTACTTCAGCGAATTAAAAAAATATTCAGATCTTGCTGATATAGTATACATTACTTTGGATACAGTGATCGAAATTTTCTGTGTGTCCCTGTAAATACTATCAGCTTTCAATTATTCAGAAAGTAACTTGTAGTAAAACATAGCGACGTAGATCAATTTCATAAGATATGAAATAGTTTAATATAATTAAAACACGCCCCAAACAAAATTTCCCCGTACACCATAATGCAGTGTTATACATTTGGGTGGCCCTGTAAAATAATAATAAATATTCTTTGTATCTTAAATTGTACAGAATGTATACTTTAGTATCTACTTCATAGATCCATGTCAATTCTATTATATTCGAAAGAATGTAACATCATAAAAATGTACTTTTAACTATTTTTTTGCTATTGACCGTAATGTGATGGAATATTTTTGATTGTCCCTGTAATTAAACTATACATTCGATTTTCATAAAATTTTAATTGACACGACAAAATTATACAACAATTATATATTTTAAATCTCAAACGATTTGGTTGGGTATATTTTGCCCTATTATATGTGGACAGACAGGCGGACAGATTGAACGATGACTATAACTTGGTATAATCCTGTGCAACGTATATAAATTTCATAAAATATTAAATAGTTTAATACGATTAAAATGCGCACCAAACAATGTCTCAGTACATAATTACGCAATGGAATACTTTTGTGTGGCCCTGTAAATCAATAAGAAATATTATTTGCACCACAGATTGTACAGATAGTACATTATAGTATATATTTTATAGATGCATATCAACTTTATTATATTCGAAAGAGTGTAAGATCATTAAAATGCAATTGAAACTTCTTTCCCCAATGACCGTAATGTATCGGAATCCTTTTGATTGCCTCTGTAATTCAACTATGCATCCGATTTTCATAAAATATGAAAAGACTCTACAAAATTATCTAATAATTATATATCTTAAATTTCAAACGATTCAGTTGGGTAGTTTGAGTTGTTATATGCGGACGGACAGTCTGACGGACGACAACTATAGGTGCTATGAATTTGCATAATTACGAACGTACCTAAAAATGTTATAAAGTTAAAAAGTACATTATTGAACTAATAGGTCTGTCTCAGGCTCATCATATTATAAGAAAAGATGAAGCTTTCCAGAAAATTGTTAGATTACGTTAGATGTCACTTTACAACAGCAGAGGGAGTTGTGAAGGGGATAAATTTACTCAATATTATCTATCTCGAATACATATTGATTCTTAAGTGTTTTGCTCTTTTATGTACGATTTTATAACTTCAGCTATCAGCTGTAATTTTATGTTATAGTAAAAATATTCTAACATGATTTTGCAACTCCTGTGAAATACACTATTTTTGAGGTGTGACAATATATTGCTTTTGAGAGATACATACTCATGTATATTAAATATGTTTTTCAAATGAAAATATAGTCCAAAATTACATGTAAAACACGGGTTAAACTAATGCCGACCCGCAAGTCTCGAAACCGCAAGTCTGAACAAATCTAATCACCATACAATTAGAATCAACACGATCGTATAAAAACCAACCAGTGGACATCAGAAGTGGCTTAAGCTGCGGAATGAGTCGCAATCGGTTTTAATTGGATTATTGGATACGGGGGGGACACGGGACAAACAATGCAAAGTAAAATATAGATAACTTCATTGATCAAAAATAAACTATAAATGTAATTTTTGAACGCACAATTTGTCTATCATTCTTTTTTTTGAGATATAAAAAATGTTGTCTGTTATACAAAATGACTCTATGGTGTTCAAAAGACTATTCTGAAAAAAATTATTGGATTATGAGATAAAATTGAAAAAAGTGTGAAATACAACTATCCATGGGCATAAAATAGCAAATATGAATTTGATAAATCTTAATAGAAAGAACAGAAAAAACAATACAAAGAAATCGTGAATGAAAATGTTATTGCTTTGAAATGAATGCAGAAAAACTCTGATATAGCCAATTTCTTTCAGTAAAACGACAAATATATTGTTTGAAGGACGTAAAGAATTATTGATACATGGCAAAATGGCTTCATCCAATATCCAAGTTTAATTAATACCTGCTTCTTTCTACGGCTGCAAAGAAATTATATATATTTGTAATAAAATACAAATAATGCAATAAAAGAGATTCTTAAAATATAGCTGGTATTGTTAAAGTTATCTATATACATAGGGTGGTATTTTTAAGTTTCAAAAGTAAAATTCAATAATAAAAAACATAAGTGATCCAAACGATCTGAAATTTCTACAGTATGCTCTCAAAGCAAAGTATTTTTAAAATGTCAAATGGTAGCAAAATATTTCATTTTGTTATTTTAAAAACTACGTGAACCTCAAACTATAAAGGTTTGTACAAAACTTTGAAGTAGTTTAAATAAACAACATAATCATGATGATTTTTCTTTAATGTAGTAAAAGCAAATGTTTATTTTAAAGGATTTTCAAGGTGATAAGTTAATGTATATTTTTGATGCGCATTCTCCACAAAATATACACAAAAATAAATGCACAAAAATAACACTCTCGCAGCTCAAACACATGAACAAAGATATTTCGGAATAGGAACACAAAACCCGGAATTTGTGCCTCAAAAATTTCAGATGCCCCAAACTGAATGAGCCGTTTTAAAGAATATCTTTATCAGATTATAACATAATATTTATTTTCAAAATTAATGTGTTTTATAAACATTGAAATTATTTGTACTGCTTTAGAAGTTTTTAAAATGAATAAACATGTTATTAACTATCAAATACTCTCTTAAAACGTCAGTTACAAATCAACTCATTCTGACTTCGAAATTCAATAATCTCACGATTTGACAGTCAATTTTTCGAAAAAAGTTGAAACAATTAAAGTAACGAGTTGTTTTTAAGCACAACTTGAATCAAGATGAGTAATTTAAATAAGCAATTTATATCAAGATAAGCAAAACTTTTTAAAAGCAACTCATTCACGCGATCCAATAAATTACAGCTCTTTTCAGGAAAGCCAAATTCGCTTTTTCTTTTTAAGGGTGTACTCAGCTTCATAGCTATAATTTTTAAAATATGCCGTAAGCTGGCCAAGCATTTCACATTTTTACAGATTATTGTTATTTGACTATAATTACACCTCTTTCCTGAGCAATGAGATCGCTTCATAATAGGATCAAGTAGGGGAGACTGGAGCACATGTAAACATCGTATTTTTTATACTAGTTATTATATGATTTTTTTAATTGAAACAAATTACCAACGATGGCAGCACCTGTAGACATATAATAATTTTTTTTTAATCTCTTTGACATTTTGTTCATCTTTGGTAGCCAAAACACTGTTTATAGGTCTCAAAAGTAAAATCTCAGTTCCAACTTGCTAAGATAATAGTTTTATTTATTTATACTTATTATTCAAATTTTAGTACTTTAACATGTACCATGAATACTAGTAAATATATTTTATATTAAAAAAATTCTTCTAAAACTGCGAAATTTTAACGATTTGTCATTTTAATGCTATTGACCATGTGGGGCATTTGTGAACAGACAAGTTGGGGCATATATGGACAGTTCATAAGTGCCCAATAATCATTCTGTGATTATGTTACTATTCTTCATGAAAAATAATGTAAGCTTCTATATCTATATTTTTTTCTGCAATAAAAGACTTTTTATCATAGACCATTTGATTTTGTATTGAAAATATCTGTAAACAAGTTCATAAAGAGCAACAATCTCATTTACGTTATTTAAGTAAATTTAATGATTTCTAAAATGCAATAATGTTACGCAATATTTTGCTAAACAGTTTACTACAATAATTTTATGCATTCTTAATACAAAAAGCATTGCATTAAACAAATTTGCAAATTTCTCTATTTCATGTTTTTCGGAACTTGCACTGTTGGCTTACTTTCATCTCTAAAATAGATATGTATATGATGCTTCTGTGGAGATAGATTTGGAGATATGAATAGATATGGAGTAACATCTCAAGAAAGTAACATTTTCCCTATTCTAAGTAGCTCTCCACCCCACTTTCAAAATCAAAAGAAGATAGATTTGGGGAGAGCTTAAAATCGATATTTTTTAAAAGTGATAATAAAAAAAAACCTTTTTTATCATTAATTTTGAAATAAATGAGTCAAATACAGAGATGAGAATCTTTCATATTTCGGCAGATTTCCGATAAATATTACCTAAATTCCCCCTTCCTAACATCTCCTCGAAACAAAAACCCCTAAGCAAAATTTAAAAGCTTTACTTTTTTCTTTCTAATTTTCTTCTTTATATTTTATTTTATTGTAATAATAAATTAGTCATCTAACCCTCTCTCCCCTTACCCAATCTACTTATTTTCATTTTATAATCTTATATTTAAACATATCACCCAGAAAATAGCGAAATTTATGGAATAACTAATGATTATGGCGACAAATGAATAACAGAATAAAAAGCATGCCAAAGGATATTTTTTCCTTGTGTTCACATGTGCCCCACGTGTGTTCACAACTGTCCCTCTAGTAGGGCACATGTGAACAATTTTTTAATTTTATAAAGCTATTAAAAAAGTTAAGAAAAACTATAAAGATTATTTTTTTAAAATACCATAAGTAAAAAAAGTTCTGTTTACTATATTCAATAGCTTTTATTTATAGAAATTAACCCATTTATGAGAAAAAGCTGTATTTATGTGAACTGTTCACATCTGCCTCTGTCTTCCCTAAAAGTTTACGGGAATAGTTGAATTATTGGACAGTTTGCTGCAATTTTTTTTGAAGTGTAAAGTATTCTCTCTTTTTCTATTTTATTGCTTCTGTGTATATAGTTACTTTAAACGAATTCTAAATTTCTAAAATCTGGTAAGCTTTTTACACGCAATTTTCCGTGGTAGGTGAAATAAGTCGGAAATTGTATGTTAAGTATGTCAAATATACACGTTCATACTATAATTATATTGCTTATAATTTATAAGCAATTAGATCTCGGTGCAATAGTTGTTGCTTTCGTATGGCAAAATGCATGAATACAAAATTTATTTCGATTATATAATAGGACGCCATCTTAAATAGGACGCAATCACCATAGGAATCTAGAATAATGACCAATTATGGGTTACTACTGAATTAATTGCGAATGATAGGATTTAATAGAATTAAAAAAGTTTTATTAATATCTTTTTAAGCTTTTACTCATAAAATTTGAATTGACTCAACAACTTACTGCATCGATTATAGATTTAATTTCAAACCATTCGATTGGGTAGTTTTTGCAATGTCTTATGGAGTCAGACGGACAGACAGACGAACGTACCGGACGACGATTTCAGGTTCTAAGTATATAAAGAATTACGAACACACATAAAAACCATTTTTAACAAAATAACTTTTAAAGGTGAACATTGCTCTTGCCCATTGTTGCAATAACTGAATTTCTTTTCGACTTAAATTTTGTGCTGAGTTATAAGTTTCAATAAAAACATATCTAAAATTGACACTGAAAGTTAATGAATTTTTAATACAAATGTGAATTGTTTGGTAAAACTAAAAGTACCTATCTTCTCAATGGAAAACTTAGTGTTCGATAAATGAGATTTTGCAGAAAAATGGCAGGATAATAGTAGAAAAAGCTTTCATATTTTCCAGAGTACCTGAATAATTTTTATACTTGCATCAGGTCTAGTAACTATATTTTTTCCGGGTCTGATCATTAATTTTGTGCTGAGTTAAAAGTTTCAATAAAAACATATCTAAACTTGACACTGGATGTTAATGAATTTTTAATACAAATGTGAATGGTTTGGTAAAACTAAAAGTACTTAACTTCTCAATGGAAAACTTAGTGTTCGATAAATGAGATTTTGCAGAAAATGGAAGGATAATAGTAGAAAAAGCTTTCATATTTTCCAGAGTACCTGAATAATTTTTATACTTGCATCAGGTCTAGTAACTAAATTTTTTCCGGGTCTGATCATTAATTTGTGCGTTTGGCCGGGTTATCACTAATCTTAAAAAGAAAGACAAAAAATATTGTTAGAGATGAAAATAATGTAATTTAATAAGAATGACAATAACATCTACTCAGTTTTCTAGATAATGTAAAATTTTTATTTGAAGCTATAATTGCAGAACTCTTTACATAATTGCTCAATATATGGTTTAGTTTTTTATAATTACGTGCTTACTATTAATAAAAATTATGTTGAAATGTCAGGGTTGATTTTTGGGTCAGGGATATTTTTTTGTCGAGTTTTGGTCAAATAGAATTTTCGAGTTCGGGGCTCATGCAGGAAGCTAAACCCTATAATCAGCGAAATTTATATTATTCTTTGTCGCTATTGTAGCAAGTGAAAAAGACTCGTGTTTATATAAACAATGGTTTTTTGTTACCCCAGAAACAATCCTTTTAAAACAATTAACATTACAAATACTGAGTATTTGAAAAAAGCTCGACCCCAAAAACAAATTCCTTGAATGATTGCACAGCAAAAAAGAAAATAAGAAAAAGAAAGAAAGAAAGAAAGCGAAATAAAAGAAGAAAAAAATGAAAAACAGATAAATTTAAGGGACATTTGGCATAGCTTCAGATACGACTTTCGAATGAGCAACAGATTGTATCAGAGAGAAAAAATTGAAAATTTGTATAGAAAATGTTTCAATTATTTATTATCCTTACAAGGCTAAAAAACAAAAACACCCCACAATCAAAGGCCAGACGTAATTTCTATGAAGCTTGAGAATTCTACAAGTTGTAAACAAACAGAATAAATTTAGATTCGTGATTCCAAGCCAAAAACGAATTGGTTTGTTTCCAAATATCGACGTCAGATGTTGGAAGCAATCAGTATGATTATAATTTCCCTGTCTGCCAGTTTCGGTTTATTAATGTTTAATTTTATAAAGTTATAAAAATATCACATATCAGTTTCAAGGCTGTAATGTATTCGCAGTAGTCAACAGCTTTTTAAAGTAGATTTTAATTTTTTTAAATATTTTGTTTCTTATTTATAATTTCGTGAACACAAATTGACTTAATTCCAAAAAATAAAATACTAATTTTCAATTCCTGTAAAACCTCGTAAGGTTACCACATACGATAAAAATAAATAAATATGAAATTGTAATCCTAATCACAATTAGCGCTGACATAGCAAATTGTATTTTTTGCTTAATTTTTTAAAGATAATTTTTATAGTTGGGAATTAAAAAGGGAAAAGTAAAAATTAAATTTCTATCCTCCCAACGTAAGTCGTGCAAACCTCTTTCTAAAATACGCTAACTAGCACTAAATAAGTAATTTAAAATGTCGGCGATTTGAAAACATGAGTGTTTCGCACAATTACAAAAATGTATTAGGTTTACAAACGGTCAGTTGAAGCCATTTTCACTTTCCAAGATAACTATTAAATGTTTAGGACTCCCGAAAGATCCTGTGGCATAGACTACGAATAATTTTATGAGCATTTTATATTTTATATTATGAGCATTTTATTATCTTGTTATAATCTTGATGACAACGATAGTAATTTAATTTTTATTTGATTTGCTTTTTAAAGTCGATATCTAATGCTGTTTTCAGTTTGAAAATATTCTATAACCCACCCCCCCCCACACACACACACATACATACACACACAAAAAAAGCCTACAAAAGGTATTTAAATTTAATGGACATTACACGGCACCCGCCCGCCTCGCTTTAAACAATGCTGTTAAAATAACACGTATATATCAGCCTGAGTTTTATCAGATTTATCAAACATTTGCTTCGTACTTCCTAATTTTTACTACTTAAATTTCCCAGAGTTTGTTGAGAATAAAACAATGAAAAGTGAAATTTTTAGTTAACGTTAGCTCAATTATTCAAAAGCCTTTTAAATTCTGGTATCGAAAATGTAACCCTGCCTAAATGTATTTTCTCAAATTATCGCTAATTCTTTTATTTAAAACTTCAAAGAAGATTATTAAATATCCATCCTTATTTTTTATTCAATTTTAAAATGCAGATTAAAATATATTCAAAGAATGACATACAATTCTCTTAATAGTCAGTTCTGCTTTTTTATAAATAGTTGAATGCGTATTACTGATTATATTAGCGCCGTTTGAGCATAAGCTATGTTTTCTCATGTTTTTGCATTTTCAGGATTTTAGGTTTCATTAAAAATTTATTCTGATACATTCTTTCCGTTTTAAAATTGAAATTTCAATAATTAAACAGTATTTGCAAAAATTTTAATCGTTAATGTAGTTTTTTATACTAACTACTGAACATATTATTAATGGTATAAGAATCATTTTATCAGAGTTTAAACCGTCGTTCTCATTTCTCAGGTTTTTTAGATTTCGTGTTTCGTCAAATATTACTTTATATATTTTTCTATTTCAAAATGCATTTGCACATCTGAAAAAAAAATCTATAAATCTTTAGTCAATGCAGTTTCTTATAAACTCATTCAATTTATATTATTAATAATATTGTAAATACTTGGGAAGAGGAGCTTAAAAATTTATTTTTATTTCTCTATTTTTCGGATTTAGTGGTTTTAATTTTTGGGTCATTCCATGTCAATTCAGGCAAGCCTTTAACCCACCATCACAGATTTTAATGAAATTGTGTGTGTTTATTTGTACTATTAAGAGATGATCACCAGCCGTTTTTTAGCACATTGGTAAAATAGTTTCTGAGGAAAAAAAATTAATTTTGAAAAACTGGAGATTTTATAAAAGATTTATTCATAATCTGTCTTCACTTTTGAAAATGTACTTATCAAGTATTCAACTTGATAAAACATTCGTCATAGTTATTTTTTCGTTTTAAAGTGCATTTTCAAACATCAAAAATTTAAAATTCTATAAATGGCTAGCGCAACTTTTTATATAATTCAATACTAGTACCAAACGTGACTTCAGAAGCGCTTCAACTTTATCTATAGTTTTTCCTATTTTCGAGTGTTTAGGAATGATGAAAACAACATTTCATTTCTTTCTTTCAGTTTTGGTATTTTCCACTAACCTCACTTATTTAAAAATATTGCCACAAATTAAGGATCTTTTATTCAAATTTCACATGTTTTATACAAGTGCATTCTGATCCCAATGATTGTGTGCTGTTTTTAGAACACACAATCATTTGTTTCAATCATCAAATTGTTCACAATCCTTAGTTTTTAGCTGTTGTTCTTTTGTTTGTCGCATGTTTCAAAGTCTCTCAAGAACATTTTACAAGAATTTTTTGTGGACTATTATTTGCTTTATTTAATGAAAAAAAAAATACTTCAGATATACCGACCACTACATTACGTCATTTTGGGCATTAAAACATCTAAAATTCCCTGAATCCTTTGATGCATGCGAACCGTATTTTAGGGATTTTCTTGTATAAGAACGACAACTCAATTATTTTTCTCATAAAAAAGCTTCAAGGCTGAAGGCGTCCTTCGTACAGCAATATGTTCGATGTTCAATTCTTTTGATCGTTAGTAGAGCTTAAAAAAAATTCAGTGAAAACATGCTAATGACTTAATTAGCAGTATTTAAACAGACTATCCAACCGTTTTCTCATTCCCCAGTTTTCATCAATTAGTCTTTCATATTTTTACTTCCTAAATCAATTTTTCAATTTCTAAGAAAAGTCTATGTTTATTTCAAATGTAATATGTCTTATTATACTAATTGTTGAATACATAAGTAGCATCCTTGTGTTAAAAAAGTAGACCTTTATTATTAACACTGTCCAACAAAGTTGAAAAGTGTTTAACATTTCGGTTTGTCTGGCCGTCTGTACGCTCTCTAACTCCCGTAAATATACTCGGATTGCCCTAAAATGTTCGGACGTTATAGACGTTTGCCCTAGCATGAACCCTATTTTAAATGAAATTTATAGCATGAATAGTTTATTTACAGGGACAATCAAAAGTTTATCGTAATATTACGGCCTATGGGAAAAAATCGTTTCAAATGAATTTTAAATATGTTACATCATGTCAAACATTAAAATTTAGATGCATTTACGAAGAGCTCTAATATATGCATTCTGTAAAATAAGCGGTGAAAAAAATAGCTATTATTCACACAAAAGAATTACATTACATAATGATAAAGGGGATAATTGTGTGTCACATATTTTAATTATATTAAACTATTTCACATATAATAAAACTGATATATGACGCTGAGGCTTATTATAAGTTATACGATATAGTCATGCATAATACGAAGTGCATAGAATTTACAGGGACACACAAAATACTTCAAATTGTATATTCTTTCCGAAGTATTGTATACGTATCCAATTATGGCTGATGAATAGATGAAATTCATTTTAATTATAATAAGCACTTTTAAGTGTCACTAAATCTATGCATATTATATGGTGTGTATAAATGCTATAGATATACAAGGCTACACAAAAGAGCTCGCTAATGTTACTGAATATGAGATTAAATTATTTAAAGGAGGTTTTTAAATAAGTTATGCACTTTTACGCTGCATTCAGTGTACTAAGAAATGTTTGTAGAATATAGATAAAATGATATACATACATTGCCACGCAAAAAATTGGATGCATGGACGGCTATGAATGATAATTTCCGAAAATGTGATTTTAGTGGTTTTAAGGGTGTTTTGCGTTAAAATAAATTTTAGCTAAATACCGGCGTGTAATAAAGTTACTAGGTAAACTACACTGCTGAACAATAGTATTCAAATATGTGTTCATCGATTAGTATAAATACATTAGTACAAATACTGACATTTTCTCTCTAAACTAAATTTCCTCATTATATAATATATATATGAACCGACTGATCAAATGCAGAGAAGTTTAAAAGTGTTGGAATACATATTTGGCTATATACAGTAACCTTATTTACCTAAATAACGAGGTTTTGTTAAAGATTTCAGGAAGGGTTGGAAAGTGTTTCATAATCTAGGCTTAACACATGATTTTTCTTACTTGTTTCTAATACAATAAGTCTTAACAATTTTATCTTATATTATTCCTTAAATTTTTAAAATGCAGAAAATAAATCTCAGAATAAAGATCTAGAAATCTTTTAATCGTTAGTACTGCTTTTTACAAAACATTTAGTACATACTATTGACAGTATTAGCATCATTTGAACCGTTTCTTTTATTTCTCAGGTTTTCGTGTTTTCCTTCATTGTCATTGTATGTCTGTGATAGCTTTCCCTCGAGATTTCTTTGTCATTGGTTTTGTTCGGTACGCTTGTATCGAAGTTCATTCTATGATCAATCATTTAGTTCCCTAGCTGCTGTTTTTTCCTATCCTATTACTTTACTTCAATATCTAATTTCATGACTCAATTTTATCATATACTCTTTTTTCCAGATTTTTCTGCTTTAGCGGAAGCATTTGCTGCACCTGAAAGAATTGCTTTTGATATCAATTACATTTTTACTTTCTTATATCTTTACAAGAAGAAAAAATTGGATTCGTGAAAAAATTTCGACATCCAGTTTTCGATGAATTTATAAGTTTTAGATGGTCATCGACAGGACGTGATTGTTTTTAGTAAATGTCTGTCTGTCACTCTCTGATAAAAATTTTGTGGGTGCTCTACCTCAAGAACTAATGTATGAAATTTCACATACCGCCATATTCAGTTAGACTTTGATATAAGTTGATGCTGATTGCTGCTTGGTGTACACTATATGATGAATTTTTGATGATTTCCGCAATAGCTATATCTGAAGAACTAATACACGGATGCTCACAAAACTTTAGATTCAGTTAGTTTTTGATATAATACTGATCTGATTATTTTTTTTGTGTAAATTGCTTAAGAAGTGAGGCTGTTAAGCTACATTATTTATTAATAGCTGTATCTAAAGAACTATTGCACGATTTCCCCCTCCAACTTCAGATCATGCTAGTCCCTGTATAAATTAACATTGTTTAGTTTTTGGTGTAAATCTCCCAGCAGCTAGAGCTAATATACTGCTTTTTTCTCGAATTCCGCAATAGCTCTATATCAAATACTAATGCAGGATTTTCACCAAAATTCATATTCAGTTATAACTTTACATAAGTTGTTGCTGATTAAATTTTGGTGCAAATCAACAAATCGATGGCGCTGATATTCTGCATTTTTTAAGAGCTATTAAAATGAATGAGACAGAAGAAAGTTTTGGGATTGCCACATCCAACTGGTTGTTCTTACTATAAAAATTTATTTAATAAAAAATAGCGTATTTATAGATTAGAATAAAAGCTGAATTAATAAACAGCATTTATAATAATGTAAATACAAAATACTTGTGTATGATTTTATGTTCTGTAATGTACCTTTCTAGCTATATTACAGCAAACAAACGTGTCGGTGCGTAAATCTGATATCATTTTGACGTTGGTTACTGCATATACTTAAATTTAACTTTTAATAACTTTCATTACAGTTTTTTGAACTTCTAAATACCGCATATATTCAGTTTTTGTGCCACTGAATAGAGAAGAAAATGTACTTTCTTTCAGATGCAATTCGTATGAAAAACATGTCAGAAGCTATTTGAATACTGTATTGCAAGTTATTCAATTTTTATTGTTTTAAAATTAATTTTCAAGCAAGAATTTTTTTTTCTAATCCGTGTCTATCGCCCGCATATAATAACTAAATGTAAATATGTTTGCACTTAAATTAATGCAAATAGTTCTTATTCTAGTTCATATTCCATAACGAAATTAAAACCTTTATCAATTAATAAATAAAACCCAAATTTAACCCTTCACTGCACGATTTTTTCTATTCAAATCTATATCATTAACTAAATTTTAAATCTATATATTGGTCTAATGACAGGAAATATTAAAAAATTTAATTTCAAATTTTAAGCTAAAATGTGACATTTTATGGCATGAACCGTATGTACGCATTTAATGTTTTTAAATATTGTATCTATATTCTTTGCAATTAAATGGGCAAAAAGTAATTAATTTTATCTGCTTAAACTCTGCAACTTTCATTAGTATTTAGTATTCAGTAAAAATTAAAAATTTACTATTCAAGTATTCTGTAAAAATAATAAAAGTAAATTTTGCCTTTATAGCTTGATCGATTTTTTGTTTTGTTTCTTAAGATCAAATTCTAATTTTTTGTCAAATAAAACCTTTACTGTTTTGGATTACAGTTATCCTACTGTCCAAATTCATGGCAGATAATGAAGAATTATGGTATTTTTATGTATGTGCCAGATGTGACAGACGGTGTATAGTGAAGACTTAAGGCATCTATCGGAATTTCTTGCAGAAATTACTGAAAGTAGCAGAACAAAAATGCACATTGTAAACAGTGATATTTGGAGTTTTCTTCGACTGTCAACTTCGAACGCAGGTCAGTATAAAATGCTTCAAAGATTTAGTTAAACGTATTACTGCCATTTTTTTTATATAAATACGATCATTAGTAATTTTAATACACATTCTAAAAATATATTACGTAGAAAATATCTGTTAGAGTTAGCAGTTTTAAAATAAGGTAAACTGCTAGGATTTCTCTCAGCGATCTTTGAGATTATTTGCTAATAGGTTTTTGCATTAATTTTTGATCAACTGAACTCTTTAAAGATATATAAGTATACTACTGTTGCAGTATTTTTCGAAAAGTATCTTATTCATTGCCATGCCTTTAGTACGTGGAGAGAAAAGGAAAGGTTCACATCAGAAAAAATACATATGATGATTTTCACCTGCATTCTACACCTCCAGGAGACCCGTGTTTACCTCCTTACATCATTGAAAATATTTTTAACCCCTTGCACCAATGTTCCCAAAATTCCCTGGATGCACCAATAGTTTGAATAAAAATTTTGTTTTTAAAATGTACGTAAAGAAAAACTTTTTAACTTTGCTCTTAAATAAGTTTGTCAGTAAATCCTGGTTTCACTGAAGCAGTTCAATATTTTACCATTAGAAGTATTTTACGCAGCAAATATTTAATACTGAATCATTGCTTTACGTGAACGAAACGAATATCCTTTGCATAAAAATTTTGCTTTTGTTCTTCGAGAAATTGTTTCTTTAGCGTAAAATATTTTATTTATTTAACAAATGAGTGAAGCGGTGCATAAACTTAACGAAAACTTTGTAAATAACATACACATGAAAGAGTTTTGTGCAAATTTACTTTGGCAATTATATCTAAAAGACAGCATTTAGTTTTCAAAGCATTACCTGAAAGAATTGCTGCTGCTGCAAATTTTTGTTTTGTTCTTAATTAATTTACTTACGTATTTGGCAGCAGAATAGGGGCCGAATTAAAATAAAATATTGCGAAAGATATTTGTAACATAAATGCTGTTATTACAGAAATATTGGTTTTACATTGAAAATATTTGTGATGAAAATAAAATATTAATGAATTTAATTTTATATAACAAATATCGGCAAAGTATAAACATTTCAATGATGGGCCTGTATTTCATGCCAATATTGCCAATGCTGTTCAAGATATACACATCATGAATTCGGGAGAATAAAACAAAATTATTCTTACCAGTGAATATAGTGGTTGTTGAAAATATGTGGCAGTAAAAAGATTTATCATTTTTAAAATTTTTACTGCTTCAAAATATACATTTCTGTCATTTATTTTGTTAACCGGCCCATTTTTTTATAAGTAAATTGGGAAATACATTTTTTTGCAAATAAAAGTTAAAAAAATCTGTATTATATTAATTTTATACCTTCTTTGAAAAATAATTGCATCGAAAACTCATCAGAATGTACGAATAATTGTTTTTCAAAATAATTAATTAGAAAAAAGTCATGTATCTCATAAGAACAAAACTTTATTAAAAAATTTAATGCTGAAACTTAATTCTGAAAACGAAAAGCAAACATTAAAATCTTGGACGAAATAGTCAACTTACCGGGAAAATTCTGTTTGAAAATAGCTAAGATAATAGGAAATGAGTACAATTTGTGGTAACAATTATAAATTTATTCTTTATTTCTTAAGAACATAGTGGTGAAATCTTAGTAAATAACAAATAAAGTTACAAACAAGAATAACAAACAAGAGTACGATAGAGATGTGGGTTAGAAACAAGGATATGGTAGAGATGAGGGTTTGTACAAAAGGGATTATTCTAAATTCTCAAGTTATCAATTCAAAATCGAGGAACATAGTAAAATTTTAAGCGAAATGTTTAATTTAATTTTATAATTAATCCTATTTATATCTTCAAAATTTAATTTTGAAAAAACAGTACATGAAGCAGCAATATTTTTTGGAATTAAAAACGCACAAAGAAAAAAATTATAATTTCTATAATTGTAATTAAAAATGCGTCTGCTATTATCCATATAAACAATGAATAAAAACAGATTATAAACGCGACTATTTCCAAACTGTATGTATAAATTGCTATCTGCTTCAAGATTGGGACACGCTCGAAAATGAGGGTTATTGGGCCCCAGAAAATAAATGATATCACCAAACATACACATAGGACGGGGTGAGTGCAACCCATTTACTTGTCGGTCCCTATTTTTAGTTATTTAATTAAAACTTGAGAGTT
The DNA here is from genome assembly GCA_964019185.1 of Maratus speculifer. Classification (NCBI taxonomy): domain Eukaryota; kingdom Metazoa; phylum Arthropoda; class Arachnida; order Araneae; family Salticidae; genus Maratus; species Maratus speculifer. The sequence goes on along the minus strand of OZ025299.1, from coordinate 130,050,122 downwards.
AGGTCCTTCCAGTATGTATGCGTAACTAAATAGTTAAGCTCAATAATCAAAATTATAAAAATATCAAGTTGTGATTCTTTAGAATTCTAAAATAAAGTAGTACGCTAGTCGTCTAACAAGTTTAATAATGTATAAAATGCACAGAATTAAATAAGCATACTTAAAGTAAACCACATACAGATGTCAAGGAAGCATTATCAAAGAAAAACAAAGAAATTAAAGAAATACATAATACAAACATACACAATAAAAATATAAATAAAGCAAAAATATAACAAAAAGAGAGATAAACGTTAGTAAAGGCATGACTATAACTTGGCATAACTTAAGATTAAAATGTCTAAATTAGACTTTAATTATAATTTACATTTGTAACAAATCAGGTAATGAGGGCGAAATTACTTTGTTTACATATTATACAAAAACACAACACAAGCAGAATTACTTACGTGCCCCTTTTACAAACGGATAAATTTCCAATTTTGGATATTAAGAAATAACTAATTTTACCTTCTTATAAATATTTAACACCACTTGAAAGTGGAGAGTACTATTATACAGAATATCCCATAGGAAGAATACATAGAAATTTTGTTTTACTAAGAGTTTTCGTTAACAAGAATCTATTCTTAATTATTGATATTAATTGTTACTTTTAATTTTCAGTTAGAAAAACAGAATACACGTTTTACTTAAAAATACAATAATATTCTTAAGAAAAAGCAATAATATTCATAATTCATACTTTTTATTTTAAATACATAATATAATTAAATCAATACCAGTCACCATCTACATTTCGCACTATTCCTTTTAAATTTTAATTATTCATAAAATGACATAATACTAGAAAATGCATACATTAAAAAGGTTTGTACATTAGGAAACAGTTTCGTAGCATTGCAGTATTGAGCGACCTGGCTGTGATGCAAAAAAAAAAGTTATAAATTCATTGTTTATTGTCTTATTCAGACAAACTTTAACTGAGCATCGAAATTACACACGCTATTTAATGAATTAATGTCATATCATACTGATTCTTACAGAACAGTGTTTAGCTCTTTGGCCACATACTTCAATTTTGCGGTGATTGAAGCTTTACGGCAAAAACAATAATAATAACAATGAGGACTGAAAAATGCAAGTTGCCTTGACTATGTTGATAATACAAGGTTGACGCACGTGCTTGTATTTACATGTCCAGAACTTCAGAATGACGACTCTATTTTGGGAAATACTCTATTTTGAGTCCAATTTTGCGCCCTCCACACGCATGGGGTCCAAGGAGTATGAATAAACAGTGCTATCTTTCTGCACATCCACTCAGCAACTACCCCTACTGTTCAACAATCGTGCAAAACTGTGTCTACATGGTTCCCACTTGTCTGTAATTGGGGTCACACAACAATCTGACCTTTGACTCCCCCCAAATTGACCCTAATAAATGTATTACTCAATTATTAATGGTATCAAGCCTATGACTCCATTTTAGCAATAAAAATGTACTGCCTCAATATCGATGCACTAGTTCCGATGAGAACACATTAAAACAATTTTTAAAAATTCTGATTAATAAAATACTTACATAAAATCGATAAATTCTTCTTCTTAAATTGATATTCTTGTAGTATCTCTATTTAGAAACATTCAAATATAAATATACATTGATTTTTGGCCCTTCCTCACAAAAAGTAACAAAGATTCAGTGCACATCAGCAGTATCCCAAAGTTTTTGACAACGGATAAACTGAGTTCATCTCTCTTATTTTAATGACGGCATACTATATACTTTCATGTTTTTTATATACTTTCATGCTTTTTTTACCTATAGTTTTCATTATTCTTCATTTACACATCTATACATATAATAAAACAGTAGGACCCGGTGTGTCTGTACATTGAAGATAATTGACAAAAATGGAGTCAGGGCGATAAAAGAAAACCAATGAAACACAAAAATTTTTTTTTTGAATTTTTTGTCTGTCTGTCTGTCTGTCTGTTTGTTCGAGGTTATCTTCGTAACTACTGAATGGATTTTTATGCGGTTTTCACTAATGAAGAATGCACACTCCCGGGCAGTGTATAGGCTTTGTTTCATCAAAATCTGACAACAGACAAAAAAGTAACAAAAAGAAACAAAAGAAACTATTAGGTGCGCTGCTCACGTTTTTTAGTACATAACTTTTTTTAGTACATATAAAATCCAATAGATGTCACTGTGCGATTTTAAAACGCGCTATCGTTATGTTTTCGCCAGTCTACTTAAGTATGAGAAAGTTTCAAGCTGGCTGTCGTTCCATGTGGTTTAGTCGGTAGAACGTCAGTGCGCCATACTGATGGCCCGGGTTCGATTCCCAGCATGGAATTTTTTTTCACTATGTTGGCATTAACGCCTATAAGCAATTAAAAGAATTTGAAATATTGTATTCAAGGCGAATTTTCTCTCTGGGAAAATTTCCTTGCATTAATATGTCAGTGTAATTTTTTTTTCGATTTAATTTTTTTTTTCGAAACTTTGTTTTTCTTAAAAAATTACAGTAAATATTTGATATTTCCCAACGTTTTTTGAATGATCGACTTGCTTTTTTTTTTTAATGTATGTCTGAACCTTATCTAACTACTTCTTCAAGATTTCTTTAGATAAACCGACCAGCGTAGCGGGCGAAGGCCGCTAGTAATCTATAAAAAAAACAAAATAGGATTTATTTTTCTGAAAACATTATAAGGTGTTCTGGTGTAATAACGCCAGGCAGGGTAATATTATGCATAATTATGAAATAATCCGGTAAACGACACCCATGTGCTCTGGGCAGAAGGGTTTTGAGTCATATAAATCGTAAAAAACAGCTTAAAATTAATTTGTTCCATTTGAAGGTCTTATTGATTTTAAAAGGAACTAAAATTAACGCTTGATCTAAAATTTGCGAGATAAGCTTTGCGATGTGAAGACTATATTTTTTATCCGGAAATATTTTGTTTATTACATAAATTTGTAGTGCATATAATTTACTTTCAAAATGTTTTAGAAGATTTTGGATATCTTCTCGAGATAATTTTTAGTTTTAAATGTACTGTGCAATAAGTATACCGGGGTAATAACGCCAAGTACTGGCGTTATTACCCCGGTTGATTCCCAACAGCGGCCGAACTAAATATGAAGGGGTTTATTTATTAAAATGGGATAGTGTTATTATCATTGATGAAGTGGTCAGATTAACGAGGGGAGGGGGGTCCAATACCCAAAACTAATCTCTCTCTTTTTTTTAAATACTAATGTAAAAAATAAATTTTAAACTCTTATAAATAGAACTATATCAAAATGTTTTCGATATTTTAATTCGAACATTTTCAAAATCAGTTTTCTATTAAATTTCCACTGGATTGTTCAATTGAGTTCTAAATTTTAACTGTCCGCTTTCTCAGCGTTCGGTTTTTCAAAATTTTACAAATTTAATCTTAACCGATGTGACAGGAATTGTAACGGAACTAATGTGAAGCGGTTTGTGAGACCGCAAGATTGAAAGATGAATAAAACGCGGGAATAACTCACAGCATTGTGTTTTTGTACTAAACTTTTTATACAAGACTATTATACATAATATTCACGTACTTAAAAGTCTCCAGTGATAGTACTAATATTCCAAATGAAACAAAATTTTGGTAGCGTTTGTAGTTAAACTGAAAATTACAAATTAAACTATAAAAATTAAAAGAAAAACAGTGGTCTGTGAGACCGGTAACATTAGTTAAAGGTTAAAAGCAGATCAATGATTAAAAATCATAGAATACTGTTCCTGCACTAAACTTTTTGTACAGAATTACTTCTGATTAAGATTAATCTATTCAAATATTTCTAACAATAGTACGAGGACTCCAAACGAAAGATAATTTCAGTTGTAGCTACAGTTAAACTGGAAAATACAAGTTAAACTCTAAAATTTGGGGGGGGGGGCAGCATTCAGTGAGATTGCTAACAGCAGTTAAAGGCTAATTTTGTTGCTAATATAGAGATGATGATATATAACCACATGAATCATGTATAAAATTTAATAAGAGATCTTATTGGGATAATATTTTTTATCAAAAATTTTATTTAATTAAAAATTTGTTAAAGCATGTTTTATATAACGCCGACAATTTAACTTTAGGTTTGGAGAATCCGCATTAGTGTGGACTTAGGATTAAAAACTCTTTACAGGACTACTATAATAGTATTAACAAGAATATTTATTGCATATAACTCTAGTTATTATAAAAATACACATGATCAAAATATTACATTATAAATGGTTAAAACATTGGCAATGTTTCTTATAATTACCTTTAAGCGGGTCTTTTTAAGCAGAGAGAGGCGCAGAGTGATATAATCTGTTGAAGCTCCCGCTCACTCCTTTTTCTTTCACTTTTTAAAAAAATTGAATATTTTCCATAGCATAAAATGAATACATGGGAATATGAATACTGATACAAATGAACACAGTTAAAACCGTCTAATAACTCTATTTAAACGATCCTATTGAGCAAAAAGTAGCTTAGAATCTGATATTCTTTTGCCTCCCCCTCCCACAAGTACACTTTTCTTTTTCTAATACTTTCACAAAAATTGAACATTTTCAATAGCTTAGAATGTAATTTGTCAATTTCTAGAGCTGTAGTGTTTGTATTTTTAGAATTGGGCAATCTACAAGCCATTATTCAGTCTTATTTTATAGTTTTGTTTGCATGGCGTTATTACCCATATAGGTGGGTAACAACTCCAAATAGCATTGGTCAAGAAATCACGCCATTACATTTTATGAATACATGTCTGTTAAATTATTTTTTTAATATACATAGTCAATGAGTTGCTGTATTGAATCCTATATTTGTTTGAAAAATACAATCTTAAACTATAAGCCGTGAAAATTGGTAGAACCTTAACGTGGCGTTATTACCCCAGGATACCTTATTTGACAGTCTGTATTTTTCATAAAAATGCGAAAAAAGAAGTAGCTGAATGTAGCATTGGGTCTGGTTGCCCACTTTTACCCGAATCCAATCCCACCCGCTGATCGGGTTGAGTTACTTTGTTTTGGGTTTGGTTTTGTATTGAGTTCTGACTCGGGATGACTCAATTTTTTGAAAATAATATCGAAAATGTTTTTTACGTTAAGCATCTACATGCAATAAAACCTCAACACATTTGAAAAGCGGAAATTCTATTGCAACATCGAGAATCATCGAGTCTAAATGAAGCATTTTGAATAAAAACTAATAAGAAATGTTTTATGAATATCCAAAAGAAATTTTTTTTCAAGAAATCTAGATATTTCTAACTTGTTTCTCAATGCAAGTAAAAAAATAAATAAAAAATGATAAAATATGGTCATTTTTTAAACCGAAAACATTCCAATCCTATTAACGAGAAATTTAATTTTAAATATTGCTAAAGGAATGGAAATATGCATATGTAATTTGTGCGAATAGTTCAAATTTATTCATTATTTATTTTTAAGAAAATGTGGAAAAACGTATTAGTACATTAAAGGAACGTTTTAATTTTATTATTTTAAATATTAAAACTGCTAATTAACAAAACCTAAAATAAACATTACAATTTCGGGATATGCCTTTAAAAACACATACGCATTTGAAAATTGATTTTAAATATGGACCATAAGAATGTAATTTGTGAGCAAAGAGCAAAGTTATTCTTACCTGCCAATGTAGTGGTAGGTGAAAATATGCGGTAGCAAAAATGACGAAGAAAATCTGACATTAAAGAATTTACGACCCTTAATGACTATGAGATCAGTTTCAAGAACTTTTTTTCTATTCAGAAGCGGTGATGACATGCATTATTATGCTATGAATGTCAGTAGTTCTTTGCTGCAGTAAAAGTTTTAGTGGACGTAAGTTTTTATGTATCTAGTCACAAGGCCATTCATGCAAGGATAGCTGTAAATGAATTTTATTTCTAAGAAAAAAATAATTACTGTTATTTAGAAACTTATGAAACACTGAGTACTATTGGATTATATAACATTATTTACAAACTTCATTATACTATAAAGGAAAAATACTTGAAACTCTTGGTGCTGTAACAGAGAAAAATATTTGTTTTAATTATTTAATAGTAAATTGAATTCCCCAAGTTTATCGTAAATGATGTAAGCTTTACGAGATGGAGTTTATCTACTCAATTGGGTTTGCCATATATGTCAGAAAAGCTATTGTAAATTAAAAAGAACTTATTAACCCTTAATATTCTTTAGCGACCTCAAAAGCTGGTATTTTTCAACTATCAAATTTGAACTTACAAATAACAGTTTAACTATAGTAATAGTCAAATTTTGAATCATTTTGGGCCCTAGTAATATCGTTAGAGATTTCTTAATAGGTAATATATATTAATTATAGTAAAGTATAATATGTTTAGTAAGTAAAGAGTATTACATGAGTTATTCTAACCTTATATTAATTTTTAATTAAGCGGTCTGAAAAACCACACACAGTAGCTGTTCAAAAGTTTCTCCGACAGATTTTAAGGGTTGAGCTTCTATTTTTATAATACATATATACATAGTGTTGCCTATTACGACCGACAAATTCAACAAGAAGGTAGTAGACATCAAGAGGAGGAAAAATTACCATAGACCATGAAATCGCAAGCCACGTATTTAATCAAAAATACAGAGTGTTCCGAAAATGAGAATAAAAAAATCAATAGAAATTAATCGTCTTTTTTTTCAAAGAACTTTAATAAAAACTGAACTATAATGTATTAAATCTTTATATAGAAACTCTCACCTTGGCTGCAGATGTGATAATATAAAAAAAGCCGTAAAAGTTTCTATTATATTTAAAAAGCAGCATGCACTTACCGCTTCGTATTTTGGTCTGCCAGTTCATATACTTAAACAGATTACTGAAGCACCCAGTTATAACTAAACTTTTCGTGTTTAATATTTCATACAAAACAAGGTACAATCGTGGGAAAAAAGGTAAACATACCTGAGTAGTTCTGCAATAAATTATCCTAGAATAAAGTTACTGGTACCATACAATCGGCAATAAGTCTGCTTTTAACTGATATATATATAAAATATGCTTAATAGGCAATCTACAAATCAAAACATTCCAAAACTTTATTTTTTTCAATAGCAAGACCCAATTTTGTCACCATAAATATATTCTACACCCTACAATTAGCTGAAATATAAATTTTCCGCGATATTCACACTATTAGTTTACGGGGAATTAGATATTTTATATTGGGATTATTTTTGGTTTGTATACAAATTGAAGTTTAATACTCGAAGATTATTGAAAAGCTACAGATTGACTAAGTTACTTCCATTTACAAAAAACAGTTTAAAGTTATTATAAAACTTCTCCAAATATGCACCAAATATATACCGATGCTTCTAATATGCACACATTTATTTAAAAGTTCCAGATGTATTTTTCACGACACTAGAAGTATTTAAATTAATTTAGTGTCGCCTCCAGGCGAATCAGAACTGAGCAGGTTAACCTTCAGGATAGTTTAAGTAAATTTAATACATTTTTTCAGCAAATCGACATTAACTAAAATTAATTTTGTTAAGTGTCTCAGCAGTCTTTTTAAGTTAAAGCTATTTTTCTCAGCTTACTTGATCGATAATGAATAATAGTCATTATAGTGGATATTTTTATGTTTTAGATAGAAGTTTAGTACCTGCAAGATTTCATTTTCTTAAATAAACAGTTATTGTTTTTCAGAAGTTTGTGTGTTCGCACACAGGTTTTCACGACATCTCTGCAGTCACAAATTTAACATCAATAAAACATTTACTCAAAACAATATTAATCTAAGAAATATTGCGTCTGTGTTTTTGTTTCTATAAAATTTGTTTTGCGTAACTTTAAATCTTCTGCATTTGATAATAGTTTAAATTATCATTTTTTAATAATACAGACTTTCTAGAAAATTAAGCGACACAAATTTAATATTTAATCCTATAAGTATGTTTTAGACGCCTTCGCGAAACAATATTTAAAAATTCCAGAAAAAATAAATTATTTTATTTTTTGTAGAAAAAAATATGTTTTAAACAAACACCAGGAAGTGGAAAAATACTTTTTTAGTTTTCACTAAGATTTATTTGTCGAATATTTCTACCCAACAACAAATTGTATATATTTATATTAATTAGATATATACGAAACTACATTTATTACTGAAGCTTTCTCTAGATAGATTCCTACGCATTTTAGCCCCGCATCTGCTTGCATTTTTTATAAGTGTAAAATGCATGTTGTGTATTAGTTGTTCAAATAAGAGACACTAACGGATTTATTGAATCGTATAAAACATGGAATTGTTTTATCAACTATACTATGAAGATTTCTCGACAAAATGGATTTTGTAAACAAATCGTTGTTAGTTGAAATAATACCCGCATGGGCATTTAATGAACGGTAATGTTATACCAGAATGAGAAATTATAATTATATTTTTCAAACATGAAACACAAGTATTTTGATTAATTTCTTATTAATTTTAACTTTATTACAGTTTATAATAAGATTAAATAAATTTTGTAACCCGTATATGTCATTTACAGCGTTGCAGGTTTCTTTCTTTTTCTTTTTTTCTTTTTCTTTTTTTTCTTTTCTTTTTTTGATGGAATGCCGTGAAAATCATAAATGTTTCTCTGAATTGTCTTCCTACTGTCATATTCCATTATGTTTTAATAAAATATTTAAAATTTGCTTTTTTTGTACAGAAATCCTTGAATTTTATGAGACAGACTTATTTAAACTTAAAAAAATCAAAACTTTTTTTAAAAAAAATCAAAACTTCTTTTAAAAAAAATCAAAACTTCTTTTAAAAAAAATCAAAATCCCTTCTTATAAACACTTTGCTTTTCAAAAAAACTATATAATTTAATAAATCAGCAAAAGTATAAATATGATATCGTTCGTTTTTTATCTGTACTTGGAAGAGAACAATTTTTTTTATGAATATTGACGCTTTGATTTAGTAGGTCCCATTTGGCATGATTTGATATTATATTCCTATAAAGAAATGTTTCCGCAGTCTTTATTGTGCCTCGTCAGGATGCGAGATTTGAATAAGAAAAAATTGTATGCTAATTCAAATATTGCATGCTACTTTTACTTTACAACTAATTTTTTTGTAAATACTGGTGTGAATATTTTTTCATATATAAAGTACTATCCCCCAGAAAGCGTAAGCTGGTGATTTCTCTGAAAAAGAATTTCTGGTTAAAGAGAAAATATCGAATTGCTTTGGCAAGACCCATGCAGTAACAATATAAATTTTAGAGTTCTTTCAATGAAATATTTCTTGATTTCATGGAGCCTAATAGTTCTAAAAATATTTGCTAAGACATCTAAACGCAAAAAATGATTTGTAGTGGAATATTTAAAATTATTTAAAATAATTTTCTTTGGGATAAAGCAAAAGTAAGAACTTTAAAGTTGCATCAGATGACGCCATCAAAAGCTCTGCGAATGCGATTTCATTAAAGAGTTTATTATTTGCAATTTTAAATATTTGTACTCTTCTGATCTGAGGTCGTGATTAAAGATAGTGGAGGGAAGTTCATTAACACATTGAGTGCCATGTTTATTTCATCAGTCTTTCCGTTTGGGCCGAAAAAAAAGATTTTTGTTGCATAATAAAAAAAAAAAAAAGTAAGAGTTTTCTAAGTGTGAAGGTTTATGTAAAGTATGCTACGAAGAAAATGCGACACAATTTGATAGAGGAATGGCCATAAAATTAACTAAGCAAGTTGACACATTTTATTATAACTGTGAAAGTCAACCATTTTCAAGTTTACTGTGTTTTAATAAAATCTATTAAAAGTGTTTGGTAACAAATAATTTATGCATTCTTGATATAATCCTGAAATTATCTAAAATTTATTTAGCTTGTAACTTTTTAAATTTTATATCTTATTTTATACTGTCAGTCACATGTGACTGGCGTGGCACTCAACATGTTAATTATACCACAGGTGAAGATTTATTTTATAGACTCTTGAAAAGTTTTATTTTCTCAAATTATAATAGCTATTCATTTGACAAAAGGAAAACTTTAAATAACAATTGGCTCTTTAAAAAATTACTATTTTTTTTTTCACTTTGCAAGCAATAATTTTGTTATGGAATATAAAAGTTCAATTGTCTTACAATATTTTTATGAAATTCTATTCTTCAAAATCCGTAAATTTATGGAACATTTCTGACGTAGATTTTTGCAGATAACGCAGTTTGAATGTTATGATGCTCAAAATTATTATAATTAATAATGCAATTCTGAATTAAACGATTCGTTCAATTCTGAATTCAACGTTTAGTTAAGTATTGTTGTAAAGCCCACAGCAAAAAACATTTTTTAAATAGAAAAATATAATTCGCAATATTTTATTTAGTCAAATATAATTTTTTGCACTAAAAAAATAAACTATTAACCGTAATTTGCAGTGGATTGCTACCTTGCTTTGTATGCAGTGAGAGGATAGAGTAATTACGGGAGAGATGGATTACAGTTTTTCTTCGCGCTGTAAAAGCCATATATTTACATATCTTACTTTTCATAGTTTATACGTATGGTGTATGATGCTTCATTAAAAAGTCCTAATGCAGAATTTCATATCTTTAAAAGAATTTCTTTTATAATTTTTAATTTTTTTGCTAGTGATCTATCCCTCACAGAGTACTCCTAGTGACATTCACCACACTTAAAATATTAAAATTATTGTACATACATTAAATTTATAAAAGTTTATTTTCAATACATGAAAATTAAGTGAACATAGTTACAACTAAATAACTGAGCATAAAATTTACTTAAATTATTATTTGACCTCTTAATATATATTTATAAAAATTAATTTTTTTTCTCGAAATCTTTATAGATTTCAAAATTTTGCATGAAATGTTTCTACATACAATGAGTTAAGATTTTTTAAAGTAGCTTCTTTCTTGTGATTTAATTTCTTTTTACAATTATCACACTTTAGTTGAAACCATAAAAATATTTAATTAAGCCAACGCATAATACAATTTACTTTCTTCCGTCTCATTGTAATTTTCGGCACATCCAACACATTGTTTTAATTCCAATTTTCTAAATAGTCTTTCTCCTCATCACAGATTTCCTGAATGTTTATATCCATGTCAGAGACGAACCTTTTCTAACATAGGTTGCTAAATTTTTCTGAAAACAGACAATCCCTTAATTTTTAAAGTTCAAATTTTCAATGAGAAAAATTAGAAATTCAAGATAGCAAGGTCCACCCTCTCGACTGAAAACCTGGTCCATTTTAATCGACAACACATAATCTATCTCTTTCGATCACCCTGATGAGAAATATAACACTCAATGCAACACTTTAGATATTGCTTTGCCGTTTTAGGTTATTTAGAATCTAAATGTTTCACCAGATTATATAACTGAAACTAGATAGATCACATATAAACGTACACTTAAATGCGTAAAAATAACTATACGATACAATAATTTCACTTATCATAAACAATAACGATTTTTAGCTGAAAAATGTTTCTGTAAGAATCAAAGTTGTATGCCATATAAAGTATTTAAGTGTCTGACTGTGATACTTTCACCATCTGTGAAACACCGCATTAAAGAAATATTTGACTGGTTCATCTCTCCCACATTTATTCTATCGGGAGAAACCGTAACAGAGATCAAAGAAATAGACGCTTCAGATTTTCCAAAAACTTTTTAACATTATATTCGATTTCACTTACTAAAATATTGTACACTTCTGTCACTTTTTACTACGTCAACGCATTTCTCACAATTTAAGGTTATTCTGTTGAAAATTGATACAAGTTATTTTTCTAAAGTTCTGAAAAATAATTGTTTTAGTTACCTGTATTATACAAAACCATCCTGCATATTTGCCAGAATACATTGTTTACTACTGTTATTTTCTGCACAAAAATTGTTCATTGTATTATGCTCCCTAACACTAGCAAATCTGAGCGATTAATTTTCAGTTACTTAATAAAGATATATTTTCAGTTACTTTATAATTTTTTTGAGATTTTTGAAAACAACCTTCGATGATTCAAAAATTTAGAATGAATTACTTTTTTTTTCAAGAGAAAATTATTTTGCAAACAGGCGTCAGAAAAAGCAAGTAATGCTTTAAAAACTTATATATAGAGATTTTCCTGCCATGAAGTATGCTATTGATTGGACTTATGCAGAATTACTTTTACTACTGAATATTTTATCTCTTCATATATGCCTACGCAATTCCTTTTAAATCCGCATGTGTTTATCTTTTCAGAACTCTAAAAATTCATGTTATGAATTAGCTATTCAGGTAAGAGATTCAAGCGGATATACTGAATTATAAAAAGCAAAAAATTGTTTTTGAAATTGTATTCTATGGAAATACTTATGCAGCATAGATTTTGTAAACAAAATCACAAAAGGCACATTTTCATTAAAATATACTTATATACAGTATTATTTTACTGTGTTTATTTTATTAACCAAAATTTATTATTTTCAAAGTTATTTAATTTTTTTTATATATTGTGGATATATAATTACGTAGAATGGGATATATTCTCCGGTACATCATAACCAAAATATGAAATTGTATTGAAAACCAAGCCTTAGACATCTGTGAATATTTTGCCTTTGCTTTTCCTTTCCTTATAATCATCCTATGAAGTTAAACAATGCTTTCTAAATACAACAATGAATAATCGAACCATTTTCTTTTCAATAATTTAGTCTCAGAAATTTGTTTTGGGTTTGCGTGACAGGGAGTTTTTGTAAAGAATTCTTGGTCTTGGATTTCATCAAGAACGTGACCATTTTTGTTTTTTATTTTCGACTTCGGCCAAATGTGCTCAAAGTTTAAATTATACAAAATCAATTTAATTACTATTAATACAAAGTTTTATTGCATGGAAATTTCATTTGATGTAAATATAATATTAATGCAGGAAGAATTAACGTGTTAAAAGTTTGTTACGCCGCAATTTTTCATTCGATCTACGAATTTTAAATATGGATTTATAAATACCAAATTTTGAGTGACGTTTAAGAGATTAATAAAATAGTATGTAGTTGTGTTGTTTATATCATCATTTTATTTTTATTTTATTTATAATAGTATGTGCAGTGCAAGAGTTATGCTCAATATGAAAAGATTCATCAATCTTTATTCACTATTGCTGCTCCATCAACATCACTCAAGAATTCAATATATAAGTTTTTAAATATAAGTCCTAAAATTCAAATGAACTTTTTTGTCGCTTTAAAAGTTTTTTTAATTGAATTTAAATTATTTTTGATTTGATTAAAGTATGCCCATCTAAACAATACTAATTAAACAATGATTAATTTTCCGCTTCATTGTTAAATAGCTCAATTTTATTACTGTGCATTTGAATGCATTTATTTGAATTTATTTATCTTTTATGTCACGTTATTCAAAATTGAAAGTAAAATTTATGTAAATCTTTCTTTGTGTCAAACTATCCACTTTCATACATTCCACTTATTTTGGATACAATGAGGCAAAGAAACTATTTTACATAAATTTTACTTATCTAAAATCTCTACCACTTATGATTTTTAATCGTAATATTTATTTTTCATTACTTTAAATAACAAATAAGGCAAAAAAACTAAAAAACGTTTACATGATTAAAAAAAAATGTTTGAATAATAAAAAATAGCACAAGGTACCCTGGGGTAATAACACCACGTTAATGTTCTATCAATTTTTACGGCTCAGTTTTAGTTTGTATTTTTCAAACAAATATATGATTTGATGCAGCAACCCATTGACTATCTATATAAAAAAATAATTTAACAGATATGTATTCATAAAATGTAATGGCGTGATTTCTTGACCAATGCTATTTGGCGTTATTACCCACATATATGGGTAATAACGCCATGCAAACAAAACTATGAAATAAGGTGGAATAATTGCATGTAGATTGCCCAATTCTAAAAATACAAACTTAGAAATTGACAAATTGCATTCTAAGCTATTGAAAATGTTCAATTATTTGTGAAAGTGTAAGAAAAATAAAGGTGTGGTTTGGGGGGGAGGATGAGGCAAAAGAATATCAGACCGTGAGCTTCTTTTTGCTTAAAAAGAACCGCTTAAATAGAATTATTAGAAACATTGCACAGTTTTAACTGTGTTTATTTAAATTAGTATTTAGGATGTAGCTTGGCCACTGTAGGGAATCAACCGGGGTATTAATGCCAAGGATTGGCGTTATTACCCGTTATAGTTATTGCGCGGTACATTTTAAATTACAAATTATCTCGAGAAGATATCCAAAATCTTCAACAACATTTTGAAAGTCCATGAAATGTACTACAAATTTATGTAATTAACAAAGTATTTCCGGATAAAAAAAAATAGTCTTCACATCGCAAATCGTATCTCGCAAATTTTAGATCAAGCGTTAATTTTAGTTGCTTGTAAAAACAATAAGACCTAAAAATAAAACAAATTAACTTGAAGCTGTATTTTGCGATTTATGACTCAAAACCCTTCTGCGCAGAGCACATGGGTGTCATTTACCAGATTATTTCATAATTATGCATAATATTAGCAAAAAAATTATCTAATTACAAATTTAAAATTATTACAATTTAAAATTATCTAATTACATGAATTAGATTTTATCTTACATAATGAATGAATCTGAAATAGTTTTTAGATTCCACGGAAGGTTAAACCGCTGTAATTTAAATAAAGTGGGGGGGGGGAGTACAGCAGAGAAATTGCCAACAGTACAAGAAATATAATTTAAGTAAATGAATAAGAATAAAGACGGATTATATCTCTATTATAATGCCTCTTTATGAAGTCTTCCGAATTTTGCTTTAAGAATGAAATCTAACACTATTACTGAAAATTACAAGTAAAATTGTGAAAATGGGTTAAAAGCAGCGGTCTGTGAGACGGCTAAAAGAAATTACGGTTTACTCAAAACCTAGAAGGGTAAAATCAACATTCTTAAATTCGATGTACAAATTGAAAAAAGTAATTCGAGAAACAAATTTAAAATTATCTAATTACATGAATTAAATTTTACGTTACATAATGTATGAATTCGAAATAGTTTTTATATTTATAAAAACGTTTTCTTGAGATTACGAAATAAAGTTAAGGGTTAAGAAAATTTTTAATTCTGTTTTCTTTTAAATGTTCATGTGCTGCTAATTTATCTAAAACGTTGAGGTGAGGGAGGTGGTCAGAGCATCTTAGAAAAATAAGTAAATACTTTAGTTTATTATTTAAAAATACTGTTTCAGCAATGCAAGGGCATCATGTTATTAATCGAATGGAATATTTGAAATAAAAGTGTAGCTCTGAATATTTATAATCCTCCCATTCCTTTCTTAACGTCTACTAATTCACACATTTATAATTTTCGTAACACACCAATTAATGTAATTTCAGGTAGGGGGAACTGGGGGACATTGATACAGCTTTTTTTCAAAAAAAAAATTTTTGGTGTCTAGAAAGCAGAAATTTCAAGTTATTTTTCTATGTGATGTCAGCAAAACCTGTGTTGTGTGTTACAAAAATGTACAATCGTTGTTTTATATATTATTTGTGCATGTAATTTTAAAAAAATCAAAAAAAGTAATTTGTATCAAAGTGCCCCATCCCCGGGGCAGATTGACACACTTTGAAACGTCTGGGAAAAATGGAGACAAAATAACACCAATTCATATTTTTCACAGAAAAATAGTTAGCAAACCATTTTATATACATTTATAGACATTAAAATTGCACACAATTTATTTGTATGCGATATTAAAGCAATCAAAATGAAATGTATAATGACCTGATGTTCTGGCTGTTCCTTGTCTGTTTGTTGGCTGTGGTAACTTTGTCATGTCTGGCACTTTAACCCCAGAATTCTCTTCTTTCTTAGGAAAGGTGAAAGAATTACCAGGTTTTCTGTTTATAAATCGGTTTACAAACAGAAAATAAAGGATAATTATATTAAAATTTATGTTTATAATATAATTATGTAGGGGAAGATGGGGATACTTGAGCCATTTTTTAAATTTTAATTTTTTTAAATTTTTTATAATTTCTTAGAACAAAATAAAATATTGAAAATGAAAATTTGATATTTTTTCTTCAATTGAACACCACTTTCAATTAATTTTGAACTATTTTTCTATGTCTAATAATTTTTTACTTTTTCTTTTACATCGTGGCTCAAGTATCCCCATGGAGGGGATACTTGAGCCAGATGTCACATTCGCACCAGTATTTTGTAAAGAAAAAAACCGATTTACAATATACGCGAAAAAATGCATTAAACCTTTTTGAAATAAATTTGGTCGAATTTTCTGGTGTCGTTGTGACATTTCAAAATTAAAATTATGTGATAGAAAATTCTACCAGCATAGCTCAAAGGGTTAATCACCACACTTCCAAAATGGTACCAAGGTATGTGATTTCTTTTTTACATGTTCAGAACTATAAATATGTTACCATGTTGCCAGTTTTAGAAAGAAAAATTGACCAATTGTAGAGATAATAGGGGTGGCTCAAGTATCCCCTATGCTCAAGTATCCCCACTCTCCCCTACTGTTCTGCAGCTTGTTTCTCTTAACATTTCTCATGTCGATACTTTTTTCTCTGGAGAATCGATATAAATTTGAGATTTGCCAGGCTGCCGTCCATTTTTTTTAAATTCTACTAGCACTAGATATTGTCTAAGTTTGTACGTTTTCTGTTTGCAAACATACTATAAAATGTTCTAATATAAAGAAATTAGAGCTATTTCACTTCAATTAAAACTAATAGTAGAACCTTTTGACGAAAAATGGTTGAATTAAGGAGTGTATGGTAAAAATAAAAATAAAAGGTAATGAAAAAATGAACTAGAAAAGTATTTAGGCTGTATCAATGTGCCCCAACAAAGACTGTATCATTGTGCCCCATGCAGCCATTTTAAATAAAATGAGTCGCAAATCCAACACATCATAATTTATCTAACAATAAATAATGAAGAACTGATAAAGATTAGCGTTACTTGCCTAGGAGGGTATTCTTTTCGGTTGAAAATACTGGAACAGTTGTATGATACCATTTCAATTGTACAACTCAAATTTACTTTTGACCTACAAAAACAATTAATCACCCATCCCATTTCATCAAACTATTGAATCATTCCAAAACTTTCTGTATGTAGTTAATTTCACTAGTATCACCTTTTGGAGCTGTTGTGAAACTTCCTGTAATGACCCTGTGTGCTGTACAGGGGGTGTATCAATGTGCCCCAAGTATCAATGTACCCCAGTTCCACCTATTATATACATTTACACAATTTACTGAGTTTATGAACTGATAACAACTTACAGACTTAATACCATAGGCTAAATACACATAAAAAGAGGTAATTTTTTATACGGAATGTGTAAATTTTATGACAAGTAGGTGATTTTAGAAAATTACATACTTACCTGTGTATGTATCATTGCGTAAAATACAACATTTCAGTTTGTGTAAATTCTGACATTTTTCACCATTTACACGTTTATTTGTGTTTTTCAAAGAGATAAAAAATATACACTTGGTTTTATAAGCTACAATACTCATAAAAAATGTGAGTAATTTTGACAAGTGTGTAATTTTAGGAATTTACACACATATATATGTAAATTTCTCTAATTTGCACATTTAGTTTTTAGAGGGTAGGTGGGAACTGTTTACGATGTATTTTAAGTATGTTGAACTATATCATGTATAATCAAATATATATATATGTCGCTGAGGCTTAATGTAAGTTATTTCATGTATAACACGAAGTGACTATTGTCCCTTCCCCATTATGATGTACCGGAATTCTTTTGTGTGGCCTTGTAAATGAATAATAAATATTCTTTGTGAGGCATATTCTACAAAGTACAAAATGTATATTTTAACGCCCTTCTTAAATGCATATTAGTTTCACCATGTTTCGACGGGTATAACATCATTAAAAAGCACTTAAAACTGTTTTTGCAATCAGCCGTAATGTAACGGAATATTTTTGATTGTCGCTCTATTTGATATCTATTTCTATGTACCCTTTTTTACTAAAATTTAAAATGACTCATTTAAATTCTGCAATGAACATATATTTAAAATTTTAAACGATTTGGTTGGGTAGTTTTTGTGCTGTTATATGCGGACAGACAGAAGGGCGAATCATACGACGACTATAGGTGCTATGTATTTATATAATTACAAACGCACCTAAAAACAGTTAAATTGAAGAGGGCATGCCAAAATTGAAAATGTATTTCCATCAATTATTATTCAAAGACAGTATTGTAACCGATTTCTTTTGTGTTTCCGTGAAAATGGTTTAAAAATGCTATGAATATAGTGTTCTAACGTAATCACAGTGACATACAGTAATTTATATCAGTTTGAATACATTTGCAATAGCGCAATGTTATTAAAATACTCTGGAAAGGATTTTTCCCCATACAGCATAATGTAGTGGAGTTCTTTTTGGTGGCCCTATAAATGAAATATTAATCCCGCTTTGTGCATATACAATACCATACGTTCCTTGAGGACCCTCAATAAGTTTTACCAATTACATGAAAATCCGAGTACATTTAAGGGAGTTGGAGCGTGGACAGACGAACAGACAAACCGAATGCATAAATAACTTTTCAACTTTGTTGGAAAGTGTTAAAAAGCGATGCTTTGTGTAGTTTTCAAATCAAAATTTCAAGGGATTGACGTACAATAAAACAACGAAATACATGGGTTATAAAGCCTTTTATGGGATCACGGATGGTTTCAGTAAACAAAAAATGTTAAACACGTGTTCCCTTATTTTCGATTGTTATTCAATTTGTCATCAAACTAACAATGCACATGTCTGAAATACCCCAAACCAAATTGTAAGTGTTATTGTCATTAATCTTTCATATTTCTTGATACAGACATCTTAAAATTTTTGAGACACAAATTCATTATTTATTCATATATATTCACTTCAATCTGTTTCACGAAATAGTATTTGCTATTTCAAGAAGTAAGAATGCATTATGCTATTATTTTTGAAAGAAATTTATTTTGCCAACTAAAATCGGGGAACTCAACCTACGCATCCTTTTTTTTTACTTGAGACATCTTTGTCGAGCATTTCTTCTAGCGAATTCAACTATTACTTAGACACAACGATTTTTTTATACTACTGAAAAAGTTCTATAGATATAAACCTACGCAATACCTTTTAATCTCGTATGTGTTTGCATTTTTAAAGCTACAAAATGCATGTTGCGCATTAGCTATTCAAATAAGAGGCATGAAAAGAGGTACTTAGACATATAAAATTGGAAGTGAAAAATCAATTTAGACAAATAGAAAATAGGAATTTTAGAAATGTCAAAAATAGAAAAAATTATTTCGATTAATTCCTTGGCCGTTTATTTTTTTTTATATAATTTAACATAAAATCCAAAATATTTCAAACAAAATTGTTTGCTGACAAAATATTGGGATTATTAGTATTACTAGTATTAATGTTGTTTGTTTGATTTAAAATGCCTTCCATATTCATTAACCTTTTAAATTTTATGATTTTTAATAGTACTAACATTCGAGAGGTTTTTCAGGCATGCTAACATTAAATGGTTACATATAAAATTTTCAGGGTGTTTCAAGAAGCAATCTTTGTCTAGTTTCTATTATAACAGTGATCATATCAAATCACCTGATAAATGATTAAGGATTGCCCGCATCACATTTAAGAAATGGATCAGCTATTTTTTCAAATTACTTTTTTGAATAAACTGCAAAAGTTACATTTTTAGAAGGATCTTTTAAATACTAGGTTTTTAAATGCTGAGAATATTTAAATATGTATATAACTTTAGATAATTTCAGTTCAGGGTGGCTAATACCTCAATCAATCAAAGTAAACAGAACACATTAATTCCTCTGAGAACGTCGAATATTAAACAATGGATGTAATAATTCGCAAAGCAAGTTCCTCTGCGTTGAATGGTATAGCACTCACTAGCGTCAAAAATTAATTTGCGTTTGTAAGCCAATCACAGTTTAGCAGATGAAGTTCTACACCTTTCAACTCGATAATTCTTTTCATGTAGTTTCAACAAACTAATTTAAAGAATGCCGAATAAGCCTTTATTTCCTTTTTCTGTATTTTTCTTATTGCTTCCTTTATTTTCGTTAGACTTAAGTCTTTTTTCACTAATATAAAAAATACTGAAATAATCAAAGAAATTGTTACCGACTTTTATTATTATTATTATTATGTTATTTAAAAGATTTCAAGAAATTTGTTGCAATTTTGTACAAAGCATAGCTTGCATATTATGTATAAGCCTTTAAACATATGATTAAATAATACATACTCGAAGAATTTTGAAAATTTAGAGAATATTTCCATTGACGGTCATAAATAAAGCAAAATTTGTTTTTGTGATGAGCATATTATGTCTGTATATAAAACATAAGAACCTTTCTTATTATAAACTCCAAATCATTTAAAAAAATAATAATAAAGGCATGCAGGGCTTCCCCGCTTCAGGAAATTTTCAGAGCAGAAAGTTCTTCAGCACTAGTACTTTCTTACAGAGAATCTCTCATTGAATAAGATGTAATTTCGTGCGTTTAACCTAGGTATATAAATTCTATTAAAAGAATACTGATGTTTTGACTGGAAAATTCCTTGAAACGTGGCAACCCTGGTATGTCTCCAAATTTTCAATATACATATATATTACTCAAATGTATCGTATAGCCTATTAAAAACAACACTTTTCAAAAGTAAAATAAATAAATAAATAAAAGATTAGGGAGGAAAAGGAAAGGTAAAAAAAGGTAAAATTGTGTTTAACCAAAAATAAATAAATAAATAAATAAATAAATAAATAAATAAAATAAAATAAAAATTGAAAGAAATCTATCGAACAAAAATTCCATCCCTTGTTCTGTTCGGGTTGCAGAGAATGAGATTAAAATATAGTGTTATTCCCCTATGTTTAGTCTTAACAATTTGCGTAAATTTTAGAATATTTTTTAAATATAAAAATTCGTCTAAATTCATTGTTTTTAATAATGTTTTATTAGTCTTTTATATATTGAATTATTTTTTCCGATTCACGGGATCTCACGCTCTATGAAGCAATTTTGAAAAAAAAAAGGATACTATATACATATGTGTAAGTTTGTGTGTAAAATGCTGCTCTATAATTATACAATAAGTACACTCTAAAAAATAAAAGTGTAAATTTACACACAAAAATGTGTAAATCGATGATATAAAAACGATTTGTTTATATGTGTAAATTTGTGTGTAAATTGCCAAAATACACGCCTAATGTATAAAATTCAAAATACACATTTCAGTGTGTAATTTGATGATAACACTAAGTGTGTAAAAGTTATAGTCATCACTCATGAAATACCCACATTAATGTGTAAATTGCGCAAGAATACATATATCTGTGCAATATTCTTGCTCTTTTATCTGTGTAATCTTCAGTGATCACACGGATAAATGCGTATTATGCAAAAAACACGCATTATTGTGTTATTGTAATTTACACAGTTCTTTGCGTAATATGCAAAATACGCATATTCGATGGAGGTTCAATAACTATTGTGTCTAGTGTATATAGAATATCTGTACTGCAATGGGTGATGCATGATATCGAAGTCTAATGTCTTAGTTGATTTTATGCTTAGTTTCAGAACCGTAGCTGCATTATTTACATAGTTTGGATGAAGGAGTGAAATGGGAGGAGGGTGTAGTTGAAAGCCTGATTTTCAGCTTATGGGGCTAGATTTGTGACAGTGGATGCAATAAAATTACTGTTGTTTGGACTCGGGATCATAATGATGTACCCACTTCTCATTCACTGTCGCAAGTGTAGCCTCATAAGCTCCAAATCACCTATCACACTCACCCCCCCTTCTTAAAACTCCCTCTAAATAGGATTTTAAAACCTCACCCCTCCCTCTAAAACTATGTTACTACAGCAGCTAGGGTTCTAAAATTCAGCATATTGCCATTTAAGACATTACATTTCGATATTCCTCATCAACCATCATAGTACAAATATTACTTCTCTGTTAATGGGACACATTTTGAAATTTACAATTTCTTTAATTATAAAATTGATTCTTTACATTATGTTTCTATATTGTTGAAGGACATTAGAAAGTGTTTCATTTTGTATTCCATAAATCAAAATTTTTGTATTTGTGTCAAAAAAAGCTGATTTTATTATTTTTGTAAAAAGTGTCCCATTCCTCCCCACTCTCCTCTAAATATACACATAAAAACTGCTGTTTTATTTTCTATATTCTTCCTTTTTTTTAATTTTATTTTCCCTTCATTTAGATATTATTTAGTACATGCAATTAGAAATTAAGAAAAAGAAAAAAAAATAATTAATGATAGATTTTACACTAGTCAGATGGAATAAAGATAGTTGGTAAACTTGCAATCTTCGCAGTTTTTATTTTCAGAGTTCAGACTCAATTTTTCACTTTTTATTTTTCAGACTCAAAATACAAAGTCAATTATACTCAAGATATTGTGTTACATACAGTTATAAAAGTAAAATTTAAAATACTATAAAAAATAGAAAAAGGTATGTAATCTTCATCTCACACACACACATATTACCTGCAAAAGTTTTACCTGATTTGTTTATATATACATAAATCACCTACATTATGTGTTGAATTGTTTTATTTTTATAAATATTCATCATTATAAAGAATTTACCTTAGAAAATTATCAACACTATCAAAAAGGCTCTTGAATCATTAAAATGACATCTTTTGCATTTAAGATTATATTTAGAAATTAGTGTCTTTAAAAAAATACAAATATTTTAACATTAATGAAATGACTCGTATTTTCTTAAATGAAAATTTCAGATATTCTAATTAAAATTTTAGATATCAAACTAATTAGTATTTTTATTTATCAGCTATAGTAAAAAATAAAATAAGAAATTCTGTGATTATATCCAAACATCAATTGACTCTTATAAATTTTCGAAATTAATGCTCGTAGAATTTATTTGACAATTACATTTGTGTCTTAAGTGTATAAAACTCACCCGTCGGGGGATATTTATGTAGGGGGGGGGGGAATTAATAAGTTCCATTTTGAATATGTATTATGACACAACTGTTATATTTTTTTATATACATACAATCATACGTTTTAGGTAATATTAATTCTATAATAATAGGCAAAATTGAAATGGAAAAATGTTTATTTGAAGAAAAAGCCATTACTTTAATAAAAATTTTCTTCAGAATTTTTGGTCTAAGGTTATTTTAAATCAACGTATTTGTGCCCTTTTGCAATTTACTTCTGTGTATTTTTATTAAATCTATAATTAACAAGCAAACATTATTTGTTCTTTACTATGATTATTTTAGTTGAACATAGTTCTTCTGATGTAATATTTTCAATTTAAAACACAGCTGAAAATTAAATGTAATTAAGATAAATAAATATTTCAAATTTCTCAAAATCGGAAAATGTAACGTAGAAATTCAAAAATAACGCTATAGTTTTAATCGATGATAAACTTAGTTAACATTATAAGTTTCATAATAAAAAACTTACAAAGAAATTTCAATAAAAAAATAAAACTCAGATGAACTGTTTAGCTTATAAATCGAATATATAATTTATTGATATGATATACATTTGTATAATAGTTTATAAATAAACTATAATATCTTTCACACAACCGACCCGAAATTTAACACCCCCCCCCCTATAAAAAATGATTTTAACGTTTATTTTGCTACTGTTAAAATACATTCATAAATTCTTTTTAAGATGAAACTTTTTCAAGAAATAAATAACTTTCGATACAACAGTTGTTATTTTAATAGACATTTATCATGAGTTAGGTAATGTTGACATTTTTTAAGGCAAGTAAATTACTCGTGTAAAAAATCCCTATAGGTAAAAAAACAATCCAACATATAGAATATACATTTATACATAAATATAAACAGATCAGATAAAAAGAATTGGAGGTAATACGAACGTATGAGATTACGTACCTTATATTTTATAGGAGAGTAATTTCTATATTTTTCTCAACGCGAGTGCTTGCATTCAGCTTGCCTCTTTGCCCACCACGTTGTACTTGATTTGCTTTCTAAGCGTGCTTGGTTGAGAAGTTTCATTTTCGATCCCGACATGATCAAGGTCAAGTTACTGGAGCCACCATTAGTTTTCAACTTAAACCTGATGAAGCCAAGTCGGCGATGATTAGAATTTTAGTTTTCAATACTAGATCCGCGTAGTTCATGAATAGGACCATAAATTGTACTGCGAACTGAAGTAAACTAAAATTTCAAGTTAAACTTTGAAGTGGGTGAAAGGTTACAAGCTATGAGACTCTATAATTTGGATTTAATAATTCATGATAAAATCAAGCGTACTTATATTCGATACGCTAAATGTAAAAATAACTCAGGATACGAATTTAGAATTGTCTTAATTACATGAATTATATTTTATGTTACATATTATATGAATTCAAAATAGTTTTTAGATTCTACTGAAGGTTAAACTACTATCCTTTTAAATAAAGGGAGGAGGGAGGGTAGAAGAGAAATTACCAACAGTACAAAAAATATAATTTAAATTTATGAATAAGCATAAAGTGGGATTATCTCTGTTATAATGCCTATTTATAAAGTCTTCCTAATTTCGCTTTAAGAATGATATCGAACACTATTACTGAAAATTAAAAGTAAAATTGTGAAAAAAACAGCGGTCAGCGAGACGGCTGAAAGAAATTACGATTTAACCAAAACCTAGAATTATAAAGTCAAACATTCTTATATTTGATGTACAAATTTCAAAAGGTAATTCGGAAAACGAAATTAAAATTAACTAATTAAATGAATAAAATTTTACGTTACATGTAACGAAATATTTTTACATTTGTCGAGATTAATTTTTTAAACTTCTTTTAAATGTTCATATGCTGCTGAAACGGGGAAAGTGAGAGAGGTGGTCAGAGTATTTTATAAAAATAAATAAATATATTAGTCTGTTATTTAAAAATGCTGTTACAGCAATGCAATGAAATCATGCTACTTATGGAATGGGGTGAATGAAATAAAAAGTGTATCTCTTAATAATATTTAAACCTCCCATCCATTTAGAAACGTCTACTTTAAAATTCACGCATTTATAATTTTTGTAACACACTAATTAGTGTAATTTCAGGTGTTATCTACATCTACACATTTTTCTGAGTTTATGAACTGATAACAACTTACAAACTTAATGCCATAAACTAAACACACATTAAAATAGGTATTTTTTTTATAGGAAAAGTATTTTTTATGCCAAGTGGGTGATTTTAGAAATTTACACACTTACCTATGTATGTAGCATTATGTGTAAATTACAATAATATAGCGATTTGAGTAAATTCAGGCATTTTCAGCATTTGCACATTTGTTTGTGTCTTTCAAGTGATAACAAAATACATACTTAGTATTATAAGCTAAAATACACATAACAACAGGTAAAACTTTGCAAAAAGTGGGTAATTTTCATGTCAGGTGTGTAATTTTAGGAATTTACACACACATATATATGTAAATTTGTCTAATTTACACTTTTATTTTTTAGAGTGTAACAGGTAATGCTTGATATATCATTTACCAAGAACACTCAATCGTAGGATTAGCAGTTATAAGTGGCACACGGTGATAAAGTATAAAATGAATTCCTCGGAAAATATCCCATTCGAATCGAACATAGAAGACTCCTTTAAACAAATTTATTCGTGCTTCACATAACAGTAAACAATTTCATGAATACTTTGGTTTAAACTTTGTACCGACATAATATGCCGCCATAAGAAAACAGAAAGATAATACTGCAAGAATAAAATTTCACCTATTAAGGTGGCAGACTTTAATACCACCAGATGACAGAGTTCTGTTCATCACAAGAAAAATGTAGAAAACTGCTTTTCAAGTCATAGTAAAATCATTAAATATGAAGGAGCGCAATAATACAGGATTTTACGGCAACGTTTTACGTTGCCAATTAAACTGACCAATAAGAAAATTAAATGAGGAGAAAAAATAAAACTGTTCTATCAGTCAATCGTATTAATATGTTACGCAATCAGGCTCTATCGCGTTACTCGTTGTGAATTGTGGGTAATGGAATGATTTTTTAGAGCTTAAATAAAAGATATTGGAAACAATGAAAGAACAAAATAAAATAATGGGATATTAGGAAAAGTATTGCTTTTAATTGATAATAATTTTTTAGAGTAAGAAAATGAAGAATGCGTAGATTTAAGATATGGAATTAAAACATAATAAATATGTTATGATATTATTTAAAGACAAAGAAAAATTTAGGTATAAGAATTTGGAAATAATTAAGGGCGAAAATTTTTATTATTACATATGTGTGTATGTATGTATGTATGCAAGTCCTATCCCTGGCAAAGGATCTTTTAGTTATTTAAAAAACCCAAATATTTTATAAGAATTATTTTTTATGTTGAAGGGGGGGGGGTTAAGGATGGGGGGATGATCCTCAAGAAATTTATCTTATTTCCTCGTTAATGTCTGAATTAATTATTCCAAAGATTTATCACATATAAGTCATGTTGTGAAATTTACATTAGCTACACGAGAGTTACACCAATATTAACTCCACGCAATTTACATCAATATATGAAATACTTTTGTAAAATATTAAGGTAATAAGGTAAGTATCTTTAATATTTCTGGGACATGAGCCAACATATAAAACTTGAGTCATGTGCAATTATCAACGAGTTTTCATGCGAATTAAAAATTGCATACCTTTAATTTTATCGAATATTTCAGAAAGAATTTTATGGTTTTGATTGTTCGATTCAGAAGTAACAGTTTATTTATTGCTCTTAAAATATTATTCCACTATTATTATCTTTTTTGCCAAAATAATGATTAAAATTACTATAACTAGATAAGTTGACCATTTTCTCCCGAAATTCGTTTGATTAATACAGGACAAATATTTACAGAATGTGTTTTTGTTATACTAATGTATATATATATATATATATATTGGGTTTTAATATTATCTCAAATTTTTTAATGTTCTTATGCACTCTTTATTTAAATATGAGATCATAATGAAATTGAATCTGATAAAAATTAATTTTAAGAAGAAACATACTGAATTAAATTTCCATTTTATGTAACAAGATGGCTCTGCTCCTTGGGATCTACGCTAGCTAACCCCTTTAAAAATACCACAGAGTTAAAAAAAAAAGAAAGAAAAATTGCAAATTTCTTCTTTTAAACCTCTGACAGTCTTGCAAAAGAGCAAAATTGTAATGTTAATTTCTCTTCATTTTGTATTAGATGAAAAATCAAAAGATTATTTCAACATTATATGTATAAAAAAGGTAAATGAGAGTATGAATGAAATCCTTGAGAGTTTTAATCAGCGCTCAATGCATTAAAAATCCATTAAATCAAAAGAATTATATTACTTTAAGTAATACTTATATTGCAATGAAACCTTGAGCCGTGAACGTATTAATATGGGCTTGCAATGAGAGGATTAAAACGATCGCTCGATGACAGAAAATTGATCCACATATTCACGACGATCGACGCTTTTCTGTAATCGGGTTTGTATATATGCGTGCGTTCTCAAGTCCACATTAATCGCTATTGCAATAATTTTAAGTAAATCAATTACGCATTTGGAAATTAGCTAATATAAAATAGTCGAGAAAAAGATCTCGTTGTCTCCTGGACTTTTATAATGATGTAATGGATAATATTCTTTCTTGTGAGTTCTAGGCTACAAAAAATAGTATACTAGGGAATAACGTTCAGAGCCATGCCACTTTAAAGCACTGAATTTTAGAAAAATTATACATGTATTTTATTTTTCTATAGAGTTTTATATGTTTCCACGAACAGTTTAGGTTATTATGAATTATTTTGTTCATTTTAGTGCGACTTCATGCATCTTTTTCGTGCTATGGGCTCAGGCGTGGAAATTTCGACCCGTGCAGACCTCTTGCGAGTATACGGAAGGAAAATAATAAACCATTTATAGCTAAAACTTTTAATATACAAGAGTGATTATTTTTTTTAATTCAAAATTTAATTTAATTTCTCACACAATATACCTCTCATTGATTTCCGGTATTTTGCCCCTACATGCGACTATCACACATGTATATTATGTGTTTTACTATTAAATTTAGGTATTCTACAATTTTATTATCTAAAATAGTTGTTTCTTATACATTTTTTCAAGTTGCATCTCTAATTCCGTAATTTGGCACTAAGTCGTGATAGCAAGAAATAGCATCTACCCATCTTATACTACAAGGATAACACATGCATGTTTCTAGCTAACTCAGTTCAGTTGTTATTAAATGCGATACAGATTTTAAGAATAATACTATATAAAATATGAGTCTCATTTTGTTTTTTCTTTTCGAGTTGAAAATACTACCAAGCATGCAAAATGTAATGTTTTGTGAAAGATTCAGGAAACAATCTTCCATTACACTGCCTTACACTATTTTCAAAACATATAAAACAATGATTGTTTAATAAGGTATATTTAAATCGGAAATAAAAAATATAATCCAAAATGCTCCATTGCGTCACGATAAAAATAAAATTTTCAAGATTCCGATTATGGAAATTTGGAACAAAATAAAAACTACCATAAGTCTTAACAAGAACTAAAAATCATGAGTACAAGCATAGTACTGAAAAAAAAAAGTTTATTAAGGGCAGAAATAACGCTTTAAATAATCTGGAAAATGCATAACGCATTTGAAAACCCGATTTCTGTTATTATGAATAATCATCAAAATGAACATTTTATTTGCAGCTTTGTATATGATCTACATATATGTATGCATGCTAAAAGTTAATTCAGTTAAACGCATTGTAAAGTTGTAATTTTCCACTCAGCAATTTCTTCCAATAAACGGATGTTGTTCCGAACTTTTGTGCAACCAGCAATATATTTTTATAGATTTTATAAACAGAAAGTAATATTTAATATATACTTAAGTTTAAAAACGCATACCCCAACGGAAAACGCACTAAAAGCAATTATTGTTTGTAGAATTCAATTGCTCAATTATTGCTTATTTTCTTATATAGCCAAGTTCTTTTGTGTGCCTCTGTAAATAACTCTTTTGTGAACACTATATTCTACAGTTCCGTTACGTATAGCAAATTCAACATGGTTAAAATACTGCAATATTAGCAAAATATACGGCAAACGACCCCCCCACACACACACACACATAGAGCGTTATGTAATGTAATTTTTATAGTAAGTCCAAATAACACATATACATGTAATGACAATCGGATTATATTTACGCGAGTAAGAGCACGGACATGTGTACAGACAGACAGAATGGACAGGTAAACCGAATCCAAACCTTTTTCAATTATATTGGAAAGTGTTAACAAATCATGAGTCATTTAATCGACACTAAAGTACAACGACTTCACTTGCTGGATTAATTTTTCATTTCGCCAAACCTGCTTAAAATAACGCACTCTGAGACTACAAATAAATCCGTTGGACGGTAGGATTCTCCATATTAACCTCCACGAGCTCACTATTGGTCATATTCACCATTTACCCCAACCTAAAAAATTTGGGAACAACGCTCATATGGTATTCAACATTAATCAAATTAGACTTCAGCCACGATCTGATCTAATCAGAATAATCGGGAATTTCCTTTTAGTGTTCGATCCAAGTTTTCTGGGTTGAGATATATGGTGAATACGAGCTTTAGTGTGCTATATTTCTTAGAGTTGTGAAATTTTTTAAATTTCATTTTATATAATTCCTTACACCAAAGAACTTTAAAATTTTTACATTTTCCTAGCATTTTCTCAAGATTGCATAACAAACAATGGATGCGTAATTTTTAAAAATTCACTTTATTTTCATATAAAGTGTTAGCAAAAACATCAGATTTAATTACCGCGTTTTCTGTTCCGAAATTTTTTTTCCATCAGTAGACTAGTACAATTTATGAATAAAAGTCCATTAGGCGATTACTTTTTTTTAAAAAACAAAAATCACGAAAGGCCACCAACGCGTTTCTTTTCTCTTGAAAATTCACTGCAGAGCTGCTGCTTCCAAGAATTAAGCTAATGATTAGAGTTATATAAAAGTCTTTTTAATAAAATATTTCTTTAGATATAAACCCACGCAATTTCTTTTATTCCCATTTGCATTTTTAAATCTATAGTATGACTACATTAGATTTTCAAATAAAATGTGTGAACGGATTTACTGAATCGTATAAAGGTTGAGTTGATTTATAAACTACTTCATATTTATATATCTACGAAATGAATTTGTACACAAATCCTCGTTATTTGAATAATATTTGCATAACAAATCTCAGTTTTCTTGATCAAAGATGAAAAAAAAATCCTGATAATTTTAAAAATCACTGTTTGTTTTTCAGACTTTGCGATCATTTTAAATAAATTTCTTTACCCAGCATTAGAAATATATAATTAGAAATATAACTTAGTCGGATGTGGCAATCGTGAAACTTAATAGTGCTTTAGTAGAAGTTTAATAATGCACGTCATTCACGTTAATACTTCAAAGGATGTATTTTTTTAATTTATGCATTTTAGAAACGAGAAATGCACAGTTAACGAATATCTTTTTATACTATTATTGTTACATTTGAGGTTTCTTTTCGATAAAAGTTTCAAGACCATGGGTAACAAAAATATTTGTAATAAAATATAATAAACGGATAATATATGAACAACATGAACCTTTTCGCCTATTAACCCATTCGTGGCCTCGACCTTTTGCGCAAATTTTATTCGGATGGCACCACTATTTTTAAAAGAATTAAGTTTAGTTCATTAATTACGAAAATGTTTCAATTAAATAAAATAAAGATTGTTGTTCTTTTTTACCGGTGTCAAAAACAGTGCTACATGCACCTTTTGAAGCGTCCCTAAAAAAGGACGCTAGGCACTAATGGGTTAAAAGTATTCAAACCAAATTGGCCAATTGGGAGATTCATCACCTTTTTAAATAGTTCCCACATCCATCCATTCGCTATCGCAGTGCCACCTTCAAATAGATTTTCTTCATTTTTTTATACAAACCTAAACCTATTACATTACATCTATAAATGCAATTTCGTCAAAAAATATTTAAAAATTCTTCGCTTAAATTGCAAAATATCGAAAAAAACCTCACAGAAATGTCTTTCACAATGTCCTTTTTACACTGTAAAAAAAAAAAAAAAAAAATCTGTAAAGGTACCAAACATTTTCTAGGAAACTGGGATTCCAAGAACTTTTCATGTAACGATAACAGAAAAAATTCATGTAATCGATTCTGAAACTTGAAATTTTGCTGTTATCGTTATAGGAAAAGTTCTAGGAATCCCAGTTTCCTAGAAGAAGTTTAGTATCTTTACAGATTTTTTTTACAGTGTAGGACTATCCCTTTTTCAATTCGTACTTAAAGTATATAGTCAAAAATATACATGAAGTTTGATTCAATTCTTTCAATTCTTTCCATGATTTCTGATGCACTTTCCAATGGACGTGCATTTCAGACATATTTTATTCTTTTTTTCGAAAAGACAACAATGCATCGCAAGCATACAAGAAGTTACAAACAAGATATTACAAAACATATAAGAAGATTATATGGGAATGAAGCCTTGTAAGAAAGGCAGTGTCAAAATTAGTTTGTCAAACTTCGTTTATGTGGTTTTTTACTGAAAAATGCGCAACAGTCTGACAGTCTAGTCGAAGTTGATGAGACTCAAATCAAGGCCATTATCGATTCATATTGTCATAGCACAACACGTGGAACTGCAGAGGAGCTCAATATATAGCATACATGCATTGAAAAAAATCCGCTGGCTATGTCAAGAAACACGTTGTATGTATCCCTCATCAGCTTAAGGGGGCTCAGGGGTTGAAAACTTTTCAAAAAAATCAATTTTTTATGATCTAGTTTGATTATTCAATTAATTCTTAACTCAATGCAAAAAAACGCATAAAAATATTTGCATTTTTAACGTAGTTATAAGCATTTATGTATCAACACTTTCATAGCCGCACCCATATAATATCAACTTTAAGTCACGTTTTCTCAAAACTTGATTTTTGGCGACTAACACCAAGATTAAAAAAAATACTATTTGATGGATAATGGCTTAATTTTTTTTGCATGCATATAACATCATTATCTATAGAATTAATTAATATACTTTAGATAGTTTAATATTTTGAGTATTTTTAATGAAAAAAAAAGTTGTATTTTTTAGTGGTATTTTAAATTTTTAAGTTTGAAAGTTTTTTTAATGATTTTTTTTTCAATAGATTGTTATATCCTTAATTCATTATATAGAGTAAAGTTTCCTGATCATTTTAAAGCAAAAATTAGGTACTTAAGTCAATTCGACATTAAGATATCTTGGTGTTGGTGATATAACACAATGTTTTTTTTTTCAAAAATTTTATTACATAAATTTTGCTATATTTCTTATTATATCACATTGAAGTACTTCATTTTATAATTTTATAAGACTACGACCTTTCAAATATCAGAAAGTTTCAATTAATTACACTGAATACTTCGTTTTTATATGGACTCGAAGGGAGAGCTCTGTTTACATGTTTTTCCGTATCGACCATCCCCTGAGCCCCCTTAAGGAAATTCATTAGGCGTAACGCATTAACATCTGCGATTTATTTCTAAAATGTAATGAAATTTATCTATTTCGGAAAGGACTGATAACTGACGATGAAAAGTGGATAATTTATAATAAAGTTAATCGAAAAACATACTGGGTGATGCAAGAAATCAGCCTAGACGACACCAAAAGTTAAGATTCATTAAAAAAGTTTCATGCTGTCCGTTTGGTGAGATTATAAAAGTATTTTGCACTTTGAACTTTTACCGAGAAAACAGACCATTAATTAAATTGTGTACATTCAGCAACTTGCCAAACTGAGCAATGCAGTTCAAGAAAAGCGGCCATCCTTTGCAAATCATAAGAATGTCATTTTCCAGAATGATAATGCAAAACCCCCACAAATCTTTGGTCTTTCACCAAAAAATATTGAATCTTCCCAGCAAACACTGAGCTATCGGTAAGCAATCGGACGATAGCCGCTTGCCACTGCCAGCGGTAGTGGACCAATGCCGGTTGTCGCTATCGGTTCCGTATCTTTTTTGATACGCCGCGCGAATGCCGCCCGATTCATGAGACACGCAGCCGGTCCGCTATCGGCAAAAAACTATGCCGATAGCTAACCACACGAATACCGACTGAAACCCGGCACAAGCAAAAAAAATTTTTTGGTGGCGCCATCTGTTAATCACTCTAGCAAGCATTTTGAGAGCCAATGAACATACTTCAGTGCGGGAACAGGCGGGGTTTGATCTCGCAACCCCAAGCTCAGAAGGCGAACGTCTTAACCACTAGACAAGTCGGACCTGTTTAGGGAGAGGATTATGTGTGGTAATAAGGGTGTGGCTTTTCAGTAATGTCACGTAAATGGCGAGTGTTGTTGACGTAAATGACAGATTGGAAAATTGTAATATTAAAGTGTTTTTATTTTATTTATGTATTTATTTACTTGTAATTGTCTTATGCGTCTGATTTTAAAAATTAACTTAATATTTAAATTAATAAATTAGGAAATTAATTAAAGCAAACGAATTGTTTTTCTTATAAATTTTAGAATCCTTAAATAGTATATTTAAAAAATTAAAAATAATATTTTTTTTTCAGAAGTACTGTTAAACAAATAAATTTTTTTATTAGAAACTATAACATAATTACATGCTTTGTGTTAATTTCTAAAATGTATAGTTTTAACCTAGGAAAACTTATTTTAAATAATAATAAATTGGTAATAATTAAATTTTAAATAGAATAAAAAATTATGTTATGCCATTTCATGATTTAAAGTAGTATTTATGATTTACGATTATGTTGCAATGTTGTCGATTATGTATACTTATTAAGTAAAAAAAAAAAAAAAGTAACACACACACACACACACATATATATATAAATATATATATATGTTATATTATTATTATATAAATTATATTTTTTTACGAATTATAAAGTTACTAAATGTAATAATAATGTAAATAATAAGGTAAAAAAATTAAGAAATATATATTTAAAGCGTAAAATAACTAATTTAATAAAAAAACAATTTGGTAATTAATCACTTTTAATTAGAATGAGAATTCAAAGTCATTTCATGATTTAATGCCGAATATTTTTTTTATTATGTAGCAATATTAATTCCGAATAATTGTTGCAAAAATAATTTTTAAATCTTAAAATAAAATAGCAATATTAATTTATTTTTCATTTGTGAGATAATATTTAAAAAAAAATCTGATTTTTTTATGTTAAAAATGGGTAGATTTATCTTATATGTTTTACCTTGTAAAATAATTTCAAGCACTTTTTAGTAATTAATATTAAAATAAAATAAGAAAATGAGTTATTGTTTGAAAATGAATAGTTAAATAGAAAATAAATTCAATTGCCTAACAAATTATTTTTCTGTTTTTATATGATTAAGTTCCTAATAGTGAATAACAATTTAAAGAAGATAATTTAAAAATTCTTTTTTGATTAAAATAATTGTAAGTCATTTTAAAAATTATTTCAAAAACAATATTTTTAAATAAATAAATATAGGTTATTTTTGACATATTTTCTGTTTATGACTGTCAGAATTTTTAATGAAATACATGAGCTATACATTTCTTATCAAAACTAAAACTCAAATAAAATTGATAAAAAAATCGGTTAAGATTAAATATTCTGAATTCGGACCGATGTTGGCAAATCTGATCGGTCCACTATCAGAACTCAGATATCGGTCCTGCGCCACTTGCCGGTATAAGTCGCTAGCCGATATATAACCAAATGTGGACCGATCACCGTAACCGGCTGTCAAAAAAGCAGATTCTTAAGTTTCAGTTGCCAACCTGCTACCGACACTTAACCGACATTGACGGCTCTGGACCGATCATATGCCGAAAGTTATGTGCTTGCTGGGTTGGTTCGGATGTGTTATCACATCGACCCTATAGTTCTGACTTTGCGCCTACAGATTTTCATTTATTTCATTTCACGCAAAACTGTTTAAATGGTAAAAATTTTTAATAACGCTGATGACATAAAATCATATTTAATTCAGATTTTTTGCTACCAAAACTTAAAGTTTTATGAACTTGGAATTATGACACTGCCTGAAGGATGGCAAAAAGTCATCGACCAAAACGGACAATACCTAATAGAATAAAATTATATTTTTAATCAAAAGATTTGAATTTTCCTCTTAATTTAAAATCTGTAGTTACAAAGCCAATATATAATATACTAAAAATTTAAATGAATTAAAGAAAAATGTTCTGATGATGTGTTACTGGTAGTTTTTACCCCTCGAAATGGTGATTGAATACACATGACTGTAGTTTCGAGTCTAGAGCAGTTTTTTAGAACAATTAATTAGCAGCTTTCATTATCAGTGTAGATTAGGTAGCCCAGCATTGATAAAAAGAAAGCTTTTCCAAACAGTAATTTAATTCTCTGGTATAAGAATGAAGACATTGCAACGTAAATTACAATACTATGTTTTAATGCATGATAAATAAAACTACAACTAATCTCTCTCTTTATAAGGAATACTCACACTTAAGAGACAAAAGTTCTTGTTCCAGTACCTTGGAACAGGGCATTTATTTTATTAGGCTTTCTCTGATTAAGGAAGGCTTGAAAATGAGATTTTTTTCCATTACCCAGTTTTCCGTTTGAGCAAGGTTTTCTCCATTTTTCAGTTGATCCTTAGCTCTGGCATCTGTGCATTTGTATCAATTTGAAAATCTGAAATTGAAATGTAAAGGTTATTCAACTAGAGATAAATTGAATGTTGGTATATTGGACTCTTTTCAGAGTTCAACCGAGTAAAATACATTGCCGTAAAGGTGAAACATACAATGAGGGTAAAATTTCGAAAGAATGTCATACTGTCATGTTATTTTGCAATGCAGAAGGCAATTTCCTGGTCCATTAGTTGTAGGAAAAGCAAACAAAACCTAGATATTTGCAATGGAAAGCCAATAAATCTTCTTGGATGACCCTGTGCATAATACTGAATTTGTTAATGATCTTGGAATAAAAAATTAAGAAAGAATTAAAGTGCTCCTTTTTATGAACTGTTGAATACATAATTTTCTAAATATAAAATTAAGTAACATGAAAATTGACTTCTCTCCTGTTAACACATCTTGAAAATTACAAGGTTTAGATGGAGTCATTAAATGCTTTAAGTTAGCGCAAAAAATTCTTTATTCGGCACACTGTAAAAAAAAAATTCTGTAAAGTTACTAAACTTTTTCTAGGAAACTGGAATTCCAAGAACTTTTCATGTTACGGTAACATGAAAATTTCATGTAACCGACTCTGAAACTTGAATTTTTGCTGTTACTGTTACAGGGAAAGTTCTAGGAATCCCAATTTCCTAGAAAACATTTAGTAACTTTACAGAATTTTTTTTTACAGTGCATATATTGCACAAAGTGCTTCCTTTGAAAATTACGAGCAACATGCCAAATAAGTTAAAAATATTACAAGCAGTACAATGAATATCAGTATCTCTATATATGAAAATTGTCTGAAGTATTGCTTTAAAAATCTGGTCCTTGCTTTTCAGATAATGAAATAGACTGGTGAAAATGAAAATAGACTTTTATGATCTTATCAAACAGAGAAGCAGTCATGTTGATATCGCGGTACACAACACAATGGATGAACAATTATTTACCTACAGATTCAATGACGACAGGAACATGTTTATCTCCATTGAGAGTAATGCTGGAAATAGTGAGGATGACACTGAAAGTGAAGAAGAATATGATACTGAAAATTTTGAATTAAACAAATTTACAGATGCTTTAAAATGCGGAAAGCATTTGAATACGTTTTTCGTTCATACTGCCTGATAATAAAGGATTAAAAATTATAAGTATGATAAAAGAACGTTTAGAAAGAAAAATTTAAATCTGAAAAACAATCATTTTTGATTGATTACTTCAAGTAAGATTATTTTAAATGTTATTGTACCTTGCACATGTTCATAAAAGTTTCTAAAAGTCTCTTAAAATATAAAATTAAAAAAAAACTTTTGTTGTCATTTAGTCGTTTTATAAACTAAAAATTTGAATTAAATAATTCTATATTTCTTTTATGTCGGATTCACGTATTTTATAACTTTCAGCTGCTATCATAATCACCAGCTTTAGGAGCAATTTTTGATCCAACTACTGAGTTTAGACGATTTTCTTTGAGAAATCGTCTCAACCCCGAGTGTCATACACTGTAAAAAAAAGGGACGATCTACTAAAAAAACTTTAGTGATCCATGTAATTACTAAAAATTTTTTAGTAATCTTACTCGGTTACAAGGAATCTGTAAGAATTACTAGAAAAAAGCTAGCAACAAATTGAGTTAATAGTTTTACATTTTTAATAGCTATTACTAAAACTCACTTGGTGTGGCCATGATAGCCTAGTGGTCATAGCACCGAACTCCAGGCTGAAAGTACCCGGGTTCGATGCTGGACGCCACCAAATATGCACTGAATGTATGCAACGTAAGTGCTCGTTAAATAAAGGGATTATAAAAATCCTGTCGTAGCAGTTACCATGGGTAATGATCTCTGGACTTTCCCTCCCCTTTAGAAACATGTCAAAATAGAGCAGGTGGCAAAGTTTGGTGCTGCCATCTATTGTGGTTTTGCCGAAAATCTTCTGCTTCAGAAGTCTAAATATAATTTTTAATTAACTAAAAATAATTTTGGAGCTATTACTAAAATTTGCTTGGTGGTTCATACTAAAAAGTTTTAAGTTAGTTACACAAAAAATTCTTTTGTTCAGTTTACAAAAGAAATGTTTGTTTCACTTGCAAAAAAATGCTTGTAATGGTTACTAAAAAATTCTGTGGAATACAAATTTACTAAAAAATTTTTAATAACCCCTTGAATTTTTTTTACAGTGTAGCAAATAGCAATAACCTCAACTTTTTTACCCCTGCTCTAAAAAAGTCTCAGCTAATCCACGAATCCAACTTCTAACGTTTCAGCCGATCACTGATAAGCAGGCTTCGACATCATTCATTTCCCATCTGTCATGATGGCGGATGCTGTGATCACGCTGAAACGGAATGATGACCAAGAAAAGATTTGATGTAATGCATGAAAGAAAAAACACATATATAAGACATAAACACAGTTTATATACAAATAGAATTCCGAAAAGGTGTCCCTATCAAAAGATAGCTGAAACACTGTTTGTACAGTTTCCGGAAAGTTTATTTGCGCTATCAAAAGAGCGATAAATAACAACTAGTAACAGTAGAATCGGCTTTTTCATCAATTTGAGCAACGACAATCGCAACCCTTTTTTCATTTTGGGTACACTGAAAAGTTGGAAGAAAAATCGACTGAAAAATTGATCACTCGAAAAATTCATGAATCTCATAGCAGATTTAAGATACATTTAAATATCATCTTTAATATTTTGTTATTTGTTACGTCTTTTCTGAAAGACCAGTTTAAAAAAAATGGTAAAACTCCGAACAAAGGATAACTCTATTTAAGACACAAAAATTCCGGTTCCTTGGTCCTCTCATTTGTATGTATATTTATATAGTTTTATTTTACTTATTGATTTATTTTCTTATGAGAATAAACCGATTTAAATCAAGTAAAGATTCATAAACTTTCAAATTTAAAATTGCGAAACTTTCAAAAATATTTTATTGAGCCTAATGCTTCTCTGAGTGGGAGTTTTTAATTCAAAAACACCCACACGAAATTTATTCTATATAGATTAGTTAGAATTTTGTAATCTGTACACAGTGAATCAATTACTAGAATCTCTTAAAGTTCTTGGAATGAATATGTATAGTTTATGTTAGCAGAACAATTAACTGAGTAAATATTCATATAATGCATAAAACAGTGTATTAGTTTCAGTATAATTAAATGTGAAATAAGTAATTTAAGAAAAATTCTAAAGGTTTTTATTTCTTTCCGAAACGAATTCCAGGTATTTATCGTCCATTTGATTGCTTCACCTTTAAAAATTGTGAAATGAAAGCGCTTAAAAATATTGATTTTTCTAGGAGATAAGAGGATAAATTTTGAATTGTAAAGCGAAGCCAATTAAATTATCCTTCTAAACAGAAAAAAATTAGATTTTGTTCATCGATTGAAAACGTGTGGAAAAATTGAAATAATCTGTATAACAAATTAAAGTAAGAATTTAAATTTCTTCTTTTACTTTTCGTATTAAAATTGAAAGATTTGAAATTTTCTGCTGAAATTTTCGAAGTTAGATTAGAAAAGCAGGGTCTCTCAAAATTCTTGCTTACAATTTTTCTAATGAATCATTATGCTGATAACGTGTATATTCATTATACTCACTGTACGCCAGCTGATAGCTTTGGATCAATCTCAAAGGACATATTTTTAGGAGTCTAGTGGAACATAATTATTAATACATAGATAGTGTTTTCTTAAGGTTGCTGTCCATATACAACGCTACACTATATTTCACATATGACTGCTCATTACGGAATAAATGACAGTAACTCTTAAATTTAATTTTGGTGTATTTCAGACATTTGTATTGTTGAAAATAGTTGATAAATAGGAATTTTCCATAGAAAATAAAAAAACAGGTGCATGCACATTTTTGATTGAAACCTTTATTTATCAATAACAGGCCACCCCAATCTTTTTCTTTCGTTGTTTTATAGAGGATAAAAGTTATTACAAGAATACATTTAGGCTCAATTCTCAAAAATAACTTGGTGAGATATTAAGAAAATAATGAAATATAATCATCTATAAAGTGTATACGCGCAATATTTTTCACAACATTTATGCTAACTTAAATAGGTTTGGAGTGTAGTTTTATACTTGTGGCAGAATTTGCCTGATGTTCGTCGATTTAACCACTTAACCGTCTTAATATGTAAAAATTGTAAATGAGTTTCTGAATATTAATAAAGATTAACTTACGTTATCATACATACAAAGTTTGGAAACAAATGTATCATATTGCATTTATATTCGTGTAGCTGTAAAATGAAATTGTTAATGCAGTTAAATAGCAGGACGCAGGGCGTGATTTATTCTGAATGACAAATATGATATGATTACTTCTATCCTGTTTTCTTACGGCATGCAAGGTAAATGACGAAAGTAATAAAAATCGATTACTTTGATAGATTACTATCCAAATTAGTCATGTAGTGCGTAACTTTTAAATCACGAAGAATAACCAGCTTGTGAAAATCGCAGGATGAGTCATTCGGCCACACAGTTCTGAGTACACAGGATGTTTCATGAAAAGCTCCCTAATTCTAAAGCCTCTAATTTATAAAATATTACAAATATAAATACTACTGAAGTGTCGTGCTTTTAACGCACACTGTAAAAAAAAATCTGTGAAGGTACTAAATATTTTCTAAAAAACTGGGATTCCAAGAACTTTTCATGTAACGATAACAGGAAAAATTCATGTAATCGATTCTGAAACTTGAATTTTTGCTGTTACCGTTACAGGAAAAGTTCTTGGAATCCCAGTTTCCTAGAAAAGGTTTAGTACCTTTGCAGATTTTTTTTTACAGTGCAGCTGAAGAACATGCATAGATTAATTTTCAAAAATCTTTGTCTATGTAGATAACGTTCACATTCTCGTAAAAATGCACAAATTAAATTTTTAATATTTCAAAAAGCAAAGTGTTCTTGGCATTTCAATAGTTAAATGAATAGAAAGTAAACACTGGACTACCTTAAAGGAATTTTTCAAATTAGCAATCATTATTCAATGAAACCACTGTTCTTGATAACATTTTTTTTAATGGACTGCTTGAATGAAAACTGAATCAAATTTTATCATAAGAAATAATGGAAAATACGATTGATTGATATTCACGTTCTAAGAAAATATCTGTAATTTCCTGTTTCAAACATTACACTGCGTAATACAATACAACACATTATCATAACTTATTACAATACTGTACAGTCGGCAAAGAAAATAGAACACCTAACACAGTTTATTTATCAAATTATTCCAGAAATGGAGTAGAATTAATCATTCAAATGCAAATAATGGCTTCTTTTAAATTATATTTAAACAATTATCTTAGAATGTCGTGTTTATAGTGAAATTGTACCAAACAAATGTACAGTATAAATATTCGATTTTGACTTAATATTAAACTTTTTGAAAAAACTTTACCTTATTATGCCAGAAGAGAAGGTATTCAGAAACTTAAAAGATTCTGACCGTTTGACCACTTAACTAATTAAAAAAAAAAAAAAAAAAAAAAAAAAAAAAAAAAAATGTGGGCTTAACACCACTTTTTTTCACCCTCTAATGCAGATGACCGTCTTAAGGCGGAATTCAGTAAAACCCTGTTTACAGCTGAAAAAAAATTAATCCTTATAGAATAAAATTCCTTTTAGGGGATATCTACTCCAACGGATTATAGAGGTGTCGATTCTCTTGCAATTTTGACCTAGCAACGGTCAGTTAAAGGAAAAATTTCACTAATAATAACAACACATTGCTCAGTGGTGCACAAAAAAGGAATTTTAATATACATTTGTACACTTAAAATAAAACTTTCAACGTTTCGCGCCGTCTTCTGCGGGCGTCTTCAGGAAAATATGATAATGGAAGGACTACGTTTGCATCTTGATCGAGTGATAATATTTCTACTAATTTAAAATCTAAATGAATTAAAAGTAGTCCTTCCATTATCATATTTTTCTGAAGACTCCCGCAGAAGACGGCGCGAAACGTTGAAAGTTTTATTTTATTTTAAGTGTACAAATGTATATTAAAATTCCTTTTTTGTGCACCACTGAGCAATGTGTTGTTATTATTAGTTAAATTTTATGGTGCAACTGTCCTATATAAGGTACCTGGGGTAATAACGCCAAGTGCTTATATTTTGCATAATTATGAAATAATCAGGTAAATGACACCCATGAGCTCTGCGCAGAAGGGTTTTGAGTCATATAAATCGCAAAAAACAGCTTCAAGTTAATTTATTTCATTTTTAATTCTTATTGATTTCACAAGCAACTAAAATTAACGCTTGATCTAAAATTTGCGAGATAAGGTTTTTGATGTGAAGACTATATTTTTTATCCGGAAATACTTTGTTTATTACATAAATTTGTAGTGTATTTCATGTACTTTCAAATTATTTTAGATTTTGGATATCTTCTCGAGATAATTTGTAGTTTAGGGTTTGCTGCGCAATAAGTATCCCGGGGTAATAACGCCAGGGATTGGCGTTATTACCCAGGGATTGGGTTGATTCCCAACAATGGCCGAACTATATCCGAAGGGGGTTTATATATTAATATGGGATAGCATTATCATCATTGTTGAAATGGTAAGATTAAGGGGTGTCGCCTTATACTTAAAAATAATCTCTCTATTTTATTTTTATTTTATTATTATTATTTTTTACTAATGTAAAAAATAATTTTTAACTCTTGTAAATAAAACTATATCAAAATGTTTTCGAGATTCAAATTCGAACATCTTCAAAATCAGGTTTCTATTAAATTTCCACTGGATTGTTTAATTGAGTTCGAAATTTTAACTGTCCGCTTTCTCAGCGTTCGGTTTTTCAAAAATTTATAAATTTAACCTTTAACTGATGTGACCGAAATTGTAACGTATGAATGTGATGCAGTTTGTGAGACCGCAAAATTGAAAGATGAATAAAAGGCGGGAATAAATCATAGGATTGTGTTTTTGTACTAAACTTTTTATACAAGAGTATTATACTTAATATTCACCTATTTAGTCTCTGGTGATAGTACTAAAATTCCAAATGAAACAAAATTTCGGTAGTGTTTGCAGTTAAACTGAAAATTACAAGTTAAACTAAAAAATTAAAAGAAAAATAGTGGTCTACGAGGCCGGTAACATTAGTTAAAGGTTAAAAGGCGATCCATGATTAAAAAATCATAGAATACTGTTCCTGCGCTAAACTCTTTGTGCAGAATTAATTCTAATTAAATTTAATCTATTCAAATATTTCTAACAATATTACGAGATCTCCAAACGAAAGAG
This sequence comes from Maratus speculifer, assembly GCA_964019185.1. NCBI lineage: Eukaryota > Metazoa > Arthropoda > Arachnida > Araneae > Salticidae > Maratus > Maratus speculifer. The sequence goes on along the minus strand of OZ025299.1, from coordinate 130,006,832 downwards.
AATGTCAGTTGTAACTATAGTTAAACTGGAAAATACAAGTTAAACGCTATTTTTTATTGGGGGGGGGGAGGGGGTAAGCATGTTCTTTAAAACGTCGAAAATTTAACTGTAGGTTTGGAGAATCCTCATTAGTGTGGAGTTATGTGTTAAAAACTATTTACTAGATTACTATAATAGTATTAACCCTTAACTGCTGTGACAAAAATTGTCGCGTAACTTACTGTGAGCGGCCTGTCAGACCGCTTAATCTAACAATGAATAAAATGTTAAATTAACTTTTAGAATATTATTTTTGTATTGCACCTTATATACAGGACTATTATAAATAAAATTCAGCTATTCAAAAGTCTCTAGAGATAGTAATAGGACTTCAAATGAAACAAATTTTACCGGTATCCAAAGTTAAACTAAAAATTGTAAGTTAAACCCTGAAACTTGAAAAACTCAGCGGTATGTGAGGCGCTAACAGCAGTTAAGGTTTAACAAAAATATTTATTACATATAACTCTAGTTATTATAAAACTTCACATGATTAAAATATTACATTATGAATGGTTAAAACCATGCAATGTTTCTTATAATCATATTTAAGCGGGACTTTTTAAGCAAAGAGAGACACAGGGTGTTATATTCTGTTGAAGCTCCCCCTCACTCATTTTTCTTTCACTTTCACAAAAAAATCAAAATTTTCTATCGCATAGAATGCATACATGGGAATATAAATACTGATTCAAATAATCCGTGCAATGTTTCTAATAATTCTATTTAAATTGTCATTTTTAAGCACAACGTAGCTGAGAATCTGATATTCTTTTGCCTCCTCCCCCCGCCACCACCACAGCTTCCTTTTTCTTTCATAGTCACAATAAAATTATACATTTTCAATAGCTTACATTGCAATTTGTCAATTTCTAGAGCTGTAGAGTTTGTATTTTTAGAATTGGTCAATCTACATGCCATTATTCCATCTTATTTTATAGTTTTGTTTGCATGGCGTTATTACCCATATAGGTGGGTATTAACGCCAAATAGCATTGGTCAAGAAAAAACGCCATTACATTTTATGAATATATATCTGTTAAATTATTTTATTTTATATAGATAGTCAATGAGTTGCTGTGTCAGATCCTATATTTGTTTGAAAAATACAATCTAAATCTAAGCCGTGAAAATTGGTAGAACCTTAACGTGGCGTTATTACCCCAGGGTACCTTATATTTAGGAGAAATTTCTGTTGGAATGGACAAAAAAAATCATGCATTACAGGGTTAAGCTAAAATATTCGTAATATTTAGTCTAAACATTTCTGCCATTAAATAGTATGAAATTGCAATTAGGAAAATGAAGAGAATAAAAATGCTTTAAGTGATGGACCAAGCAAACTCTTCTTACCCGTGCGTCATACGGGTGAATCGGATAAGTGTTTAAAGTTTGAAATTCTGAATATTAAATTCATTTGTAATCCCTATAAACAAATTACAATGCAAAGTAATTTTTAAACACAATTCGAAAACAAGTTAGTTTGGGATTTTGAATTTTCACACTTGAAGCTTCTAGATATCGACTTATGCTAAAATATTTTATAGATTATAATTACTTTTTTGAAAAATGTATTGCGAAAATATATTCCGAAATGAATGTTTGAAATTATGCGTATTTTTGAAATGAATGAATTTATTTACTGTCGATATTACTATATTGCATAAACTTTGCACTCATAAGAAAAAAAAAACAATGTAACAAAGAGAAAAGAAAGCAGAATTAACGGATTCAAGAATCTTACAGATCAGAAAATTCGAAATGCATGGATTTCAATTATGTTGAATTCACTATATCTCAGCTATACGCATTTTGCGTGCAAATAGATGGAAGAAATATAAATTCAGACGCTTTAAATACGTTCGTTTTACGTTGAATTCGATTACGATACCTTTATTGTTAGATAATACATGCAAATTTTGGTGGATTTTTTTTTACAATTGTTGTTAATTATTTGTTAATCAGCTAACCTGAAAACATTGGTTCAAGAACCCAGATTACATCGTAACACAATAAATTTATAAATTATATGATTATAAGTTATATGATTTTATTTTTACTTAATTGCATCGGTTTAATATTTTTTAAGATTAAATAAGGAAAAATTTGAGAATCGAAAATACTAGTGCATCGAGACATAGCAAGTCACATTTAGAGAAAATTGTTTTATAATTTTCAACTTTTTAAAATTTGATTTAAGTATTCAATTTTGATTTGTGTCAATTGGATTTATTGTGATCAACATTAGAGTATTTATTCAAAAATTTAAATTAGAGAAGCACAGATATGAATCGTAATAAATCCCCAAGTTTCAGTAAAACGATTTAAAGCACTCATTCTTTAATTCGTACATAATTCAATGAATTTCATCGCAAATATTTGATGCGGAAGTGCACATCTTAGAAATTTTAATCAATATCTTAAAATTACCAACATCTCGAATATAACATTTAAAATATCAGATTAAAATAGGGTAATTGTTGACAATTTAGCTTACTGAAAGCGTGTAATGGGAGAAATCCGCCATAATTTAAAGCTATAAACACACCCAAAATTTCATACTGTTAGACAAGCGGTAATATGAAACTTTATTGTGTGGTTTATTACCTTAAATTACCTATTTAATAGAGTAGAAGCATTTAATGTGTTACAATAAAAAGTGTTTTTATTTTAATGTTCATCAATTCTGAAATTATTGGCCATTAAAGCATTTTCTAAATCTCAGCATGGTGATTTTAACTGCTAAAAAGAATACTTTTTGTAAAGTATAACAAAACGTATGATAAAAATAGATTTTCTAAAATATTATTAGTGATTAGAATTTTGTAAAATTCTGTCTTGCGGCCATGTTAAAAATTTTTAACAGTGCAGAGACAATTTCATAATTTTTAAAACGGCAGGTTTAGTGTTCGAATTGCACCGATAAAAAAGAAGTGGAAGAAGAACAATTGGTCATTGTGTGTCTGAATATTTCAATTTGAAAATGTGTGCTCACAGTGTGATAAACTAAAAAAGTCTTTGTTAAATAATTTATCAATATTTGGTAAAATTTTGTATACATTGCTTTAACTGTAGTATAATATATTTAATTTTGTTTGTGGTATTAAATTTAAGCAAATTAAGTTGCGATTTAAAAAGAGTATGATACGGATTACTGCTATTATTGTATGTTATACTGTTTTGTACTTTATTTAGAAATTTTCTCCTCAAATTTATACCAGTGCAATATTAACTTCATAAAATTGATTTCACCAGCGGCTAGTGGATCACCCGTTGTTTCCGTCCTTCACAAAGCTAGAAAAAAATTTGAACAAAGGGGGGAGGAGAAAATCTCAGTTTTCAGTGGATTTTTAACTTGTTTGTGGCTTGTAACTAAATTTTCATACTGGAAGGAATGCAAGCTAAAACTTTTCTGATATACTGGTCTGTTCATTGAAGGTGTCAGAAATATGTAGTACTTACAATACATAGCTATTAATAGCCGGACACATTGAACTTTTGACTTTTTGTCAAATATGTTATTCTGAACCTTCATAATTATGAAGAATATGTCTGACTTCATATTTATTAAGATCGATTTGGTCAGTTATGAGGCCAACAAAATATCACAGAAAAATAATATTTAGGATCATCCTGTAAAATAAAATACACGAAAAGATCTACCATTATAGGTTATAGGTTACGAATATGTGGATATTGTACAATATGTGCATTCATTTCTGTAAGAAAAACATTTATATTCATGAAGATATATCGGTTTTTTCAGAGTTCAAAATTTTTTTCATGTTTTTGTTTATCTCATGCAGGGTTTTTTTTTACCAAATTTTAGCCAGTTTTAGAAAATTTGATAAAATGTAGTAAAAGTAATACAGGGTGTTTCAAAATAACGTGGACAAAATTATATGACAAATCAAGCATACAACAAGGATAAAAAATCACATAGGAACATAGGGTCGGAAACTATTTATTGAGTCACAAATACAGGGTGTTTCATTCCAGCTACACCTGGTTTGAAAGTAATAATTTCAAAGAAAATAAAAATATTGTATTGAAAATGCAATGATATGTACCTTATTTTGTGTGAAATGTGATAACATTACGAAAAGATCTCGAAAAACATATTGCTCAAGCAATCGATGATACCGCATAAACTGATTATGACAGTCCAAAATATGAGGTGTCAAGTGCATATTACTGGTGCGCATAATGCAAACATCTACCACGTTTATTTGGTGTTATCACACTTAAAACAAAGGTGAGAATGTCTGTTAAAAGTTTTATCATAATATACTACAGTTTTCTGAAATTTATTACCGTCAACCCAAATTGAGTTAGGATGAAACACCCTGTATTTGTGGTTCAATAAGTGATTTGCGGCCCTATGTTCCTATGTGATTTTTGATCTTTGTTGTATTCTTGATTTGTCATATCATTTTGTCCACGTAATTTTGAAACACCCTGTATAATGCAGTTGTCATTAAAATATATTAAATATTTGAGCGAGAAATTGTATGAAATACTTTTTATCTGCGCATGCGCGCACGATGAAAAATATTTATTCTCATGATTCGATATTCGCAACTATGGAACAACTCTTATATAAGTGTCAGTCAAATATCATGAACATGCAAAACGATATTGGCGATAGACGAAGCTGATTTTTAATTGTTTTCTGAAAACAGCTAAATTAAAATGGGTTTACCATAAAATGTCTTTTAAATTTTTTCATCTTTAATTTACATTTCAGTTTCATTTAAGGGTCATTTAGAAAAATAATTTGAAAACCGAATAACATCACGGGCCAGGGAAACGCCGGGCAGGTCAGCTAGTATTAAATATTTCAACAGCAACCCAGCAAACACAGAGCTATCGGCAAGCAATCGGACGATAGCCGCTTGCCGCTGCCAGCGGTATTGGACCGATGCCGGTTGCCGCTACTGGTTCCGTATCTTTTTTGATACGCTGCGCGAATGCCGCTCGATTCATGAGGCACGCAGCCGGTCCGGTATCGGCAAAAAACTATGCCGATAGCTAACCACATGAATACCGACTGAAGTCCGGCGCAAGCAAAAAAAAATCTGTGGTGGCGCCATCTGTTAAGCACTCTAGCAAGTATTACGAGAGCGAATGAACATACTTCAGTGCGGGAACAGGCAGGGTTTGATTTCGCAACCCCTCGCTCAGAAGGCGAACGCCTTGACCACTAGACAAGTCAGACCTGTTATGGCCACAAGTCAGACCACGTAAATGGCGAGTATTGTTGACGTAAATAACAGACTGGAAAATTGTAATATTAAAGTGTTTTTATTTTAATTATGTATTTATTTACTTGTAATTGTCTTATGCGCCTGATTTTAAAAATTAAGTTAATATTTAAATTAATGAATTAGCAAATTATTAAAGCAAACGAATTGTTTTTCTTATAAATTTTAGAATCCTTAAATAATCTGTTTAAAAAATTAAAAATAATATTTTTTTTTCAGAAGTATTGTTAAATAAATAATTTTTTTTATTAGAAACTATAACATAATTACATGCTTTGTGTCAATTTCTAAACTGTATAACTTTAACGTAGAAAAATTTATTTTAAATAATAATAAATTGGTAATAATTAACTTTTAAATATAATAAAAATTATGTTATGCCATTTGATGATTTAAAGTGGTATTTATGATTTACAACTATGTTGCAATGTTATTTTGTTTATTATGTATATTTATTAAGTAAAAAATAAAATAAAAGTAATATGTATATATATATATAATTTATCTCACTATTATATATATTTTTTTTACAAATTATAAAGTTACTAAATGTAATAATAAAGTAAAAAAAATTAAGAAATATATATTTAAAACATAAAATAACTAATTTAATAAAAAATAATTTGGTAATTAATCACTTTTAATTAGAATGAGAATTCAAAGTCATTTAATGATTTAATGCAGAATATTTTTTTTATTATATATTTTATTATTATTTTTTTTATTATTTAGCAATATTGATTCCGAATAATTGTTGCAATAATAATTTTTAAATCTTAAAATAAAATAGTAATATTAATTTATTTTTCGTTTGTGAGATAATATTTTAGAAAAAAAAATCTGATTTTTTTAATGTTAAAAAATGGGTAGATTTCTTTTATATGTTTTACCTTGTAAAATCATTTCAAGCACTTTTTAGTAATTAATATTAAAATAAAATAAGAAAATTAGTTATTGCTTTGAAAATGATTAGTTAAATAAAAAATAAATTCAATTACCTTACAAATTATTTTTCTGTTTTTATATGATTAAGTTCCTAATAGTGAATAACAATTTAAAGGAGAGAATTTAAAAATTCTTTTTTGATTAAAATAATTGTAAGTCATTTTAAAAAATACTTCAAAAACAATATTTTTAAATAAATAAATATAGGTTATTTTTGACATATTTTCTGTTTATCACTGTCAGAATTTTCAATGAAATACATGAAATATACATTTCTTATCAAAACTCAAACGCAAATAAAATTGAGAAAAAAAAATCGGTTAAGATTAAATATTCTGAATTCGGACCGATGTTGGCAAATCTGATCGGTCCACTATCAGAACTCAGATGTCGGTCCTGCGTCACTTGCCGGTATAAGTCGCTAGCCGATATATAACCAAAAGTGGACCGATTACCGTAACCGGCTGTGAAAAAAGCAGATTCTTATGTTTCAGTTGCCAACCGGCTACCGACACTTAACCGACATTGACGGCTCCGGACCGATCGTATGCCGAAAGTTATGTGCTTGCTGGGAATTTATCAAGTTATTTTTAAAGTTGTATTCATTTTACTGTAATAATATTTATTTATTTATTATAATAGTACTGGTAATATAACTATTTTTTGTATAAAATATTTTACTGTTTACAACAAATTTTATTTTTCTTCAATAAAAAAATTCATACGAATATTTCGTTCGTGTATAGCAAATAACACAAATTAAATTAAAAAGCTAGACTAAATTACAAGGTGATAAATCTAAGCCACTTCCAAGCACATTGTTATATTTATTTGATTGAGTGCATTGTAAATTGAAACTGATCATTTTCTCTTGTGAAAGAAGTTTTAATGGACGTTTATTGGTAAATTAAACCATGCTAGAATGAACAGGAATAATGAAGTACGGTGTTCTTTTCAAAACTACAGTCCTTTTGTTATAATTGCATTTATTTATTTTAATGTAACTTGTTATAACATAACATGTTTTGAAGGAATTATTTTGCTTTTAACATCATATTTTATTTTTACTATAATAAAAATATGTTCACACGTTTAATTCTTTCAAGCCTAGCAAATAATACGAATTAAATTAAAAAAAAAAACAAGAATGAATTACAGGATGAAAAATCTTAACAATTTACTAGCGCACTAATTTATTTATTTTCTTGAATGCATTGTTAGTCGAAACTGATCATTTTCTCTTTGTGAAAGAAGTTTTAATGGACATTTATTGATAAATTAAACCTTGCTGGAATGAACAGGAATAATGAAGTACATTGCGAAAACTTTTTAAATGTTCGGAGAAATTATTCTTTAATTAAATCCATGTCTTTGCAGTTGAAATTGCTTAATAAAACGCTTTTTGAAGTTGCAAATTGAAAATTTAATGAATATGCTGTTACTTGGATTAAATCATTAGGATTTTTAATTTAAAGGTCCAGAGTATTTGATTACTTTATCCGCTCAGGAGTGGAAGGGCTTTTACAAGTTTTAATATTCTTTTTATGTCTTGTTAAGTGAGAATATTTTAAAAAATTCTTAAACGCAAAATAGCTTTGATTATTTTTGAGTAGCGTGTTTCCTATAAAATGCGTTCTTATGTTTTTCGTTCAAAGCAAAACGTATTGGTCTCGTAATGTAAAGATTTTTTTTCTTTTCCTGTAACAAAAGCATTTTATTTTCAGTTTAAAAGTTATCCGTAGTTACACATGATTTTGATAACTTTGGGGTTATATTCAAAAACAGATTATTTTACCCATAACAACAAAAAATTTAATTCAATCATATATTTCTAGTAACGTGAATTAATCTAAGAAACAAGGATAAATTATAAGGATAAAATATCAGTAGTTTACTAGCATATAGATATGTTTATATAACTGAATAATTCTATGCTGAAACTCAGCATTCTCTCTTTGTAAAAGAAGTTTTAGTGGACATTTATTGATAAATTAAACCATGCTGGAATGAACAAGAATAATGAAGTAGATTGCGAAAACCCTTTAAATGTTCTGTGCAATTATTATATAATTAAGTACTTGCTACGAAGTTAAAATTACTTAAACAAAAAATTTCTTTTGAAGCGGAAAAATAAAAATCTAACGAATATGCTGTTAATTGGATTAAAACATTAGGTATTTAATTTAAAGAAAACAAGTTTGTGATAACTCTATCCGCTCATGGGAAAAAAAGATTTTATAAATTTTTATACTTTTTCATCTCTAGATAAGTCAGATTACTTAAAAAATAATAAATAAATTAAGTGGTAGCTAGTTTTGACAATTTTTTAAAAAACACTTTCGAAATGTTGTTCGTTATTTTTTTTATCCTTTGAAGTAATTGTACATCATATATCTAAAAATTATTTTTCGTGTAACAAAAAGTAAAATATTTCCTAAACGCAATTAATCCACAACAACAACATCACCTTTGCCATCTCTAGACTAGTTGGGTTAAATAACCGTTACATTTGAGGATCACAGAAGCCAAGGGGTACAAGTGACAAAATTTCGATTTGGAGTAAATTGAGTTCAAACATATTGAATTTAAAAATGAATAAAAATAGACTGAATTGAAATAAGAAATTGCGGTTTGTTTCATTGTGGTCTTTGAACTCTTATTTCAATAACTATGAAAAAAGTAGAGAACAATTTTCTTTAAATTTATGATTGATCAATATTGATAATTATTCGGCAAAAGTGGTTGATTTCTAGAATGCAGCACGTAATTAGAAAATCACTTATATTTCATTACCTGAAAAGAACAAAGAATATTTCTAGGTCGTGCAATTAGTTCATTTGTTCCAATTTTGTCACTTGTACCCCTTAGCTTCAGGAGTCCTCATTCATCATGTCTACTACAAAAGAGCCACAGTGCTAATATCGCTAATTAATTTAACCCCTTGCGGCGCGGTGGTATATCTATGAAACCGCTTAATTTTAATTTCCAAACGCTACACTGGTACTAGAATTTTGGTTAAAAAAAAAAAAAAAAGGTTTATTGAATTCCTGCAAAATAGCTTTTTTAGTTAAAAAAATTACGCTTCGTTGAATGCGTGAAATGTAGCTGTTTCTTATTTACAAATAAAGTTGTTTTCAAATTACGGTGTCAGTCATCAATTTCAACACTTAAGCAATGAATTTGCGCTGGGCCGCAAAGTGTTAATATCACGTAAAAATTGACAGCGCCATCTAAATCTAAGGCAAAAAGGAAAAAGAGAGCAGCTTGTAAATATTAAATTTTGCAATAGTAACTTTTATAACGACCGTTTCTCGTAATGAAGAAATACGTCAAAAAACGCTATTAAATGGCATTCAAGATTTCGTAATGGTAAAGGGAGTACCGAGGATTATCCATGGTCAAGATACTGTTCAATTTAATGAAACTTTTCCAAAAGTGCAGGAATTCTATGAAAAGATAGTTATGTGTCTACTACGCTAATCAAGGCGTTCAGAGGAATTCAAAGGAGTCCCTTGATATCGAATATCAGTAACAAGGGATATGACCGATGCTACACGGCAATGCCTTGGCCCACAAATGCAAGTTTGTGCTTGATTTCTTCGCCAAAAGTACGATTGAAGTTCTCTATTATTCAACATACTCTCAAATTTTATCTCTTTGTGACTCCTATTTCCAAAATTAAAAATATCATTGAAAGGGAAACTTTTCTGCAAGAAATTAGACATCCAGCAGGTTAAGACTTCGATTTCGAATATGCTGTCAAATGTTACGTGACTATTAATGAACAGTGCTGTGAAATTCTTACCTAAGATAGTTTATATGTATCGGTTGATAGCCTACTTGTTCACCAAAGATGGTACTAGTTTTTTCGAAAATAAAGTTAATAATTTTCCCTACCGGATAGACAATGTAAACAAAAAATAATACGTAAATTTTTTTCTACCATAGAAAAGACAATAGCGAAAATTAAGTGTTACGGTGTAATATTCTAATTCGCAAAATCTAACAAGGGGATCATCCAACATTGTGCGCACAGATTTTGAAGATTTCAAAGTATGTTGTAAGGGTCATATCCAATAATTATTCTGATGACAGGGTTTTTTCAAATGGGCTTTACTTCTTGAGAAATTGTGGATCAAAGTTCAATATAAATTTCAAATACCAGTATAGTTTTTGCTTGTCAGTTCATGGTGCAGTGTTAGCGTGCAAACTTACGGGCTGGCAAATCGCATGATCTTCTTTTTTTTCTTTTTTTTAATTTATTTTTATATTTTTAGACGTTACACATTTTAAGCAGAATAGGGAATGCTACAGCTTTGGACTTTTTGATATTTTCGTAAGGGGACACTTTACTTTTTCAACATATTTTTTCTTATTTTAAAAAAATGTGGTTCAAATGGTGAATTGATTGCATTTCAGGGTTCAACGTATTTTGGGAAATGAATAAACACATAAGATAAAATAAATAAATACATAAATAAATAAATAAATAAATAAATAAAATTGCACATTTAATTCAAATTTTTTTAAAAAGTATTAGAAAATTTGAATATTTTATAATCATTATTTCTTTAGATATTAATAATTTTGCTAATTTACTTTTCTTTAGATTTTTAAATGTTTATTACACAAGGTTGTGCATGAATTTTTATATCATCTATTATTTCATTTATTGCATCTCGGGACCCAAGTTCTAGTTAACAGGAATGGGCACTGTTGGCGCTAATCCTCCATCGATTGTAATGCCATTGTAATATTATGATTATGGAACTTATTTGACGGTTCCGAAACATGTCAATGTCTTTTATTTTTATTATAACACCTTTCTTAAGTAAAATTAAAATTTTTATTAAAATGATTGTAATGCCAACAGAGTATCTCGTGATATAATTAGCCTATGGGTAAAAATGAAGTATTAAAATATACACAATTAAACAGAATTATTTCATATAATATTTAAAAAAAAAACAATCGATTTTCTAATTAATTTTGATGTATATTCATATTTTGGTACTAGTTTTTTCCATAACAAAATCTTTAGAATTCAGTTGAATCACAACCTGTAGTCTACTTTCAATTTTCATGATAAAATTTTCCTTATCTATACTAATACTTCAAATCCTCTACTATTTGTCTGCAAAAGAAGCTAAACGAGACCAATAAAAATAAATTTTTATTTATTCTGATATTACCGAGAAAAGAAATGCAGACGATTAAAAAATGTGTAACTAGTAAGAAATATAAAAGTAAATAAAACAGAGAAAAATCCAAACAATCTTTTAGGCTACACGCTCCTACGATACCATTGCGTCGCGAATTGACAAGCGGAATCCATACTAATGGGTATGTGATATATACGTTGAAATTTGACACTCAATTTCTCAAAAACAAAGGTCCGTTTGAATAAACCCTTTCATCAGTATAACTAGTGGTATAACCCCTACAACATATTTTGAAATCATCAAAATCTGTGTGCACCATCATTGGTGGTCCCCTTGTGAGTTTAGATGCTACTATTGAACTATCGAAAATGATACGCAACGCTTTATTCCAACTTGTAGAAATCAGCCAATATTCATTATTTAAGAGAGAGTAACAGTGGCAATTTCCCGACTAGCCCTCATGACGAAAGCTAACAACCACGATCGCTGCAAACTTTTACATTATCTTCAGACAGGTGGCTAAAATATGGCTGTCCAGTTCTTTTCGATTCAATTTTGGCCCCTAGTTGTTGACACATTGTTTTTGATTGGCCCTTTATATCCAGATATCCATACTAGACTGAATTTTAAAACATTGGAATCAGTAATCGACTGTATCACGTAGAAAATTTTATTTTGGAAAAAAAAAATATACAATGTAATTTAATTATGATTCTGAATAATTTAAAAAATACTTACATAAATAATTTACGTATATTTAATTTTTACCCAACTGCAAAAAAGGATTATGTGTTCCATGCGTGTCTGGGTATGCATGTATGTATGCAGGCCAGAGGATTTCTTTATACCCTCGAAACATCCCAACGACTTGATGGAATTTAATAAATGAGCTCTCGATTAATTTGTCTCAACCATCTGATTAGACTAGGTGTTTTCATAAATTCAAAATGGCAGTAGAGACAAAAAAATACGCACCAAGTTGAGTAGCATATCCTCGCATATGTCTTTCAAAATGAAGGCGAAATATGTATTTGAATTGAAGATTGAATGAAATACATTTTCATGAAAAATCGAAGAGTATGAAAAAATGATTAAAAATCGAAGAGTATGAAAAATATGATTACAATATCTCGGCAACTAATTGTACGATTAATTTCATTCTTTATGCAAAATTTGTGTTTTTTATTGCATTTTATGTTCACTCCTTAAAATAAACAATTACTCAATTTTTATGTACATTTGGTCAGAACGAATATTTTGACAGCCTGAATGAAATAGTTCCGGATAATCGAGGTTATTGATGTTCAATAGGCTTTTTATTACATACTAAGTACACACTAAATTTCAAATCTCTATCTCAATTTGTTTGGGATATAGAGTGTTTACAGACACACAGAAAGACAAACGCAAGGCATTTTTTTTCTATACTTATGCTTTTCGGAATTTATAGTATCTGAAACTTGTAAATCCATGAAAATTTTTTTCGATTCTTAAAACGATTACAAAACTTACCCTATAGTAAGTATGATGGGTAAGAAATATTAATTTAGAAAAAAAACCGACTGCGTAAAAAGCGGACTAAAAAAAGGGAAATAAGATTACGTAGGAAAATGGTAGCGTATATAATGGAAATTCTTTTTACTTGTGTAATTGCGGTCGGAGGCACCAGAATAATGTTTCGGTATGTATTGCGCTCCTGCTACCTACATGTTTGCCTCCGACTGCAATTACTCAAGTAATAAAATACGCTTTTTTCAAAAAAAATATCAACCGATTTCAAAAAAGCGCTAAAAAGAATTAAATAATTCTTTAAAATTCTCTAATGGCAAAACGTTGTCCAATAAGCACACATCGGATGTCAGGTACCGGCATAAAAACGGTTAAATTTAATATATATATAATTTAATATCCACTAAACATAGATTTTAAAGAGAATATTTTTTACAAGAGATGAATTTACATATTTATGATTTAATTTATGAATATATACATATAAAAAGTAATGAATTACTTTTTGAAGTCGGTGCCAAACAGTCACAATTGATAACCATTTTCGTTATGTTATTAGGCACGATATATTCACAATTCTTATTATATTTAAGACAGTTATTTAAGATAATTTCAGAGTAAAAATGGCCAAAGACACTGTAAATAGACGTATTAAAGCGTGTGATTATATCATGTAAAAGAAATTGGCTCGCAAACCGTCTCTTAAATTACATGACAAACAGATAAGAATGAACTGGGCTAAAAAACACATGACCTACGGCGACAAATGGCTTACTGTTTTATTCAGCGATGAGAAAAAGTGGAACTTAGATGGCCCTGATGTTTGGAAGGCGTATTGGCATGAGTTACGCAAGAACCGAAGAACATTTTTCAGCAGGCAGCAAGGCGGTAAATCCGTTATGGTTTAGGGGGCATTTGAGACATTTGCCAGCCCTCTCTAGATTTTCTAAAAGAAAAAGAAGAGTGAATGTTTCAAGAGACCCTAAACCAACATTTTCTTCCATTCGGTGACATTTTGGGGGCTTTTGAATGAACTTTTCTGCAAGACAATGCCTCAATCCACGTATCCCATTCTACAAAACTTTGCATTTTTCAGAAAAATGATAAAGTACTTGACTAGCCAGCTTTAAGTCCAGACTTAAACCCGATTGAGAATGTCTGGAATACTTTAACCCGCCAAGTTTAGGCAATGGAAAGCAGTATGACTCTATTGAAGAACTCCATGAGGCTATTGAGAAAGCATGGTATTCTTTGCCACCAGAAACCCCACAAAAAATAATAATTTCGACGAAAGCACGTTTATTTCAACTAATCCGAAAACATGAAAAAAAAATTTGTTGCTAAAAGTTCTGTAAAAATTATAAATATGGTTGTTTTTGACATTGTGCATAAACTTTTGAGACAGTTTTTTTATAACCTTTTTTCAAATTGTATTTTTTAAAATTATGTAATTTATTTTTTTTCTATTTTTGATACCGTTTATTTAAGTAATATTGCGAAATATGTAAATAAAAAAATTTTATTAATTCTAACTTTTTATAATTCATTAAAATGCGATATTTTATGCTTGTGCTTAAACTTTTGAGACAGACTATAGTAGTGGATTTTTATATTTTAGGCACGTACTTCCAATGTCAGTTGATATCGATGTGGCTTTCCGGTTTATTGGATGTGAGAACTTGTCCAGTTAAGATTTAGCACTTTGGAAGGATCTCGCACTTCGGAAATTTACTACATCCAACAAATCTTAAGGTCTACATTGATACCTACGAACATCGAAGGAGAACGTCGAAAGGCTGAAAATCCATCAGTAAAGTGTCCTTACACAATGAGAGCGTGTTAAAGTGCTTCCACCAGTTAATGCAGAGTAAGGTATTTCCATACGTTAGTACATATTAAAATACTCTTCTTTCAGTCCTAAACACTAAAAATTAAGATGCTACCAAAAACGCACAATTAATAAATAATCTGCAGTCATCTAATTCATCAATAACGACATCGGAATTGAGCACTGGTGCTTGTATTTTGAATTCGAATCTAATAACAGGAACTTGACTACCTCCATATGAGAGAGGCAACATTCTACACTGTTAAAAATTTTAAACTTTTGCTTCATCGTCATTCCACAAGTTTTTATAAAATGTGTCTATTTTGACCAATGAGAATGCTCTATAATACAGTGAAGTAATCGTTTTTCATAAAAGTGGTGGAGTGACGATGCAGTAAAAGTTTCATATTTTTAATTGTGTATGTTCAGACCATGATTTGACAGACATTGTTTATCAAACTACACAAAATGTGGAAATTTACCATTCTAAAATTTGACGATAGTTGCCTGAACGAGTACTATTATGAGAGGGCAAGTAGTTAACTAGTTTCACTTTAATGGCAAGCTCATCAAAATATTTCGCCATTTTTCTCTAGACTCGACTTAACCTATGAAATATCCCCGTATATTACCACATTGATAACGAGAAATTCCGTCAGAAGAAAATCTGGAAGCATTCCGATATTTAACTCGATAACTGAGCCTGAATCTCAAGACGTGTCGATATACATAGCATTGCACATTGATTTCTTTTAGCATCCGGCATAGAAAGGACCCTGATACACAGGCACTTGCGCTGTGTTATATATAGGTACTTTAAATGTGGATTTTCAGCTTTTGACACCTATTTCCGATGGCGAAATTTTAAAATGGAGGGCCAAAATCACAGTCCGGTGAAATCTAAACATCTCATTGGTCATTTGAATCGCGTCCTTTTCAGAGAACAATCTCTTAACGGTAGGCGAAATGTCCCCTTACTCCTTTTTTCGAAAAAAAAATCGTAGCGAAAGTTTGATGTAAATCTTATCTGTTTTCATTTATAATCTATTTTTCATTTTATATAATGTCATCAAAATATCTTAATTGAGTTAATTTCGATGTTTTATCGTAAATATGAACAGACGGTAACAATTGTTTCAAAATTACATTACCCCTCACTCTTTTTCAAATGGACACGTTCGTGATTTTCACCTATACCACACGACCAATGAGGTCGCTGGATCCACCTGCACTGTTAAAAAACTGATAATATGACTGTGATTTTGGCCCTCCATTTTTAAAATTTCGCTTTCCGATGTCGATAAGCATCGATGTAGATTTTCCATTTTGGTGTATATGCGAATTGATTCAGTTAAGATTTCGCACTCTGGAAAGAACTGGCATCTCTGCAACAGTGGCTATGATCCATATTTTTTTTCACTATTTATCGAAAAGAGATTGAGCAATCAGTAGCCTTCATTTTTGCAAACTTTTCACTGTCTGAAGTAAACAGCGAAAAGTTCGCAAAAATGCAGGCCACTAATTCGCCAATATCATTTTGCTAACAGCGAAAGAGAACTTGGGTGGGATCCAGTAGATTTCGTGCTATTAAAGAAAACATATTGACCAATTAGATGTCTGAATTTTTTGCGAAATTGTCGTTGCTTAAAGTAAGTAAATTTTCTTATTGGTCAATCTCATTTCGCAATAGAGCAAAATCTATGTGAATCCAATCCAGTCAAAACTTCGCAAGATCATGTATCTGCGTAAGAGTAACAGCATGAAAAGGGAACACTTCTAATTGGACGACTGCTCCTAAAAAAAATCTGAATTTTAAAGTTATACTTTTAAAAAGTTCTAATCAACAGACGGATGGAGCATTGTCATTGGTCAAAATAGAGATCTATACAAATGGTGGAGTGATTACGTACTCTGTTAAAAATTTGAAACTTTTGCTGCATCGTCACTCCATCGCTTTTATAGAATATCTCTATTTTGGCCAATGAGAATGCTTTATAATACAGTGAAGTAATATTTTTCTATAAAAGCGGTGGAGTGAAGATGCAGCAAAGTTTCAAATTTTTAACAGTGTAGCTACACTGTTAAAAATCTGCTGCATTTTGTTGCAACGCACTCCACCGCTTGTATATAATATCTCTATTTCAACCAATCAGAAAGCTCCATTTCATGGCCAAGTAACCGTTTTCTATAAAAGCAGGGGAGTGCGTTGCAAAAAAATGCAGCAGATTTTTAACAGTGTAAATTTTCACATTGATCAATCTCCTTTCTCTAAGAGCACAAAATCTATCTAGATCCCGATCGTTGTCTAGTCAAAACTTCGCACTTTGAAATAAAAAGATAGCGTATAGGTATAAGAGTAATAGCCTGAAAAAATGAACGCTTCTAATTGGACGAGTGCTTCAAAAAGAATTTGAATTTTTAATGTTTTTATTTTTTTTAAAGTTCTAATCATCAGAATTTGATGAAATTGAAATGGGACCAGAAGGAAATCTTACACTTTCAAACAAAAAAAGAATTTTCAAAATTGGTTCGTATTTAGGGAAGTTATGAGTGAATAACAAATACATACAGGTCGAAATCATAACCTCCTCCTTGAAGTCGGTTAAAAAGGATTTCCATTGCACACTTTACTATTTTCCTAAGTCATCTTGTTTCCCTCTTTTTAGTTCGATTTTTATGCTGTCGGGTTTTTTTATTTTTGTAATTTAATTTTTTATTTCCCTCTTTTTAGCTTTTTGCGCAGTCGGTTTTTTAAATTTTCTTCCTATTTCTACAAATAAATAAATAAATAAATAAATAAAGTGTAATAAATGCATATGTTTTTTACAATGTAATGTATAATCTGTCTAATTTAAATATTTGGGGCGTTTCCCATCCCCGTACGAAGCAGAGTGAGAGGGCATGCACGCTTTTCTTTTTTTTTTATGTATGTATATATATAATGCCATTATTATTTGTAACTTTTGCAATTTATTAGTCTTTTGCTTATTAAATTCTTTAGAATCATCTCTTAATTGTCAAATTACTTTAAAAGAGAAACATCTTTTATTTGTCTCCAAACAAACATTTTTTATTCGTCGGATGTGGCAATGCTAAAACTTTCACATTTTAACATTACCATTTAACTTTAACATTTGTAGATAACTAAATGTAGTTATCTACAATTCTTGATGCTAAAACTTTCTTCTGTCTCATGCATGTTAATGCTTCAAAAGTCGCTACCAGGATGCCAAAATTAAATGACAATCTATGCATATCGTGAGGATTCTAAAAGCATGAAATTCCTTGAAATAGGACTATTGCGGAAATTGGGGAAAATGCAACATAAAAGCTCCACTTTTGGGATGATTTATACCAAAATAAAGACAGCAATAACATTTATCAAGCTATACAAGAATCTGAAAATTGATGAAAAATCCGTGCATTAATTCTTGAGATAGAGCTATTGCAAGAATCGGGAAATTTCAGTATAGCAGCGCCACCCGTTGGGCTGTTGGTCCAAAACATAAAAAGAACCAGTTCATATCACGGATTTAATGAATCTGAAGCTTAATGTGCCTTAATTCCCTGCATTAATTTTTGAGTTTGAGCTATTGCGCAAATCGGATGCAGCAAAGCAGCACCAACTGCTGAGCGTTTTACACCAAAATGTAAACATCACCAATTCATGTCAAGGACTAACTGAATATAATTTTTTATTAAATTCTGGGCATTGGTTCTTGAGATAGACCTATTGCAAAAATCGTGAAAAATGCAGCATAACAGCACCACCTGTTCAGCAATTTACACCAAAATGTAAACAGCATCAATTTATGTCAAGGTCTAAGTGAATCTGAAGTTTGGAAATACTTTCATCTGATGAAAATCTGATGGAAATACTTTCATCAGTTATCCAGATATAGCTGATGCGTAAATCGTAAAAATGCAGCATAGCAGCACCCCTGTTGATCGATTTATACTAAAGTAATCAGCATAAATTTATATTAGGGACTACCTGTATATAATTCTTTTTTAATTCCGTGCATTAGTTCTTAAGATAGAATGCCCAGAAAATTTCTGTCACATAAAGACAGACATACGGAGTCACAGACTTACAGACAAACATTTGGTAAAAACATGTTTTTGGGAATCCCTGACCCATAAAACGTGTAAGTCCGTCGAAAACTGAATTCGAAAATTTTCAAGAACCCAATATTTTCTTCTTTTTAAAGATAGAAGAAACTAAAAATTCACATTATAAAAATAAATATTTCAAATTATTTTTATAAATTAATTAAATATTGAAAATGAAACTGTTTTCCAATTTCCCTGCTGCTGGGGTCTGAAATTGGATCTACAGAATGGTTACAGGTTACGTACCGCGTTGCTACCATGCACTCATTCAATAACGAATTATGACATTTTAATCGTTGCGTGATGCAATAGATCAGCTTCGAAGACATTGAAAGCTAGTATAGTCTGAAAAGGAAATATAGTCTGGAAGTTCCAATAAGAGCAATGTTTATCAGCTAGATTCTAACATCCAATCACAGAGTGAATAAACATTCACATTCTATCCGCTTATAGAAAAAAATCAAATCTGAAAAATCGATAGATTTTCAATGCTAAGAGAGTTAGATAAACCTTTTTTGAAAAACTAATGAAAATGTCAATTTTCCAATCTTTTCCTTAAAATTAATTTGTTATCTGTAATACATTCGGACGAAGTTTAATTAACATACTTCAGTTAAAAATAATGCAAAAAAGTATATATACTGCATCTTTTTTCGTATAATTTATTCAGAGTGCAAATTATTTATCCCACATATCAAGATTATATATGTAATTTGTCCCAAATAATTCGAGGAATGTTTTTGCGCTAGTTTAAATAGAAAAAAAAAAAAACGAATTGATTTCTGATATATTCCGGTAAACAAATTTAATTTTAATAGGGACTTTCGTTTTATCTCTATGGTTTTATATTGCTTTATATATTTAAATTGATTTGAAGCGGAGATTAAATTAAATATTCACTGAATTTCAATTAAAAAAAACTTATATTTTCAGTTGCCCAGATATTAAAGTTTTGAATACAACGCAACTCACATAAAAAATGACAAAATTTTATGCTATCCTATGCATATCATTTCGAAGTAGAATATTTCAACAAGGACATGAATATTATTTTTAAAATGTTGAATATTAATTTAACAAAATACAAATAACCTATACATATATAAATTCATTATAAGTTATTCAATATCAGTTCAATTTAGGTACAAAATATATAGCTTAATTATACATTTTAAATACTGTGACAGTTTGCTTCTACTTTCACTTTATAAACAAAAACTAAGAAAAATTACTTCATAACAAGAATTTCGTAAAATCAGTTCACATTAACTAATTGACTTCCGAAAAATTTACCTCCTACTTATTGTGTAACTTGTTCTTGACAAAGATTTGTATATGTGTTGTAATCAGTCTAAAATATGTAATTAAATATGTAGTTTAAAATAAAGCTTAAACTTAAAAATTTTAAGTGAAGAATAAATAACACAATTTTAATTTTGATATACTTTTTTTTTGTTATACAAGGTGATTCATAAATATCGAAACAAGAGGCGATTTCCTAAAGTATTGCTTCTAGAAACATACTGCTAAATGCGAAGTTTCATAAAAAAAAGATGAAAAAATTAATGAGATAATTTACAAATACATCGGGAGGGTTGACTACTTGAGAAAATAAGAAAACTAAAAACTCATACTGCTCCCGTAGGATAAAATTTCCAATTATCAAAATTTCCCTTATCCATTACTGAATTAAACGCAAAAAACTCCGTCTTTATATCTGTAAAGAGACTACACAGAAATTGAAATGCGTGTAATTCAAGAAAATATGTTTCTAAGAATTCCAGGAAACATATGAAAAATACATTTATTCAGGTAGAAAATTGATTTTTTTTTTCTTTTTGTGATGATTAAATCTACAAAATCTATAAAATCTTATAATCTACAAAAAATATTAATTTAAGCGGAGTAATTTAAAATCGTTAGAACTCGAAATATTATCCGTAGAATTTTAATTTTTTTTATTAAATGAAAAGGAAAATATACTTTTGATTTTACTTCAGGATTTTTTCAAAATATTATTTAAAAAATATTAAAAATATAAATTTAAAAAATGATGGAATATATTTAAAAAAGATATCTATAATTAGAGAATGAAGTCTATAAATATAAAAAAGCTATAATTAATATTTTTGGTCAGAACCTTTCCATACTAAATAATTTTTAGACGTAAAAAACTATGTTTTGTAAAAATTCAGTCAAGCTGTGCATGACTCGGGCTAAGATTGTAATGTTTTTCCTGGCTGAGCCGAACTTTTTTTTATGGATCGGCTCGGACCGGACCTGGATATTTCGAACCGTGCAGACATCCAGCATGTTTTGAAAACAGGCTTAATATAAAATATATATACGCTGATTTTTTATGTAAGATGTGGTCGCACTGTCTTAAATAGGCTTTTTATAACGTGCAATTTGTGGTTTATACCTATTTCTCATTCAAAATAATTCAATAATTCGTCTCTAAAAAGCACAGGTAAATGGTGTAAGTCAAGAATTCTAGATTTCAATATTCCTGCAAATTTTGAAGCTATCGAGATGTTTTTGTGTTTAATTCAGAAATAGACAAGGGAATTTTCCGTAACTGGAAATTTTACTTTCTGGATGCGCCTCATAAAAGTTTAGTCTTTGTATTTTTTTAAATAGACCCCCACGGAGTTGCAACTTATATCATTAAATTTTGAATCTTTTTCTTTTACTGAACTTTACAATTAGAAGTATGTGTCTAGAGGCAATATTTAAGGAAATAGCCTATTGTTTCGATCGTTATGAATCGTTCCGCTGAGAGATAAAAATTCTTGTCACTTAAAATTAGACTTAATTCCACTTTTTTTCTTTTTATTAATTTTATATGAAACTTCTAATATGCGTTTTTAATATTCTATAAAAGTTACAATACTATCTATCTCAAATAGATAACTCAATCAAAAAACTTTCATTTAAATGCGAAAAATTAATGTACACTGCTCAAAACAATTAAATAATATTTGAAGTTTTTTATAAAATAAAGTTAAAAACGAAATTTTTTTGCCGAAAATAGAAGAAGAGAATTACAAATGCAAATTTTTCTGGTTTTCAAACTGTGGAGTATGCAAATTTAGAGTTCGACCTCAAAAACGTCGCTTCAGCGGCAGCGAATGAAATTTGACTTTCAACTGGATAAAAGAGAATGAAGACAAGGATGATCGGCATTCAGTGATTGCTTTGTTTCGATGAGTACGATGTCTCAGCGAAGTCATTTGACAGATTCAGAAGCTTGGAGAATTGTTGGTAGGTTAGAAGGGAGCCAAACTCAAGCCGAGGTAGCGCAAGCCATTGGAGTGTCACAAATTGTCATTTCCAGGATCTGGAACCGTTCTTTGGAGAGTGGATGTGCAGGCCGAAGACTAGAGCAAGGTCGTAGACGGGCAACAACGCCCAATGAAGATCGGTATTTAGCGTTAACAGCTCGGTCACACCGAAACATGAACGCTACTCTTCTCCAACAACACCTTCGCTCGGCTACAGGCACCACGATTTCAACTCAGACTGTCCGAAACCGGCTCCATGCTGTAGGTCTGTATGCTCGCCGACCGATGGTATGTGTTAGATTAACATCAAGGCATCGTCGCGACCGCAGGGAGTGGGCAACCGAGCATGTCAACTGGAGGAGAAATGAATGGAGCAATATTCTGTTTTCTGACGAGTCCCGTTTTTCTGTGCATCCGGATAATAGGCGTATTTTCATCTGGAGGGACCGTGGCAGTAGGAATAATCTTGCGTTCGTGCACGAAAGTGTCAGATTTGGCGGTGGAGGAGTGTTGGTGTATGGTGGCATCTCCATTGACGGGCGCACTGACCTCTACATCATTCGAGATGGAGCTCTGACTGGTCGCCGATATAGGGATGAGATCCTCAGACCTATTGTAGTCCCTTACGCTGCAGCAATCGGAGATAACTTCATTTTAATAGACGATAACTGCAGGCCACATCGTTCAAACCTGGTGGAGGATTTCCTTTTCGAGGAAGGAATCGTTCGAATGGAATGGCCAGCGTGTTCTCCAGACATGAATCCAATCGAGCACGTTTGGGACGCTCTAGGAAGACGAGTTTCTGGCCGCCAACAACCCCCACAAACTCTCCAAGAACTGGAAAGAGCTCTTCTGGAAGAGTAGGGCAGAATACCCCAACTCGTCAATAATAGCCTCATTGAGTCCATGCCTCAAAGATGTTCAACGTTGCTGGCCACCCGTCGAAACAATACCCCCTACTGAAAATGATTTTCTTTGAAGAAAACACCTTTTCTTATTCTTTTTTTCTCATATGCACAAATTGTGTTTTTTTCCTTTTGTACACAAATGCGCAATAAAATGCATTTTTTTCTGCCAAACATGTGTAATTTATTCTCATATAACCTACTATGTCTGTCGACCATGTATCAATCAGCTAAAAAGTTTCCCAGATAAAAAATCCACCTAAAACTGCAATATCCTTTAATTGTTTTGAGCAGTGTATATTGTTTGTAGCTATACACGGATTTAAAAATTTCTGTGTAAGTTTCCTACATTGTAGTAAAGTCTTATTACTGAATATTTTTACAGAATTTAATTGAAGCTATTCTCAGAAAACAAAAACGAAAGGCCATTGTTGGCGGCTATGTCAGATATTTAACATTTATACCCATTATTCTCTGAAATTATAGTAATGTTTTATCATTCTTAGTACAATGTGATACCATAGCGCAAAATTTAATATATGTGTTCACGATAAGCTTAATCATACATTTATTTTTTAAAAGAAAAAATAAATATTTTGGCAAACTATGAAAACGATAAAAATAATAAAAGAAAGTCATGGAATAAAAAGAAAAAATAAATTGTAGTATAATGGCTCACTAAAAATGAAACAGATCCACAAACAAAAACTACGAAATCTCTCACTAATAATATTTTTAACTTAGTGGATATTTTGTACGTAAATTTTCTTCGTGAACATATAATTAAGTTTTTAAATCCCTTTTTTGAGATAATAAAACTAAAAATAGGAAAGAAGTACCACTTTTTTCGTACTAAAATACCTACCTTGTATAATAATAATAATAATAATAATAATAAAAATGTCCGCCAAATAACAAGACAGAAATAAAGTTATAGTAAAAAGTTAGTGGTGTTCAAAAGATTTTATAAGCAAAGTATTCGAACTCTCTTTATATGATGGGTCTGCATTCGGATAAAACTGTTAAGGGGTTAAGGCTGTATAGCATTGCGAATTTTTAGAAAAAAAATAAAGCAGCTCATCAGTCCTTAAACTAATTCATTCCTACACCAATATTTTTTTTCCAGGACAGTACCAGATCTCACACAGCTGCAATAAATAAAAAAATTCCTGTCGGCTTGGCCTATTTTCGGAGGTAGATTTCGAAGAGTGCTCATTTCAGCAACAAAAAATAATATATGATTAGAGATAAATCCAGTTTAACAATTTTCTTTGGCCGCTTTTGAAAATTTTTTAATTTATTTTTATGTAAGAACCGGTTTTTATCAAAATCATGTTAAGCGAAATTCGGCTCAAATGCCCATTTTGACAACATATTTTGAAATATATTCTGACTTTATTATTAAAAAATCGACCAATACGCATATTATATAGTTCCTAAATAACAAAAAATTGTCAATTGAATGCTTTTGAGAGCAAAATCGATTTAAAAATGAGTCATAAAATAACCAATTTGTTATTTGAATACATCCTCAATTCTTAAATCATGATCGCTTTGGGAAATTTTGAACAAAGTGCTCACTTTGACAACTTTAAAAAATATATATGTTACAGGCCAAACCCGATTTTAGGCCAAAGTAGATTGGTCTAGGCCAAACCGGTCTATCCTAACGCCCATCGGATAAAGTAGTTTTTCCCTAGGCCAAACCGGTCTATCCTAAGGCCCATCGGATAAACTAGTTTTTCCTAGGCCAAACCGGTTTATTCTAACGCCCATCGGATAAACTAGTTTTTCCTAGGCCAAACTAGTCTATCCTAAGGCCCATTGGACAAACTAGATTTTCCTAGGTCAAACTAGTTTGGCCTAACTCTTATAGAATAAACTAGTTTAGACTGCTGCTTATTGGTCTGAACTAGTTTATCCTAGGCCAATTCAATTTGACGTGATTTTATTGAATTCAATGACCGCGTCAACGCCAAAATAATTTTTGTCCGAGGCTGATCCAGTTTATCCTAGGTCAATGTAGTTTTACGTGTTTTTAGCTCACGGGCGTCAAAGTCAGAGAAATAATGGGCTCACAGGTTCTGTATGTATGTATATTACAAATTTTAAAAATTTTCGCCAAAACTAACCTTTATACTATCTTAATTTTCTTATAATAATGTTCCGTACTTACTTCAAATTATTAAATTAAAATCTTGTTTCTAGATCTAATCTGTTAATCTTTATGCAAACGATATAAATTCTTAATTTGCCTTAAAAAACATTATTCCAGTATGCGTAAACTTAAAAAGATGGCTCTAAATTAAAAATATTCTTAATTAAACTTTATTTCTTAATATTCCAAATAAAACTAATTTCTTCTATGTTTTTATCACCCCTTTTTAAGAAAGTCTTATTAAATTTATTCCAAAACCATACCTTTCAAAAAATATCATTATTTTATTTTACCTATTTATTTATTTTTCCTCAGTCAACCTTTGATAGTGTGCATAGCAATAAATTCATTTCTTTTCTTTTTCTCTTAAAATTAATAGTCTATAAAAATCGTCTGCCTAAGATATTTAAATTCCTGAGTCGATTATAAATTGGTTAAATAATATATTTTTTAAAAATAAAACTGTCGTCTGAATGAAGTGTTTAATCTCGAAGCTGGACAAGAATTCTGTTTACATAAAAGAATGATGGTTTGAGGTTACAGAATGTTCTAGAATTTTCTTTTTAGATTTAAGAGGGGAAGCCTCGAGCTGAGAAGGAGGATTCTTGGGTTTTTTCTTCGATGAGTACGGCTCGCTGAAATAATGATGGAATGTTTCGGTAAAAGACAGTTTGCAAAAGGAGCTTTTCCCTTTCTCATGACTACGGATTAAATAAATGAACTTACAGCAGCCAATGAGTAATTTATTGGATCCTCTACATCTATTTATTTATTTATTTTCCTTGGTGGCCATGACTTCTGTGCGGTGAAAGGGAAACCCGGCGTTGTTGTCTCTGGCTCCTAACTTTTAAATCGTCACATGTATGTACGCAAGTATGTGCGTACGCATGTACGTAACGCGATAACTCTTGATAGAGATATCCGATTTGGTTCAAATTTTGGATATAGGTTCATTCTGATAAGGTACTTTTCTGATTAATTTTGGGAATTCATTGGATAGCAATAAAGGGTAATAGAAATAAATATGTATAGGAATAAATATGTATATACGTACGTACGTACGTACGTATGTGCGTAACGCGATAACTCTCGATAGAAAAAATGTAATTTGACATGCTTTTAAATCATAAGGCTACCAAATCCTGAGAACTAATGTGCCCGTAGGTTCTGTATCTATGTAAGTACTTAATGCAGTTATTCTTCATAGAAATAATCGATTTGCATCAAACTTTCAATATAGGTTTATTCTTATAAGGAGCTTGTTTTATTAGTTTTGGAGGTCATTGGAGAAGAATAAGTGGAAAAGGGGGAGAGAACGAGAGGCTAATTCGCCCCTTCTCTTAATTTAAATAAATGGGTTTCCCTGTATTACTAGCATATTTTATTCAAATTTTAGATATAAGAGCATTCTCTTGAGGGGCCTCCATGATTAGTTGTGAGTGTTCATTGTTTAAGTATAGAGGGAGGGGGGATAGGAGTAACGCCCCATAATTTATGTAAATGCTTTTTTCACGCAGAATTTACTGATTTGCTTCAAATTTTAGAAATAAATTCATTCTGGTAAAGGGCTTCCCTAATTAGTTTTGGTTATAAATTGAATAAAAACAACGATAATAACGGGGAGGGGCGCCTAATTTTAGCAAATGTGTTTTTCATGCAGAATTAACCGATTTGTTGCAAATCTTGGATTTGTTCATTCTAATGAAGCGCTTCACTGACAAATTTTCATGGTTCTTCGGATAAATATAAGGGGGAAACTTACAATTTATTTCTTTCCTTAAATTAGAAAAATTGGTTATAATACAGAATATCCAATTTGCTTAAAGTTTTCGACATGAATTCATTTGATCTGGCGCTACTTTAATTAATTTGAGTTTTTCTTTTGTTTCAGTATAATGGGTAGTGGACGTTTTATCGCCTTCCTTAAATTAGATAAATAGGTTTTTATGCAAATTTATCCGATTTGCCGTAAATTTTGAATACAGTTTTTTTAAGACGAATCCCTGAATTGTTTTGAGGGTTTAATGATTAAGTATGAAGGGAGAAATGGAAGATTACCCTCCTTAAATCAGATGAATTGTATTTTAAGCAGAATAATCCAATTTGCTTAAAATTTTGGATAATTGTTTAATTTTAAAAAGCGTATCTGTGATTAGTTTTGAGGGTTCAATGGTTAAGTATAGTTGGGGGAAATAGGAAAAAGTAATCCAACTTACTTTATTTTTCGAGGGTGTTATTCTTTAAAAAAATTAGGCTGTAATACACAATAAGTGTAAACAGCCTGTGAATGAAAGCCATCACTTTAATTGGGCAATATTCTTTTTAACCCATTAGTGCCTAGCGTCCCTTTTTAGGGACGCTTAAAAAGGTGCATGTAGCACTGTTTTTGACACCGGTAAAAAAGAACAACAATCTTTATTTTATTTAATTGAAACATTTTCGTAATTAATGAACTAAGCTTAATTCTTTTAAAAATAGCGGTGCCAACCGAATAAAATTTGCGCAAAAGGTCGTGGGCACGAATGGGTTAATATTGATCCAGACTACTGCTTCATAGCTAACCTTGTGCAAAGTGGTTTTGTTATCACCCTTATATAATGTATTTTATTCGAAGGGTTGTAGAATACTGTCAGAGGTTTGCACGGGCCGGAATTTCCAAGGCCAGGGCCCCGCCTGACCGGGCCGCCAGGTCTCTAAATTATGTTGTGTTACCTACATTGCCCTTTCTTTTAGAGTTAGAGATTTTTATTGTTTAAGTCTAAAATTTAGACTTAAACAGTAAACATCCACAACTAATCACGGAGGCGCCTTATCACAATGATCCTATATTTAAAATGAAAACAGATGATTATGCATGATAAATCCATTTCTTTAAATTAAAGGTGGGGGATTAGCCTCCCGTTCGCCCCCCCTTTATTCCTACCCAAAGTACCTTATCAGAATGAACCTACATCCAAAATTTGAACCAAATCGGATATCTCTATCACGAGTTATTGTGTTACGTACATACGTACGCAAATACGTATTTACATGCGTACATACATACAGAACCTGTGAGCCCATTATTTCTCTGGCTTTGACGCCCGTGAGCTAAAAACACGTAAAACTACATTGGCCTAGGATAAACTAGATCAGCCTAGGACAAACAAGAATGTTGGCGTTGAAGCGGACATTGAATTCAATAAAATCACGCCAAATTGAATTCGCCTAGGATAAACTAGTTTAGACCAATAAACAGCAGTCTAAACTAGTTTATCCTATAAGAGTTAGGCCAAACTAGTTTGGCCTAGGAACATCTAGTTTGTCCTATGGGCCTTAGGATAGACTAGTTTGGCCTAGGAAAAACTTTTTTATCCGATGGGCGTGAGGATAGACCGGTTTGGCCTAGAAAAAACTAGTTTATCCGATGGGTGTTAGGATAGACCGATTTCGCCTCGGAAAAACTAGTTTATCCGATGGGCGTTAGGATAAACCGGTTTGGCCTAGGCCAATCTAGTTTGGCCTAAAATCGGGTTTGGTCTGTAACGTATATATTTAACCTTTATCAAAAAACTAACCTATACGGCATATTACACAGTTCCTAAATAACAAATAACTGTCAATGGAATGCGTTTGAAAGCGAAATTGAATTTAAAAATCAGTTATAAAATAACCAATTTGTTACTTTAATACATCCTCAATTCTTAAATCATGATCGCTTTGGAAAATTTTGTGCGAAATGCCTACTTTGACAGCTTTTTAAAAAATATATATTTAGCCTTTATCAAAAAATCGACGAACTCTCACATTATATAGTTCCTAAATAATAAAAAACTGTCAATTGAATGCGTTTGAGAGCAAAATTGAATTTAAAAATGAGTCATAAAATAACCAATTTGTTATTTGAATACATCCTCAATTCTTTAATAATGATAGCTTTGGGAAATTTTGTGCGAAGTGCCCATTTTGGCAGCCTTTTTTGAAATATATTCTGCATTTATCAAAAAACTGGCAAATCCATCACATTATATAGTTCCTATATAAGAGGACCTGTAAATTGGATGCGTTTGAGAACAAAAATGGATTTAAAAATGAGTCAGAAAAAATGCAATTTGTTATACACTGGTGTCCAAAAGTTAAGCGTAATTGGTAATTAAGTAATTATTTTTAAGTAATGAAAGAAATATGAATCGGAATGGGCTGAAACTCCAGGTGTGTAAACAAAATAGTACGCGTTACATATTTTCGCGAAGCGTTTTCCCCGAAATCGAACAGGGGACCGTCAACAAATTGAAAAAGAACGAAGATCTTTTGGATAACCCTGTCAAAACTAATGGCAAAAGCGTTCAAACTGCACATTATGATTAATTGGCTTATTGTAATGTACTATGTTAATTTTTACAAGGATAGCATGTATACACATAGAGAAATTAAGGTTTTTATAAAAACAGTCCTAAATGTTTCCAAGTTTTTTGCTTATAATTTGCAGAGTTCTTATTATAAAATAATGTTCTTTTCTGAAAATATGACAAACATCATTGTACACAATACCCTGTCGTCAGAATTTTAAAATAATAAAAATTGCATGAAGAATGAGTATGTTTAGTAAATAATTTTTCATTGCGCATGCGTCAACGATATCAAAATGTCATTTGCATATTGTGTTAGCTAAATGTATAGAGCAACTTCTGTAAAAGTTTCAAAAACATAGCTTGAAAATTCTGAAAATGGGAGCCTATAGAATCAACTCAAAATCCGTTATTCCTAAAGGAAGCAAAAAAATCAAGGGTTTTACCTAAATATAGTTGTACGTGCAATATTGTGTAGGCACTAAACAATGGAATATGGATACAGCCCCTCATCGTTTTGCTTCATTTAGGGAATAAAGGATTTTGAGTTGATTCTATAGGCTCCCATTTTCAGAATTTGCAAGCTATGTTTTTGAAACCTTTACAGAAGTTGCTCTATACATTTAGCTAACACAATATGCAAATGACATTTTGATATCGTTGACACATACGCAATGAAAAATTATTTACTAAACATACTCATTTTTCATACAATTTTTATTATTTTTAAATTCTGAAGACAGGGTATTGTGCATAATGATGTTTGTCATATTTTCAGAAAAGAACATTATTTTATAATAAGAACTCTGCAAATTATAAGCAAAAAACTTGGAAACATTTAGGACTGTTTCTATAAAAACCTTAATTTCTCTACGAGTATACATGCTATCCTTGTAAAAATTAACACAGTACATTACAATAAGCCAATTAATCATAATGTGCAGTTTGAACGCTTTTGCTACATTAGTTTTGACAGGGTTATCCAAAAGATTTTCGTTCTTTTTCAATTTTTTCACGGTCCCCTGTTCGATTTCGGGGAAAACTCTTCGCGAAAATATGTAACGCGTACTATTTTGTTTACACACCTGGAGTTTCAGCACATTCCGATTCATATTTCTTTCATTACTTAAAAATAATTACTTAATTACCAATTATGCTTAACTTTAGGACACCAGTGTACTTCCTCAATTTTTTCAATCACCATCACTTTGGGACATTCTGTTCAAAATACCGTTTTTGGCAGTCTTTTTTGAAAAATATTCTGATTTTATCAAAAAACTGGCTAATACGTCACGTTATACAGTTCCTAAATAGGAGGATCTGCCATTTTGATGCGTTTAATATCAAAAGTGAATTTAAAAACGATTCAGAATATAAGCAGTTTGGATTTGAGTTTTTTTCTCAAACTCCTATTTTTGTTTAATTTATTTTTGCTATAAGAATTGGTCCTATGAAAAACTCGTTAATATGAAAGTCGTAGATATTATTGAGAAGATGTAAAATAAATTTAATTAGATTTGATTGCTTAAGAATTGAGTAAGTTATGGATTTTTTTTCATTTTCCACTCCCCTTTTTCTTTTCGTTTATAATTTTTTTCATCGGTAAAAGTTGTTCCTATCAAAAACTTGTAAATACAAAAGTTTTAGACAGTTTTGAGAACATTTATAAAAAATTTAGTTGGATTTGATATCTAATAAATTGACGAAATTATGGTTTTTTTCTCCCAAAAACCCTGTTTTTTTCGCCCCTTGAGCCCATTTTTAACTTTATCAAAAATCTGTCATGCATAAACTTTTGGCCCATTCTTTAGAAGTAATATAAACTTTAAACTGATTCGATATCTGTTTTAATTTAGAAGCTATTGCGTTTTTTCTGTTTTCACAAAAACCCTCCTAACTTCCATCCCCTTGGTCCGATTTTGCCCATTAACGAACTTAACCGAGATTTTATGCCCCTTAATTTTATGTAAAAGTTTGAAGAAGATCTGAGCATAATTATGGAAGTTATCGTGTCCAGAAGAATGTGATATACACCGATAGATAGATAGATAGATAAACTTTTTTACTAATGGTAGTTTTGGGGTCTAGGGGTCGTGATCGGTGTAGATCTGCAAACATTTTTCAGAAATTCCAACGAAATTCCAGAACGATCGCAATAGGTAGTATTTGATACGAAATCTACCTAAAAGGATCCTCAAAGGGCACCACTCAAATTTCCTATTTATAGTTCAAATTTATCATCTTTCGACTAATATTTGTTTAGCCACTTTAGGAGATTAAATCTTTCATCAAATGAAAAAATCGATGAATTCTTGTTTAAAAATTTTCCAGTCCGATTTTGTTTTCATTTTTTTAGAAAAAAAACCTTTTATTTTAATAACATTAACACAAGCTATCCAAACAGATTAGTTAGATTTTAACGAATATTCCATTGTCTGAAACATAACGAGTGTTGTTGTTTTGCTTAATACTCAATTAATATTCATATTCCAATAAGATAAGGAAAAGTTTTTGGAGATAACATATTATATTACAAGAAGATTTAACTGTTATTACAACTTTCTAATACATTTTGAACCTACATTTGCTTTATTACACATGATTCTTTCAGGAGAGCAGCCTTTATTTTAAATTTAAAGAATGAAATATATGATTAAAATACAAGAATCGCAAACGGTGCAAAGAGAATTAAGCACATATTTATTATTATTATTATTACAACTACTAAATGCCTAAACGTTAATGAAGTATATAATAAATGCATAGACACATACTAACATTACATGTAAACAATAACAAAAATATCTGTTAAAAGACAATAATACGCAACTAAAAGATATGCACTATTAATAGTACACCAGACGCAAAAGGGTTAACTGACTTCACACACGTGCTAATATTTACGTTAAAATAACTAAAAAATCCCCAAAATGTTTGAAAAATTACTTAGACTTTAAAAAAAGTAATGACAAAAAATAGCATAAATATAATTTTGATTAAAAAAATATTTAAAAATAGTCTATTAAATATATCGCTTTATATTTTATTAATCCCAATAATATTATTTGTTTAACTTAGTTAAATTTTCCCTTTAGTAATGACAATCCGCATTATATTCAACTGTAACACAGTATTTCTTTATGGGAAAATGGAAGGTGCCTAAAGTGTCAAATATGTCCATACCCTAACAGCAATTTCAAATCCGAGCAGAACGTGTTTTTGACATCTTTCTTTTCGCCGAGAAAATTGCTACAGTGAAAAGAGAAAAATGTTTACTTCACGGAATTTTGTAAAAAGGACCTGTAAAAATGTATTTTACATTCTAGAAAAATAATTGTATTTGGTATAGGTATTATTTTACGTTTTAGATGAACGTGTAAGAATGACTTTAATAAAATCAGTTAAAGGTACAAAAGACGTTTTAAATTATTCTCCTTTATTTATATTATTTCAAAAATAAATTGTTTAAAGCAGCAAGCTATGTGCCACGATTTCAATAAATAATTGAAAAATTATCTTAATTTCTTGAAATTAAAAAATAATTAAAGCTAATGATTAGGTATTTTTTATTTAATCCTCTAATTCCCATGATAGCATATATACTAGCACCATTGATTCGAATTTAGTGGATTTTTTAATTCTGGTGTTCCAAACCAATACTAGAAATTTGAATTGTAATAATTGATTTATTTAATAACAGACATTCCGTTTTTAAGTATAGCGAAATTTATTAACATTTTCGAGTATGAATTCAGGTTCTCTGAATTACGAAATTTCTAGAGGGCATCTACCATGGGAATTAGGAGATTAAAAAATTCACTGAATTCCATTTTTCAAATTTTAGTTTTATCTGTCTTTACTAGAAGAAAATATTGGATTCGTGAAAATTTTCGACAGATTTACACGTTCTATGGGTTAGAGATTACGAAAAACGTGTTTTTACAAAATATTTGTATATATGCGACATAAATTTTGAGGACTCTCTCTCTCTCAAGACCTAATGCACGGAATGTCATAAAATTTTATATTCAGTTAGTCATTGATATATATTGGTGCTGATTTGTTTTTTGTGTAAATCGATTGACAGTTGGCGCTGCTAGCCATTATTCTTCCCGATTTCCGCAATCGCTCAGTCTCCAGAACTAATGCACGGAGTTTTATCAAACTTAAGATTCCATTAGACCTTGACATCAATTAAAGCTTTTTATACACTGCTCAAAACAATTTAAGGATATTTGAAGTTTTATATAAAATAAAGATATAAACGAAATTTTTTTGCCGAAAATAGAAGAAGAGAATCACAAATGCAAATTTTTCTGGTTTTCAAAGTGTGGAGTATGCAAATTTTGAATTTGACGTCAAAAACGTCGCTTCAGCGGCAGCGAATGAAATTTGACTTTCAACTGCATAAAAGAGAATGAAGACAAGGATGATCGGCATTCAGTGATTGCTTTGTTTCGATGAGTACGATGTCTCAGCGAAGTCATTTGACAGATTCAGAAGCTTGGAGAATTGTTGGTAGGTTAGAAGGGGGCCAAACTCAAGCCGAAGTAGCGCAAGCCATTGGAGTGTCACAAAGTGTCATTTCCAGGATCTGGAACCGTTTTTTGGAGAGTATATGTGCAGGCCGAAGACCAGGGCAAGGTCGTAGACGGGCAACAACGCCCAATGAAGATCGGTATTTAGCGTTAACAGCTCGGACACGCCGAAACATGAAAGTTACTCTTCTCCAACAACACCTTCGCCCAGCTACAGGCACCACGATTTCAACTCAGACTGTCCGAAACCGGCTCCATGCTGTAGGTCTGTATGCTCGCCGACCGATGGTATGTGTTAGATTAACATCAAGGCATCGTCGCGACCGCAGGGAGTGGGCAACCGAGCATCTCAACTGGAGGAGAAATGAATGGAGCAATATTCTGTTTTCTGACGAGTCCCGTTTTTCTGTGCATCCGGATAATAGGCGTATTTTCATCTGGAGGGACCGTGGCAGTAGGAATAATCTTGCGTTCGTGCACAAAAGTGTCAGATTTGGCGGTGGAGGAGTGTTGTGTGTGGTGACATCTCCATTGACGGGCGCACTGACCTCTACATCATTCGAGATGGAGCTCTGACTGGTCGCCGATATAGGGATGAGATCCTCAGACCTATTGTAGTCCCTTACGCTGCAGCAATCGGAGATAACTTCATTTTAATAGACGATAACTGCAGGCCACATCGTGCAAACCTGGTGGAGGATTTCCTTTTCGAGGAAGGAATCGTTCGAATGGAATGGCCAGCGTGTTCTCCAGACATGAATCTAATCGAGCACGTTTGGGACGCTCTAGGAAGACGAGTTTCTGGCCGCAAACAACCCCCACAAACTCTCCAAGAACTGGAAAAAGCTCTTCTAGAAGAGTGGGGCAGAATACCCCACTCGTCAATAATAGCCTCATTGAGTCCATGCCTCAAAGATGTTCAACGTTGCTGGCCGCCCGTGGAAACCATACCCCCTACTGAAAATGATTTTCTTTGAAGAAAACACCTTTTCTTATTCTTGTTTTCTCATATGCACAAATTGTGTTTTTTTTCCCTTTTGTACACAAATGCGCAATAAAATGCATTTTTTTCTGCCAAACATGTGTAATTTATTCTCATATAACCTATTATGTCTGTCGACCATGTATCAATCAGCTAAAAAGTTTCCCAGATACAAAATCCACCTAAAACTGCAATATCCTTTAATTGTTTTGAGCAGTGTACTTCGGCGTAAATCGTTCTACACTGTAAAAAAAAATTCTGTGGGGTTACTAAGTATTTTCTGGGAAACTGGGATGCCTAGAATTTTTTATGTAACCGCAACAGAAGAAAATCGTGTAATATTACAAAAGTTGCTTTAGTAACTGTTACTAAATATTGTTTAGGAAACATACTAACCTTTTTTTAGCGAGTTTCCCAAAGAATCGCCTGTAAATTTACTAAATATTACTTAGTAATCTTACTAATGATTGTTCAGGGAGTTTACTAAAGAATTTTTAGCTAATTTACTAATGAATTTTAAGGGAGTTTCTCATATTAGTTTTTATAAAAGTACGAAATATAGCTTAGTAAGCTTACTAGCGATATTTTAGTGCGATTACTAAATATATTTTGGTAAATTTCTTAAGAATTATTTAGTAAACGTACAAATGATTTTTAGGGAGTTTTCTAAACAATATTTTGTGAGTTTTCTAGTGATTTTTAGTATTCTTACCAAGGATTTTGTAGTAAATTTATTGAGAATTTTCTTGAACATTTGCAAGAAACCTCATGGCACATTTACTTAGAATTTTTTTTTTAAATTGCAATCTAAACTTTTAATGTACTTATAAAAAAATGGAAATTTATTAAGGTACCGTCAGAAAAATTACCTTTTTTTTGTTTTATATGTTGTTGAGATAGTTTTTGTATTCTCGCCAGAAAGTTCTTTGCAACAATACAAGAATTAATACAGTAAAAATGCTAATGATTTTTTAGTATTGTATTTAAAACATTTTATTTGCACTTCCAAAATATATTTGTAACTGTAAAATATTTTTGCAGTTGTATTACCAGTGGTTTACCAGCAATATTGGGAAAAGATTTTACGTGTATATAAATATATTATATACTAATACTTCTATTAATTGGAGTTGTTACGAATTCTTTCAATTTGAAGTTGATTTTTTAGAGTTTTAGATATCCAGAGTGAAGTTTTCCTCATGTATCAAAATACTTCGAAACAAAATAAACAATATGACCTGACATGTGTTTCAGTATTACCACAGCAATTGACATAAATATTTGTATGTTACGCACTAAAGTTTCACTTTAGACATTTCAATAGGTACAAAATCATATTTTATATTAAATGGCCATTATAACAACAGCACTAAATGAGCAGATAAGCTGAAGCAGATCTTACGGTTTTTAGTTAAATTAAAAAAAGCCAATAAAAAAAGGAAGGTACATAATTGAGTTATAAAATATGCCTAAAAAATATTGGTAAAAATACTTCGAAACAAAATAAACAATATGACCTGACATGTGTTTCTGTATTACCACAGCAATTGACATAAATATTTGTATGTTACGCACTAAAGTTTCACTTTAGACATTTCAATAGGTACAAAATCATATTTTATATTAAATGGCCATTATAACAACAGCACTAAATGAGCAGATAAGCTGAAGCAGATCTTACGGTTTTTAGTTAAATTTAAAAAAGCCAATAAAAAAAAGGAAGGTACATAATTGAGTTATAAAATATGCCTAAAAAATGTTGGTATAATTCTGACAAACGAAATTTACAAATTGTAAGGACTATATTATCTCTCTCTCTCTCTCTCTCTATATATATATATATATATATATATATATATACATACATACATAATTAAGCACTGTGCCTCATCTAATCCAATACATGATTGAAAAACCTTTATATTGTGAGAAAATACTATCTGTTCATTTTATGTAAATATGCTACTAAACTAAACTAAAAAATATATATATAGTCTTATATATATTTTAAAGAAGTTTTGTTCGGTTCTATGGTCGTAAGAACTTCATTAACTCCTGGTACATGTATTTGAACACTACATAATAACCGATTCAATGGCACAAAAACAGATAGGAAATCTGCAAAAAAATTAATGATTGACCTGAATGTCGCATTTAAGATTTTTTTACATCTTATTCTTATTTCAGGTGATCATGCAGTGTAGTTATAACTAATTATTAGAATCTTTCTCCTCCCCCTTTTTTGTGAGTTGGGTGGGTGATCTTTCTCCACGACTTATACTTCATATATTTATTGCACCGCCTACACTTAATACATTACATATTTTACAAATGTCTTTAATACTTTATTTGCTTGAGAGTTTTGTTTCAAATTGAAATATTAAAGAGGAAAAATTCTTAATAATTAAAGAGGATTAATTATTGAAAAAAACACGAATTTAAAACTAACCTAGCTTAAAAATCCGGAAGAATGGATCAAATATGTATGAATTTAGTAGAATTCTTTTGTTGTTAACATTCCTTTAGAATTGGAATCTTTAACTCAAATAGTTACATATATGAGAGTTGATATACACCTTAACATATGTATGGTAAAAATACATCTTTGATACATCAACAGTAATTGTGGGTAGGTTTCGAACTTTTTAGTGTTTATCAGTATGTTATAATCAGTATAACAAAGCAATTTTATAAAAGTAGAAAGCTTATGGAAACTAAAATGGAAACAAAAAGAAATGTATATTGCTTTGGAAAATATTATAAGCTGTCGTTTGATATAAATATAATATCCATATCAGTACAACCAATAAATGCAATATGAATAAATAACAAAATACAATGAAATGAGTAAATTTATTAAATAACTATTTATTAAAATCATTGCAATAAAAAATCATATTTTTTATACAACTCGCATTTTGCAAGTATTACATAATTAGTATTTATACAAACTCTTATGGATTTCATACTTTATATTTTTGAAGTCATCTTTTGTCTAAATAACAATAATCAAACTCATATGTATATATATGTTAAAACACTATTAGAAAATGATTGTCAAAATGTCATTACAATAAAACTACTGGAAAACTTCAGTGCTGCAGAATATTTTAAAGCGCACGAATTATGTACACGAGATTTTTCTGATTGATAGAGCTTTTTCCTCAAATTTCGCCGTCAAGCAGGCTCACATTGTTTTTAAGATATACTTCAGTTTCTTCACGCATCTAAAAAGAAAAGATAAATGTTAACATAAATTAAATAAAATTAAATAAAATTTATAATGAATATTATTATAGAAAAACCAATATTCATCTTAGTATCGAATGTTACAACTATTTCAAAATTAGCTGATAGAATCCGTCAAAACTTGGAAAAATTTTGGACTGTTTTTATAAAAATCTTAATTTTTCTACGAGTATACATGCTATCCACATAAAAATAAGCACAGTTTATTAGAATAACCCACTTAATCATAATATACAGTTCGAACGCTTTTGCTACATTAGTTTTGACAGGGTTATCTAAAACATTTTTTTAATTTGTTGACGGCCCCCTTTGGAGTTTCGGGAAAAAAGTCTTCATGGAAATGTATGACTTTTACTATTATATTTTCACATTTAGAGTTTCAAGATAATTCCTCATGTATTTTTCTAGATATTTATCAAAATGTCTAAAATCGCAAGTGACCGGTCATCTTTGGCCATGTAGTGTATACATACAAATCTATAGATCATATATAGTGTTCTACAAAATAAATCGGATAATTTTCCGATAACTGATAATAGTTTTTAAAATAAAGTTTTGAAATGCGTTACGTGTTTTATAAAAATGCTTACTTAGCCATCATACTTAATCTTTTTAAGCGGTGAAAATTTTAGATACAATTCTGAATGCGTTGAAAAGTGTTTTACAATCTATGGTTTTAAATTAATTTTTAGTGCATGCTTAAAAATACTTCTATTAAGTAAAAATACACACAGATTTAAAAGATGCTTCAGGAGCAAATAGTATAAAAAATGATTAGCTGCTTTTTGCATCTATTTGTACATAAATATCGGCTATGCATTTAAAATTGGCAATTTTTCTATTCCCATACAGTTTAAGATGGTTATCGCAATATATCATCAGTACCAATTTTAACATGTTTACATATTCTGATATTAAATTTCTGATGTCTACAAGCCCCCACAGTAAGCCGTTTGAAAAAATCTCAAACTATTTCTCCAAAATCTTTTTACTCCCTAAGCAACTTACTACAAGGTGCTATTTTTAAAGTTCCGATAAACAAAATATATGCTTTAAAAGTTGAAATGCTATAATTGATAGTGCAGTTGATTATTAAAAATATGAATTTTAACTCTTTCAAATACACTGGTGAACGCAGATCACTTCGCAACAATAATAAAGAACTGTTGTACTTGCACCGAACAGAGAGGGGTGAGGGGCAAATAGAAATTCATATCAGCAAAAGAAGAACAACATTCTTTTTCTTTATCAGTAAACACAGCTTCATTTCAAGTACATTTTTCATACGGATTCTCGAACTGCGATTACAAATGGATGCACATATGAAGAAAAATAGAAATCTTAAAAGTTCGGGGATACTATATTTTAGAATTAAATAATTTTATAATAACTCAGTTATTTTAATAACTTTGTACTTTTATAAAAATAATTAACAGGCTAAAAAGATAACATGCTATTTTGTATTAAGGACCATGTTACAAATAAAAAGAGAAAAAATTGATCAGAAATGACACCCCCCCCCTCCCCCGCCAAAAAAACGTTATATTTGTTTAGCCCTAAAGATTAATTTGTTTGCTCTTAAAACATAAAGAGTTCTTTTTTTCTAATATTACATAAAAATAAAACGTCCTTTATAAATAATTAAATTAACAGACATGCAACTGAATTACTCACTTAAAGCTCTGAAATTACCTGAATAATAAAAAAAAAATAAGGGAGAGTGAGGAGGAATGAGACAACTTTTAAAGATGAGAAAATCAAATTTTACACAAAAACCAAAATTTCGATTTATAAAATACAAAATGAAACATTTTTAACGGTTTTGAACATTATAGAAACATAATTTTCAAAACGATTTTATAATTATAATGAAATTGTAACCAAGAGAAAAAAAAATAAAGAAATTGGACTTGTCCTAATTCTTCATTTGCTGTCATGTCCCATTCTTTCCTATACTCTACGTCAAACTTCTTGTATAGACAGAAATGCTGCTTTTAGACATAGTTTAAACTATGGATGATATATAGTATAATGCTCTATAAATAGGGAAACATTTACATATATACATAAACAAGTCATTAATATACAGAAAGCCTAAAAAATTATAAAGCAAACTTACTTTTGGTTCTTGAAATAATCTTTTTCTTTTTACAATTACAAGTTTGTGCAAATTAGCTACTTTATTGAACTAAACATTGGGGATGCTTTTCCTTAATCTAATACGTGACTGGTGAAATATTTATAAATGAAACATAAACAGAAAAATCTCCTGTCCCATTCCACTCCACTCTCCTTTCCTCCCACTCTCCCTTACTAAGTAATAAAATCTTAGGTTGAGAGACTTAGGGAATATTTCAGGTGGTTAATTGCTGTCATAATAAAGTAACAAATACAGCAGGGAAAAAATAGACATTTAAAGATTTATAATTTTAAAAGTAAGCATGGCGAAAAAGATAACCATATTTTCTTTTTATTATTGAAGGAGGGGAGGGAGGAATTTCCAAACGGTTGAACTTACTGAAGACTTACAAATTGTGCAAAAAATGAAAATTAATCACTGTAAAAAACTAAACTTTGTATGCTTTTAAGGAGAGAGAAGACATAACGTCATTTTCGGTGAGAGGAGGGGTAAAGCTGTATGATATATTACTTATTGTTAGAATAAAGTAACAGATCAGGATTTTTTTTTTAGAAAGGGGGAGTATTAGATGAGTTAAAAATTAGAAATAAGTAACATACTAATATCCCAGTCATTATTTTGTAGAGCTCGTTATTAGGGGAAAGTAGGAAATTGGTTTAATCCCTTCAGCTTAAATCTACCATGAATATATTTAATTTTCCTGCCCTACTAGGTGAGAATTAGAAAAAAGATATAGATGTACAGTAAAATTGTTTATTTAATATCATAAAAATATCTCAAAGGAATTAACTTTAAATAACATTGTCAATACAGATGTTGTAAAGTTTAAAATTCTGAGTAAAATGAATCACCTACATTTAATATTTTTGCTGAACATTAATGCCACAATTCTCTTTCAAAGTTTAACCGCAGTGATCAGGAGGTTTAACTCAAAATTAATTAGGGGAAACTGGAAATTGTTTTAATCCCTCCAGTTTAGATCTTGAGTTAACATAGATCCTCATCCCCCCCCCCATGTTCTAAATTTACGTTAGAAAATGCATTTTTTTTAAATTATCTTAATATCTCAAAACGAGTAATACTGTAAAAATCATTGACAATTCAAATGTCTTAGAGTTTGAAATTTGCAATAAAATGAATACCTATGTTCATAATTTTGTCGCAATTCTATTTCAAAAATTTGCCTTAACCGCTAATCCAAAGCTTGGAGCAAGGAGGCACCAAGTTACCCATTCATCCTTTCTACATTTATTACATACGTGTACAGATACATTTTTTATTCTTGAGGCCTTCACGATGTTTGTGTAATTATGTTAGGAATTTATTTTGTCTATTTTGAGAATTATAATTTAGTAGTTTTCGAGAAAGTGTTCATAAATGATAGCTGTTTTCCATTTCATTTTGCAGCGAACACCGCCAACGTTAAACCATAGTTTAAAGTGAAAGATTTTTTTACGTAAAGACTATAATACTTTTTTTTTTCAATGTTTGTAAGATTTGAAACTTTTATGAATTTAACTGAAGATTCTTCTATACTAGTCAAAAATCATTTTATTATTACCATCTTTGTCCTTTACGCAAATATCAAAATTTATAATCGTGCTATTATTTGACCTTGAATTCCTCTATAGAAAAGTCTTATGCACACCCAGTTGTTCGCTCTACCCAGCTTCCCCCTATCCTTGCTCTTTATTTTCAGTATCCTTAATTTTATTACATACGCATTGTTGTTTACTCTATATGCATCATATTAAATGCTATACATATTTCAAATACAATATCGGAAGTAATAAGCAATATTTCCCATCATTTACGAGTCATTTTTGAAATATTCTAAAAATTATGAAGATATGAACTTTTTAAAGTTAATTTGTTTGTAGTGGCTAAAGCTCACCTGCAAAAGGAGGAAACTTGGTACATTAATTTCTAATCTATGTCGATACGATTAAAAAAATTTTCAGATTTCTTGCAATTAAACCAGACTTTTGTTTTTTCTTTTATACCCCACCACTGGGCTATAATCCGCGATGAAGAGATTAAGCCATAATTCTCAAAAATATCCATTCTAAATAATGCATCAATAACTAAAAAATGTTGCATGTACATAATAACAAGCATGGTAAACTGATAACCTTGTCGTTTTGCGTTTCAAGTTCTTGTTTAGCGATTTAGCCAATACTTTGAAGTAAAATTGTGGAAAATTCAACAAAAATGTTAAATATCGGTTATCATTTTATTTATAATTTTAAGTTCTACAACATTTGCATTGACAGTGCTTTTCATTAGGTGTTTTTTAATAGATATTTTTTTGGCAATTAAAAAAAGTGTTTTCCAATTATAAATTTGTGCATATTTCTTAACGCAACCTAGCAAGAGGGTGGAAAACTTAATACATTCATCCTAGACCTAAACTAAATGAATTTAAATAATTTACAGCTTTCCTCTAAATAATTCCGATTTAGGCTTTTTCCTTTCCTACCACTGGGGTTAGACTTTCTGTGTGTAATTCTATGCGTTCTTTTAGTTGAAGAAATGGTGGGGGGAAGAACAGGAAAGACTTAATTGATATTTCATTACGACAATAAATTAACACATAGAGCAGAGATAGTACTTCTTTATGTTATTTTAAATTAAGCATTTTTGAAGAGTTTTTGAAGAAAATTCGGAAGCAAAATTTTAAAAGCGAAATACATATGAAGTTTTAATGAAATGAATGTGATGTAAGAATGATTAATGAAATTTATTCACTATGACAAAACAATTGAGTAACATTTTTTTAAAAGCAAATTTTAAACACTTTAAATTTTGGTATTGTGGAGAAGAGGGCAAGAAAGGGAAGTGAAATTTTAGAAAAAGAGCAGATAAATTTGATTTTTTACATAAAACATTAGAAATTTCACATGTATTAAACACAGATGTAAAGAATAGTTATTTCACTGAAAGATAAATACAGTTGGCAAAAAAAGTATTTGTACACTTCATTTTTTTAAATTATAATGAAATCAAACAAAAGATTTAAACTAAAAATACTGTAATACATTAATTTAATGCATTATAATATTATAGAAGCAAAAACAAAATTAAACGAATCGATTTTTTACATTATAATAAACAAATATACAAAAATATAATGCAAAAAAAGTATTTGTACACTATATTAATGTAATATAATCAATGGAAATTTAGTAAAATGATACAAATTAATATTTTGTGCGAATTCATTTAGCGTTTATGACTACTTCTAGATGGTGTGACATAGATTTCACCAACTTTTTTGTAGCGGTCTGGTTAATGTTATTCCATAACACAATAAGAGCTTCTTTAAAAGTGTTCTTCACTAATACATATTTTTTTTTCGGATTTTTGCATCCAATAGCATCTGCAAATTTTCTATTGTATTCAAGTCTAGAGATTTTAGAGGAGTTACCAGTCGTCTTCGAGTATTGTCGTAAGCATGTGCTGGTGATCACAGCAGAATGCTTTGGTCGTTATCCTGCAGAAAGTAAAAAGCTTCCTCTATGCATAATTTCTTGGCAAAGTTTAATAAATTATGGCGTGACACATCAATGTATGTTAAACCTCTCCTTCCATTGTCAATAAATTTTAAATGCCCTGCTCCATTAGAAGCTGTACACCCCAAAAGTATAATATCCCCCCCCCCCCAACATGCTTGATGGTTTGAAGTATACGTTTTGAATCTAGAACAGTTTTATTTTTACGCTATTTTTTTCGAATGCTTGATGGTAAGAAAATTCTGAATTTTCCCTCATCAGAAAAAATTACAGTTTTCCAAAAATCCAATGATTTACTTCTGTATGCGAAAGCGAATATTATGCGTTTTCGCCTATTTGTTTTGCTGATGAATGGATTTTTCCTTGAGGTTCTTCCTTTTAAATCTGCATTGAGAAGAATATTTTTTATTGTTAGAGGTATTACTCTGATACGAGAAAATGTTGCAAGGTCTCCAGCAAATTTTTGAACCGAACGCATAGGATTTTTTAAAGCTTTTTTAACAACACTCCCTTTTTCCTTCATTCTTAGTTTGCTAAGAAGTCCTGGTTTTCATTGAATTTCGATGCTTTTAATTTATTCATAGTTTCTCACTATACATCCAATAGTTCTAAATGGTAATTTAATAGCTTTTACAAATTCTTGTAGCGAATTTAAATTTTTATTATGCTCAATCATAGGATTTCATATATCTAGAGGTGCCTCTCTAGTTTTAGG
Source organism: Maratus speculifer (assembly GCA_964019185.1). Lineage (NCBI taxonomy): Eukaryota > Metazoa > Arthropoda > Arachnida > Araneae > Salticidae > Maratus > Maratus speculifer. Next base: position 129,962,161 of record OZ025299.1, on the reverse strand, counting down.
TTCTATACTCAATTACTTCAAGAGCAAATTAGATTAAATGTCAGACAAATATAATATGAAGTTAAAAATTATTAACAGCTTCTGTAAAAGTAGTCCTTTGAACCATAAACACTATAAAACACAGTACATATCAGGATGGAGAAATGTACAAATACTTTTTTTCCAAGAAATTTTTAAACTTTTCCTATTAGAAAATTATTTTACATCTTTATCGAAATTTTCTGTTGTGTAATTTAAAACACATGGTAAACAGACTGTATGAAAACTATTCTTGACAAAATATCTGTTTTTATTTAGTTAAAAATTAAACATTTTAGAGTGTACAAATACTTTTATTGCCAACTGTATATAATAAACAGAACATAATTGGCAGATTAGCTTGCCAATAACTAAAAATCAAATAGTCTTTTCTGAGTTTTGATTTTTACTTATTATGAATCAAGCAGAAAGGAAATGTAATAAAATGTAACTCATACAGAATAAAACTTTACTTACTCAGTAACTAGAAATGTTTATCAATACCGGATTCAAGATGGATGCATTTCACGCCTCTGTGGCTTCGTAAATAGTGATTACGTCACTACTGAAGCTCTTTCTGATTGGCTGTCAGGTGAAATTAAGACATTTCATGCATTTGTACTATGTGGGTGGTAAATATTATACCTGGTTACAGATAAAATTTTAGTAAACATGCAGATTTCTGCAACTTTACAAAAACTAGTTTTGTAGTCATACAGATTTTTTTTTTTTACCGTGTACAGGTGGCGCTGCTATGAGCTATTTTTAGCGATTTCCGCAATAGCTCTATATATAATGCACGAAATTTTAGCGCGAACTTCAGATTCGATTAGCCCTTGACATGACTTTGCGTTTTTTATGTTTTTGTGTAAATTACTCAATAAGGGGCGCTGCTATGCTACATTTTCAAAGGATTTTCGCAACCACTCTATCTCAAGAACTAATGCATTGACTTCCATCAAGCTTCAGATTTTATTAGTGTTTGATATCAATTAATGCTGTTTACATTTTAACTTAAATAGATTCACAGGTAGTGCTGCTATACTAAATTTGTTACGGTTTCTGCAAGAGAAACCGTCTGAAGAAAAAATGCACGGATTTCCATCAAACTTCAGATGCAGTTAATCCTTGACATGAATTGGTTTTCTTACGTTTTGATGTCAATCGCCCTACAAATGGCGAGGCTGTGATGAATTTTGTAGGATTTACGCAATTTTGGCGATAGTCATATCTCAAGAACTAATGTGCGGGATTTCATATTTTTAGAATCCTCATGATAGGCATAGTTTAACATTTAATTTTGGCACTGCGATAGAAAATTTCGAAAATTTTAACATGTATCAGATAGAAGGGTTTTGTGTTTGCTTTATCCGACTAATTTTGTTTACGATGAAAGTAATTTTAAGAGACTATTATTAATTTATATTTTATTATTTCCTAAAATTATAGGACTACAATTAAAAGGATTAAAAAAAAACCCTAATGTTTTTCATCATAAAAATTTAAGTATGTTTTTATTAATTAATTTTAATGAAACCGATTATTGAAAAATATATTTACTTATACAGGGTGAGTCATAAATATCGAAACAATAGGCTATCTCCTCAAATATTGCCCCTAGACCCATACTTCCAATTGCAAAAATTCATAAAAAAAAGTGAACTTTCTGATAAAATAAGTTGCAACTCCATGGGGGGTCTATTTGAAAAAATACAAAAATTAAATTTTTATACGGCCCCCGTAGGTCAAAATTCCCAATTAGGAAATTATTCTTTATCCATTCCTAAATTGAACAAAACAAATTTCATCTCCGTATCTAAAAATCCCATAGAGATATTAAATCCCAAAATCCTCAAAAATTCCTGACTTACACCACTTTTCCCTGCCTCTAAACTGTGCTTTCTTCTCTGTGATTCAACGCTTGTTAGGGAATAGTCACAAATTGCAAATTTATAAAAATCGGTTTAAGATAGCGCATTTTCTTTAAACATAAAATAGCAGCGTATAGTTTTTACGCTAAATTGGTATACCAGACGTCTGCCCGAGTCAAAATATCTAGGTCAAGTCTCAAACCGACCCATAGGGGGAAAAGTTCGGCGTGGCCTGAAAAAATGTCGACATCATAGCCCGGACCGGTCTGGAAAATATTTTAAATCATAGCCCGGTTCAGTCGCAAATTTCTACATAGTTTTTTAATTCGGCGTGGGAAAAAAATGTTTCATATGGAGGAATTCTGACCAAAAAATTCTTTTATAGCTTTTCGTTTTTTATATTTATACTTTTTATTATTAAAGAAGCGCCAAAGGCTGTAATATATTTATTTTATCAATGAATCTCTATTTATATGTAAATGTTTCACTTATATTTTAATATCGTTAATCCATATCCCATGCGTTGGAGACTCTGAAAAATGTTATACACTAAAACTTTTTAAGACGGAATCACATAGGAAAGAAAAAATACGTTATAGACAGATGCTCTGCCTAGAAGATGTAATTGGAGCTTATTTTCTTTTCACGTACTATTGCATTTATTTTGCATGGATCGACATATTTTCCGTTTAAGACAGAATTCCGTCATAGGCAGTTTTTTTCACTGGTTTTATTGTATTTAATTTTTTTCTAGCCTTTGAATAATCTATTTAAAAAAAATAAATTTTAAAGTTTTTTTTTTTTTTTTTTTTTTTTTTTTTTGGTAAAATAAATGTTTTAAAATCTATATGTTTTTCGTAAAAAAATTCGATTGAGCCGAATTTTATTTATTTTATGTACGTATTAAGTCAGTCAGAGAGAGTGATTTTAATACGGGTTTTGTTGAGACCGGGTTTGAAAATTTAATCCAGAGTGCACCTAATTTGAAGGAAGTAGTCCCCTCCTTTTTGGAAAGTAAGCTTGGCTCGGCCTGGCGGGTCTTCCGAAAAACGTAACATCTCGGTCCTGGCCCTACCTGAGCCCAGAATACAGATTTTTTAACATCCTCTGGAGGATGATAAAAAGCCTGAAGTTGTCAAAGGTAAATTAAAAAAAAAAAAAAGACTTAATCTGCATCTTAGAAAAAGCATTTTTTAAAATAACTGACGGACATTTAAACAATGCACTTCGTTTTTCTGCAAAATGAATTTTTTATCATCTGTTTCTTGTCTTTAAATTATTAAATGTTAAGAATTTTTAAAAGAAAAAAGAACTTGAAACACGTCATTTTTGATTTTTTTACATTAGTTTTGTTTCGGCAAATTTGAAAAAATGTTTACTTTTGAAAAAATGTTTGTTTTTGAAAATATGATTTTTTTAAAAGTTATATTTTTTCAATAAATATTTTTAATAGTTTTAAAATTAATATAAAAAAACCTTGAACAAAACTAAAATCAGATTTTCATCTTTAATTAAATGGAAATAAATTGAAATCCGATAAATAATGTTACGAGTTATAACGATTTTTAATTGTCCCATTTAAACCAGTATTAACCACATAAAACTTTTATAAATTGTATGTGAAATTTTAGAATGTGATTTTCTTAGTAAATTATAATGCTAACAATCACAAAAAAGGAAAAAAATCAAAACTCTAACTCAAGAAATATATTTTTTACGCGTTTTCTAGAACTGTTAAAGTAACATTGTTTTTTGAATTGCGCGCTTTTCAATTTGTGTCGAATCCCTTAAAACCTGATGAATTTTTTAAACGGCTATAACTTTGCGAATTTCGGAGATATGAAGATGCAACTTTTTGTGTCTTATTCAGGACTGAATAAGGAAAGTTTTCCTAATTGGATATTTTGTCCTACGGGGGCCGTATAAAAATTTAATTTTCGTAACTTTTCAACTAGACTCCCCATGGAGTCGCAATTTATCTTATCAAAAATTTAACTTTTTTTAATGAATTTTTGCAATTGGAAGTATGTGTCTAAGGGCAATATTTAAGGAGATAGCCTATTGTTTCGATATTTATGACTCACCCTGTATATTCAGTAATCGGCCACCACGGGTGACTACTGGATAAAAAGCTATTTCGCTTTCTTGAGTTTATTTTACATAATTTGATTTTCTTCGTAATTTGAGATTTAAATAGTATTTTATTTGCATTTTATTCGTACTACGCACATGTATATAAAATTTAAATGAGAATTGCACTCCGGTCTCTTTTTACTTTAGTTTAGCTGATTGGAATTTAATTAAACTTATATTGTTAGATAGATAATTTTTAATTGAAGGTTTTAGTATTGTAATATTTTACATTGTTCAGGTATAGCATCACAGTGGAAAGTCCTATATTCAGGTGAATTTGATTATAAAACATAATAAAAAAATTACAAGACGATTTTGATTAGATTCGCATTGTTAATTAAATAATATTTTATGAATGGTTTTAGTACATTACAAGCCTCCTTCTACCGTTATTGATTTATACTATTGTACCCAACCCATATATTTAATACTTAACAGTTAAAATTTTGTTTAAAATTAAAAATATATAATAGTTTATAGTTACAGATATTACTGTATACTAGATGGAACCCATCAAGATTTGACGATAAGCATGTTAAAAGACTAATTAGAACCTGTAAATAAAGTTTTGAAAACTTGATTTATTTGAATGTTATCTATGTGATTCCAACAAATTCAAAGCGTTTCATGGTTCTGTCAGTTTAACCTATTCAAGTAATCATCTGAAAGAGTTTAAGCAGAATTTTAACAGCTCTTGCTTTTTAGCAGAAGGATAACTAAAATTAATTCAACTGATATTTATTTTGGTGAATTTTCTCAGTGTTTTGAAAAAATAATAATGTTTAGTATTTTCTAATTTTTAAAATCACATTGAAAAGTTTTTATTAATTTTATTTTTATCAGTCTCATTTTAAATCCCGAAACTTAAAATTTCATGCTACCAAGTAACTATTTATAATATATTTCAATTATTTGAATTGTTCATAATGTTTCATACATTATTTAATTATTAAACCATAATTATCACAAAGTAGTTCAATTTTAAGTCTTACATGACTATTTTTCTTTCCCCTGTTTTCTTTTCTTAATTTTAATTTTTTTCCCGGAAAAATAATTAATACTTTTCCTTATATGAACACAAACATACATCTTCCTTGTAATGCTCATACGAAATATAACAAAAATTGTAGATTAGTTTAATATATTTAAAAGATAAATAAATTAAAAATACTTTAGCTTAAATATTTTAAGTTAAAATTGTTAAACTATTTCTAAAATATTTTAGTACACAATTTTAAAGATTCAGATATTACTTCATAACAGCGCTCGGGGATTTAGTTCAAAATCATTTAATATATGGTCTAAATGATTTGTAACATTTATTTATTTATATAATTCACGTATATTACAGTTTACAAATGGATTACTTTTTCTAAGCTTCCACGCACATGACAGGAAAGTGGAAAATCGCTGCTACTACCTACCGACAAAATAATGTTTAAATATTTACATTTTTTAGAAAATTAGAATACATTGTTTTAATATTGCTAGATGTTAAATTAAATTTTACGACATTTTTACAATTTTTATTTGTGAGTGTTGTATTTATTGTATATTTATTTTCAAGAATGCAATTTGCAAAGATTTTCTATAATTTTATTCTTACAAATGTATCTCTAATGCTCTGAATTGGAAATTGGCTGTTTATATCTAATAATCATTATGTTTTAATTTCTTGAAATATTTTTAAAATAAATTTGTTACTTAAAAAATCATTCTTGAGTGTGAAATTTTATTTACTTATGAAGCATCAAAATAATTATAATAACAAAAGAATAAAAATCATATAACTCCCCCTCGTTGTAAAATGTACTATTATTCAAAAAAAAATGTTTTGCCGAGCGTTGGGATCGAACCCCAGTCCTCTACAAAAGCTCAGATATATAAATCCGTGCCTTAAACCACGGAACTAACCAGAATTGCTTCGATTTTCCTCTAACTGGAAGGGCTAATAAGTTCAACTTTACGCTTGCGCAAAGACTTGATTGAGTTGATCTTAAACAAGTAGTATACTGTTTTAATATATATGATGATAGCTTACAACAGTTCGGAGCAACTTTTCAATTAAAGGTCCATCCGATTTTGAAATTTGCAATGACAGATTCGACAAGGTGGGAAGGCCTGCCAAATGGTTTTAGCCTATAATTTGCAATGACAGTGCCGAAAATTGTAAAATTTGCTAAAAAAAAAAGTTGTTAATAAAAAGTTTTTTTCATTCATTCATTCATTCAAAAATAAATAAGTAAATAAATAAACAGTGGTTTTAAGCAGTGATTTTTTTTTATTTAAACTATTTAAAAAGAAAAATTTCTTTTAAAAAATAATAAGCATTATGCATCAGTCTAAAATAAAATAAAATAAACCGTTTACAAATATTCTAAGGAATATATCTGAAAGGAAATCTTTAAAAAGCACAACAGATTTTCCCACTAACTCATAAAAGACATATTCTGTACAACCCGGCATCAGCAGCTTTGGCTCGGTTAGTAAGGATTTATTCCGCTGTCAAAAGGTCCCGAGTTCGATCCTGTGGACGGCGTGAACTAAGCTGTGCAATAATAATAATAAGTAAAATAACATAGCAGCTTAAAATCACTCGGTAATTTCGAATTCTTTGACGATTAATCGATTTATTAATTTTAAAAATTATATTAAATTATTATCATTAAAAATCAGACTTTGTAACAGAAAGTTACCGCTTCTTCAAACGGAGTTTTCCTTTCTTGTATGTCCCACAACGGTAAATCTACTTACGGAACGGTAACAGTTCGGCTACATTGCTGCCGGTAGTTTCACCTGGAATTCACAGATTTATTTTTAACAGTGTTTGTTTTTTAAAAGGAACTGATTCCTGACGTTTAAAAAAAAGTTTTTGACGTTATAAAAAAGTGTTTGTTTTCTGAATTTTTCCGGGAAAACTTAATTTAATCACAACATTGTCTTCATTATCGGTTGAAAAAAAAATAATTTCAATTCACATTGAAAATAATGACAAAAAACATAACATTTAATAATCCCTATTTTTCTCCCTTTGTCCCTTCTTTGCACAAAAATGATGTCATTGAGTTGCTACCATAATAAAAATAAAATGAAAAAAAAATCAATATTTTGAAAACGTATTCAAATTTTTAAATTCTATTGATAGTTTTCAGGTCTGCATAACAATGCGGATTTTCGGTGTTAGTTTCACCGCATAATATTGCATATTTTAGGAAAAATTGTTGTAAAACCAAATCATTAACCAGTCGTTTCATAAAATCGTTTCACAAATTCGTTTCATATATTCGTAAATTCATTACAATTTTATTATATAGGGTAGATATGAAATTTTGCAACATTAAAAAAAAAAAAAAACAGAAAAAAATTATCCATAGAATTTTATTCGATAATACAATAAATAGGAAAATACATGTAAAAAAGGTTTTAAAATTTTTTAAAATCAATTCAGTAGAATCAACTTCCTACAATTAATTGTAACGATCGCTGAATGGAATTATATTAATTTCTATCCGTATCATTACAAATGATAAACTATCTGGATGTGCCAATCCTAGAACTTTCTTCTATCCCATTTATCTTAATACTTCAAAACTAATTACAAATATTAGTACTTCAAAATTAATTGTTCAATACTATATAATTTTCCTTTAAATTTCTGTCTCAGTGAATTAATTGAAGTAAAAACAAGTTAATCTACATCATGATATTTATTAAAATCAATAGTTTTCGTTCATGTTGTTCTCATCATGTATAACCGGTTTAGCAGAACGTGAATTAACGTCGTTGCACGAGCCATCGATGTACAACAGAAATACGAGTCGTACATACAAAATATACATAAAAATATGGTTCAGTTTCAAAATAAAAATTAACATTGAAATATGGATATTCTTATCAATTTGTCTGGGTTAAAAGTATTCATAATTTTTTTTATGCTCAAAAAGATTTTTTTTCTAGCATAACCATTACATGTATTTATATGTAATTGTATGTTAAAGTGTCCTTAAAATAATAAACATTGAAGAGACACACTGTAATGCTCTCAAAATTAGTTTATTTTAGACAAAAAAAAAAAAAAAAAAAAAAAAAAAAACATGTGATTACAGAAGATTATAAGTAAACATTTCGTTGCATAAGAATTTATATTATTTTTCATAAGAAAAATTCAAACATGCCACGTGTCAAATAAGAAAATAATGGTTTTATCTTGGCGAGTAATCCTATTTCTAGATGAAACATGTCATCTGAAAAAAAAAGGAAAATGTAAATTCTTAAACACTGAATATCAAATGTGAGGTATTGAACTGCTAATAATATACACGTTTTAAAATTCAAAAATGTATGTTTTTTTAATTTAAAAATATTTTGGACTTTCTTTTGGAAAAATAGAATCAAAGAGAACAGGAGCAGAATTTTTGCGGAGACCTTTATTCTGGTTTAAAATACTGGATAGACAGGAACACGAAAAATCTACTTAAAGTCAACCTGAATCCTGGGATATAGCTAGAAATGAATAGGGGGTGGGGGACGCTTATATTTTCTCTCTCTCTCTCTGACGCAGAAAGATAAATTAGTGCATATTCACATTGTAGGTACAATGTTTCTTTTTAAACTGTTGTAATAACTTCATTTTATGCTAAGAAAAGGACATGGTGATGAAAAATTCGAATGTATAACTAGTGCAACATTAAAACATTTTAGCTTCAGATGTACAAATAGGAGAGCGAGTGACGAAACACTTATTTTAGTTATAATTTAGTGTTTCTGCAAAACTGTGAAAGGGCGTCAAAACTAAATGATTTTTGAACAGAATTTTATTAAGATTTTTGGAACATAAATTCATTTAGTGACCTTGAAATCTTTTCCAGGGGAGGCTCAAAGTATTTTAGAGGGGGGCGACGGCTGAGACGCCCATATCACCCCTTTAGCTACAGCCCTGCCTGAATCTGAGAAAAAAATAAAAATCGTGAACTCGAACTTGAAATGAAAAAAAAAATTAATCTATAACTTTAATATTTGTACCTACCCTCAAATCACTGTTTTTGCCAACAATTTCGTTTTATTTTTATTATTTTAAATTAAAATTCAACCATTAAGGATTCCAAAAATGCCTAATGTTTCGTTCAACGATAATTAGAAGAAATGTTATAACCCAAAATATAAAGCGGAAGTGAGTCTTCTGAAACCGGAAGTGATCTTAATTAGCCGCAGGAAGGTAATCAATACATTTTAATACTCTAATATATAACATATAATGTATACAAAAATATACAAATACCTACAGATATGAGGAATTTAAAAGTTTTAATAAGTTGAGTTTTTTTTTAAGTTTTAATCTTTTTATGCATTTTTTTGTACTACATCAAAATTTTAATTTGTGTTTTTCATTGAGTGCGTTTATGAGAAACATAATTTCTTAAAGTTTTCAATATATTACTATAAATTTTTGTAACAAGATTCTGCTCATTTATTGGTATGTTATAAAGGGAAATATAGCTTTTAAGTTTGTATATATTGATTTAAAATCTATTTTTATTGAAAAATACACAAGTTAAAAGGAAAAAAATTCTGCTTATATACAAAATTTGATATATATTAGCAAATTTAAGTGATATTGCAAATCTTTTGCTTTTGAACACGGGTTAATTTAATTTATAAGAAAATTAAATGTTTATAAGGAAAAGAACAGAGGTCCTCAAAAGGAAACCCATAGGATAATACCAGTTCTTATACGTTCACACAAAAATGAACAAATATGCATTCATCAATTTTTTTAATGTACGTTTTTTTCATTTAAAAACAACCATTCTTTGAATACGTGAAGTTATAAGCAGTGTCAGTTCTCAGTTTAAGAACAATTTAGAGTGATTTTTCTCTAGTAATTGTCGGAGCACAGCTCCGGCTTCCCTGCAAGGGTAACACTTTTGGGAACACGATAGTGTCCAAAATATTTTTCGAATCCACACAAAAAATGAACGTAGGCCTAAAATTTCGTCGTTGTCCTAAAATCTCGGCGAGTATTGAAAATCAAAAATATTCCTCAATTTTAATATCTTAAAATCACGGTTTTTAATTTTCCCATTGAGATAAGATTGTGAGTTTAAATCTTCAATTGTTGCAAAGAAATAAAAAAAAAAATTGTTTTTCTTTATTGATGCCATTTTTTCATAAAAATTCAAAGTAAGTTTTAAAAAAAAAATTAACATAAAATGACGTCACTTTTTAATAAACATGCATCTAAAAACTGTTAAAAATTTTCATTCCGCTGATACCGAATTTGTAAAACGCTTAAGGTGGTAAAATGGCATATTTAAATGAAAACGATAAATTTCTTTCATGAAACTACATGATTTATTACGAATGCCTCTAAAAGACATAAATTTCAGGAATCCCACTCGCTGATTCAGAGATTTAAATTTTAAACCAAGGGTAGGAATATTCACACGTCAAGTCGTAGTAAACTTGATTTCAAATTTAGAAATATATTTACTAATAATAACCAATTGCGTATTGCAATATTTTTGAAATGATGAATATAAATATGAGGGATGTGCATATGTAAAGTATAAGATGGTAAAAATGATATTAAGTTTGATTTCAATCGAAAATTAATTCTGTGATTGACGCAAGGTCAAATCATTTTATTTGATTTTCAATCTGTAATTTCAAACATAAGATCCTCGATGGGTAATTTTATCATAATTACTTATGTTAATTAGTATACAATTAAATTTTTTAATACTTTGAACTGTCGAAGTTTATGAATTCAGAGTTTGGTAACTTTAAATTTTAAATAGTATTTGTTTTAAGTGGGTAAGTACTTACCAGTGTAAGAATTTTTTTTAAACAACTTCTTTTGTCGCAAAGCGACCTGTTTTATTTCAATTTTAATTAAAATATTAACGCGATTGTTTTAAATTTTGCATTTTAACCTCATTGGGATTGCTATGGCGTCGTCAACATTTGTGACCTGAGATATAAATTGACAACACAGTTGTCATATATGCACCACACTGGTGCGATTGCAATAAAATGGCAATATTTAGACCTCTTATGGTAACCGGGCTATAATTGGTTATATTCATTACTAGCAGCCTTCGCCCGCTACGCTGGTCGGTATTTCTTAAGAAACCATGAATCAAACGAAATACAGTGGCTCACAAAAGTGTTCGTACACTTTAAAAATTTGTACTAAAAAGAAATTTCCCTGAAATTAAATTCGTATATGAAGTAGAGAAATTTTTTATATTATCTTCAAGTTATTCTAAATAACACACAACCTTTTTGTTTAACATTAAGGGATTTTTTTAAAATCTAAAAATGAAAACAGGAGATGCCACAGAAAGAAGACGCCACAAAAGTCTTCGTACACAGAAACATTTTCGGATAATTTCATTATTAAAAATATTATTTGTCGCTTTATTTTTATTTTTGCATTATATTGACATTTAAAAAATCGCCTGGCTTCATATTTTGCAGAATTGGTCCGTAATATTCTATTTATTAATTAAAAATGGTTTGTAATCGTAATGTCATGACTAATAGCGCTTGAAATTAGTTATTTTTCTTCATAATAGTAGTAAATCAATTCGAAATATTGCAAAATTAGTTAATTTATTCCATTCTACGGTGAAGTATGCGATAAAAGGCTTTGTAGAAAAAAAAATGGATTGAAAACTAGGTATGAAAAGGTCGTCAATCTATGTGAACGCAATGAGATCAAATACTTACAATTAGAAAAGTCTTAAAAAATCTATGTTTAAGTGCTATAAAAGTTGCTATAGAATTTAATGAAACAGTCTCTACTTCATTTTTACCTGAAACTGTTCGACGAATGGTAAGCCCAGCTGCATTATATAGGTATTCTGCCCATAGAAAAAATTTTTTAATGCGAAAAAAGGAAAGCTTAGGCTTTCTTTAGCAAAATCAATGATAAATAAACCCGAATCGTATTAAATTAATGTTTTATTTACAGATTAAATCTAGTATGTCATTCTTTGTCCAATGAGTGGATAATAGTATGGAGAAAAAAAAAATTAAGAATTTAATTCAAAGAACTTAGTTGGAACAGTTAAGCAGGGCAGTGGAGTTGTCCTTGTGTGAGGGTGCATATCAGCATCAGGATTTGGTAATTTGGTATATATTGATAGCATAATAAATCACGATTTTTGTTCCAATATTTTAAAAGGCAATTTAAAATTATCAGGCCAATATATGGGTAACAGATACAACTTTGTTTTTTTATCAGGATAATGATACAAGGCACATGGCTCTCAACGTTCGCCTCTAGCGTCTTTATAATTGTTCACAAGTTCTGAAAACATCACCTCAATTGCTGAATTTACCAAATAAAACATATTTGGAGGTAACTGGAAGTTAGAACACGAAAACACAGCATTGAAACAAAAAGCGAGATAAAAACAGCAATCTCCGATGAAGGCATCAACTTTCATGCAGAAATTACAAAAACACTAATTAAATCTATTCCCAGGTGTTTGAAAAACTTTTGTGGGTGCTAAATAATATCCTATTAAGTACAACTTTAGCGAAATATTACAATATTTACAAATATACTGCGATTTTTTTTAAAGTGTACGAAGACTGTTGTGAGGTAAATTTTTTGTTATTTTTTGATTAGTGATTTTTTCAAAATAAAGTTTTGCTATGTTTTTAAAATATTTTATGTAGTTTTGTTAATAATGAGTCATAGACCTTACTCTTAAATACTCATTCTAAAATATTAATTTTAATTAATAGATAGAGCCCTGTTTCATTGAAATTCCTAAGTGTACGAACACTTTTGTGAGCCACTGTATATCGGTGAATTTAATCATGAGTTTTATAGCAATATGGACATTTACGTGGAATGCTCAACATAATTGCTTAAAAGAATATGAATGTCATTACGCTATTATCTTTTATTGTGTCATACAAAATTTAAGCTGTTAAGAACCAACTTCTTGAATTGACCATTTAGTGTAGATTGGGTAAGGAACGATAAAATGACATGTAATATGTTTAAAGCATCGACGAACAATTATCAATGCAAGTCTCACAGAATCCATTAATTTGACTTATTGAAGAAGCTAGTCGTTCATAATAACTGGGCTCGCCTGATTCTAGAACTTCCATCCATAACTTTACAATCAAGCAACCTGATGATCAAGTAGCACCAAGCAAATCATATGTATTTTATACTAAACCATTCTATGAAAAATTAGCTAAACGATCAAGTTCCATCAAAATCTACTTAGCAGAATCTTTTAAACTGTAAAATATATTGAAATCTTCTCTAAAAATTACCTAATTAACAGTTTAAATACTATAAAAATTCATTCAGTGGGAACCTTTAAAAAAATTCAATCTTTCGAAATTGGGTACATCTGATGTAGAACTTTCTTTATAATTATTTCATGGCGTAGAACCAGGGATGTAGGGGAGGGTATACAGGGGTATACGCCGTGTATCCTTTAGATTTTTTAAAAGATTCGAATATTATCTGTTTCTCAAATAAAGCATAAGCTTATAGCTTTGAACGTTCATGAGGTCAGCGTACACCGTTTGCATTTACCGTATATTCTCTGCTTTTTTTACGACTACAACAGTGTGTAGAACGCATTGTGTAGATGTTTTATACTAACATATCTTTTAAAAAATTATCTAACTATGTAAGAATATATATATTGAAATAGTTAATTGTAGCTTTCATAATCGCGTTAAACTAATTATTGAACATTCAGGAATGTAGGGGTAGGTATACATTGCATCACTTCTCGATATTTTAGGAAACTCTGTAAAACTTTCATATCTATATGTACACTATAGTATATGCTCTCTGTCTTTAGCGTATATCATCCATTATTCTTTACTATACTACTGAGAACTTTTGCGCATGGCTTCGTAACTAAACAATTTAGAGTAATATGATAAATGTTGAAAAAAATCCCTGAAATACTATGTAATTAACTGTGAAACTATTATTAAAATCCATACTGTAAAACTTGAAATCTTTCATAATCGAGTTCGCCTAATTTTAGAACTTCTGTAGCTATTGCTAGGCAACTTTCATGACAGTTTTCACATTAAACCATTTATAAATCAATTTTACTATCTAACAGTGCAAATTCTGTTCAGCGGAATGTGCGTTATAATCAATCAGAATGAAATAGGAATTTGTGTTTTACGTGCATAGAAAATGATGTGTGAATATGTAAGTGGCGTTATTTGCGATTTCAAAAACGTTATTAACGATATCTGCGCGCGACTAACATAAAAGTATCAATTTTTCTTCTTGACCAAGAGTAAACAACAAATTACCAAATTTAAATTTATATCTTTGAAAATGAAAACTTTTGTCTAAGCCCTACAAACATTGTTTTTATATTTAAATTAAATGTTTTCGTTTTACAATACATATTTATTTCTTATTAAAAATTTTTCTTTGAATTTAAAATAAAATCAATAACTGTTTTGAATTTTTAAGCTATTGCATAGCTTTTATCGCGGGCTTTGAGCGCGGTGACCGAATCCAAAAATTCCGTAACGCGAAAAAATCCTAACACATCCGTAACGAAAACACTCGGCTAACGTCGTTTCCGTTCGAAAAACTTCGGGATGGTATCCTTCGGTAGACTTCGGCAGACATTGTTTATCAGATATTAGGATATCAAGTCTCAAACTTATGTTTCTTATGATCTAATTTTCATAGCGCGGTCAAATTTTGTTTGGTAATTTAATATGAGACTGTTAATTTTTGGTGACAGGAGCCCCCCACTGTGAGGGTCGAAAAATTTAAAATGCTTATAACTCGCGATCTAATTTTCGTAGCGCGGCCAAATTTTGTTTGGTAATTTATTATGAGACAGTGTTAATTTTTGGTGACAGGAGACCCCCACGGTGAGGGTAGAAAAACTTAAAATGCTTATAACTCGCGATCTAATTTTCGTAGCTCGGCCAAATTTTGTTTGGTAATTTATTATGAGTCAGTGTTAATTTTTGGTGACAAGAGACCCCCCCCCCCCACGGTGAGGGTCGAAAAATTTAAAATGCTTATAACTCGCGATCTAATTTTTGTGGCGCGTCCAAATTTTGTTTCGTAATTTTTTATGAGTCGGTGTTAATTTTTGGTGACAGGAGACCCCCCACGGTAAGGGTCGAAAAATTTAAAATGCTTATAACTCGCGATCTAATTTTCGTAGCGCGGCCAAATTTTGTTTGGTAATTTATTATGAGACAGTGTTAATTTTTGGTGACAGGAGACACCCCACGGTGAGGGTCGAAAAATTAAAAATGCTTATAACTCGCGATCTAATTTTGGTAGCTTGGCAAAATTTTTTTTGTTAATTTTTTATGAGTCAGTGCTAATTTTTGGTGACAGGAGACCCCCCCCCCCACGGTGAGGATCGAAAAATTTAAAATGCTCATACCTCGCGATCTAATTTTCGTAGCACGGCCAAATTTTGTTTGGTAATTTATTATGAGGCATTACTAATTGTTGGTGACAGAAGACCCCCCCCCCCCCCCACCGTGAGGGTCGAAAAATTTAAAATGCTTATAACTCGCGATCTAATTTTCGTAGCGCGGCCAAATTTTGTTTGGTAATTTATTATGAGGCATTATTAATTGTTGGTGACAGAAGACCCCCCCCCCACCGTGAGGGTCGAAAAATTTAAAATGTTTATAACTCACGATCTAGTTTTCATAGCGCGGCCAAATTTTGTTTGGTAATTTATTATGAGACAGTGTTAATTTTTGGGGACATTAGACCCCCCACGGTGAGGGTCGAAAAATTTAAAATGCCTATAACTCGCGATCTAATTTTCGTAGCGCGGCCAAATTTTGTTTGGTAATTTATTATGAGTCAGTGTTAACTTTTGGTGACAGGAGACCCCCCCCCCCCACGGTGAGGGTCGAAAAATTTAAAATGCTTATAACTCGCGATCTAATTTTCGTAGCGCGGCCAAATTTTGTTTGGTAATTTTTTATGAGATATTGTTAATTTTTGGTGACAGGAGACCCCCAGGGTGAGGGTAGAAAAATTTAAAATGCTTATAACTCGCGATCTAATTTTCGTAGCGCGGCCAAATTTTTTTTGGTAATTTTTTATGAGACAGTGTTAATTTTTGGTGACAGGAGACCCCCCCCCTCACCGTGAGGGTCGAAAAATTTAAAATGCTTATAACTCGCGATCTAATTTTCGTAGCGCGACCAAATTTTGTTTGGTAATTTATTAAGCTATTGCATAGCTATTATCGCGGGCTTTGAGCGCGGCGGCCAAATCTAGGAATTCCGTAACGAGAAAAAATCCTAACACTCCGGATAACGACGTTTGAGTTTGGCAGACTTCGGCGCGGTATCCTTCGATAGACTTTAGCAGACATTGACGCGGTATTCTTGCATAAGTTGATAAAAAATGCTATGCAATAGCTTTACCGCGACAGTACCCGAGTGCCACACATATATTTTTTTTCTATGTGCCAACACCATTGCCACCAAGCGTAATAGTTTTCGCAAAATGAAATGAAACATTTAAAAAAAATCATGGCGTGTGTAATACATATGTCTCCCATTGCAGTGCACATTTTATTTTTTGAATGAAGACATTCATGGACGGACAATTCAATTTTGAATAAAACATTTTTATATGTATAATTCCTAAATTCTGAAATATTTTTATTGTACTTCCTCATCATTAGAAAACTGCCAAATGGTAAAATCCTTGTCAGTAATAAATGATAGCTATAATTATTGATAAAAAATAATTCTATTAAAAAAAAACAATAAATTATAAAGTTTTGTGTGTTTACGATTGAATGATACTCATAAAAAATATTATTGTTCAATAAATAGCAAATGTTAATGTTTGGCACAGTTTGCAGTAGAAGTCTTTTGCGGGGTTAGTGTTGAAATAAATGGTGCGATACCATATTTTGATACGTGTTGTTAAACAAAAAAAGAAGTATAAAAATTTTTCTTAGTTTTATTTTTTGAGGCGTTTACATTTTTCCCCTATTTGACACAATTGTTTTATTTATTTCCCCAAAAAATTGATTAAAAAATATTCAATTTTAATTTTTTCTCTACATTGTTATAATAACAGATAACTGTTTAGAAATTATCACTGGAAAATTTGAGATTTTTCGCCAAAGACATTCGCAAATTGGAAAAAATATGAAATGTCTCATGAACTATTATACTTGAAAGAATGTGGTTAGTGCCATTCAATTCAGCATACAAAAATACACTAAAATATGTTATCAGTTGAAAAATATCGATAAAATAGATTTTTTAAGGAATTTTTTTTAACTTCGTGCTTCTCCCTCCCTTTTAAGCATGGAATTTTTGAAAATCGCTTCTTAGCGGCACTCGATGTCATAAGTATTATTTTTACCCCAATTTTCACGATTTTAGGTTTAGCAGTTTGTCCTGTGCGTCGATTAACACGGAATCTAGACTTTCTTTTATATATACAGATTAGCTAGGTACCCGTTCTTTGCAGGTTTATATTTCACAACATTATATTATAAACATGAAAAATAAATTTTCCTTGTTTTATCAGCAACATGATAATACAAACATTCAACAATTCAACAATTCATTTAAAATACAAACATTTAAAACATATGTCTTTCACAAATTCGATGTAAAACGAAGAAATAAAAAAGAAGTACCATAAGCCCCCCCCCCCCCAAAAAAAAAAAAAAACTTCAAAACATACATTTTCTCACGCAAAATGTAAATACTGCTATTGGCGAAAATTGCGTTTACCTAACACAAATAAATCCTTATTTTCATCTCATTGAACAACCCGTTGATAAACCGTCAAATATTACATAAAATGAAAAACTTTTGAAAATGAAAATTTTTTTACTCGTACAAACATTGCTTTAATATTTAAATCCAAAATATATTTTTAATGTTAACTTTTCATAATTTTTTTTGTACTTCAAAAATATGAGTTACAATTTCTTTTAATTATGTTTTTCGATGGGTATAC
Source organism: Maratus speculifer (assembly GCA_964019185.1). Lineage (NCBI taxonomy): Eukaryota > Metazoa > Arthropoda > Arachnida > Araneae > Salticidae > Maratus > Maratus speculifer. The sequence continues at coordinate 129,944,143 of OZ025299.1, read as the reverse complement.
CATTTTATTTTCCAGTTGATATAGCTGTTTTAGTTCTTTAACCAAAAGAATTGATAAACAATAATATTTATTTGGATGTTTCCGTTACTATAGTAATGGATATATTTTTTAGACATTATCACTGGGAAATTTGAGGTTTTCATGCCAAAGACATCGCCAAATTAGAGAAATGTGAAATATCTGACGAATTATTAGACCTAAAATAATTTGGGGTTATACCATTCGATTCAGCCTACAAAAATACATTAAAATATGTTATCAGTTGAAAAATAGCTATAAAACCTGAATTTTAATGAATTTTTTAAAAGTTCGTTATCTTTTTTACCACCCTTAGTGGTGGAATTTCTCTAAAATTCCTTCTTAGTGGCACTCAACGATATAAGAAGTACTTTTACCCCATTCATGGGGAATTCATGTAGAACTTTCAGTAGTTACTCTTCTAAAAATGTCCAGGATATTGTGCCATATTGCAGGAATATTATAAGAAAGGCTGTCGTTACATTTATTACAATTATTACTTAAAATTTCTATTGATTCCCGAATTATTGAAAGATAGTAGTTAGAAGCTTGAAAGGTAATTTTTCATGTATCGAAATTTATTTTTATGTTTTCTTTCTGATTCAATCTAGATAATGCTGTACTTGGTTTATTGATTTCGATGTCTGATAAATGTTCCCTCAATCTCTCACTAAATCTCTGGGTTGTCATGCCAATGTAAAACAAATTTTCATGATGCTCATTACTGAATGGGATTATTCTTGCAATATGGCACAATATCCTGGGCATTTCTAGAAGAGTAACTGCTGAAAGTTCTACATGTTCCCCCCCCCCCCCTTCAAGAAAATAGACCGGCTCAATTCTTGCACATGCGTGTTAATGCTTTGATTTGTATCTCCGTGAGTTCTAGTTTTCTCATCCAATTCATGACTACCCTTGAGAATGGACATGTGTATGTCCGAAAGATCTCGGGACATTTAACATCTGTTGTTTTTAATCTTTTTATCTTCACCTTTTAAGAAAATAATAAATGTATTTTTAATTTAACTATTGCAAGGTGAAAATTCCAACAAGACCTGCTTTAAACAGTGATTTGTCTTTTATGTATATTTATCGATTCTGGTCCTGCAATATGGCACAATATCCTGGGCATTTCTAGAAGAGTAACTGCTGAAAGTTCTACATGAATCCCCCCCCTTTTCAAGAAAATAGACCGGCTCAATTCTTGCACATGCGTGTTAATGCTTTGCTTTGTATCTCCGTGAGTTCTAGTTTTGTCATCCAGTTCATGACTACCCTTGAGAATGGACATGTGTATGTCCGAAAGATCTCGGGACATTTAACATCTGTTGTTTTTAAACTTTTTATCTTCACCTTTTAAGAAAATAATAAATGTAATTTAATTATTGCAAGGTGAAAATTCCAACAAGGCCTGTTTTAAACAGTGATTTGGCTTTTATCACTGAAATAAAGTTGCAATTTTTAAGAATAAGTTAAAAACTACTTCGTGAAATAAGCTGTAATTTTGAATTTTTATATTTAAAGCCTCCAGAAATTGACTTGTCTTAAACCTTCGTAGATTAAAATTCATATAATTTTTGAAAATATATGTATATTACATTTACATTTATTCCATCTTACCATGATTGCCATCATTATGTTTACCGTGGCTGTCGACATCAGTCTCTGTAGTTGCAGGCTCCTCAGGCGATGTAGTAGTTGCAGGCTTTTCAGTGGTTGTCTTTCCTTAACACTAGAACCGCGGAAACGGGTCATTTTGACCCGTATCTTATACAGAAATGTCGATTCGAACCAGAAAACTCTTTATAAAATAAGCTAAATATAATCTGATTAAAAAGAATTTCAATAAATAATTTAAACAGTTTAAAATAAAAATTCCGGTGAGAAATATTTTTCTGAAACTGATATTCACATACATATTTCATCGTATATGAACTTTCTCGCGGTTCTAGTGTTAAAAAAAAAGCAATTTAAGAAATTACAAACGACCATTTGTAAAATGATATTTTCAAAGTCTAAAATTTTAGACTTATAAAGAAATTCTACATTAAAAAATTATAATAATAAACATACATTTTATGATGATCAAAACTTGGCTTATGTATTAACAGAGTCTTATATTACGTACGCCATGAATTGAACATTAATATTCTTGGACCAAGCATAAACAAATTTTAAATAAAATTTCAGTTTTAAAGTTTTCGTAATTGAAAATTTTTTAACTTCTAAACATTGCATATTTTCCATTTTTACACCATCGTATATAGAAAAAGAAATATACTTTAAAATGCAATTTGTTTGAAAGCTGTATCTCAATTTTTTATTTGAATCATTAATTTTTTGCAGTTTTTAGTACTTATTTTTATCATTGTTGCAACAGACATATTTCATTTCTGGACATTAAACATGGACTAATGAGAAAACGAATAAAATCCGGACATGACAAGCATTCAGACATATCTCAGATATCTCTATTCTCGCCCAACAGAATCAATCATTTTCCGAATGGTTAAAAAAAAAATTGTCTTTCTAATTAGAAGTAACACAGACCAAGCAAAAAGATAAATTTCGTATTTAAAAAACCTTTTTTGAAAACCAATAGATTATTTAAAATGATAAATAACTTAAGAAAATAAATGAGCGTAACTAATAAAAAAATTAGTCTTTCATTCTCAGACTCTACACCGAAATTTTTGTTCATTATTTAAAAACCTTTTATGATTCAATATATGATTCAATTTTTAAATTAACTATTTCAATTGTATTTTCTAGTTTGGATAGCATTCAAATATAATTTTGAAATTTAAAAGGAAAAAATATAACTTAGGTTCATTATCATTTCAGTTTGGAATAAAATTTATAATTTAATATTATAAATAAGTAATATTTATATAAGTAATATATTTAATATTATAAATAAGTATTTATAATAATTATAAGTGCAGCAAATTATCCATAATGGGTATATCTGAACAGCAGATACCTCTATTAAACGAATACTTTTCAATATCTAACATTTATTTATTTTTATGTTTTTCCTTTAACTAGTGTAAGTCCCCAAATACTGGACAAATTATACTGTTTTGACCTGTTTGGTATTAAAACGGTTCATTCTATTTCCTTTTAAAAAGGTATATAAAAGCTTCCTATAAAACTCCTCCGGATACAGACTTAATTACATCCATTTACATTACAACAATAAGGATCTATACTTAAGTTTAAGGAAAAAAGATACTATAAATTTATAGCAGCATTTTAAAGAAAACAGTTTTTTTTCTTCATTTTTCTAAAATAAGAATTGTGGATAAAAATAGTACAGTATTTCAAGTTATAACTACCTGATTATCAGTTTAATACCCAAGTAAATTTTCATATCCTTCATTTGTAAATCAAAAAGAGTTTTCAGAAATATGCACAAAATGGTCTGGTTGTTATGGCATCTATTCAGCAGCAAAATTTTAAACTATTTAGCTAGAAGTTGGTGTTACAATCACTACTGCTGATGGGTATAAAAACATTTCAAAATTTATAAGCAATAAAACAGAGGTATAGCTATAAACCATCATGATTCTGGTGGCTAGAACATTAAAATATCTAAAAAATTACACTTACAACAGTAAAAACATTTTTTTATAGAAAATCTGTGTTATAGCGAATAATATTTCATTATCATTGGACAAGAACACCACCTTACTTTACTACGAGCAACTGCATAAATATCTTACCTTTACTACATGCCAGGATGGCCAGAGTGATGACCACAATTCGTAGAAGAGCAGACATTCTTGTTGTATTATCAAGTTAACTTTCACAAGATACAAGCAGATGAACGAAAGAATATGTAGCGGAGATTATCGCTACATATCTTTTCCCTTCATAAATGCAATAATTATTTCCCTTTTATAAATTCTTAGTTTTATTTTAGTTTCCCTTTTCACTAATAAACCCATTAGTTAAATTGATTCTACATTTAATAGTTAAGTTCTAGCTTTCATCCTCCCACTATTAGAAGTTTCAACTTTTCATCTTTTGGAGCTCTGTAGAAAATAATAATAGAACTTCCTTTCTCACAAATTTCTGTTGTGTCTTTGAAAAACATCTGCCCATAGATACCGCACTTATTAACAAAATAAAGAAAGCTCTGGGCTTAGTTCATGATAATCTTTTATCCGTTACATTTTTATTAACATCTGCCTTCCACACCCTGTTTTCATTCTCACAATTAATGCTTAAAGCTAGAAATACTTTTGTCTCTGTTTATCCTGATTGTGCTGTCTTATCTGTTTAATTGCGAATCTGGATAACATAAATTTTGGTCTGCAAAAGGCAAATGTATGTAACGGCTTACTTATCTCATCTACTTCCCAGGCTTAAAATATTTCTATAACCCTATAAAATATTCGCAGATGTAAAAATAATCCTTGGGTTCCTAGACCGCAAAAGTTAGCTGATACTGAAGGTGTGGTCTATCAAATATCGCCAAATCTTTGTATAAAAAACTTCTTATGCCTTTTGGCGATAAGGGCTAGGACGCTGTGTCGTCACTTCACCGATTGCCATCATACCGTCAAGATGTAGCTCGCTTGAGCTCTCAGAATCCCCTCCCCCCTGTGGGGGAGTTGCAGTGTCGTATCTCCTGTTAAATAAATGTAGCGTTAAAGTAACTCTCTCCTTTCGGAGTTTTTTTGTGTGTGCTTCTTTTTGGTAAATCACCTGGGCCGATTGAACTAACACCGTCCCATGTATGTCTGGTGCATCTGGCCTTTTTTTTTCTCCGGTCAAAAAAAAACGCACACACACACAGAGAGTTTAAAAAAATAATTAAAATCTTCGACAGAAAAGACTCTATCAAACATCGACGCACTGTTAAAGCAACATTCTTCGAAGTGCCAAGGCCAGCTGTGTTTGATCGTCTGACCTATTCCCCCTTCATCCGAGACATCCACATTTTCCTCGACATTTTTCCATTTGCTTTTTTTCCGTCTGCAAAAGTTGTTACGGAGGATTTTCAGTGCTGTTTCTTCTATGTCAAGGTCAGTAATCTCCTGATTAAAAAAAGTGATTTCCCTCGCAACGCCAGCTGTTCCGGATACTATATTATGTGCAGAAATATCCCACCAATTATCAGCTGTTTCGTCCGGTTCAAGGTCGGAATTTTTGTTTTAGTTCTTCACGTTTTACCAGAAACCGAAAATCGTCGTGTTTTCTGCCGATGAGAAGTTGTACTCTGATTTCATCTTGTGTGTTTTTGGTGGATGCAACAAATGAAACCACCATACTCATCGGGTCTGTTGTGATGCCGTCAAATATAAGTGAAATATGCATAAGGAATCAATATGCACTCTGTGGTGTTTTTTTTTTTTGTTGTGAGAAAATTTGTGTTGTGTGGAAGTAATTACTTATGTCAGCGCTCCGTGATAAAAGATTGTGTAGCACAAAATGTCTAATAATTTCTAGACAGCTTATTATAAAAAAAGTGTAAACAAAATTTATGCGTTGCAGGTCGTCGAACCTACACGCATCTCAGTTCATTTTAACGATAATATCATTTAAAAATTTTAATGCTACAATACGTTTGATACGCTACAAATACCAGTTGTTTTGGTGCATGAAATTGTGTGACGTCCATAATCATTAAGTTAAGTACAATAGCATTTACTGGTGCAATAAAGGGTCGTCGCACCCATTTTTGTACCTACAAGTGTTTGTTCATGAATCAGTGCTAAAAAAAGTGCTGTGATTAAAAAAATATATATATAAATATAGCAATTCAAAAGTGATTAGAACAAACCATATGTACTTAGTTGAACAAGTGCATGAGTGCACGTTAACAATACATTTCTTTTATCGCTAAAAATTATTATTAGTTATTTTGTTTTATTTCTTTATCAGCTTGAACAGAGAAGATTTTTTTTTAATTTAAATATTGTGCATTTTTTGAAATTTTAGTAGTTATTAACTTAAGTGAAATACATTTTAAATTTTAGTGTTTAATTTGCACTTTTGAATACATTCTTCTCTTTTCATGCTCATTTTGTCAAAAGTATTATTATTTTCAATACATGTTGTTTTGGTATTTATGTGTTGCATACTTAAATATCACAGATTTTTATTAATTTTTTCGCTGACATTACTTGTCCTTAATTAATTGCAGTTTGAGATTCGTATTCTTGTTTTTACTAAAATTTTTTTTTGCCATTAACTTTGCCAATACCTTCTTAAACAAGCCTTTTTAAACTTTGTTTTAGTTTCGGTTTGTCATGTAAAAAAAAAAAAAAGGAATTTTTGGCGTAGGTATTTTTGAAGGGTTAAATGTTTAATTTTAAATGCAGTATATGGTTTAAAAGTTGGGTTTGCATGTTTCTTTTGAAAAAGGTATTATTCAGTGTCTGCATTTTGGTGGTTTAGTTTTCTGTGTTCACATCTTCTTTACCCCCCCCCCCCCTCATTAAATGTGTCTAGATTCACTCGTAATTTGGCAGCGTTTGCTCTCTGACTAATGCAAAATTTAATTTTTGGTTTGGCCTTGCATTTTTATGTTATTTCCCGCAAATTATTAATTTTAATACTGTGGTTAACAGTCAAATTTTGTTTCTGGTACACCTAGTTTATTTATAAATCTTTCTTTTGATTTATATTTGTGTATTTTCTTTTGGTAAACATCTATGGCTGATATTGAGCTAAAACAAGCTTCAGCTACTTCCCAAACAATGTCAGAGAGAGATAATAAATTTGAGTCTGCTCTTGGACAATCACAAGTTTCAATATCCCCTTTACTTGAATTTTATGAGGAAAATTTAACAAAGTTTTCAGACACAATTATCGCTGAAGCCACAGCATTTCAAAATCAAATAAAAAATCAAAACAACACTGATACACTTGTCTCTAATTTTAAGGAACTCAAATTCACAATCGAATGGGATCTCAATATTTTGAAAGAGACCTTTCAGAGACTCAAAGATGAATACACTAAGGTAAAACATGAAAAGGAAAATTTATTTTTGGTAAATAACAAAGTGTTGGAACGAGTACGTGACTTGACTCTGCAACAAAATAGTAAAACTAAACCTCACATAGCAAATACTCAAAAAGATAACATTCCTTCGGTTAATACCGCTTGTCTAAAATCTGTTCAGAATATGTCCACACAGACAGACTACAATCTCATTGACAAATCTTCCCGAACTTCAGTACATGAAAGTTGTAATACAAATCCCTCTTTTTCTAGTGATCAACAAGTTAATGATTTATGTGACAGTAACAATACTTCTCATTCCAGTATTTTCAGGACCCTTAAGAAAGATAGTAGTAATTTTATCCCTGTTGTAATCATGCGGTTGCCTGAAAATTTTAGCATACCTGACATTATTTTGGCTATTTCAAATCTAACTGATACTTCTTCGCCTCCCATTCAATTTCAAAACAAAATAAAAATAAAGCATTGTAATTTATTTAACTGGATTTTTCTAATGCCATCTCACTTAGCTGAAATTTTGCTTGTGCATAAACATATCATTATTCAGTCCTCAAAGTTTACTCTTAAAAGGTACATAGATATAAAAAGATGTTTTACATGTCAAAGTCTATTTCATTTAAGTAAATTCTGCCTAATGACATAATATGCCCTGTCTGTGCTATGTCGCATAAAGATCCTAATTGTGTAAACACACCAAAATGCATTAATTGCATGAGGTGCAATGAATCAAGTAATACCCATTTTGACATTCAACATACAGCTTTTTCTCATAACTGCCCAGCTGTCAAGAGATATATAAACATACAAAGACAATTGCTTCATACAACTGAGTCTATTTCAAGTGAGAAATAAAGTTTTTTTAATTTAATTTTTCCGGTCACACACTACATACTAAAGGATGAATTCACTGTGCTTTCTAAGCATGCTTTTATACATTTTGACAGATTTGTTTTTTTTCATTTTTAGAAAACATTTAGTTTTTGTTCCCTCACATTTCCTGTTACACTTCAAATTTTAACAAGTTTTCTTCACATTAATCTTGTGTACAAATGCATTTTATTTCTTTTTCTTATTCGGCTATCAGGCGCCAGATGGTTGAGTAATACAAAGAAGGCAAGTAAGAGTGAAAATTTTGATGCGGGTCGTCAATGTTGTTTTCACTTTGTTTTGGATGTTTCGTGTTGATGTACACAATCACTTTAACCATAGTTACACAATCAAGCACACATAAGCACACTTTTCTTTCCCTTAATGTTTCGTTTTGCAGTTACAGGAATGAAATTAACTTTAACAACATTTCAACTCTAGTGTTATAGAGGCTACATTTTCCACATTTAATACATTTTTCATGGTGTAAACATTTTTTTGGGGTTCTCAAATAAATTTTAACTTTAAAAGGGATTGTTGACAGTATAATTACATTTTTACTTTCCTCAGCTTAGAGTTATGCTTTTTTTTCAACTTAGGGTCATGTGTTTTTCTCTAGGTCAAGGTATATCAGATACCAGGTCATGTGATTTCTATTACACACCTTTTTTTTCTTTCATGTGTTTTTACACAAGGTCATGTGCTTTTCTCTAGGTCAAGGTATATTAGATACCAGGTCATGTGATTTCTTTTACACATTTTTTTTCTTTTCTTTCATGTGTTTTTACACACGGTCATGCGAGTTTCTCTAAGAAAAGGTATATTAGATACAGGTCATGTGATTTCTATTATACACACAATTTTTCATGTGTTTTTACACAAGGTCATGCGAGTTTCTCTAGGTCAAGGTATATTAGATACCAGGTCATGTGATTTCTATTATACACACAATTTTTCATGTGTTGTTACACAAGGTCATGCGATTTCTTACACTATCACGTTGTTTTTTTCTATACACACTAGGTCATATGCAACACTTTAGGTCATGTGCAACATATCAGGTCATGTGGTTCTCACATTTTTTGCTCTTTTTTCTCGGGTTGAGGATTGTACACGAATTTCACTTGTTTTCTCCAAACTCGTTCATGATAACACACAACACAGTCATGTCATGTGTTTACATTTTTACACTTTTGTCACTTGATATTAATCCTTCCCTCGTTAAATATAACAATTACTTTGTAATTGGGTATTTGAAAACTTCATTCACACAAATATCTTGGAATTATTTTTTCTTTTAACACACTTATCGTTAAATTCTCTTCGGTTTATTTTTTGTTTTGTTTTTGTAAAAGGCTCATCCTAACACAAAAAACAGTTGACATTTTTACAGTTTGTCATGCTCACACTTAACCATTTCATCTTAATTGTTTAATGTTTTATTTATTCCCTTTACACATTACAGTACTTCAAACGACACTTTTGTTCATTTTTGTTTGTCACATTTACATTATAGGGTTATTTGGATTTTTTTTCACACTACATGTAAATTCCCTTGTTACACTTACCTCTTTTTATGTAGTGGCAGTACATGGAAAGAAGGTCACTTAGTTCACTAATAATTAATTTTCATTACAGGCATTTTTATCACAACATAGTAGTGCAACAATAATAACGAATTAATTTAGACGGTGGTAGTACCATGTATTAAAACCATTCCTCATTCTTATTTTTGAAATATTCCAGTTGTAGTAGCACCGAAACTTGACTATTTTGTTATTTTACCCGGACTGACTGTTTCAATTTAAGTTATGAGATGGATTATATTCATCTTATATTTTTTTTCTAATTTTAGCCCCAAAAAAGTCGTGAACCGTTCCAAATTATGCCCCAAGGTTTCACGCCACTCCTGTCTTGCGAGACATTTTTACCTTGAATTGGCCTACCAATTCTTTTATGTTAAATTTTTATGTGACTTCCAAGCGCGCTCCTTTCGTAGATCAGTGCGATTTTACTGAGGAGCGGGGCGGACTTCTATTGTACGCAATAGGGGTTCGTCCATTATTCCCTCTTCCCCTAGGGCTGATGTCTTAAACTGAAGCCATAATACTTGTACTTTTTGTACAAGATTAAGGGCTACAACCTTTTTATGGGCATGCCAGTAGCATCTCTTTTTTTTAGTAGTCCTGTGCCTTATGCACAAATTTTCATTTTTAACAGCATACATTATTTTTAGAACATATTATCTTAGTTAGTTTTCCTTTATTTTTGTTTTAAATATATACTATTTGTGTTTTAGAAATATATTTTTGCTTGCAATTATGCCATTTTTGATCTCAAAAATGATCAATTTAAAGAGAAGTTATGAAACAAAAATCTAAGAGGTGATCACAAATAAATAAACAAATAAATAAATAAAATACTTCTCTCAATTTTTGCTCATGACAAAAAAATAAACAGCTGGTACCAGCGCCACAACAAAGAAATTGAATAAAGAATCCGATATTAATTAAATACTTTGTGGCAAGTTTGAACTATCAAGGAGCTCCCTGTCATGATGATTATAAAGATAGATATGGTCATTGTTTTTACTTATCTACTTTGCAAGCAAATAGTATAACCAATCATTTTTGTAGTACTTATATATATACTTGTATGTCTTTTGATATGTGTTTTTGTATATATTTCGGTAGACGGCACATTCAGTATCTTCAAAATAATGTCAATAATAGTATAAAAAAAAACTTTAATACAAGTATAAAGTTTTTTTTGTGGTGGCCGGGGTGAGTTATGTAGCGGAGATTATCGCTACATATCTTTTCCCTTCATAAATGCAATAATTATTTCCCTTTAATAAATTCTTAGTTTTATTTTAGTTTCCCTTTTCACTAATAAACCCATTAGTTAAATTAATTGTACATTTAATAGTTAAGTTCTAGCTTTCATCCTCCCACTATTAGAAGTTTCAACTTTTCATCTTTTGGAGCTCTCTGTAGAAAATAATAATAGAACTTCCTTTCTCACAAATTTCTGTTGTGTCTTTGAAAAACATCTGCCCATAGATACCGCACTTATCAACAAAATAAAGAAAGCTCTGGGCTTAGTTCATCATAATCTTTTTTCCGTTACATTTTTATTAACATCTGCCTTCCACACCTTGTTTTCATTCTCACAATTAATGCTTAAAGCTAGAAATACTTTTGTCTCTGTTTATCCTGATTGTGCTGTCTTATCTGTTTAATTGCGCATCTGGATAACATAAATTTTGGTCTGCAAAAGGCAAATGTATGTAACGGCTTACTTATCTCAACTAATTCCCAGGCTTAAAATATTTCTATAACCCTATAAAATATTCGCAGATGTAAAAATAATCCTTGGGTTCCTAGACCGCAAAAGTTAGCTGATACTGAAGGTGTGGTCTATCAAATATCGCCAAATCTTTGTATAAAAAAACTTCTTATGCCTTTCGGCGATAAGGGCTAGGACGCTGTGTCGTCACTTCACCGATTGCCATCATACCGTCAAGATGTAGCTCGCTTGAGCTCTCAGAATCCCTTCCCCCCTGTGGGGGAGTTGCAGTCTCGTATCTCCTGTTAAATAAATGTAGCGTTAAAGTAACTCTCTCCTTTCGGAGTTTTTTTTGTGTGTGCTTCTTTTTGGTAAATCACCTGGGCCGATTGAACTAACACCGTCACAGAATAAGTCTATTTATATATGATTTTACATCACTTCACAAATTTTAAAATTAGAATATGCCATTCATTTCGTAAAAGTGGCAGAAATGTCTCTGATTTTAAATTAATATCAGATTACTTCATTATTCATTTCTATTACATATGATGGATAAGTACATTGTTTTACTTGTAAAATGCAATTGACACAATTGATTTATCACTCGTAAGTTCTAATCATTTTTAATGTTCTCTATTGAAGAAAGAGATGTCGCGTCAGATATTTTTTTAAAAATGGACATGAGTTTAATGAATTGATCTATTGTTAATTATAAGATATGAAGAGTAATCAAAGAAAATTGAAAATATGTCTCTTAAAAGTCGTATTTAGTCTGAACTGTCATGTGTTCATCAACGCTTTTTCATAACAAGACTAATCTGTTTTCCCGGAAGAAAAAACGAACAATAAAGGAACAACAAGCCTTAAGTATTACATATCACTCTCGGGTAAGTTGCTCTTTTTTTAAGTTTTCACACAAAAAGAAATAAACTAAAAGTCATGTTTAAAAACTGTATGTTATATAAGTTACAGTACCTGAAAATTTATATCGATAATTAATAAATATAGTTTAAAAAAACCAAAAAACACGCTTTTTAAGTATATCAAACTAAAAAGTGAAAAATAATTCGTACTATAAGCTGAAAACGAAAATAGATGAAAAATACTATTTTACTATAAAATCATTGTTATTATAGATATCAATTAATAAGCAATAAATAAAATTATCGTGGGAAAAAAAGCGTGGGGTGCTTCTTGAGAACTGATAGATGGGGCATGGTAGATGGAGCACCCCACGCTTTTTTTCCACGATAATTTTATTTATTGCTTATTAATTGATATCTATAATAACAATGATTTTATAGTAAAATAGTATTTTTCATCTATTTTCGTTTTCAGCTTATAGTACGAATTATTTTTCACTTTTTAGTATGATATACTTAAAAAGCGTGTTTTTTGGCTTTTTAAACTATATTTATTTTTCACTTTTTAGTTTGATATACTTAAAAAGCGTGTTTTTTAGTTTTTTTAAACTATATTTATTTAAACTATATTTATTTTAAAATTTACAACGAAAGGACATTGATCCAAATCACTTTTTTTGGTCGACTCTGGTTAATTTAACCATGCATCTCGAATCCTATTAAGAATGTATAAAAAAATTCTTCACATTATGAAAGACAACGTTTTTTGCCAGATATAGCCAAATTTGGAGACATTCTTTCATTTGGCACCAAATACGTGTTGTGGCTTTCGTAATCTTAATAGTCAATTTTTCGGCTAAATGTCGCCAATATTTTGTGAAATATTGCCAATTTATTGGTTGCTGCCATTTTCTCATGACCCTGACCCGTATTAAACAAAATGACCCACTAATCAAATTTGATCAAACATGTGACTTAACTCAAAGGTCTCCAGGTAATCAAAAACAGTAGAGTATAAAGTTGAATCAAAATCGTTTAAGCCGTTTCTTAGATAAAATTAGCTTGACAGCATTCATCAATAAAGCAAAATGGCCCACTAATATAATTTTGTTTAACTTGCGACTCTGCCCAATAGTCTTCTCGTGACAAAAGACGTTTCGTTAAAAAATTTAGGTAAAATTGATTGAATCGTTGTTATATATAATTAGAATAATCCTAACCCATTATGACCCAAAATGCCCCATTAATCGAATTTTCGCGAGCATATGTCCTGGTCCAATGGTTTTCTCTTGCCCGAGAATATCATAATACAAAATATAGTCAAAATGGTGAGAGACATTTTCTACATAAAATTAGCATGACCCATCAATGACCCTCAAATGACCCTTATAATCAAAATCTCTCGAACATGTGATTTAGCCGATTAGTTTCCTCGTGTCTAAAAATTGTTACATACAAAATTTCGTTAAAAACGATCCAGCCGTTCTTTAAATATAAATAGCTTGACTTAGACCCTTTATGACCCATTAATCGAAATTTATCGAAAGTGTGACCTAGCCCAATAATTTTCTTGTGCCAAAAAAATGTTATATACAAAATTTCGTTAAAATCGATCCACCTGTTCTTTAGATGTAGCTTGACATGACTTAGACCCTTTATGACCCATTAATCGAAATTTATCGAAAGTGTGACCTAGCCCAATAATTTTCTTGTGCCAAAAAAATGTTATATACAAAATTTCGTTAAAATCGATCCACCTGTTCTTTAGATGTAGCTTGACATGATCCATTATGGCCCATCATGACCCACAAATGATCATTATAGTCGAAATCTCTCAAACATGTGATTTAGCGAAGAAGTTTCCTCGTGTCAAAATACTGTTCATACAAAATTTCGTTATAATCGATCACACTGTTCTTTAAATATAAATAGCTTGACCCAGACCCTTAATTTCCCAATATGACCCATTAAATTTTTTTCTCGAACATGTAACCTAGCCCAATATTTTTCTCGTGCCCGAAAACCATAGAATGCAATTTTTAGTCAAAACTGCGTGAGAAAATCTTTAGATAAAAATAGTATGACCCACAATGACCCCAAAAATGACCCACTAACCTAATTTTCTTGAACATGTTACCTAACCCAATGGTCTTGTAATCCAAAACGATAAAATATAAAATTTGGTCAAAATCGTTAGAGCCGTTTTTTAGATAAAAATGGCTTGACCCATAATGACCCAAAAATGACCCATTAATCGAAATTTTTCGAGCATGTGACCCAGCTCGATAGTTTTCTCGTGCCAAAAAACTGTTACATACAAAATTTCGTTATAATCGATCACGCCGTTCTTTAAATATAAATAGCTTGACCCAGACCCTTAATGACCCAATATGACCCATTAAAATTTTTTCTCGAACGTGTAACCTAGTCCAATGATTTTCTCGTGCCTGAAAACCATAGAATGCAATTTTTAGTCAAAATTGCTTGAGAAAATCTTTAGATAATAAGGAAAATCTTTAGATAATAAGGAGAGTTACAAACCCACAAACTCACATACAGGTGAAAGTAATAAAAGCGTGTTAAAAAAGAAAAAAAGTCTTATAATGCGCGTATAATTTAACACTTAAAATATAAACATGAAGCATTTTCTGGTGAATTATCATTATTATTTTTTTCAATTTCCTCTGTACATAATTTTATAACTGATTCCAATAAAGTTGGAAAGTGTTTATGAATTTGGTTTGTCTGTCTGTATGCGCTCATGTAAAAATTATCGAATTAATAATTATCCTTTAAAAGTTTACGTTAAGTGTTACATTATTGAGGCTTCCTATGCATGTTTGATATGCAGAATGAAGTGCACAGTGAAAAATAAACCTGTAATCATACAGATGTAAAGTTGCCGAAATCTGCATGTTTACAATCATTTTATCTGTACACTGTACAAGAAAAAATGTAAATGTACAAAACTAATTTTTTTAAAGCTACAGAAATCTGTAACTAATTAAGATTTTAATTATTCTTTAGCAGATTTATTTTCTGGAATTTCCCGGTTCTGCCTAAAACGGTTTCTGAGCTATCCAAATGCTCTAAAATCCCCCTCTTCACATTTTACCTCCCTTAAGTCGATATTTTTAACCGTTTAGAAGCCGAATTAATATTGCAATGTAATAATAATTTTGTTTTTTCTATGTTACAGCTTCAAATGTTTTAATTTATGCATACAAATTTAGAAAATAACAAAAAAATATATTTCTGCAGTTTTTTTGGCTGTTTTCATTTCAGTTTTCGCATTTTGGAACGCGTATATTAATTTACAACCTATGCAAATATAACAAATTATTTTCCGCTATATGCTATTGTATATTGTTCTTGAGCATTTTCTCGAATTCTAAAAACATTTAGATTCCTAGCGGTCAAATGTAAGTAATATAAAGAAAACGATAAAAGCAAATAATTTATTTTTTTATGCAAATTAATTAATTTACATATTCCTTAATACCTGTGATAAATGCTTAAACATAAATATTTTCTTTTCAAAAGTTCAAATCAACCTTATATTTTATAGGAAAAATAAGAACATCGTAATTATGTAGGAAAATATGTTTTGTATGACAAATAATGGAAAGTTCCCATTTGGGAACATTGCGTTTAAACGGTTAAAGCTGTTGAATTACATTTTTAATTACATTTTATTTCACTTATCTTTTGGAATTTTATGTGCTTATCTAAAACTGCTGCTGAAATATGTCAAACATTCTAACATTTTCAACCCCTCCTTAACCTTCCTACCCTGTTCAAATTCTGCTCAACCTTGATAAAAACATTTCACGCCAGAATTGTTATTCAAAACCTTTTAATATATTTAATTGACTTATTTCTCTGAATCTCTTATTTAACTTTCTTTAAGAAAAAAGTTCTGGTTCGAATCGTATAAAACAAATCATAGTTATGGGTCGATTAAACCCATTCAGGGTAGGAAGGTTAAATTTTACCTTTTTAGGGCGGATATTTCTAAAATTTCTGAAGTATGAGTTTATTTTTTTATTAGATTTTTTTTTTGTAAAATTTCATGCGCCTTTCTAAATCCACTCCTGAATTATGCCGGTATATTCTGAATTTTTGGACCCTCCCTTTATCTCCCTTTCGAATGGAAAATATCTAAAATCACTGAAATCCGCGATTATTTTTTAGTAGATTTTTTTTTTCTGCAATTTCATTGAGCACTCCTAAAAACGGTGTCGGTGAATGTCAAATATTCTGAAATTTTTGACCCCTCCGATTTAACCCCTTTAACACGTGAAATTGTAAAATCGTTTAAATAAATGTGTAATTATTTTTTAACAGATTTATTTTATGGAATTTTACGCTCCTACCTAAAATGACTCTTGAGATAAGGCAAAATGTTCTATAATATCCGACTCTCCCTTTACGCCCTTTAGTGGGGAAAAAGGGGTTTTCAAAAATCAGGTTTAAGTGCACGCTTATGGCATAAGAATTATTTATCCCCCAGTTTTCATGCTTCGTAACACAGTATTTTGGGCTGCTTGTTGATTATCACTCTGTAAAGACAAACTCTTACATATAGGGGAAAACAATCAAATTTTGACGAATGAAAATGCTTAAGAAAGAACTGTTTGATTGATTTAAATAATAAATCTACAAAATCAGATTATTGAACAATGAAACATTAATCTTGTACTTAGTCAGTTAAATGTTATAAATATCAGTTATTTTGATGATGTTTTCAATTGAGGCTCCTATGCTTGGTGTTCCGGAATGAAGGAAACAGCAAAGTTTATCCCACTTTGCCACGATCATCGATTTTTCCCCCATGAAATCTAATCCTGACATCATTTTTACCTTCTCAAATTTTAATTACACACCTCCCATATCTGCATTCACCATTTACAAAAAAAATGACATTTTAATTTCATCATTTTAAAATCATAACTCCTATTTTGAAAGCACTTTTGTCAGCTACACCTTTGCATGCGAACAGTCGTACTTGATATTCTAATTTCACAAGGAAAGTCACCTTACTGAGCATGTTGACGCCAGCTTCGTATTTATTATTGCTTGGTGATAAGACTAGTAATGATTGTTAACTTTTGTTTGTTTTATCGTCTGCTTGCAAAGCAATTATTGCTTCAAATGTTTTAATTTATGCATACAAATTTAGAAAATAACAAAAAAATATATTTCTGCAGTTTTTTTGGCTGTTTTCATTTCAGTTTTCGCATTTTGGAACGCGTATATTAATTTACAACCTATGCAAATATAACAAATTATTTTCCGCTATATGCTATTGTATATTGTTCTTGAGCATTTTCTCGAATTCTAAAAACATTTAGATTCCTAGCGGTCAAATGTAAGTAATATAAAGAAAACGATAAAAGCAAATAATTTATTTTTTTATGCAAATTAATTAATTTACATATTCCTTAATACCTGTGATAAATGCTTAAACATAAATATTTTCTTTTCAAAAGTTCAAATCAACCTTATATTTTATAGGA